>CM018581.1:11908662-13108662 GCA_009078335.1 Salix brachista
ATTGGCCTGGAATTCGGAATTTGTTTGGTATCAAAATTTTCATTGATTTCAATTTCATCCTTCCATGCAAATTAATTATAAATCCTTAATATTTTGGGTATCAAAGTTTGATTTCTTTCAATTTTATCCTTCTATGCAAATTTATTACTTAACACAATAATAATAATAATAATAATAATAATAATAATAATAATAATAATAATAATAATAATAATAATAGTAATAATAATAATAATATCCGTATAATTTAATAACTTTAATTTTTTTGACAAAAATGACAATGATGTTTATTTTTTTTTCTTTTGTTAAAGTTTATAGGATATTCTTAGTCTTTCATTAATTATATGTCCTAATATTTATTGGATATTATCTCATAGGAATATATATAAGGAGAAGAAAACATGACCTATGATTTTTTAAATAAAAAAAATTAATATCAGTGTTCTTAAATACATTTAATATAATCATATAATTAATAAATCAGATAACACAAAAAAAAATTGCCTTCAAATTTTAATTTTGTACTTAGCACAATAATAATAATGATAATAGTAATAGTAGTAGTAGTAGTAGTAATAATAATAATAATAATAATAATAATAATAATAATAATAATAATTTAATTGTTTTTCTTGCTTACTCTGTTGTTAATGTTTTTTTTTTGCCGTATAATTTAATAATTTTTATTGTTTTGACAGTAATGGCAATGATATTTATTTATTTTTCTTTTGTTAAAGTTTCTAAGATATTTTTTAATCTTTCATTAATTATATGTTCTGATATTTATTGGATATTATCTCATACGAATATATATAGGGATAAAAAAACATGACCTAAGATTTTTTGAATAAAAAAATTAATATCAGTATTCTTAAATACATTTACTATAATCATATAATGAATAAATTGGATAACATAAAAAAAAATTGTCTTCGAATTTTAATTTTGTACTTAACACAATAATAATAATAATAATAATAATAATAATAATAATAATAATAATGATAATAATAATAATAATAATTTAATTGTTTTTCTTGCTTACTCTTTTGTTAATGTTTTTTCTTCTCCGTATAATCTAATAATTTTTATTGTTTTGACAGTAATGGCAATGATATTTATTTATTTTTCTTTTGTTAAAGTTTCTAAGATATTTTTAATCTTTCATTAATTATATGTTCTAATATTTATTGGATATTATCTCAAACGAATATATATAGGGATAAAAAAACATGACCTAGGATTTTTTGAATAAAAAAATTAATATCAGTATTCTTAAATACATTTACTATAATCATATAATGAATAAATCGGATAACATAGAAAAAAATTGTCTTCGAATTTTAATTTTGTGCTTAACACAATAATAATAATAATAATAATAATAATAATAATAATAATAATAATAATAATAATAATAATAATTTAATTGTTTTTCTTGCTTACTCTTTTGTTAATGTTTTTTTCTCTCCATATAATCTAATAATTTTTATTGTTTTGACAGTGATGACAATGATATTTTTTTTTTTAAATTTTGTTAAAGTTTCTAGGATATTTTTAGTCTTTCATTAATTATATTTCTAATATTTATTGGATATTATCTCATAGGAATATATATATAGGGAAAAGAAAACATGATCTAGGATTTTTGGAATAAAAAAAATTAATATCATTTTTAAATTTAATATTGAAATTTGGTACTCTTTTGTTTAAGTTTATTTCTTAAAAACAAATTGACAAAATTTTCATTTTTAATATTTTAAATATAATATTGCCGGGGAAAAATTTAAACTAAAAAGAAATACAGATTTACTTACGTTATCTGCAATTACAAAATATACGCGTCACTTTCCATTTTGATTACATAAATTTTGTCAATTATAATTATACTAAATAAATATTAAAATAATAAAATACAATACATATAAAAACAATAAATTTTCTACATAGATAAAAAAACCGCCGCATCGCGCGGGTATACCGCTCGTTCTATATCTAGGTGACTGGTGAACTTTCCAATTCATACAAGTTTGGCAAGATGAAAACTTTAATCTTTTAAATTATTTTATTGTGTTTTGTAATTATTTTAATATGTTTATATCAAAAATTAATTTTTTTTAAAAAAAATAAGTATTTTTAATTAAATAATACTTTAATAAATAATTACTACCATAATAATAATCCATTCTTATACCTGACAAGTACAATTACTCGTCGGTTAAAACGTGATTTTACCCTTTTTTCCAATACCACATCATTGTAATGTTTTCTAAAAGATATTAAAACAGTAATATTTTGTATTGTCTTTAATTGATTCACTCAACCCACGTCAAATGAATTTTTTTTTATTGATATATAATAATAAAAAATACATGAAAGACAATAATAATAAATACGATCATGAAAGAGAAATGTATTTCTTTACTGTAATTAAATTTCTTTGCCTCGTGCGTTTTTTCTTGTTTTTTTTTTAAATATTTTTTATTAGAAATGTAGTTTATTAAATAAAAAACATCAATATTTATATGTATAAAAAATTAGATTTCTAATCAAAATAATATTTTTTTATTAGAGATGTCACTGACTACTACTGGCGTGACGAGTGATTCTCCATGTCAATGAACTATTTTCCCGTCCATTCTAGATATATGCCCGCGTGGTTTGTTAGCCCGGTATCTAGAGGATCGATGATCTAATTTTGATTGGTTATCCAATTTAAAAGTCGGACTGTTAATACATGGTAATTGTTTAATGATTTTAGTAGATTATCATAATTTTGTTTATGTTGTCTAATTAGGTCTATTTGTATTGTCATTTTTTTTGCCCTGATTAAACAGGAATGCAATAGAAAATATTTACAAGTTTTTTGGATTAAATTTTGAAGGAAAAATATATTTCTTACAAGATTTCCTTTACTAATTACGAATTTCTTTTTTATCTTCATAAAAAGATTTTTGTACAACTATTTATAAAATAATTGCTATTATTTAAAAAAAATCATATATTATATATTAAAAACATTAAATAACCATATGATTTTTTAAATATCATGGTAGCTATTTATTTAAAAATAAATATACTTCACAGTAAAAAGTAAAAACAAATCGTGAAACGCTAGGTAAAGAAAGCCCAATCCCGCACCAATTTTTTTTTAAGCACAGTGGATGCCACATCATCACCTATGATGGTTCTCGACTTCCAGAAAATTGAGGTCCAAGGTTTCCATTGTCAACACTCTCAGCAGGAATAAATAGAAAATAAATTTCACGAATTTTCATAACTCCATTCCCAGCAATAAAACACACTTTAATGAGCTGAAAATATAAAATCTAAGTCAAATAAGACACAAGCTTCCTGCATTTTAGTCTACTTTTCTCCATATTCTTCAAGGAATCAGATCACCTTCATCTTCTCTGTTACACAGTGCAGACCTATTGATAGCAGGATTTGCGTTTTCTTTTTATTTTCCATGGCAGGTTGAAAGCTTGCCAGCTCATTTCTCTTTCTAGCTCTTCCTTGCAATTGCATATTTCGCGAGTATTTGAAAGTAGGTTTGATATTGTTTTTAAAAGTGTTTTTTCTTTAGATTTGCATTAAAATAATATTTTTTTTAATTTTTTAAAAATTATTTTTAACATCAGTATATTTTCATCTAAAAACACTAAATTTTTTAATTTAAAATAAAAATAATAATATTTTTTTTCAGAAACAATTTTGAAATATAATGACAAAAACGCCTTTTCAACTGCCAGATTCCAGAATGCATGCAAGTGTTTGGGAGTGCTTTTGAAAAAAAATTAAAAAAAAATTATTTTTATTTTTTACTTTAAATTAAAAAAATATTGTTTTTAAATCATTTTAATGTGCTGATGTCAAAGATGATTTTTAAAAAATAAAAAAATATAATTTTGATACATTTCTAAATGAAAAACACTTTAAAAAACAATCGCAACTACACTCTCAAACATGCTCTTGGTATTTTTGCCAGCAACGGTGGGCCCATTATGCTCTTAAATAGGAATGTTCAAGTTACGAGAAACCTCTTTGATGGTTAAAGGATAAATACTAGAATCTCTTAATTTGTCTCCTTGTACGGCTTATGTTTCAAATTAAGATATTCTGTAGTTGTCTCGACATAAAATGGCGGTTAACTCGGAGAGTTTATAAGGAAACTGAAAGACCGAAAAAAATAATAATTTGGGCTTGGATATAAATTCAACGGTGACAATATTTTTAAAAAACAAGCGCCAATAATTTGGATCATCAACTCTTTTAGATGTATTTTTTTTATCAATTTTTGTTTATTATAGGATAGAAAAACAAATGATTGTAAAATCAAATATCAACTCGTCGTTAATACTTTATTACAAAATCGGATAGCTCTATAAAAAAAACAAATCCAAACAATCCTTATCAATCAGGATTAGCCAACTAGAATTATGATACGAGTCATCAACCTAATCATGTTCAATTTTTTTTTAATAATATTGTATTTGATTATATGATACCAGTTCTGTTCTCCAAGGTAAATGACTTGTCCTAGTGGTCATGATAAAAAAATTGGGTGATCCTTGTTGTGGCGAACAATGCATTATTTGATCTACCTAGATTTCAACAGCTAAAGGCCATTGAAAAGATAGTTTAGGGTGCCAATCTTCCAAAAAATATCATTTTTAATCCTTTTTGATAAAAACACTTGAAAAATATTGAGACCAAAATAAACCTATTTATACTTTTAGATAGCAAAAGAAGAAGAAGTTAGGAATAAAAAAATCAACTCAAAAACAACAATTGGAGATGTCAGATGTGCTTTTTTCAAACATTTAAAATGCGAAGTAACATCCTAATGGGATTGTTTTTATTAAATGAAACTTATTAACATCAAGATCAATAATTTTTATGGTCAAGACAATATATTTTTTATTAACCACGTGGATATGATGACTGTGTTTCTCTTGCATTCAAAATAGAAAAAAAAAAGAGAAATAAAGTTTTGAAAGAAAAAAAATATATTACAGGTTGAAAAATGGGTATGTTGTATACCAAGAGGGTCAAGGTCAACCTTTTCTAGTCAGTCTATAAATGACCATCTAGTTTTTTGGTTTCATATCTTTCAAATATACCACTGTTTAATAAAATAAAGCAACTTGCCTTCAATCTAGCAAAAGAAGAAGAAGTAATTGACGAGAAAAAAAGTTCAGTGACCATTTTTTTTTAAACTATGATAATTCATGGACAAATATGAGAGAAGCTACAATATTTTTCTATGTCTTCGAGTGTTTTCCATGATAATATAAAATGAACTACTAACCTATCAATTTAATTTTAATTTCAACAGGAAAACCTCATGGTAGGATTACTGATTATACGATTTTTTAGTGGAAGACTGTAATAGCAACCAACATGCACGATGGTTACCTCTCCGAATGACATGGCGGATAGTTAACTCTCCAATCTCTGTCAAAAATTCGTTTTAAAAAGGTTCAAGAATGCAACTGCCTTTTCGAAATACAAATTGATTGTTTGAACGAGGCTGTTTTTTAAAGAAAAAAAAATCGTTTAAAAATATATTTAAATGATATTTAAAAAAAAATATTTTTGATATTAGTAGTATATGAAAATGATCTAAAAATTTTTAATTTTTTTTTAAAAACACATTAATACCTTAATTTTCAATATTACATAAATCTAACAACCTGGAAAAACCACCTTACACTCGGCTCATGTGCGTCTTTCATGCTTGTTTGAAAGTGTAGTAGTATATTGAAGTTGTTTTTAAAAATATTTTTTTTGTTTAGAAATATATTAAAATGATATTTTTTTTTAAAAAAATATTTTTAATATTAATACATGAAAATAATTTAAAAACATTATTTTTTAATTTAAAATAAAAAATAAAAATAAAAATATTTTTTTTCAAAAATATTTTTAAACTAACTAATCCATCGAAGCTGAGTTCGATTCTAACACCTGACCGCCATGTTTGAAAAAGACGAGCCAAATTTCCTCCCATTAGGGCAATTCCAACGGAAATACTATTTGAGGAGCTAAAAAAAAATTTTTTTTTTTAGCATGTTTGCTTAATTTTCTACACTCCAATGGGAAAATTATTTTAGCTAGTAGCAGCTCATGTGGAAAAGCCAAAATCTTGGGGTCACCTTCATCCTGCTGGGTGTGTGTGTATGTATATATTAGAAAATAAAGTAAATATATATTATAAATAATGTAATATATATTAGAAAATAATGTAACTATATCCAAAATATTTATTTTTATTTTTATTTAAAAATACCTCAACAAGAGAGTAAAAAATTATATATAAAATTAATAATTATATTGCAGGAGGTTTTTTTAAAAACAATTATTTAATTATATAACTTACTCTTATTAATTGTATAATTCATTGCACAATTAAACTACATATAAAATAATTATACAATATTTAAAATAATATTAAAAAATAATTCTCCAAAATAATTTTTATCATTAGAATATACATCAATAAAAAAACTCATATATACACTATTCAAAAAATTATTTTAAAGAGTTTGCTCTCAAAAAACTTTTACCACTCTTATAACCGGTGGATCCCAGCACAAGGCTGTCTCATTCTCAACGGTCAAAAAACCTGTCCACCCTATCCCAGCCAGCTTGAGTAAATCATGGAGATATTGTTTGTAACTATGCCTTCCTTTCACAAGAATCGAGATGGTGCCAGCCATTGATCTTTCCAAGATCCCATCACCAAAATTGCCCTTTCTAATCTCCAAGCTCGCATCATAAAAAACCTCTCGCCACATTAGTTCAAAACTATCCAAGAAATGCCTACAGTAGCACAAGCTGCACAGCTCATCACTTTCAAGCTGTCCATATTCATAATCGCAACACTTCAACTACCACCAGCCCTTTCTCTCACTCCTTGCCGAACCTCCTGCGGAAGCATCGCCATAAACTACCCCTTTGGCATCGATGACGGGTGTGGCGCACCGCAGTTCCGGTCCATGCTGAACTGCAGCACTGATTTGTTCTTCCTAACCCCCTCAGGAGGTTACAAGGTCCAGCACATAGATTATGATAAGAAAACAATGACAATATATGATCCTGCCATGTCAACATGCTCCATTCTACAACCTCGCCATGATTTTATCATGACAGAGGTTCAATCTGTCACTATCCCTCCAACCCCAGATACTGTTTTCGCTCTTCTCAACTGCTCTATTGACTCTCCAGTACTTAACCATTACAAAAACCTTTGTTTCGATTTCTCTGGCCATTCCTGCGATGAGCTCTACGGCGCGTGCAATGCTTTCAGAGTTTTCCATTTGCTGACAAATAGTTCTCCACCTTGTTGTTTCACGGGGTACGATACTGTAAAGTTTATGAAAATGAATATCCTGGACTGCACGCATTACACTACTGTGGTCAATACTGATAATTTGCGGGGTATTGGACCTTTGGATTGGGTTTACGGGATCAAACTTTCCTTTACCGTGCCCAAAACAGGCTGTGAACGGTGTTCACGATCTGGTGGGACTTGCGGATATGATACTGAAACTGAAGTGATGACGTGTCTGTGCTCGAGCTCCACTAATTATACCAGAGAGTGTGGTAAGTATTCTTTAATCTTTGCTTGTCAAGAATTATTGGAGAGGTTATTCGAGCTAAATGGATTTATTATATGTGGTGAGCACCGAGCTTCACCGGCTAATTTCCTCACTCGTCTTCTTTCAGCTGGAGGCAGTATTTCAGCATGTGATCGTTTAAGCAGCCATTCTCCGTGGACATTCTTCCACGTAGCAATTTTGCTTGTTTTGAGTTTGTTACTAGTGATTCAATGATCATGATCGTGTTGTAAATCATTTACGATCCTCGCAATTACTCACTGTATTTTTACTTTCTCTGTTTTAGGCTTTTAGCCGAAGTTCCGTGATGGCCAGTGACTTGAGAAAATGTACTGAATTTCTTTTAATATATGCAAGGTTGTTTTGGTTCAGCAAAGACAGCAGTAGGAAGGAGCTTTCACAGAAAGATGCCTTCGCATCCGATGGCGGGTGCCAATAACCCTGCACTAGATTTTTTTTAACATAAAAACAGAATTAAATTTTAGTGAATTTTTTTATTAACCCGTGTGGTCAATGTATTTTGACTAATCCATAAATTCTAAAATTAATAAAGATAATTTTTTTATAATAATTATCATATTAACAATCAATGAGATTTGAAATTATAAAGAGAACAAATCAGTTACTATGAAGCTCTTCCGCTAGTCATCTACTATATCTACTATATGGTTAATTTTAGTGAATCTTGTTAATTGTGGTGGTGTTTATAATAACGGGCTTGGCGTTTTATTTCTTGTGTAACTGGGCTGGGCTTTACCAATTCGGCCTACCTAATTAAAATTTCATGCTGGTAAAAAAGTACCAAAAATATTTAAAGATTGTGGTAAATGTTATTTTTCAAAAAATTTATGTATTAAGATAATATTTTTTATTTATAAAATTTGTTTTTGATACCAGTATATAAAAAAATAAAGAAAAAACACTAACAGAATTTAATTTAAGTAAAATAAATTAAAATATAATGAAAAACCAACTCAAGTACAGCACCAAAAGGCATTAATATTTTTTATCACGTAAATAATCATGTCAATTAAATGGCGTGTAAAAATGATCTGTCCTGTATAAAAGGAAAATAGCTCTCGAGAAAACAATAGAAATTAAGCATTGGTGACCACCTTTGCAAGATTCACAGTGAATTGTGTCTTTGTGTGGGCCACCAGTCACCACTTTGTTGTACTTGAGCTCACTCATGCTCTGCACCCGTTGATCTTAAGTCCGTTTTGAATGCAATTTCAAACAAGGTTTTCCCAAATTTATTGTTTTTTATATGTTTTTGAATTGCCTTGATGTTTTGAAATTAATGAAAAAATATAAATACTATTTTAATGTAATTTTGAATGAAAACACTATTTTTAAATAATTTAGTTCCTGTTTGATGTTTTAAAGTCACTTTTAAAAAAAATTGAAATTTTTTTATTTTTATTTTGTTCTTTGAATTTTTTTTTATATATATATTTAAATATCTTGATATGATAATATCAAAAATAATTAAAAAAAATACAAATAATTATAATATTTTTTTAAATAAAAAAACACTTTAAAAAACAATTTTAAACAAACTAATAAACATGTCCTTAATAGCATTTAACAAACTAATAAGGGTCTGTTTGGGAGGACGGTTGCAGTAGCTTTTGAAAGTACTTTTCATTTAAAAATATATCAAAATGATATTTTTTTTATTTTTTAAAAATTATTTTTGATATCAGCACATCAAAATAATTTAAAAACACAAAAAAAATCATTTAAAATAAAGAAAAATAGCAATTGAAACGCTCTCCCAAATAGCTTCTAAAAATGTCCTTAATAGCTTTTATTTTCTTTGCCATGATGACAGTACACACCCATTTGGGCCCATTACCAATCATTGAATTCAAAGCCCACCGTTTCTTTAGCTCACTCTTGGACGGGTGCTTTAAGACGTTGGATTCTCTTTTCCACCAACGTAATTAAATAAAGTTGCGAATTGTGGATTTCTGCTCAGGATATCTGGACCCATCAGCAACTAAACTTTCTTTATTTTAATTCCCCTTTCATGTCCGTTTGACACTTGACAGGGATAGCGCTCCCAGGATCTCAGTTTGTGTGATCAAGTGCAAAATTTACCGGTTACCATCATTTCTCTCGTTAAAGTTATCGTTGTTACCAAACAAAAAGATGTTATGCTAATCACATCTAATCTTTTAAGCTAATGATGCATTGTGGCAAGAATAATCTAATTTTTAAGTACCAAAAGTCCCCCGAATTATATTTCACCTTTATTTGGATGCTGATTGAGTGAGATGTGTATTAAATCAATAAAAATATTGTTTTTTAAAGTATTTTTTATTTAAAAATATATATAAATAATATTATTTTATTTTTAAAAATTATCTTAAAAAAATCATAAAATATAATTCCTGTCACAAAGCCATACAATGTAAACTCAGGCAAATTTATTCTCGTGGTGAAACAACACTATTAAAGCAATTGATTTTATTCAAAATAAATATTACACTAGCCATTTAACCCACTGCGTTAATTAATCAGATACAAACATTAAGGTTTTAATGCTAGTCATTTTGATTATTACAATCTAATGACAAGAAGTTTATGTGTTTCTCAATTTCAATAATAAAGGAGTTTTAGACATCCCATCTACATTAAAAATAATTTATTTATAATTTTTTTTTAAGTCAAGGCTATGTTTAGAAATGTACTAGATACTTGCCCGCGCGTTGCCGCAGGTATTTTTTTGTATATAATTTCACATAATTAAATCTACAATGATAAATTTATATGATATAAGTAAATAAAAATTATAGATTCAAAGATTAAATGTTGAAAATTTTGAGTTGAGTTTGTCACGTAAGCATATATTACATCTTTTAGAATATAGGTATTGCGTCATAAACGATCACAAAAGAGCGCGCACTAACATTAGAAAAAAGAGCAACATATTTGAATAAGAAAAAAAAATTATTGAAATCATTATTGTGCAGATAATAAAATTATAAAAATCAATTAATAGAAAGAGCAAATTAAAAACCAAAAAGGGAAAAGGAAGCAATATTAATTTAAAATATTATAACAATAGCAACATTGGAGTCTTAACATCTAGAATTATTATTGCCGCTAGAATAAAAACACCAAAAATTATTAAATTATATCGAGGGAAAAAAATAAAAAGCATGAACAAAACAGCAAGCAAGAAAAACCAATTAAAAATTATTATTCTTATTATTCTTATTATGAAAGAATAAATAATCACTATTATTATAATAATAGAATACATAGTCACTATTATTATAATATTAATAATAATCACTATTATTATTATTATAATTATTATTATTATGTTAATACTGAAAGAAACAAAAATAAATGAAAAACTAAAAATATCTCAGAAACTTTAAGAAAAGATAAAAAAAACAATAAAAAAGAATTATCATTGCTATTACTGGCAAAAAATTTTTTATCAAATTATCGGGAGGGAAAAATAACAACAAAAGAGTAAGAATGAAAAATAATTAAATCATGATTATTATTATTATTATTATTATTATTATTATTATTATTATTGTGTCAAATACACTTATATATAAATGGACAAAAGTAGGGATTAAAAAAATAAAAATGTAAGGGGTGAAATGAAAATCAAATATAAAGGGATTAAATTACAAAATTAAAAGTCAAAGGGCTGAAATGCAAATTATATTTATTCTCAATTGAAATCAGAGGATAAAATTGCAAAAATCGGAACTTTTGTACCGAATTGAGTGAGTTATATACAGCCAATCCGGAAATTGAAAGTAGCAGGACCGAAGTGACACTTTGACATTCAATTAATTCAAATCGGAGGACCCAATCGAACAAAATTAAAACTTATATAACAGAAATGAGGACTAAAAACGAAATTAACAGTCGAGGGACCGAAGTGCAAAGTCAAAATATATGGGGGACTCTCCTGCACATTGACGTGCAGGAGAGAGAGAAACGTGGCCGCCGACTTTCATCGGCCCCCGCCGCGTCCACGGACATTTGGTGGTTACACGCGCCACCGCGGGAGGAAGACCACGTGGCGGCGCATCGTTCTGGCCGCCGGTGGCCAATTTCCTGACACCGGAGGATGACGCACGCGCCACCTTAACAGGGCGTGAGGCGAAAAACCGCTTGGCGCGTGCGCCTCACGCCCTGACAGAAACGGAATAAAAAATTCGAAAAATAGGGTCAATTACCGTTCCACCCCTGGACCCAATTCATTGTTTTTGTCTTATTAGAGGCTAAATCCGTCTTTAGCCATTTCCGAAAATAATAAAAAAAGAAAAAGTTGCGGCGGACCGGACCGGGCCGGTCCGGCCGCGCGCAATTATGCCGGTGCCCCTCACCCGGAGCCGTTATTTTGTCCTATTACCAGGGACTAAATCGTCAATACACTGTTCACAGCCAAATATTTTTTTTTAAAAAAAAAAGTGGAAAAACCCAAAATGGCCCCGCCCGATCAGCCCCTTTGGCCGCGCGCCCGAGGGCCAAAACGGGGCGTGCACTGTCGCAATCCACAGTGTTTACTGAGGGGAGCAACAGTGCAAAACCCCACGCACATTAAATGTTTTGTAATTTACATTCACAATGCAATCCACGGACAGTAACTGTTTAAAAATGTTTTTAAAAATATTTTTTGTTCAAAAATGTATTAAAATGATATATATATTTTTTAAAAATTATTTTTAATATTAACAGATAAAAAATAATATAAAAAAACCAAAAAAATTAATTCAAAGTCAAAAATAAATAAAAAAAATTAATTTTTTCAAATGTGTTTTTAAAATACAATGATAAACATGCTCTAAATCTAATAAATAATACACAGAATAAACTACTTTACCATATAAGCTAGATAACATGGCACGACGATGCTATGGATTTTTAGCATATTAACAAAAGAGCTAAAACAGCTCGGGGTCGCCACTGTAGCTCTACACCCATTGTCACTGTGGACTGGCCATTTCTCGGCCGTGCGTCGCGGCTGTTCGTCTGCTTTTTTTTTTTCTTCTTCAATGAACAGTGCACAGACGATTTTAGCCCCGATAATAGGACAAAAACGCGCTCGGTCCGAGGGTAAAAAGCGCTGAGGGTAAGGGCCATTCAAGTAATTGCACATGTACAGACCGGTCCGGTCCGGTCCGCCGCATGTTTTGGTTTTTTATCATTTATTGAAAATGGCTAATTACGGTTTAAGGTCCGTATAAGACAAAAACATGGTTTTCGGTCCAGGGGCCTTCCGGTAATTGACCATATTTTTAAATATTTTCCGCGTTTATTGTCAGAGCGTGTGTCACACGCGTCTCCCTATTTCACGCCCCACGCCCTGTGTAGGTGGCGCGTGACACGTCATACAGTGTCCGGAGACGAGATTCCGAAGTCCAGAGCGGTTCGCCTGGTCGTTGTCTTCCTCCCGCGGTGGCGCGTTTACATTCAATATGTCCGTGGACGCGCCGGGAACCGGTTAAAACGCCGGCCACGTTTCTCTCTCTCCCCTGCACGTCAAAGTGCAGGGGAGTCCCCCATGTTGTGATACTTTTTACTTCAGTCCCTTGACTTTTGATTTTGTTTTTTGTCCTGATTTTGGTTGCATAAGTTTTGATTTAGTTCGATTGGGTCCTCCAATTGGAATTGATTGGATGTCAATGTTTCAGTTCGGTCCTCCTTCTTTTAATTTTCGGATTCGGTTTAAATTATTCAATAAATTCAGTACATAAGTTTCGATTTCTTCAATTGGATCCTGTTATTGAAATTGATAATATATTGAATTTTCATTTTGGCCCTTATAGTTTTAATTTTTGATTTTCATGCCTTGATAAATTGATATTTGTGTTTTATTTTCCATTATTAACATAATAATAATAATAATAATAATAATAATAAGAATAATAATAATAATACTAATAATAATAATAATAATAATCATAATAATCATAATAATAATAATAATAATAATAATAATAATAATCATAATCATAATCATAATCATAATCATAATAATAATAATAATAATAATAATAATAATAATAATAATAATAATAATAATAATAATAATAATAGTAATAGTAATAATATTTTCTTTTTCTTGCTTACTCTTTTGTTAATGTTTATGAGTGTTTTTTCTTTCGCGATAATTTGATAATTTGAATTGTTTTTGCAATAATAACAATAATCATTTTACTGGGGATAAAAGACAACTCAAGAATAAAAAATAAACAAATTTACCTAAATTATCTACAATTAAAAAAACGATACAAGTCACTTTTGTCTCGATTACACTGTTCCTTTTAAACGACAAACAAGTCATTCTTATATATTTTAATATTTATTGCATATTATCGTCTAAAAGTATATAAAAAGAAAAAAAATATGACCTCGGATTTTTTGCATGAAAAAATTTAATATCAGCATTCTTAAATAAATTTAATATAATAATATGATGAATAAATCTTATAAAAAAAAAAAAAAACTTGGCTTTGAATTTTAATTTTGTGCTCTTTTGTTCAAGTTTATTTCTTAAACAAAACAAAAAATTAGATTTTTAATATTTAAGATCTAATATTACCCGGGAAAAAATACAGCTAAAAAAAAAAAGGTAAACAAATTTACCTAGATTATCTACAATTAAAAAATATACGAGGCACTTTCTGTTTCAACTACACTGTTCTTTTTTTACGGCAAATAAGTAATTATAGCACGCAAAAAAATTATATTTTTTTTTTAAAAAAAAATTCAATATTTTTATTTATAATGTCTAAGATCTAATATTATTAGGGAAAAAATGCAACTAATCTTTTTTTTTTTTACACATTTACTTAGCTTTTCTGCATTTAAAAAACTATAAAAATCACTTCCCATTTCGATCACACTATATAGTATGTGAGACTAAGTATATATGTTGAATATTTATTTAATAGTCTCGCCTAAAAATATATAGACAGAGAAAATAAATGACCTACAATTTCATGAAAAAAAATAATAATATCGGTATTCTTAAATATATTTAATATAATAATATGATGAATAAATCTTATAAAAAAAAAACTTTGTCTTTAAAGTTAAATTTATATTTTAGACTTTTTTTTTCCTTTTCAGAAACTGTGACCTTTTTTCCACATGTATTTTTTATTTTTTTTTGTCCAAGTCAGTTGTTTTTTTTTTTCCGAGTTTCTTTTTTTTTTTTTTACCAGAGTATCCGTGACAACAAATTTCTAATAAATCATTTAACCTTCTTAGCAAATTTTCTAATAAATTTTATCAAAATTGTTTTTAGCAATAGCAATGTTCAATAACATTTTGGTTGAAAAAAACCATTTTTAACAGACTTTATCAATTACAATTACACTAATTAAATATTAAAATACTAAAATACAACATTTATAAAATCAATCAATTTTCTACATAGATAAAAAATGCCCAGCGAAGCGGGCAAAATCAGCTCGTAAAAAATATATAAAAAAGACACCAGATACATGTCGATTATTTATTGAATAAACCGGAATTAAATATATTTTGCGAAAATTGGAATCAAAATATTTTAAATCCGTTAGGGTCAAATTTTAAATTCTAACAAGTCAAGGACCCACTTCCTAATAAAATGCAAATTCAAATTGAAAACGAGCGGGCCTGACTCCATTGAGATCGCACCACCACCAATCGCTCCACTGAGCTTCAGCTTTCAAACTTTAGTCCTTCGACACCACCCTCTCATCCCCAAAAATCACAAAAAAGAAATTTTCAGAAACAAACTCCATGTTACATTTTTAAGCTTAAAGGAAAAAAAATGTCCAGCTCAAAACCAACCATAGCTCGAAACCCACACTCTAGGAATCAACAAGAAGAACCTTCAACAAAAGAGAACGAATTCGAAACCTCTTTGAATTCTTCAGCTCACTTTCCTCCGCCGAGAACACCACTAAATTCGATTCCAGATCCAACTCAGTGTCACAAAGAAACACACGAGTCCGGTTTTGACAGTAAACTCGAAACTACTCGATCCGGCAGATTCTCAACTGGAACCCCTAGGGTTTTGATTCGCCATGGTAAAGCAGCACAATCAGAGCCTAACTCTGCGCATAGCACGCCAGCTAGGAGTGCCTCAAGAAACTCGCTCGGTGGTGCGTTGGGAGGTTATGCGACCGGAACTAGGAGTTTGCAGTTTAATAAAGGGAAAGATGTGAGTTTCTTAAGCTCCAGGGTTTCCAGAGGGATTTCAGTGTCGAATTCGGATTTCTCTGTTGAAATTCCACATTTTGAGCTCGATGAAGACCCATCATTTTGGAAGGATCACAATGTGCAGGTACGTTTTTCTTTTTTTATGAAAAAAAACTATTCATAGTCGGATAGGTTTGAAAGTTTGTGTATGTATAATTGGGAGATTTTTGTGGTTTAGGTTTTGATAAGGATCAGGCCATTAAGTAATATCGAAAAGGTTTCGCAAGGGTATGGTCGGTGTTTGAAACAAGAGAGTGGACATACATTATTGTGGCTTGGTCATCCTGAGACTAGATTCACATTTGATCATGTTTCCTGTGAGACAATTTCACAGGTGATGTTTCGATAGCTTGTATTGATTAATGAAGAATTTTTGTAGTTCAATTTTTTTCCCTCAAACAATGCTTGGTACGCTGCGTGGATTTTTATTGGACGAACTGTTTGATTTTGATATATAGGAAAAGCTATTCAAGGTTGCTGGACTGCCTATGGTGGAGAATTGCATTTCTGGATATAATAGCTGTATGTTTGCTTATGGTCAGGTAAGTGTGCCAAAGCAGGCTTGCACAGTGAGAATGGGGCTGTTTGGTGTTTGGGGGATAGACTAAGTCTGATGTATAATATGATGCCTTGCAGACTGGGAGTGGAAAAACATATACAATGATGGGTGAGATAAATCAGGCGGAATGCAAGCTCAGTGCGGATTGCGGGATAACGCCTCGAATATTTGAGTACTTGTTTTCAAGGATTAGAATGGTATGCTAATAATTATTCTGCATCTTTCTTGTCCAAAATTTTTTTTGGGGCAGGGGATAAGTGGATGGTTGTATCAATATAATAATTTTTTGTAGGAAGAAGAGAGCAGAAGGGATGAGAAGCTGAGGTTCAGTTGCAAATGTTCTTTTCTGGAGATATACAATGAGCAAATAACAGATCTATTGGAGCCATCATCAACTAATTTACAAGTAATTTCAAAATTTTAACTGATTCGCGGTGAGAATCCTATATACATCTGCATGTAATAAATCCTCAGCTTTTTGTTTTTAGCTCAGAGAAGACTTGAACAAAGGTGTATATGTAGAAAACCTCACGGAATATAATGTGAGGACTGTTAATGATGTCATCACGCTTTTGCAACAGGTGACTGAATTTTGTGCCTCCATCACCATTTAACTTGTATTTCATGGTTTGCATGGACAATTAATTTTATCTACATGCACACTATGCAGGGTGCTGCAAACAGGAAAATGGCAGCAACCTATATGAACAGTGAAAGCAGCCGCTCCCACAGTGTTTTCACTTGTGTCATTGAAAGCTGGTGGGAAAAAGATTCCATGAACCACTTTAGATTTGCGAGATTAAATTTAGTAGATTTAGCTGGTTCTGAAAGGTAAGTTGCTCTTTTTTACCCCCCCTTCCCATTTTATGTTTCCATAATGCTGACT
Organism: Salix brachista; assembly: GCA_009078335.1. Lineage (NCBI taxonomy): Eukaryota > Viridiplantae > Streptophyta > Magnoliopsida > Malpighiales > Salicaceae > Salix > Salix brachista. The sequence continues at coordinate 11,925,962 of CM018581.1, forward strand.
GAATTTCAAATTTATCAGGCAGAAGAGCTCTGGTGCTGAAGGAGATCGTCTGAAAGAAGCAGCAAATATAAACAAATCCTTGTCAACTTTGGGGTAATTTGATCACAGGCTTGTTTCCTAGTTTGTATTTGTCATTAATGTGCCTGCATTGATTGGTTATGGTTTGCTTTTAGCTTGGTGATAATGTCACTGGTTGATTTAGCGCATGGAAAACACAAGCATGTTCCCTACAGAGATTCTCGGTTAACATTTCTACTTCAGGTTGGAGAAATAGAACTCTCGAACTAAGATTCTGCCTAGTTTAATATGCTCTAATCTTCGACTTTGGTACGTGAATGTAAGATGGTTATATCTGCATCTTTGAATACAGGATTCTTTGGGCGGGAACTCAAAAACAACAATTATTGCGAACGTCAGCCCATCAACATGGTCCGTCTTAAAATCAAATTGCCTTAGCTCGACATTCATAATTTTCTTACATTTGGGTTGTGACATTTGTCTGTATAATTTAAAATATTTCCTTGCAGCTCTGCACATGAAACGCTGAGCACCTTGAAGTTTGCCCAACGTGCCAAACTCATTCAGAACAATGTACTTACTTGGACCTAAGATACCTCTGTTCTCATAAGAACCAAGGCACATTTAAATTTTCGTTGTTCCTTTTTTAGGCTAAAGTGAACGAAGATGCTTCGGGTGATGTTGGTGCACTTCAAAAGCAGATTCAACAGCTAAAGGTATGGTTAGCAGCATGCTTGTGGCTATGTGCTAATTTTATCCTAGAAATGTTATGGCTATTAGAATTAAACCATTTTTCTATATTCATGCAGGATCAACTGTCCTTTCTAATGAAGCATCATGACCTCTCAAGGCCTCTTTGTATGCCGAGTTCTGAAGGACCCAAATTGGCTGGTCATTCCTCAGAAGACAGAAGAATAATTGATAACCAAAGTATGCTTAGTATAGAAAATAAGAAGGTAACTCCATCACTTCCACAATTAAACGCAAAAGTTTCTGTCCAAGGACTTGCATGATATTGATGTGGGTCAGCAATGCTAATATTTAAATGTCAGGTGAAATGCATGGAAGCTATTTTAGCTGGTGCTCTTAGGAGAGAAAAGTTGGCAGAAACTGCATTTCAGAAGTTGGAGAATGAAATGGAGCATGTGGACCAATTAGTATGTGATATTACAAGAAATAATTCTTTTCTTCACACTTTCTTTCTTGCAAATTCTCTATAATCTCCCTTAGTACTAGGACTGAGTATATTAGGTACCTATTCTGTAAAAACCTAAGCAAAAATAGTCATATGCAACGGGAAAATTTATGTTAGAAACTCTCTTGCAGATTTGCCAAAAGGAGGAGGATGTGCAGCATACTAAATTGATACTAAGGTTTCGAGATGAGAAAATTAAACAACTTGAGTCGTTAATAGATGGTTCATTGCCTGCTGATCATTATCTCATGGAGGAAAATAAAGCTTTGAAGGAAGAGATTCAGCTACTTCAACCAAGGCTTGATAAAAGTCCAGAATTGACACGTTTTGCTTTGGAAAATATAAGACTTCTCGAGCAGCTTCAACTGTAACTCCATTAATGATGTGTTAATATTTGCTATGGATTTCTTCTTTCTCTTTCTGCTGACGAAGGACTCACCTTTACATACTTTTGATGCCAGATTCCAAAGTTTTTATGAGCAAGGGGAGCGAGAAATGTTACTAGGCGAAATTTCAGAACTGCGTGACCAGGTTTCAGAATAACTTAATGCTTCTTCTTCTATAAATGCAATTCCAAAAAGGTACATTTACATTTTTTTTTCTGGACACGCAGCTACTGGTTGAACTTGAAAGAAATCTTAAGTTCTCCTCAAGATATGAGAGTCAGGTAGGAAAGCACTCCCCTCACCCCTTCCCCACAATTCTACCATTCTCTTACCTGTAATTTCTACACTCTCTGACCCTGCAGGATAATGACACTGTAAGAGAGTTGGAGGATTGCAGGACCATGAATTCCAAATTGATGAGGTATCATTGTAAATCCGTCTATTTTCTTGGCAATTTTACGGTTCAATCGACACACTTGAATAGAAAAGAAAATTCGTACCCTCGACTTTTCTTGCCTTCTCATTATTTTTCTTCGATAAATATCATTGAATTTTAGCTCTCCTAGTCCATCTCCTGCAAAATCTGCACATGTTACTGTATGGAAAAATACTTGTGGCTTTAGGTGCTGTGCATGAGGTCTTAATGATGGCCAAGCATGTCAGTGTTCAGGCATTTTTATGGGCTATTCAACATAGATTGATGTCGATGTTCTAACCCTGTATCCTGGCATTTATATAGTTCTGTCATCAGTGTGACCGCGTTTGTCCTCAACTCTCATTTCCCCTTGTTCTACAAATGTCAGTTGGTGCTCAGAAGATCTGAAATACACATTAATGATCAAATTGTTCACACTATTTTCCTTCATCTTTTTTCTTTGAATATAATTACATTATTCATGAATTTTCCTGCAGAGAGGTTGATGAATTACTAGAACTCAAGACAAACCATGATACAGACTCATTATCTAAGGATCCTGAGGAAACAAGGCAAATTGATATATGTTCTTCGGTGAGTAAGATGCAGATTGCTTTCTGCTTACATTTCATATAATTTTCAAAGCTAATGTGCTTTAATTTACCATTGCACATGATTTTATATTTTGATTCAAAAAGGAAAAGGGGTTCAATAACATGAGAGTGCTGCATGAATTCTAACATTTACACTATTCAGTTTTCGTTAAACTAACCGGTACCTTTTTTACCACCATTACAGGTCGAAATGATATCTGATGGCAGTGAATGGGGAGATGAAATGACATTTTTTACCCCAACAGATGATATTTCTCTTCAAAACAAAAACAATCTACGCTCAAGTGCTGCCTCTATTCAGTCTGGCAACACTCAAGCCGAGTTGATGGAAGCTAGACTGTTAATTCAGGCAATGGAATCTGAGCAGGTTCGTCTAATTGAAGAACTTCAGCTCATGCAGGAGCATAACAACATGTACAATGAACTTTTAAAGAAGAAGGACAACAAATTAAGAGAATCAGTGCTTGAATCTGGAAGTAACTGTCTAGAGTTACACAATATAAAAGAGCACAATAAAGTTCTGGTAATGGAGGGAAGCAGAGAGATCAAGACCAGTCCTTTGCAAGCCAAGCTGGACAAACTGAATAAGGATCTCGAGGAGGCCAGATCACTCAATTACCATTATCAAGAAGATCAGGCATCAAAATTATATCAACAGCATCAAGCTGAATTAGTTTGTGAAGAAGTTGAAACAGAGACCACCAGAACAATCCTTCATTTACAAGAGGAGATTACTGCTCTTCAATTGGAGCTTGATGAGAGATTATACTGCATGACGCAAGAAAACACAGGTCTAAGAAACACGGTTGCTGCTAAAGAGGCGGAGATAAGGGCACTTTGTGGGGAGTGGGAAAGGGCAACCTTAGAACTAACAAGCTTTCTTACAGAAGGTTCCAAATCTCTCAAAGACGCTTCTGGTCAGATTGAAAATATTGTCAATGCATTTCCTAAATTAAATGTTTGGATCGGTGAACATGCTGAGAGGGCTGCCAGAGCTTGCGTTGACAAGGAGGAAACAATCTTACAGCTAGAGAAAAGCCTGGAAGATGCGCGCAAGATGATAATGGATATGGAGATGAAGTTAAATTCCTTGCGGGAGGCAACAATGGCTTTGAATGACTTTCCACAATCAGATAATGATGAAAGCTCAGAAGAAACAATGCACTTAACCATGCCACTGAATGAAAAGATCAATATTGTAAAAATGCTAGAGAGTGAAATCAAGTTGAAGGAGATTCAAATTAAAGAAGCAGAAAAACGTGCCGATGCTGCTTTCTTGGTTGTACAATGGCTATCTGATTGTCACAAGGTTGCTCGCAGTGATGATGTCAAGAGGCGCATTCCCATCTCAAAGTTTCCCTCTCCCACTAATATGGGCTATCAAAATACTTTTGATGAGAAGGTTGATGCATGGTCAGATAACGATGCACCAACTGGGTGGGAAAATTTAATTTTGGAGTTTGAAAATGCTATCACTGCTTCCTACAGGGATGTAGAAGTGCATATAGCTGCGCTTCAATCAGAGGTTCTTGCAGCTTTCGTTCCATACAGGGACTTGGCCCAGGATCTGGTGAAAGAAATTCACAAGATGAAGGGTAAAATTATGGAATTAAATGAAAGGCAGATGGACTTTCAGTCTTCTACCATGAATTGGAAAGCATGGGAACCGCATGAATTTTTGAAGTTTGATAACCAGCTGCACATTTTGCAACTAATAAGAGTTGAACTAGCTAAGATCAATGATAGAATGGAATTTTTTTCTGGTTTTGTTGACCAAAAAATAAGTTCACACAACTGCCTGTTAAACAAAGATGATTTAGAGGAAGCAGATGGCTGGAGCACTGATAGTTCTTCATCATGTTATTCCATGATAGGATCTGATCTTTTCCCTGAAAGTGTTTCCTTAGGAAACAAATTGGATGGAAAATCACAAAGTGGCTGCTCTAAACTTTCTGGGAAGATAACTGAACAAATGGACCTGGAGTCTCGAAAAGGATCAGCTGTCCAATCTGAATCAGAAGGTTTTCAGTCTGGATCAGAATACTCAGAGAATCTTTTGAAAATTCCACATTCCAATCGAGAAATAACATTAGAGATGAAAAGGGAGCTGGATTTGACACTTGATGCATTCAGAAAAATCTATGTTCATTTTAGCACAATTTTAAATGAGGATGATCTGATGCATTGCACTTGCCCAGAAGGTACATATTTTTTCTGAGCGATTGCATCTGTATATACTAAGAAATTATAAACAATAAGAAAACTAGTAAATAACTTGACTGGTTTAATAAATGGCAGATATCACGGAATCATTTCCACCTCTTGGTTCAAGGATGAAGATCGCTGAAGCACCCTGTCATAGTACTGGAAAGGTACACGTTGATTTTGAATAACTAATTCATTTGACCTTTTGCGTGTTTTCGCAAACTAAATATAAAAATTTGGTACATAATAGCATTGCTGTTACTTTTGTCGTTTGATTATTACCAATTTACCCAAATTGTTCAAAATCACTAACTTTTATTGTGTGCAATATTTCAAACATGCAGGTATTTGCTGATGATAAGGTTTGTCATGGTAGTGTCTTCTTAAGAAAATGCGAGGAAGCCAATGCAACCATGAAAGAAGCTGATTATATGTTGAATGCATTGATGGAAGCTAATGAAAATGCAAAACAATCGAGTGATATGTGGAAGCGAGCCAGTGACGAACTGATGGTAGACAGGTCACACTTGATTGTAGAAAACGGACAGCTCAAGTCTTCATTATGTTTGAAAGAAGAAGAAAACAAATTACTGCTGGATGAAAACAGTCATGGTTTGGCAGAAGTAGCGAATTCTGTGTCTATGCTTGAAGCGTGTTTTCTGCAAATGCAAAGGGAAGAGGAGGAAAGGTACAGGGTCATTTATTCAGATGTCTTATCTATGGGAAAAGAGATGCTTTGTTTCATTTGCAATTCAAGATCATCGGTGGAAGATATTTTCTCTGAGATAATGGAGAAGGAATTTGCTCGCAGCATCATGTACCATTGCCTTGTAGGAGAGGCTGTCCACAAAATTCCAAGCTTCATCGCACAACCAGGTTTCCGTTCTTTCAGCCAACAAGAATGCCGCATGGTAATGGATACTTCACAAAGAGTTTGCTCGACTGGTCCCGCTGAAAGCTTTGTCACTAATAAACAGGAAAATGAGAAACAGCGTCAAAGAGAATCATTCACAACTTCGGAGGAAGGGGAGGGGCCATCGCATGATAAACTGAAATACGATTTTTTGTCTCTTAAGAAAGAATTGGAAAGGAAAGAAAGTCTACTGACGGGCTTGCTTTTCGATTTTAGTTTGCTGCAAGAGACAGCCTCCAATCGAACAGACTTCAAAGATGAAACGGAAAAGTTAATTTTTGCTTTGAGTGAAGTTCAACATGAGCTAGAGAAGAAAACAAGTCAGATTGACGACCTGTTGGTTCAGCATAGAAAAGTTGAAGGCCATCTTACGGATACTGAAAATGCTTTATTGGTATCGATATCTGATCTTGCGCAAGCCAAGGAAACAATAGATACCTTGTCAGACGAAAATGCCGAGTTGAGAATGCTTCTTAAAGATATATATCTTAAAAAATCTGAAGCTGAAGAACAATTGGAAGAACAGAAAGAGGTGACCAAAAGCTTGGAAGGAGAAATTATTCACTTGACTTCCTCTACCGAAAGTAAATTGTGCACTGCAGTTGAAAGACTCGAGGAGGAGTTAGAAAAGATCAGAAATGAGAGAGAACAACTCCGTGAAGAAATCTACTCCTTCAATGATAAGCTTGAGATGGCATATGGATTAGCTGATGAAAATGAAGCTATTGCTGTTGAAGCTCGCCAGGCATGTATCATTGCGGTTGAGCTTGTTCTTTTGAGTCCGTAACATTATTACAGCCTGATATAAATAAGCACTTTTTTTTAATTTTTTTTTTTCAGGAGTCAGAGGCAAGTAAAATATATGCCGAACAGAAGGAAGAGGAGGTCAAGATTTTAGAACATTCTGTCGAGGAGCTTGAGAATACAATTAATGTATTGGAGACGAAGGTTAGTTTACTGGCCATCAAAAGTTCAAGGGGTACCCACTAAAAAGTGTCTGGAATCAAGCTGCATTAAGATTTCAACAAATTTCATCCAAATTGAGAGAATTTTGTGCCTATCGAAAAACTATTATTTTTTGTTTGTGCTTGGTGCTGATTTTTAGTTATTCTTTAAAGCAACTGAAATGATATGTCCACTCTCACTTTATTTTTGATAAATCGTTTCCCTCACTCAGGTGTACGAAATGAATGATGAGGTAGAAAGACATCGATTGATCAGAGACTCCTTAGAATTGGAACTACGAACTTTGAGGCAGAGATTGTCAACAGTTGAAAACACCACTGACATTGCAGATTCTGAAAATGCAATTTCTGTACAAAATGAAGATTCGATAACTAGGCGAGTAGTGCTGTTTTTCGTTGGCATGAAGTGCTGATTTCTGCCTTATTTTGTTCTTGGATTTAAAAATTATCTCATGCAGGCAATTGCACAATAGATCACTGGAGCTTCATGGGGCCTATAATCGGATAAGATTTCTAGAGAGGGATATTACAGAAAAAGATAAAGAGGTGCCGCCTTAGCATATTGCTGGTTTTATTAACTAGATTTTTTTATAAAAAATACTTCATCTGCATTTTCTTTTTCAATAACAACGTTTTGTCCATATGTAAGATCAAACAATGCAAAGAGTACATCTCCGAGCTTGTACTACATTCTGAAGCTCAGGCATCACAGTATCAAGAGAAGGTAACTTTCTCATATTTAGACTGGTCACTGTGCTATCAAATTATGTAACATGCAAATTCTGAAATCTAAAGTAATAAAAGGCAGACTGGTCTATATCTTCCAGAACTGTCTCGGTCTTTGAGGTGCAGCATTTAATAGCTAGTGGAAAATTCTGAAACAGGAAGCTATATAAATAGGAGTCCTCCTATAGTACAGATTTTCTTGCGCATAGTTTGGTGATCCAACATTCAGTCCATATTGTCGTATAATATATTATGCCAAAATCGAAACAAATTCTATGAAGTATTCATACCAGAGTAAAATGAAAAGATGGTTAGATTGTAGGGAGATTCGTTTGTAAGGTTTGAATATTCGATGTTGACTTTCAACACATTATTGTTCTTTAATGTCAGTTTGACACATGGATCCATAGTAACTTTTCTACCTATACGATTTGATAGTTTAAGACTTTGGAAGCCATGGTTCGTGAAGTAAAAGCAAATTCGTTGGACTCAGCATCAGCCCTACAAGTGGTAGAAAAAAGTGAAAAAAGCTCAATCAGAACAAGGGGTTCTAGTTCACCGTTCAGATGCATTGCAGGTTTGGTTCAGCAGATGAATTTGGAGAAGGATCAAGAACTGTCGGTGGCAAGGCTTCGTATAGAAGAGCTAGAAGCAGTGCTGTCTAGTCGGAAAAAGGAGGTTGAGTAGTTTATCTCTCAGTTGCTTTTATTGTTTCAGTCGTCACGATTATATCAAATGGTTGAAGAACTAAGAATTTGGTTGATCCATAAATTGGGATATCTCTTAAATAATGCCACTTTAGAATTTCGTAGCAGCATGGATACGAGTAGAGTTTGACTATCTCACTTTATATATATTATTTTTTGGAATAAATTGCGAGCTATATTTGTTTTTCAAGAATACAGTTCTTTTTGTGGATGGCTAAGCCATGTTGCTCATGTTAGTGGCCCTCACTCCTCTCTCTCACACAAACACACACACATACACGCGCATTTGTAATCATGCAAATCATACTTGGCCAGAGCTAGATGCTTTTGCGTGTATCTGATTCTTGATGAAGTAATGCTTGTGTACTTATTTAACAATGAGAATTAACTGCTCACTAAAATTAGCACCGGATCAGGTATGCGCACTAAATGCTAGACTGGCTGCAGCAGAAAGCATGACACATGATGTCATTCGAGATTTACTAGGTGTTAAGTTGGATATGACCAACTACGCAGTAAGCTTCAAAATTTCCATTTCAAACACGTTATTTTTTTTTTATTATAAATGTATTGCTTATCTCTGTGGATCTTTCTTGTTGGCATATTGTAGAACCTGATTGATCAGCACCAGGTTCAAAAATTAGTTGAGGATGCTCATCAGCAGACAGAAGAATTCCTTGCAAAGGTATACCGAGTCTCTTCGTTTGATAAAGTATTGGGCTGAGATGAGATTCTGATTACTATTCTTTTCTCACTTCTAGGAGCAACAAATCCTGAAGTTAAGGAAACAGATAAATGATCTCACTGAAGAAAGAGAGAGGTAAAGACTTTATCCACTGTATAGAATCAAGTTTTGGACTTTTGTTTCCCTCTAAAATACACTTCGAAATGAGAATCGCAATTCACAAACCGTGTCCCTTGGTTAAAAAACAACGTCAAGAAGAGGACATTATTTGGTAGACCAGGCCAATAGACATAATACACGGACAAAATATAGCAGTCCCCACATGATGATTTATGAATTCTACTTGATTTTGTCTATACGGCTTTTATTTATTGACCTAGACTATGAATGGGATGTAGTCTGGTAGAACAAGTCTACCTAATATTTTCGTATAGAGAAGGGCAAAATCTAACAGTGAGGTGCCTGCATGATTTTTCTAATTGTCACTGATGTACTCTTCATTTGTCTGAGTGTCCTGCAGCTGTATAGCTGAAATAAATCTTAAAGTAGAAGATATGCTTGCCGCCCAGATGACTGTAGAGCAACTTAAAGAGCGAGACCAGTTGCTTTCAGCGCAGAATGAAATGTTGAAGGTGTCCATAATTAACCGTTTTAATTTGCAACCATGTAGCTGTTACTGGATAGCATTGCTGCCTTCAACAGAGTTCTGTTCACATTTGCTGTCGCATTTGTTTCTGCAGGTGGACAAAAGTAATCTACTTAGAAGAGTTGCAGATCTGGATGAAATGGTGAAAACTCTTCTTGGAACTCAAATTACCCAACAGCGTGCTCCACCGACATCCAGTGCCAGGGCATGTTCCTAAATTTTTATAAAATTTCAATATCTCGATTGCTTGTATTTTTGAGTAAATAGTTTTCATGATCAAACAGGAGAAACGTGTATTGAAATTGGGTGGTTCTGATTTAACTAAGAGGCTTGCGCATTCTGAAAAGCTTTTGTCTCGTGTGAACAATGAACTTGCTCAGTATCGCAGCAGAACTGATGCTAGTCATCCATATGTCAGAACTAAAGGGCAGGGCTGAGAACTGAAGGGCAGGTAAGTTTATCAAGAATGGTCCATTCACATTATCGTGTTGCAAAACCAGGGTTGTAACCTCTGATCATTTACAGGAAGGACAAGGCTAGAACACAATTTTGCAGAGGCCTTTTCTTCTTCTTCTCCGTGTCTTTCCATTTTATCTTCTGGAGGTGATCACCTGTGCCATTTTGTTAGCTGAGAAGTTGACGCCCAGTGAATTTGTGAGAGATCATGTGATTAAATGATTCATAGCGGCTCATCACCATAAACTTATTTTTTAAATTTCAACAGTTTCGTCGAGGTATTTGCTTTTACCCTGTTAGAAAATAATAGGTAACTGTAATTATTTGTAAATTGATATTGCATGCAGCATTTCCTCCTCTGCGGAACGCTTTTATGCCCATACACCATCAATTTATTTATTATTTTTATTTATTATTTTATTTTACCTTGTGTGCACTGAAAAGAAAACAATCATTTCAGTAACAGGCAATCGAATTGAAAACAGCACTCCCATATGCAAAGCATGAACATATTCCCATAGCAATAACGGGGTAGAAGAGAGGAGCAATAATATAACGATAAAAAGAAAGAGTGATCAAGAAACTTGAAAGCTGCAGATGCATTAGGTATATAAGCTTTTAGTTTTAGTTGGTAAACAAGAACTATATTTCAGGCTTGCAACTCCTGAAAGCCATTTCGTAGGTGTCATCATTCTGTTCCCCACTATATTCCAGGCTTGAATTTGACTAGTGCTCATAAGGGCAAATACATGTACAATCTCCCCCCACCCCCCTATCTTCTTCCTTACCTAAATTTTAGTCACAAAGAATCTGTTAAAAATTAAAACATGCCACATGACAGTTGCAGGTAGAATAGTCACTACTAGCAAGCACATAATTAATGTCAATTTGCTGGATCATTGATCGGCTGCAAATACATGAAAATCTTGTATTCTAAGCTATCTGGAACTTTCATCCTGCTGGGATACACCATACCCTTCGTCACCCATCTGTTGAGTCCACAAAATGCATTATAAAACAATCCATAACAAAAAATAATAATTAAAAACAATGGTCAATCAGACCAAGTAGGAAGGGTCAAATAAGAGATAAAGCAGATAACAAAAAAAAGGGGATCTATCTGGGACTCTTTGAATACATGTCATGCCATGTATCGATTTAGAGAAAATTATGCTGCAAAATCCAGGAGGTGGCGTTATGCTTTGTGCCCTTCTTTTGCAATAAACAGGAGAACAATGCAGCAAATAAAAACCATTTTAGCACAGGTGAGATAGATGGTGACAGGCAATTCAACATGCTTTGGCAGCATGGAGATCTCAATGTTCTGAAGAATACAGCATTACCTTGATATTCCCAAATTTTGTAACCATCCTCATGTACTGGTCACGTGCTTCTGGGTAGCGAACCATTGATGTTACTCTTGCCAGAGCATTTTCAACTCCAGCAAATTTCTGTTTGCGGCTTATTCGAAGGAAATCATATTCGTCAGCTTTCTCAGATTCTGGTTTCACATCTCCAATTGTCTTTTCCGACCGAAATCCTCGCAAACCAGTACGTTTCCGTCTCCAACGCAATATGGCCTTTTCGACAATGCCAACTGACCAAACTACCTTTTTGTACTGCTTTCGAACTTGATGTCCCCTCACATGAGCCTGAGAGCATTCAGCATTTGCATTTCTCAGATATTGAAACTAAACTTAAGCTGGCGGTTCAATAGGCATGCAGGGGTAGGGTGGACTAAAATAGCCTGATTTGGTAAGAAAAGGTAACCACCAGAAACATCAAAAGATGAAAGAGAACTACAATTCATCAGGAAAAAATACATTTGGTTCTAGCAACTCAGACAAGCATACAGGTCAAGTAATCACAATACATCTATCCTCTCTCTAAAAAGTGATACGCATATGGCAGACAATTACTTAGTGGAATAAAGAACATGTAATTTATGGTTAAAATGGAACACACATGGCATGCACAGTATTGAAGTACCTGGATTTTTACAATTCGATTGCGGATTTTCAAAAAATCTTTCCTTCCCTTCCAGCCACGATACTTTTGCTGGATCTTTACAGCTGCAGAATGTAAATAATCTTCAAAGTGACCCCTCTTTTGAACCATGTTTAAAGAACCAAGGGCAGCTAGGTCAAGTGAAATTTCAGAAATATCATCGCTGCTCTTTGCTAATTGTCTTTGACGAAAAGAACTTGTTCGATAGGCATCATGAATGAGAGCCACTGCACGAGCTGATTTTCTGACGGCAGCCAGGGACCCTTTCAAGGAAAGCAGTTCTAATTCTCCCTTACTTGAAAAAGAGGCAACTTGGGCTGCAATATCAGTTTCCTTTTCAGCTGCCATAGTTACAGTGTCACAATCCATCTCATTTTGGTCAATATTCAACGATGAAAGATGCCTACTTAAAAATGCTTCAGCCAAGTATCCAGAGATTCCTTTATGGCCACGACATGAAGCTAAATCAGCTGCACTTTGACCTCCAGGAAATGCTGGAGTTGGATCATCGACAGCAGTGGGGTCCGCATCCAATCTAATGAGTGCAATCACTGTTTCTTCTCTGGATGAGGGGATCAACACAGCAACTTTCAGTAAACAGTCATTAAAAAATAGATACAACAATTTGGACATCAAGGCATTGATGATTCTTCCAACATATAATTCGCACCAACATGTCAGGATTGGGGCAGAAGGAGCAGATAATTATCCCTTTTAAGCATTTGAATTGTAACACTTGCACTCGATAAAGATATAGCACAATAAGAAAATCTCCAAAATAGGACAGCAGTCCTGAAAAGACAAATCAATGTGTGCTCACAGACACATGTAAATAAATGCATTCATGCATCATGCATGAAGTTAGGAAATATAGTTTCCCAACATAATAAAAAGTCATAGCTAGCAACAGCAAATAATAAGAGAATCAAAAGAATGATTAAGAAAATTAAATAAACCACAGCAAGAATGTTCTGGATCGAGGAGCAATAAATAAAGTTTTATACTGCAAGACAGTGGAACTCAGAATAGCAATCTGACCTCCCAAAATATGATGCCCAGTGAAGCGCTGTTCTCCCTCGTGCATCTCTGAAATTGGGATTGCCACTGGCAGAAACTATGAGGTCCATGGCCCATTCATAACCAAGACCAGCAGCCAAGTGGATGACTCCTTGACCTTCTCCATCCAAAACATCCGGTCCTTTACCTCCTTCATGAACTTTACAGGCCAGCCACTCACAAAGTCTGTCCCTCAGTAAACTTTCAATCAACTTATCTCTAAAACCAATGCCATCACCTAAAGCGACCATACAATTATCTTGGACCTTTCCCAAATCCTTTTTACTATCATTTCTCAAATAAAATAAAGTACTTATTTTTTTGCAACTTTCACAATCCTTGATGGAGCAATTTGACAACTTCATCCCAGGGCCTGAATATAACAACTTTGCTAAACGCATTTGAAAGAGAATTTCCTCCGGTTGAACATTTTTGCCAGGCAAAGAAGCAATTTCAGAAGGATTTTCACGATATTCAAATTCCCTCACCTCACTGCATGATAGTCTGTTACGACAGGTGACATAAAATGGAACATGCCCAGGAGCATGTTGAGGAACCTGACACCGGATGACACAATCATTCAAAACCTCAGCAGAAACTTCAATCTCACCAAACATACAACCCCATTTAGTTTCACTGGAAAACTTCTTGCTTCCCAAGAAAGTACCAATGATCAGAACCTGATTAAAATCAGCACGAATCATATTTCAGATTCTTGGTAACAAATATTTTAATGCAATAAGAAACTTGTAAGTGGTTTTAACCCTCATCAACAACCAAAAACCCCCACAAACTGCAGGGGAAAGAAGGGATCAAGATCAAGTATACAAACCTTCGTGTCAACACCAGAATAAGCCCAATCCGGTGAGAAATCACGGATGCTAAATAGCTGGTCCTGGGAAAGAGAAGGGCCCAATGAATCAATGTCCAACTGCATATGGTGTGACAAACTGGAAACTTCCTTGTCTTCATTCTCAGCACTCAGTGTACTCCAATAATTGCCAGAATCTGAAGCCATCAAAGAATCATTGCAATCTCCACCTATTTCTTTATCCATCCATCTCCCAAAACTGTCAAGTTTCTTTAGCTCTCCTGATTGAATATTATTTGCACCTCCATCTTTGGCTTTGCTCTCAACTTGGGCAGTAGAAGCAGCTACTGTTTGAGTCCCAGAGAGATTATGAAATTGGGGAGAAATCAAATTGAAATCAAGCTCCTGCGACACCAACAAAATCAGAAAGTGTCACTTTGTGAATTTCGTCACAGGAACCATTAATCAGTCTAGCATATTGCATAATGCAAACAGCGGACCTGGATTACATTTTGAGGAGTAGCTGTTCTGTCAGTGATCAATCCATTTGCACTAACCACAGTATCCGAAACTGCATTACCCTCTAATGTAGCATCTGTTAGCTTATGAGTAATGAACTCAGCTCCACCAGGCTGGTCAACAAAAAAATTCTGGCCAGGCAAACTAAATACACTTTGGCCAGAGCTGCTAACTTCAGGCAACAGAGATGATTTTGTGCCGTGATCGAATTTTGCTCCTGCAAACCATGATCTAGGAGGATTCTTTGGTAACGTGTGAAATCCTAAAAAGTAGCACAAACAAAGTCATGTGATAACTGTGAACGTGAAGCAAACAGCATTTCTGCCAGCTCAAACACCTGTAAAGACCACTTCAATCTTACTTGCTAATAGCAGCAACAAAGAAAAAGTGAACACACATACAGAGACTTTAAATTGTATGGATTATTTTGAGGGTCTTCGTGAAAAGCAACATTAAGAAACACATTTGACGCACTATCAAATGTATTCATCTACACCAAATATACATAAAATGTATTATTCATGCAATGTACCTTACCTTCAACTCTGGGTACAAGTAAAGATGAATTATGTGACATAGAGCCATGAATGGATTGAGTAAGAGAAGAGGTTCCTGGACCGTTCCTAGAATCCACATCCTCAAATTCTGAAGATAATGCTTTTTTTCCATTCCAGTCAATTTTGTTTGGACTTGATGTATAAGATGTCTGAACTGTAGATGCAGGTGAGGCTGCTTGTGCAAAGGAAGTCACTGAACTGGGTTGAAGGTTTTCAACCTGTGTACCTGAATCTTCTAGTAAACGTGATACACCAGACTTGTATCCCTACAGCACAGAAAGAATAAAGGAACAACTATGAAAATTCAAATAGCACATGAAAGTGTACATTTCAAGTTTTGGCCATTATTACAAGTAATTATTGTAGAATACTGAGAGACAGGCACATAAATTAGCACAATGAATACCTTTTTCACTATAGCAAAAAGATATGAGTCAAGTACATTCTTAGTTCCTAATGATTATTATTAAGCTTTAACACTGATTTAAAATTTTAAAGCAGATTACCATAGAATCCTGAGATCCGTTTTCACTATAGCAAAAAGATATAAGTCAAGTACATTCTTAGTTCCTAATGATTATTATTAAGCTTTTTTAACACTGATTTAAAATTTTAAAGCACATTACCATAGAATTCTGAGATAGATAACAAAGTATACCTCTTTCACTTCTCTGTAGTGTACAAAAACAATATGCTCTAACTGCCTGAAAATCACAATAATAATAATTAAAAAAGGTAAATTGTGTAAGCATGAAAACAAGTACTAATGAGCAAATAATAAATTCATGGTCCATCATCTTTATTATTACAAAATATGAAGAATAGCAGTATAATAGAGTCCCAGGTCCTTGTCAACCATATCCAAAAAAAACATGTTTTTCCACATTTATGAGGGTCGGGAGAGCATATTGTCTTAACTATGAAAGAGCCAAAAACTGTGAAATTCATTTAGAACATCTCTTTGTACCCTGGTGCATGTCCCCTGCAAAATGTGTCAAGGGAATCAATTATGTATTAATTAGGAAAGTAATTATGAGTTATAGATAGTAGTGTTTTAGTAGAACACTTATGCTTTCATACTTAGCCCTAATTTGTAGCTAGGTTTATTGTCTATTTAAGAGACAAGACACTCAAGAAGAAAGGCATTCAGTTCCTAAATTTTGACATGGTATCAGAGCCAAAATCCTAGACACAAAGGAAACCCTAATTTTTTTTGTTTAAGGGGCTGCAGCAGCTAGCCCCCTTGGCAGCTGCAGCCCCCTCCCCGTGCTGTCCATGGCTCTCGGTATCTTTGACTGTATTTTTCCTAAATACATCTGTTTCAACGCTTATGGTGTATTCTTTGGTTGTGGCTTGGTCGGAGAACAGCCCCTCGGCATCGTCTTGGTTTCTGGGCTGTATTTTTTAGAAACAAGGCTCTCGTGTGATTGTAGCGTTGGTTCTCTTTTGTTCTGGCGTGATTCTTGGTTGTGGCTTGGTCGGAGAACAGCCCCTCGGCATCGTCTTGGTTTCTGGGCTGTATTTTTAGAAACAAGGCTCTCGTGTGATTGTAGCGTCGGTTCTCTTTTGTTCTGGCGTGATTCTTGGTTGTGGCTTGGTCGGAGAACAGCCCCTCGGCATCGTCTTGGTTTCTGGGCTGTATTTTTTAGAAACAAGGCTCTCGTGTGATTGTAGCGTCAGTTCTATTATGTTCTGGCGTGATTCTTGGTTATGGCTTGGTTGTGGCTGGGTCTGTTGACACACGAAGATTTTTTTTAATCCTTGTGTGGCAGGACAATTTTTTTTGGTGTGTTGGCACTGTCGGTGGTCATCGACTTCGTGGGTTTTCTGTTTCGGGTCGTGGTGGATGCGTGGGGTTTACTACTCTGTTTCTGGTTTGCAGTGACTCCTTCGGCTCTCTCCTTTGTTTTTTGAGCTTGTTTCCTTTGGGCTATCTTAGCCGGACTGATATTACTATTTAGTTGACAAATTGATGTTTCTTGATCGACTAGCATCAATTTGAGGGGGGATGTCAAGGGAATCAATTATGTATTAATTAGGAAAGTAATTATGAGTTATAGATAGTAGTGTTTTAGTAGAACACTTATGCTTTCATACTTAGCCCTAATTTGTAGCTAGGTTTATTGTCTATTTAAGAGACAAGACACTCAAGAAGAAAGGCATTCAGTTCCTAAATATTGACAAAATGTCCATAAGATAACAGTGCCCCACATACTAGGCTGTCAAATACTTTCCATCTTGACTATTAGAAGTGGTGTGACATTGTGAAGAGTTCCAAAAGCCAAAACTTTCAATTTCAGAACAACAAGACTAACAAAAACACTCACCCATCAAGCATCCAATAGCACCGCCGCTGAAAGTTCTCATTATCCTCCCCATGGGCATAGTAACAATGGAGAACATCCACACTGCCAGCCTGCAGAAACCAATTGAGAACTGACTGGCTAAATGGCCAAAGAGATTTACTGATACCAGCTATCGACGATGAAAGGATTTAGTAGAGCATCAAATTTGAACAATAAAAAATACAACACTGTTACAGCTAAACATTTGAAATGTCACTATATAACCCTATAGAGAACAATTCCTCAGCAGGACTTTGCATGCAGCAACTCACAGTGACAAGGACATCTCGAAATAATGTTCCTCTGCTCATGTTTTTCATGCCAATATACAATTGGCACTTTATATGAAATAACAAAAGCAAAACAATAACCAACATTTGAGGCTCAAGAAAGTTAAAGTGACTCAATAAGTTAAAAGTTTCTGTAAAACATATGGAATTGCGTTTCCACAAATTTACAACTACCAAAAAAAGGCGAACTTACAACTAACAAATTGAAGAGCACACCTTCAACTTTTCGTGAGCTTCTCGGACAGTTTTCCCATCTTTTTTCTTCCTCCAACGATGACCATCTTTACGAAAATATCTGAGTGCTTTTCGATCAAACAAGAACATAGACCCAGCTGAAAATAACAAGCATATAGAACACAAAATGAAACCCAATACCCCAATTTCAGTTCAAGAAAAATAATCACTAGAATCAAACAAAACAGCATGAAATAAAACGAGAACCTGCAGGACTAGCTGGGGGCTCTGCAGTCAACTTAAACTTCTGGTAATTGCGAAGAATTTCCAATATTTCAGTGGGTCGAAGCCAACGGTGCTTTGCTTCTTCCAATATCTGCTCTATATCTGCCAAAAAAATAAATTCGACGCGGATAATTAAATACACACACTCACAAAATTCATTTCATAACTGAAACTCTTAAAACAAATTTTTTTAAATAAATACGCAATCGCATTCAATGTATTGAACATACAAACAAGAAAAAAGAAAAAAAGAAAAAAGAAACTCACTCAGTGTATGATCAGGAATGTATCTTCTAGTCTCAGCCATCAACAATCCTAAATCTCATTACCTAATAATAATAATAATAACAGCAACCTATCTCTAATTAATTACAATAATTCGAGAATAAATAAAGTAAATAACAAAAATTTCTCAGAAAAAAAAAAGAGGAAAAATTTGAGCAGAGAGAAAGAAACTAAAGGAGATGATTGGTTTTGAGTATCGAATCGAATACAAGAAAAAAAAACCTAAAAAAGAAGCGAGGATTCTGATTTTACAAGCTGGTCTGGGACGAGGGAGGGGGCGAGGGAGGTTGAGACGAGGGAGGGGAGAGAGGAACGTGTGAAGTCCACTGAATTAAAAGGAGAGAAAGGAACAGAAAGTCAAATGGCTCCAGGGTTTGTGTCCACATTGGCATGTAAAGAGAGAGAGAGAGATAAGAGGATTTATTTGTTTGATTGCGGGTCGTATCTGACGTGGCATGGCAAAAGCGTTGGCAGAATTTCTGTTACGTTAACCTACGTACCTGGTCCACTTCGGTCTAGTTACTGGCGTCGCCTTTGATTGCTTCTTTGTGATTTTTTTCTTCACATATAATTTCTTCTCTTCTGAGATTTATTGATACATTATTTGTTTTAATTTATCTTATATAAAATGCAAAAAAAACTAATCGATCCTTTTATTTTCTATCCTTGGGGACAAAAGATTCATAAATATTTTGCTAGCAAAATAATTCATAATTTTTATGTTAATGCGTGTGTTTTCAATTTCTATGTACATTGTCAAATATAATTAAAATAAAAATATAAACAATTACATTAAAATTCATTAAATTGATAAATCTAACCTTTGTTAATTTTTTTAGTGAGAGACCTTTGATATTTTTCGTATTTTATCTTCTATTCCTTTGAAAATCAAATTATATATTTTGATAAACTCTACTTGCATTAAAAATGACTTTTTAGTAAGAAAAAATGAATAAAATGTATATTCGTGTATGTATCCTTAATGTTTTTCTTTAAATATATTAAAAAAAATTGTAAAAAAATGTAATGCTATTATAATCACGATAAAATTTTGTGAAGCCTTGATAATTTCTAGACAACCTAGACGAATTCAAAGAATATCCAAGCATGTCTATTCCACGCGCCCAAAAGGGCTTTTACCCTTCTCACTCGGGATATAATCTTCGATTCCCGAACTAACCTCCACTCCATTCTCATATTCCCTGGTTACCCCTCCTTGATTTTCCCCACCCATCAGAACCAGTTGTCCTCTACTTCTCTCAACAGCCCTACCGCCGCTGCACGGTCGCATGTTGACGCGTGCAGCCGGAGGAGCACCGCCCAACGGTTTTCACTCGACGTGTAATTTGAGTTATAAAAAACACGTTAGTTAATGCGTCTAATGATTGGTCAAGATATGTTGACCACGAATTCTTGTATTGCTCGTGACCTAGAATAATGCCATCCCGTGCGTCAAGGATACTAACAATATAAAAAGAAGCAAATTTACTCGCAACCTGCACCAAAATCTCATAGCATTAAACTCGTTCAGGTCAGATTTCACGAGAGAGCCGATAGAAGTTTTTTTTCTTCTGCAACGTGGGTTATCATCGTATCAAAATAGAATGCTCTATAAATATTACGTGCTTCTATTTCCGGAAAAACCTGTGATTATATAAAATAAATTAAAAAAAACAGCCCTTTAGAATGTTTTCTTTTAGAGCACTACTCTCTAATTACTAAAACCTTTTTTCTCCAAATATACTTGATATGAAACTAAAGAGGCTATGGCAGACTAACCAAATAGCATCCACGTGTCTGTGTTCTTTTTAAAGAGATGTAAAGACGAAAAAGAAAAAACCCAGAAGCCAGCGTTTACTTTGCTCGGAGACACGGTTTCAAAAGAGTCATAGAGCACTCGGGGCACCAATGGGGCCGAATGGCCCTTGTTTCATGCCTTTTTTAAAACCTTAAAACAAGTTGAATCATGTTGACATGGTAAAATCTTGTGTTAAAGGCATACGACCATCCGAGTTCTTATTTCATAGAATGTTCTCCATGTCTCGGTTGAAACCTGTCATGGCCCACACAACGAATTTTCGCCGCTACGATGGAGTAAATTATTAAAAAGAAGGGATCTAGCCTTGTGTAAATCTCCAAGCTAGTCGGTGACAAGCGTACCCGTCTGAAGAAGGAAACTACAATGAAAGTGGGCCAATCCTTACATGAATCGATGCACCATTAATCATGGCTAACCATCCTGCAACAAATAATCAATCATCTAGTTGATCAATTATCTGCTTAAACCCATCACAAGCCGCCCTTTTTTCCGATAGAAACATGCCTCCTTACAGAAAGCCCCCTGGGTCCTGAAAAAATGGACCAAGCATAGTGCAGATTTACTACAAAAATGATCAATTTCAAAATAATCTCATGCTTGCAAACAATCCAAAATATTAATATTGCTATAGGCATCAGCCCTTCCATGCCTAAAAACAGTTCAATCACAATATGGTGCCAGTGGAGAAAAAATTACATGATGGCCTATCATAGCACAAAGAACAAAGGTAACCGTTATTGTTTCACCAAAACATGTTCGAGTTTTTCCATATGTAGCGTAAAAGAACTGCAGTGCAAAGGGTGTGAGAGATGCTACTAGTTCCCGCTAGACTAGCTCTTCATGCTTTTTATTCGGGCTTCAAAGATTCATCCTGAGGGGAAAGTAGAAAGGTTTCAGATGCAATCTAACCAAAATATATGTATAACAGCTCGGACTCGACTTAAAACATTGACAATTTCCAAGATGCACGATAGGTAAACTATTGACAGTATCATTTCCAAATGTTTTTCAGGTGATCAAGTTGTAGCTAGCAGCATAAAGGAAGTGCAGAGAGGGGCAATTGCTTTCACCAACCTTGGTACAAACATAAATGTAGTGAACATCGGGATTTTTTCCAAGTACTGCTTCCACCGAACTCCCATTGTCATCTATTGGTACAGGATTCGTCAGCTCCTGAATTGGATGTTCCGAGCCTTCTTCTGACAAAAGTTTATCTGCCATTACAGACAGCAAGACGAGAAGCTTTTCAAATTCATTGCTGTCAATACTTAAGATTCATTAAGAAGGTTAAATAATAATAAATAAATAAACTATTAAACAGGGACAGCCTGGCAGGCCATTATATAACACACAAATTCAGGGGAATGGTGCAAGACTAGTTTTTCTTAGGTGCTAAAATCCTATTCACTAGAAATTTCTTTGATATGCACAGACATTTCTTTGACAACAATTTTACACCTTCTTCCATTTTTTTTGGAGGTACATTTGTTTTGGCCATCAATTGGATTGCATAAAGAAGTGAATGGTTAGCTGTTCCACAAACAGTTGCCCGTATTAAAAAGTAAAAGACAGACTTAAGGTTTTAAAATAATTTGCTATGCTGTACAAGGAAGATTAACTTTCTTCAACAATTTAGGCATTGAATTCCCCAAATCTTTTCAAAGACAAACATGTGCAAGCTGTATACATGAGCAAAACTCAATGAACAGAAGAATAATTTTAATATTATCGCCCAGGAATTCAAAGATACAAAAAATGAAATAGGAAAAGTCACTATCAACCATCCCAGAAAAAATAATGCATGGAATGCATTGTTTCATGCAACAGTGTGATAAGAGGAATACGAGGCAAAAACATCTGAAACATCGGATATGGGTTAATAAACCTATAACATGGAGCTTTATCCTCCAAGAACATGAGTCTCTTAATAACTGCAATCGATACACTGGAGCTCCATATGTGACCTGCAATCATTTATCTCACTAGCCAGGTTAAAGGCATAAAGTACAAAAGCAAAAACATCATATTGTTATTGCTGGATTGATCAAGCAAGTAGAATGCTTTTACCAGAATATACACTCCATTATCCTTGAGAACCCTATAGTTTGTTATCAACTGCTTCAATATATCGTGAACATATCAAGGGGAAAAAAAGTAAAATTAAAATCAAGGAACAATTGAGCATAGTCGTTGACAGCTAATCACTCTACCTCCAAACTTCCTTGAGCATCTTGGGCGCATTGTTTCGTGAATCATTCCCACACTACAAAAAAATAAAAATAAAATCAATTGATGTATATCTATCTGGGATACAAATCCTAAATTCTAATTAAGTATAAAAAATCAGCAAACTTAATGAATACCCAAGACAACAACATCCTGCTTCGCACTTACCAGGATAGAGTCCAGAGTTCCTGAAGAAAAAATACATATCAAGCAAACATTAGGAAATGCTTTGTTACAGCATTTTGGTGACATGTAACCCAATTATTCAAAAGATTCAATGAGAAAAGTACCTTTATCAATAACAGCATCAAATGAACCAGATTGAAATTCACTCATATCTCGTACATCCATACCAATATCTGTTAAAAAAATTAATGGATAAATACATCTAGGGTTTAATTTAAATTGATTGTTCTCTCAGGTGTTAAACATACATCCATTCAATCACCTGCTTAAAAAGAGGACCGTTATTGCATAAAAAATAAAAAATAAACTTCCATAACAAGCCATGGGTTTAATTCAAAATGTTGGATCTCTCCCCGGTGCTAAAAATACATGATTTTCAATTGAGAAAGAACAACAAAAAACTCACTTTTATTGCATAAATAGAGCATTCTTAAGATAAAAATAAATAAATAAATAAATCATGGGTTTTATTTGAAGTGTTAAAAAATACGTACATTTCAATTGAGGATGATTACTATGCTTCTTTTTCATAGCCTCAATTACCACAGAAGAGATATCAATGTTAACCACATCTTCATATCCATCACTCGCCATTCCTTCACTAAATGCTGCCACATTTCAAATAAACAAAAACACACAACAACAAAAGAAGATTAAAGGAGGTCTGATCTTGTGATTCGGCGTGTCAAAGAACAAGGAAAAAATAATGTGAGGGTCAAATTCATACCTGAGTTGCCACAACCAACGACGAGGATTCGAGGATGGACATGACGAGGGATGTAGAGGTTGATGAGAGGAGCTAAGGAAGGATACTTTTGGTACCAATCAAATGATCCTGATTCGCTGGAATATCTATTGTCCCAGTACCATGGCTCTCCGTATGCTTGTGTCGATGTTCCCATTGTCAGCTACTCCTCTCTCTGTTTGGTTTCTCAAATCTTCTTTGCAAGCTTCAGACAAACAAGAGTTTTGTCATCCGTTCCTGTGTAAATTTTATTGTTGTGTAAGGGGGTTATTGTCATTTTGTACCATGATAATGGTAACGACAAGTCATTCATTTAACGAGCCCAAGTCTCTTGTAAAAAAAAACGAAATGACACGAGAAGTTTTGCACTGCTCCAACAATCAATCCTTTTATCAATTTCATGATGAGATCATGAGAGAGAGAAATAAAAAGGCCACGTCTATCTAGTTTTCATGGAACAGCTTATCGATAAATTATTTGGTGCCTGTAAGTTTAGTAATGTTTCGCTTTGGTTTTATTGCTTACAATTCTTCAATTCCATGCTCTCTTGAGACTACTTGGCTGACTCGAAAAAGTATGGGGGGCAAAAGATGTGCTAGGATTATTATTATAATAGAAAAATGGGCAAATACAAGAAATCTTGATTCTACAAATTCCATCCCGAGAAAGAATGAATTTGTTAATTTATAGTTATAATATCCACTCAACCGTCTTTCACCGAAGATAATAATTATACAATTTCCACTTGGCTCTATTTATTTACTGTAAGTTTTTAAGAAAAAAATTATATAAAAAGAAAATTTCTGAAAATTATATTATTTTTTAGAAATATCATAAAAAAAATATTGAAAAAGATTTTTTTAGTATTTGGCTATATCATAAAAAATAACTTGAAATATAACTTATTAGTATTCTATTTTTTTTCAAGGTTATTAAAAGAACAAAGATCAAAACTAACATATAAAAAATTTAAAAGATGATAAAAATAAAAAATAAAATTCATAGATTATTTTAAATAAAATAAATAGCAATAAAAAATATGAATTGAATCTGATAAATAAAAAATTTGAATAAATAACTTTTTTTTATTATAAAATATTTTTATTGAGATTTTTTTAAAAATAAACGCAGATAAAATTATATTAATATAAAAAAATAAAGTTTTTAATCAAATATAATATTTTTATAAATTAATTAAAAAAAATATACCTCTATTTTTTCATGGTAAAGCTTCCGGGCTGGAAAGATGTTTTCCAGAAATTTCCACGTCTATGCAAAACACGCTTTTCCTTCTTTTCACGGAAGAGAAGAAATCGATGGGAGCTTCCATGTTTGTTATTCACAAAATGGAGGAGAAGAAATCGAAGGCATGTCCAACTGCTTTTTTTTATGTGTTGAAAATTTATAATGATTTATTTTTAAAATATATATATTTTTAAAAATACATTAAAATTATTATTATTTTAAAAATATTTTTAGTATCAATATATCAAAATGATTTGAAAGAAATTTCAGTGCCATTGGATTTCAAATTGAAAACTTACCAGTCACATCAGCAGGTTCCTTCCCATTATATGGCCAGCTAACATTTTCATGGTTTGTTTACAGATTGTAGTTACTTTCATAATAATTGTATTTTAAAGTATTTTTTATAAATACATTAAAATAATATATATATATATTATAAAATATATTTTTAATATCAGCACATCAAAATAATTTAAAAATATAAAAAAAACATTTAAGAAAATGTTTATATAGTTTTTTTATAAAAAAAATACTATTAAAACATAGAAATAA
Organism: Salix brachista; assembly: GCA_009078335.1. Lineage (NCBI taxonomy): Eukaryota > Viridiplantae > Streptophyta > Magnoliopsida > Malpighiales > Salicaceae > Salix > Salix brachista. The sequence goes on from CM018581.1 coordinate 11,950,998, forward strand.
ACCCGCTTTTTACCACTGCCTATAGCTGTTTTATTTTGTTGAGAAATGATGTGTCAACCTGCAATTTTAAGGGTTTTAAAACCCATTTTTTTATTAACAAACTAGCCATACTCTCATGGTTTTTAGAAGAGTCTCCAGGCTTAATAGCGAGTGTTGAAAAATATTTTAGTATAACTTAGTTTAATTAATAATTAATAGTTGAATTGCTTTTTACAATTCATCTTGTTTAACTTTTTACTATGTCATATGAGAGTTTTTCACTGTATGATCCGATGATTTATTTGTCTTTTACCATCAATTTTATTCAATTATATTGGATGTACTCTTGTGTTTTATCCATATCATATTAATTGTTTTAATCCTATCAACTATATAAATTCTTTATAAAGCTCGTATGCGAGCAATATAACTAATAAATTTTAAAATAAGATATGTTTGAGGGGTGATACTAGCAATGAAAATGAAAACCGGGACAAAAGATAAAATTGGAGAAATCCATGAAAATTATCACTTATACATCCTTTGTGTCAACAATGAAAGAGGTGATTTTTTTAAATATATATATATTTTAATTTTATCGTTTAATATTTGTTTAGTTTTGAATTTATTATTATAAATTATTTTTATTTTTTTAGAGGGTTATTTTAGTTTCAGATAAATATTATAACATTTAGTTTGATTCGAATTTAGGAGAATTTATTTTTATAACATTTACTCTATACACAAATTATTTTGATATTTTTTTTAAAAAAATATATTTAAAAAAATAACAACTACCAAATTTCCAAACTCTTCTAAAGAGTTGCATTATTTTCATTTCAGCATCTCAATCTTTCTTGCTTTGGTTTGAAATCCATCTAAGTATTATTTTCTTTACAGATTGCTTTTTGGTTGTCCAGTGGTGATAATATTTTCTCACACGATAAACATCTATATATTCTTCAATAAATAAAATATTTAAAAGAAATTATCAGTATTTTCATCAACCAAAAAATTATCTTCATTTATCTCCAAATAATATTAACAAATGAAAGCTGGATCTAATTTAATACTACGAGCAAACCAGTAAAATTAAAGTTAAAAATAGCTTCGCACCAGGGAAAATTATCTTCATTTTTTTTAAAATAACATTATTTTTTTTATCTTTTTATAAAAAGCACGGTCGAACCGCTATCTCTAACCTCCTCCAAAAATGCCTCAAGAAGAAGAAAGAAAGAATGAGGTCCAGTTAAAAAGGTACCAAAACTTGAAGGACGTGAAAATCAAATAATCGTGTTTCTTTAGACGGCCGAGAATGGTTTAAACGACACGCAGGAAGAAGGCAAAACCTGCAGCAAACTGTGTTCTACAGGAATATTTCCTCCCGACAGCACTTAGTATCACGTGGTTTTTACAGTCCTATGACCTCAATCTTTTAATCTCTACCGTCCAAATCCTAAGCAACGAACGATGATAAATAAAAACTAGGTTGTCGTTTTTATTTAATTTTTCGTGCGTGTTGCTAAAATTTGTTTTGACTTTCAGGGTTTAGTTTCAAGTATCTGTTATAGGTGGGCAGTGAATTCTGGTCAAAGTTTGAGTTTTGGGACGAAACTGCATCAGAGTTTTAGTTATTTTAGGTTATAGAATTAAGGGCTTTAGATATTTTAGCTATTCATGTGATGGCATTTGAGTGCCAGAAGAGCACTGAGGTGTTGAAAAACTAATTCCAATACTGAAAGTTTTGAAATATTGAATTTTCCTCCAGTCTGTTACTCCGAGATAGAGATTTTAAGCAGTTTCAGTGCAAAACATTTGCTGGTGGGGAGAACCAGAGACTGGTGAAGGTGACAGAGGAAGAGGACAGCGAAGATTACGGGGGTATTTCGGTCATTGTAAAAGCAAAGGTTCTCTCTTATCCAGCGACAAAAGTCGCCGCCGGTGGAGGAAAAAACCAAGGTTATCACTGTGTTTCAAAAATTTTAAAATTAAAATTTGTTATTTTATTTTAAATTAATAATTTTTAAAAGATAAAATCATATTATTTTAAAATATTTTTTTAAAAAAAAATTAAAATAAACCAAATCACACAATAAACAAGCACTAAAAGCAACCCGCGCTTGGGGATGTTTATTTTATGATGATTTTTCTTTTTTATTGTTTTTAGATATTTTAATATATTAATATTAAATATATATTTTTTTAAAATTAAACAAAAATATTATTTTTAAATTAAGAATATTTCAAGAAGCAATTGATTTTTACAGTGCAGGGTAAACATCCAAAGTTCCAAACCTCAGTGTGGAAGTGGCACGTGCCCATCAAAACTGAGGTTGAATCTCAGTTATTGAAAACCAACAACTCCATGCATTTTTCATCTTTCACCCACCCATCTACTCAAATCCAGTGACTTGTAGCTCACAGGCAAGAGCAACAAAAAAGTAAACCAAAATTTCAATCCAATAAAGAATGAAAAGAAATGGAGCAAGAAGAGCAACAATCTTGCTTCGAATGCCTTAAACGACGAATCATTTCCGACTTCTCAGACAAGCTAATCTTCTCTTACGCCCTCTCCGATTCTGCTTTCCCCTTCGCCTCCTCTGCCGTCGTGCAGGTACTTACCACCATCATCTTCCTCTTCCTCTTATTTTTTATTTTTCTCTGGTTGATATATTCAAATTAGAAGCATAAGAATTGGTGTCGTCTGTGTTCGAAACGGAGCAGGTGCCAAATTCTAATGGAAATCCATCTACTTCGGCTTCGGCTTCTCAGTTTGTGTTGGTGCAGTTGCCGAGTCATAAACACAATTGCCTGATCGAATACATGTAAGATCATTTTCTCACGACTTCAGTTTTCCACTGATTATGATTCCTTCCGAGGCTTTAAAATGAGTTTATTCACGAGCTACCTGATCTGCAAAGAGATTCAAATTCTCAAGTGAACAAGTGTTGTCGCCTAACTTTCCTTACCAACCCCGACGATGAACAACATAAACGAGATTTCGAGTATAACCGCATGGTTTTTAATTTCACAAATCACGACTTTATTTATTTTTAATTTAGTCCAAAGGGCACCACCATAAACTATACAACATACGGGTGTGAAGCATTTGTGCAATATAAACGAATCTCAAATGATTTTTTGCATCTTCTCATTGGCAGTAAGGAGAGTGTTCTGCAAGATAATGAAGAAAGCGATGGTTATGTGAATGGTGGTAACCAAGATCAGGAAAAGGTCAATGCTTTGACTGCTGGGCCAGCTACATCGGATTCTTCATTAGATCAATCTCCGTGCTTACAAAATGGTGACAAAATAGCCAATGTAAACCAGACAGGGTTTGGAAGTTCTACCTGTGCCCACTCTAGTAGGTTTGGATGTGTCCGAACAATACCTGCATTGGCCCCAACTGCTCATATTGGTAATTCCTCCTATTCCAACTTACAAAAGATTGCTTCTGACTTCTTGTCTGGGTCTCTGGAAGATCATGTATTGCGCTCCCTCAGTCTACTCATTGAAGGAAAAGCTTCAGGGAGAGACGGTGTGAATTTTCTTCGATTAATTGGGCTACCTTCATTCGAGGAGAGTGGGATTCCAGGTTGCTTGAGGCATCCAAACATTATTCCTGTTCTTGGCTTGCTCAAAACATCCGAGCATGTCAATTTGGTGCTTCCTAAAACTCCATGTACCTTAGAAGGCATCCTGCATTACTGCCCCAAAGCCTTGAAGTCTGAGTGGCATATAAGGTTTTTGGCATATCAGCTGCTGTCTGCACTAGTTTATTTACATGGTTTAGGGGTTTCCCATGGTAATATACACCCGTCCAATGTAATGCTAACTAATTCATGCTGGTCTTGGCTTAGTATCTGTGATAAGCCTATGTCAGGATCTAATGTAAACTCAAGAAAAGGTGAATCTGACACTACCGCCTCTGCAAGATTATGCTGCTGCACTGACAGCTGTTTTTCTCAAGTCCTCTATGCGGATTTGAAGCTTTCTCCTTCTGTAGAGTGGCATTCACAATTTGATCAGTGGTGGAAGGGAGAGCTGAGTAATTTTGAGTATCTGCTTGTCCTAAATAGATTAGCTGGGAGAAGATGGGGAGATCACACATTCCATACAGTAATGCCATGGGTAGTAGATTTCAGTACAAAACCAGATGAAAATTCTGATTCAGGGTGGAGGGACTTGAGCAAAAGCAAGTGGCGGCTGGCAAAAGGTGATGAACAGTTGGACTTTACCTTTTCAACATCTGAAATTCCACATCATGTATCAGATGAATGCCTTTCCGAGTTAGCTGTCTGCAGTTACAAAGCCAGGAGGTTACCCCTGAGTGTTCTGCGTCTTGCAGTTCGTTCAGTGTATGAACCTAATGAATATCCTTCCAATATGCAAAGACTGTACCAATGGACGCCTGACGAGTGCATCCCAGAGTTCTATTGTGATCCTCAAATTTTTTATTCCCTACAACCTGGCATGAGTGATCTGGCAGTACCTCCCTGGGCAGGCAGTGCAGAGGAGTTCATCAAACTGCACCGAGATGCTTTAGAAAGCGAGCGGGTCTCACACCAAATCCATCACTGGATTGATATAACCTTTGGCTATAAAATGTCAGGGCAGGCTGCTGTTTCTGCCAAGAATGTTATGCTGCCTTCATCAGATACTGCAATGCCAAGGTCAGTGGGCCGCCGCCAGCTTTTTACTCGACCCCACCCTGTGCGCCGGGTTGTTTTCAGGAAGAAACATGACAGTGCCAATACTTCTATGAATCAAAGCCAATTAAATGTTGCAGAGAATGATCTACCTCTCCTTTCTGAAACTGTTCATTTGCAACAACTAGAGGAAGTAACTGCATTTTCTGAGCATGCTGGGTATTTGAGTCCATGCTATTATTACAATCCAGAAAAATTTGCGCAGGATGTGCCTTCTGTTAAAGAGTTAGCAAGGGAGACATTTGAAAAAAGCATATGCAAACCACTTGAAATGAGCAGAAACTACAGGATGCCATGTGATATTAATTTAAGCTATCTTCTTGAGCATATGGAGGTGGAGGGTAAAGGTTCCTTGGGATATCAAGAACTATTGCTTTGGAGGCAGAAATCATCTTGTTCGAGGGCCCTTTCAGAAGATTTTGCGAAGGACATATTTTCTATTGGTTGTGTCTTAGCTGAACTGCACTTGAAGAGGCCCCTTTTCAATTCAACTTCTTTAGCTTCATACATTCAAAGTGGTATTTCACCTGGATCAATGCAAGAACTTCCTCCTCACACTAAAGTACTTGTTGAAGCCTGCATCCAGAAGGATTGGGCAAGGTATTGTTTTTTACCTTTATATATATATATTTTAGGTTTTATTTCGCTAAGATAATGAAATAACATGGTTGGAAATTTTGCTCTTCTCATCCAATGTTTTAAATGGTTTTTTTTACTCATTTATCTTATTAACATGTACATAGGTCTACTTTTGCGTGTGTTTGTGGCAGTGTGCTTGCATTTGAGCTATATCTTTTCCTTTCTCTCTCTTAATGATTAGGAGGCCATCTGCCAAAAGCATTCTGGAATCTCCATATTTTCCTGCAACAGTCAAGTCAGCCTACTTGTTTATTGCCCCACTTCAGCTTCTAGCAAATGATGGAACCCGTCTTCAATACTCTGCAAATTTTGCAAAACAAGGAGCATTGAAAGCAATGGGGACTCTTGCTGCTGAAATGTGTGCGCCTTATTGTTTACCTCTTGTAGTCAGTCCTTTGTCAGATATTGAAGCTGAATGGGCTTATGTTGTGCTGAAAGAATTCTTAAAATGTCTGACACCAAAGGCAGTGAAGGACTTGATTTTACCAGCTATCCAGAAGATTCTGCAGGCTAGTAGTCAACTTTGTCATTACACATATCATTTGTGCACAGAATTTTCGTTTCTTATTTTGTACTTATTTAAATATTTAGTTCAGACTACAGGTTATTCACATTTGAAGGTATCTCTTCTCCAAGGTTCATTCATGCAAGAGATATGGAACTTCATCGGTAAACAAGCATATTTGGAGACAGTACATCCATTAGTTATTTCGAATTTGTGTATTGCTCCTCACAGGAGTTCAGCTGCGGTTGCTTCTGTGCTACTGATTGGCACAAGCGAAGAGCTCGGTGTACCTATCACAGTTAACCAGGTTCATTATATGTAGAGTTTTGGCCTTGTAATTGGTGGTAGAAGAAGTAAATTTCAATAAATTCACACGCACAAATCTACCTGGATATGTTTTTTTTTTCTTTTTCTCGTGGCTACAATGCACTTTTTTGTTGCAGACGATCTTGCCTTTGATATACTGCTTTGGAAAAGGACTCTGTCCTGATGGAATTGATGTGCTGGTTAGACTTGGTATTCCCTGTTCTTTGGTTTATGGGACTATTTTCCTCTCTGGAATTTGCATGTTCAGCCTACTAAGATGCCCTTATGCTTTGTTGTTTCAGGTGGTCTTTTTGGAGAAACCTTTATTATCAGGCAGCTGTTGCCTTTGCTTAAACAGGTTGCCCGTTCTTGTGTCAATGTTTCAAATACCACTAAACCTGAACCCATTCAGAGCTGGAGTGCTTTAGCTCTTATAGACTGTCTAACAACATTAGATGGTCTAGTTGCTCTCTTGCCTAGGGAGGTGGTTGCAAAGGAGCTGTTTGAAGTATGGATGTCATTTGCAGCTCTCATCAAACTTGTTCTCTTCACAATGAAGACTTAACAATCTTAACGCAGCATCTTTGATCATGCAGGATAGAAGTTTACATGTTATGGTTCTTACGCAGACCAACTTGGAAATTTCAGTGATTCAGGTGGTCCAAAATTCAAAATTGTTTTCTTCATGATGCAGTTGCTCTTGATTTATTTATTTTTCTTGAAGGCTTTTGTAGCTTATTGATTCCTTATCTCAAACGTGATTCATATGAACCATAATTATTTTTCATGCCTCAATGTTCGAAGCACAGCTTCTACCTGTTCAACGCTTGTTTATATCACCCTAGCATTTCTTGTTAGCGAGATGCTTATTAGGCACCTGAAAAGTGCACTCTTTGATGCTTTGAGTTGGAGAGCTGTCTTGATTGTTTTTTGTTTATCACCCGACTGTCATTCAGTTAGCTATTCTGAAGTTCCCTGTCCTCTTTTACATGAAGTTGATTGTCTTAATGTGCCGTGACTTTTATTCCCACTTTTTGTTCACCCTATTTGTATTCTTGTGTCTCTAGTAAGTAAAGTGACCTCTCTGTTGGCTAGGTTGCTGCTAATACTTTAATAGCAGCTTGTCAGAGAATTGGACCAGATTTAACAGCATTGCATGTTCTGCCACAACTTAAAGAGTTATTCGATGAGCTTGCTTTCTCACAGGAAGCACCGGCTGGATCTGGGTCTTTTGGCCGAAACTTGAAAATTTCCAGATCAAAAGTAGACGGGGAGGCTCAAATTGGAAGCCGTATGGACCTTGTGTGAGTGTCACAGTCATACTTATTACTGCTTTTCCAACAAACCTATATGGCATGGAATGCACCTTGCACTGATAGCTGATTTGCTTTTTAATGCTTGTCTTGATCTTTAATATGGCTCTGCTTGTACTAATTCACAGGTTACTTTTGTATCCTTATTTTGCATCTCTTCTTGGGACTGAGAAACTTCGCAAGTGTTGTGCCACATGGTTGCTTCTTGAGCAATATCTCCTACGGTATCATAATTGGAAGGTATGTTGCCATCATGCTCTTAGTGTTAACATGAAACTCTTAGTATGAAAATCTGTGTGACATGCATTTGCATGCATGAACTTTTGCATATCATATTTCTGAACCTGTTATGATTTAGTGGGAATGTACAGGGGACTCACCCCGAAGTGGAGCAGAAAATATAACTGCTAAAAGGCCTTCTTTGAACAAGGGTTCAACATCTGATTATAACCCTGCCAAGCTGTTACTTAACGGGGCTGGGTGGTCAATTCCACAATCACAAGGGATTAAAGGTGCAAAAAACCTGATGCCTCAAAAACGATTTGATGGCATTCATCAAAGGCCAGTTGAAGGCCATGCAGCAACTTCAAACCTTTTGAAGTCAGAGCCCTGGTTTTGGCTCCCCAGTCCAGCTGCTAGCTGGGATGGTCCTGATTTCCTTGGCCGTGTAGGGAGTTTGAAAGAGGAATTCCCGTGGAAAATTAGAGCATCTGTTATTTATTCAATCCGAGCTCACCATGGAGCCTTAAGATCCCTATCTGTTAGCCAAGATGAGTGTACAGTTTTCACAGCAGGAACTGGTCCAGGGTTCAAAGGTACTGTTCAGAAGTGGGAGCTCTCAAGAATAAATTGTGTATCTGGCTATTATGGTCATGAAGAGGTTTGTATCTTCTATTGTCTAATACTTGAGCTGTTTCCTTCTGTGCTGTGAACTAAGCAATCTTTAACTAGAAAAAGGTATGTTAACATGCAAACTTGCACGCACATAGACACTGATACTTGAATACTCAATGGGAATGTAGTCACGGTAGTTTTCTGCATGCTGTATTATCAGGGGAAAGTAACAAAGAAGATATTTGTTGTTCTTCTCTCTGTATCTTTTAATCTAAGATTGTCACGTTCCTTGTGGAGTGAGGATGGTATCACACTTATTGGCTTATAAACATAAGAATTAACAATAATGACACTGATATTTTCAAAATCTTGAGGCTGTAACTTTAGTTTCTAATGTTCCAAAGTTGCTCCTCATTCTTGTTAACTATCAGCTTTGCATTGAGCATGCCTTTTTTTTTTTTTTTATCGTGGTATGGCTGTTTCCTAAAGCTAATTGGTCATGCTACTCTTAGGTTGTGAATGACATTTGTGCATTATCATCGAGTGGAAGAATTGCATCGTCTGATGGAACCATTCATGTTTGGAATAGTATAACAGGAGAAGTGGTATCAGTTTTTTCTGAACCATCAATTTATTCTGCACATATTTCAAGTCCATCATCTCAATCAAAGACAAATGATCACCATCCGAGCATGCTGAACTCTAATACGCTATCAAGTGGATTATGGACTAGTGCATTTGATGGGAGCTTATACACTTGCATGCATTATTTGGAATCTCTTGAAAGGCTTGTGGTTGGCACTGGAAACGGTTCCCTCAGGTGAATCTTCTTCGTGACTCCATCTTTAGCTGATGTGGAGAACAGTTTTATTCTGATGCAGTTAACATTTTAAAAAATTTACTCAACTGCACAGGTTTATTGATGTTTCCCAAGGTCAAAAGCTTCATCTTTGGAGGGGTGAATCTGCTGATTTTTCTTTTCCTTCCCTTGTCTCTGCCATATGCTCATGTGGATCTGACAAGACACCAGTAGATGGAGCTCTTGCTCCACCATCTTGGGTTGCAGCTGGACTAAGTTCTGGTCATTGCAGGTTATTCGATTTGAGAAGTGGAAATGTTATTGCCTCTTGGAGGGCTCATGATGGATATGTGACAAAGGTATGATTAAATTGCCAAAGAAAGAAATTTCATTTGAAGCAGTATTCTTCTTACTTTCCATGCATGCAGTTGGCTGCACCGGAGGACTATTTGCTTGTTTCCAGTTCTCTTGACAAGACCTTGCGAGTTTGGGACTTGAGAAGGTAGTTTCAAATTTTCTTGTTTACTTCTTCTGAGTGCTTTTAAATCCCTCATGGAAATTGCATTTATAATTTAATCCTTGGATCTAGATTTTGTTTTAAATTAACAAGAACCTAAAGCCCGTGGGAAAAGTACTTAGAAATGCCTTTATTCAAAAACACTAAATTTTATCTTTCAAATTTGATTTTATTCTTTTTATTGATATTTATTTAATTTGAGATCATTTTTTTTTTTTACTATTTCATCTATTTTTTATTGCTATCTTTACTTTGATGAGTTTTTTGAAGTGATTTCTTTTTTTATTTTTTCTTTCAACATTAACTTGAGCTTGTGTTTAGGATTTAACGGGTTGCGAATGTGGAAGATTAATCCAAGTTTAGAAGATTCGTTTGAGTTTATGTATTTATCAAGCTCATGTTTTTTCAGTTTCATCATTGACTTAATTGGAGATTGAACTTCACTATTTTTTTTACTTTCTTTCTATAGGAATTTCACTAATTTTGAAAATGACACGTGTTATCTCTGATATTTTATTTGTCTTTTTTTGTTAAATTTAGTGTTTGTTTTTAGAGAAATTCTAGTTTTGAGTTAAATTAAATCAATTGCTTAAATATAAACATGATATGTTCACTTCATGATATTTTTGTTAGCTTAAATATAACTTTTTTGGTTTTTTTTTTTAATTGAATGGTTTTTTCATTTTTGAATTTCAATATTTATTTGATTAGAATTGGGCTTCCTATTTTGTTTTGATTTGGGTTCTCTGGTTATTATGGTCTTATGTTTTGGGTCGTGGGTTTCACGGGTTAACCATAGTTAACCCGAGCTGAGCCAAATGTGTTGCCGTCTTAATATTTTTCTTAAAAAATATATCGTTCAATATATAAACATCTCAAAATCTTTAGTATGCATCAAAGTTTTTGCTTCTAACATCTTTACATTTTTTTTTCAAGGTTAGAAAAAATATTTGACCTGTGGTTGGATATAGTGAATTCTATAACAATACAAATGCATTGACTAAACTGATTTAACAGTGTCTGCTAGGATTTAAGTATGCAAGTCTTTGATTTCCTTACCAATCAGTTCTAAACGAGTCCTGTCCCTAGATCAATGTTAGAACTTTCACTCAATATTTTTTATGCTAGTCTTAGACATCTGAAATATTTTCCTTTACGCTATTCTGATAAATTCCTTTGAAAACATGATGGTCCATTCTGACCTGATTCTGGCCTGCCATTTTGTGTTGTCAAATTCTATTTTTCCAATTTAATGGACTTTTTAATTTTTCTTGCAGGAGTTGGCCACCACCACAGCCATCTGTTCTAAGAGGTCATACAGATGGTGTATCTGGTTTCTCAATTTGGGGTCAGGACATTATTTCCATTTCCAGAAACAAGATCGGTCTCTCCACTTTATCTAGATTTACAGAAGAGGTACGCCACCAGCCTTATAATTCAAACTATTCTTGGCTAAGTAAATGACTTGCATCAAATGTATGAATTTACTTGCATGTTGTTTATACTGATTAATGCCAGGCCCTGTATTGCGTAAAAAGAAGATGAAAATACATGCTCTCACCTCACTGTAAAACATGATGAAACTATAGGCTTTCTGGATGATTTTATTTTTAATCATTGAAACGGGAGTGGTAAAAGCAGCCAGATAGACAAGTCACATGATTAATTTGTTATGATATTTATAGTAGTGATAGTTAATATGTTGTGATGATTTCTTAAAAGCAGCCAATAGACAATTCCTTCTAGTAATTAACCTAGAATTGCCTAGCTCTTTATCAGATGCACTTTATCAACTCTCGTCAATGCATTGCTCTCTCTTTCTCTCCATATTTTTTTCAATGCATTCCATTTGGCAGGATGGGCAGCAGCGGATCACACCTCAGAAACTATACGCGGCAGATAATGGAACAAAAAACGTCTCAGTATTATCAAGCATAAGTATCCTACCTCTCTCACGATTATTTGTAGTTGGAACTGAAGATGGTTATTTGAGAATATGTTGTTAGATGTGCCTGCTGATAAACCAAGCTTGTTCTTTATGATACTGTATGGTTGTGGTAATAGTTTTACTTTGTAAATAATGATTAGATTTGTAATCTCTGATTCGTTTTCTATGGTCTGAGATGTTGCATGAAAATAACAAAACAAATCAGGGTCTGCATAATTTACCAATATATATTAATCGATGGGAAATGCTGCATGCTTCTATGTCAAAAAAACCCAGGCAGATATGCATGACAGGAAACGATATTTGTAATTTCCCACAGCTCGTGAGATGTAAATTACTAAATTGGCTTGTTCCAAGGCTGCCTGCTGCTCTTCATTAATCTTAAAGATGTACTGTCAAGTCATCATGTGGTATTTTCAGGGAGTGCTTTATTTTATTTTTCTTCCTGAACATGTAAGAATGAAAAAAATAAAACGTTCTTGTGTGAAAAGTCTTGGTTACGACTATATGGTTTTTAAGCTCGATCATATCGTCGTAATCTGACAAATACGGAGGCTGAAAAGTGCTTTGATGCTCTCCATTTGATTGAGCTGCTCCGTATACTGTAGCTCGGGGGGTTCGACTGATCGCAGGCCATGAATCCATTCAAGATGAAGAGACATGGGTGCTGTTTCTAATTATATTTCTTAGATCTCTATGTATAGTGACCGCTGAAATTATAGTAAAAAAATATTGAAGTGTTTTTTATTTAGAAATATAATAAAATAATATATATATATATATATATATTCAAATTTAATTTTGATATTAATACTTTAAAATAAACTAAAAATACTAAAAAAATAATTGAAAACAAAAAACATTTAATATATATATATATTCAAGCTAGGGGTAGCATAAAAAGTCCAGCAAAGACTCTCCATGCAGAATCAGACATTCATTTGAGTGCAGTCAGTTGGCATCAGCTTTGATCCAGGTTAACTTGGAGAGGCTAGAGCTTATTGGCGATGTCCTGTTGCTAAGGAAACAGATATGTCTGCAGCCAGCAGATGTTCCTTTCCATAGTTTAAAACCCTGGTTTCGTTACCAGATCATTTTCAGCCAATTATGCGTTGAATGTTGTTAAATGTGTTATCCTATACTATACGACATAATTTCTCCATTTATTCTTTGTGATATCAGCATGTGTTATATGCGGTTCTTTTGCACGAATATTCACAGGTCATGTTTCTCTCTCTATCTCTATACTTTATTTATTTTATATCAGGTAAATAATTTTAAATAATTTAAATACTCATATTCTATTTATTGGATTTCAAATATCTATTATTCAACTATTATTTAATATTTTAAAAAGTAAAATGGTAATATATATATATATATATATATATATTAAATGAGAAAATAAAGATTATACACATCATAATATGTAAATATTATATTAGATTTAAAAATATATACAGAGGTGTTTGGATCGGATTCATACCATTTCATATCCATTAATCAAATAAAATAGCTATGTAAAAGAAATAAAACCTGCCTGTTCAGGCACATCTCTATTCTCTTGTTTTCCAAAACATGTTTGGATTAAAACAGCGAATAGTATTAATTACTCTCCACAAGCAAGCACAAATTGAGGACATGAGGATGTTTTTATTAATACAGTTGCCGATAAATCGTCAATTATAAGGTTACATTGGCCACAGTAATTGACAGACAATCCATTCGGCCACGGAAGTTAAAAGAAGGTTTAATGTACTTTACAGAATGTAATGTAATTTACAGAAGGAATCACGTGACCACTTATTTACATAGTTTGGCGTTGAGCCTTACAAGTATGTCCACGCAGAATTGTTTGAAACTTGTAAATACAGAAATCAAATATTCAGGGGAAAGGACGGTCTGAACAGCTTAGCCAAATGTTTTCTCGCTGCTGTAGCACATGTACAGAAATCCATCATCATCCTTGTAAGATTCATAGACCGAATCCATTTGACTTGCTGTAAATAAGTAGCACGAGTTAGCAGGTTGCTGTAAGAAAGCTGTGTATAAGCTACAATATCGAGGTGAATCAGATGTCCATTTTTACCTGTTTGAGGCAATGTGTTCTTCACAAATACGAACAGAGCCTTTCCAGGTGTCAACTCTAGCCTGCTACTTAAAATGTGGATGAATTGCCCGATGGTCATGTCTCGGGGAACCATGAATCTAGAAAAAAAAGAAGGATAAAGATTGGAATCTTATAATAATGTATGCTGTATAGAAATTTGGTTATGAATCTAAGAAATCTATAGCTCAAATAGGGTCATTCGAATATACTGATGCAAGATTACCATGGCAGTGGCGGGTTAATTTTTTTTTTTTTTTCAGATTTAACAGCTGAAACTTTTTCATTGTATAATAACACAAAGGGAATTAGAGAGCCGGACATACTTTCTCTTTTCCATTGCCGGCAGGTCAGTCCTTGAATATCTTTCGATAATCACCTTAAGAAAATCAAAGAAAAGCCGATGAGTTGGAATGGGTGAAGAGAACAAAAAAACAAGAAACCTTCAAAGCTTGATATTGCTATTTAAATTACAGCGGTGAAGTCAAATTTAGCCTAGCTTTCTCAGCAATCAAGCTTTGGCTTAGTTTGCAAGCCTACGCAACTTACATAAGGCACATCATGCTAACTAGAATTCCAAAATTACTTCCTTTTCCCTGGTCAACCAAAACCACGATATTCAATTACAATGATTACGTACGTTCCCTTAACAAATGCCCTGCACCAACTAGTGAACATTTTCTCCAGGACAACGTACATATAGGATGGTTATGATTTTGATTGCCATGAGAAAACAACCCCAGCTTGGCTATCATCATTATTGAAGTTTAATCACTTGGCAAAACACACAATTTTTTTATTTTTTTGCATTGGAAACATCTATATATTCAGAAAACTTAAACATCCAAATCACGACGAGGAATCTTCATCGATTTTGAAATTTTCAGATCGTATAATCTTTTCTTCTTAGGTAGGATTAGCTTTCATTAACCGAGACCTCCTAGATCAGGTCTTAGGCTGCACATTCTATTCGTCAAGTAGCACAAAGACCCCGGAAAGCACCCAGATTAAAGGGAAAAAAAGATAGAGCGCAGAATTCTCAAATATAAAAATTGTGCTTGCAGAAAGAAACACAGAGAAGCAATCACATGATAAATCAATCAAAATGACAGCTGAAAATAAAAGAAATTCAAGACAATAAAAAGAGGATTAAAGAGAGAACTTACAGGAACTCGATCTGGATATTTGACAATAATATTCTTCGATTCTCCAAGTCTCTCATCTACAATCCATATACATACACACGCAAGTCAACATCAACCAATAAGAAACCATAAAAAATTACATGAACTGTGAGGAGAAAGAACCAACCAAATGTGAATTCATTCTTGAAAGACTTGACCTTCCCCATGGATATGATGGAAATAATGATTTTCTTCTGGAGTTTCGGTGTCGGTGATGAGACAAGTTGGAGGAGTTGAAGCCTTGAAGGTGTTTATAGGAAGAAAGAGGCGGAGGTGTTGGGATGATTGTTTAAAGGACAGCTAGAGATAGAATAGGCAGACGTGTCAAGTTAGGGGCTGTTACTTGCGAAAAGACACGTGGGATGTCAACTTCATCGATTAAACAAAGGGCACGGCAAGGCAACTACAACTGCTTGTTGTGCTGTCGTTTATTAAACGGTGAGAATGGACAGGCCTGTCTTCATAAAATGGGCCTGAATCAGGCCCATACAAATGTCTGGACAGGCCTGCTTTTCCCTCTCTGTTGAAATGACCTGGTTTCTGCCCACCTTTCATGCATTGATTTAATTAGATGGTAAATACATCGCTTCTTATGTTATTATTTAAGACTGGATTTTAAAATAAGAGTCATATTCATTTATGATTTTATTTCAAAAAAAGAAATTATTATCAGATTTCGTTTTGATAAATACAATGGTTTTGATATGATGAAAACTATGAAAGAAAGAAAAAAGTCCAGCCCATTTGTTTTTGGGTTTTAAGCACCGGCTGCGAGTTGTAATTAATCCAAAATAGTATTTTATATTCTTTGAACTGGACGATAATTATAGTAGAACAAGATCCAAGGCCCTGTCAGAAGGTGGTATTGATCTTATCCTGTTCCAGCATTTGAACAAAATGAAATGACAGGTGGCATTAAGGGCCATTGCTGCCCATAATGTCCAGTTCCTGCTTCTGGCTATGCATGACAGCAGAGAAACCTAATCTGAAGATCCGAGCTCGGAAATGGCATATTACTTTATTATTATTATTATTATTACTGCTTCCAGGATCCATATCCTCAATACCCTTCGTTCTGTATATAAAACTAGTTATATTGCCCGCGCGTTGTCGCAGATATTCTTATATATATAATTTAATATAATTAAATCTATAATAATAAATTTATATGATATAACTACATAAACGTTATAGATTAGGAGATAAAATTATATAAATTTTTAAGTATAGTTTGTTGCGCAAGCATAGAATATATCTTTTAGAATGTAGGTATTGTGTCATAAAAGATAAAAAAAAGAACGCGAACTAACATTAAAAAAAGAGCAAAATATTTTTATAAAAATAAAATAAAAAAGTAATCACTAAAATCATCGTCATTATTGTGCAGATAGTAAAATTATAAAACTCATTTAATACAAAGAGCAAATAAAAATAAAAAAAATAAAGGGAAAAAGGAAGCAATATTAATTTAAAATATTATAACAATAGAAACATCGGAGTCTTAACATCTAAAATTATTATTGTTGTTACTATCAAAACAATAAAAATTATCAAATTATACTGAGGGAAAAAATAAAAAGCATGAACAAAATAGCAAGCAAGAATAACAATTAAATTATTATTATTATTATTATTATTAATATTATTATTATTATCATGAAAGAATAAATAAATGAATGAAAGATTAAAAAAAATGTAAAAACTACAAAAAAAGATCAAACAAAAAAATACAATGAAAACTAAAAATTATCATTGTTATCACTGTCAACACAATAAAAATTATCAAATTGTCCTGAGGGAAAAAAAATCTAAAAAACATTAACACAAGAGTAAGCAAGAAAAACAATTAAATTATTATTATTATTATTATTATTATTATTTTCATTTATTTATTTTATTTTTGTGTTAATAATGAAAGGGAAAAAATGGAAGGAAAAAAAATCCTAAACACTTCAACAAAAGAAAGAATAAAACAAAAACAAAAATTATCGTTGCTATCACTGCCAAAACAATAAAAATTATCAAATTATCTCGAGGAAGAAAAAACTAAAAAAATTTAACAAAAGAGTAAGCAAGAAAAACAATTAAATTTTTATTATTATTATTATTATTATTATTATTGTGTTAATAATGAAAAAATGAAATAAATGAAAGACTAAAAAAACCATAAAAACTTTAAGAAAATTAAATCATAAAAAGAAATCAAGGGATTAAAAAAAAAACATTAAAAGTATAAGGTCCGAAAGGAAAATCAAATATAAAGGGATTAAAATCCAAAATTAAAAGTATAAGGACCGAAATGAAAATCAAATTTATTATCAATTTCAATTAAAGGACAAAATTGCAAAAATTGAAACTGCTGTACCGAATTTATTGAGTTATTTAAACCCAATCCAGAAATTAAAAGAAGGAGGATCGAAGTGAAAATTGCACATTCAATTAATTTCAATCGAAGGACCCAATCGAACTAAATCAAAACTTATATAACAAAAATAAGGACTATAAACAAAATTAAAAGCACAGGGACCGAAATGAAAAAGCATCAAAACTGGGGGACTCTCCTGCACTTTGACATGCAGGAGAGAGAGAAACGGCTGCAGCGGCTTTAACAGGCCACCGCCGCGTAGACGGACGTCGGAGGACAAAACACGCCGCACCGGGTGGAATACCAAGCGGAGGCGCATCGACTGAGACGCCGATATACCATCTCAGGCGACTCCATCACCACGCACGCACCACTTAAAGAGGGCGTGAGACGGAATACTGTCGGCCGCGTGTGACACGCGCGCCGATAATATAAAGAAAAAAAAAAGCATGGTCAATTACCGGTGTACCCCTGTGCCTAAGCCAACAATTTTGTCTTATTAGGGGCTATCTCCGTAATTAGCCATTTCTGGGAAAATATAAAATAATGAAAAGGTAGGCGGACCGGACCGGTCCGGTCCGAAATTGTGCAATTACCGCGGAGCCCCTCCACCCATAACTGGTTTTTTGTCTTTTTCGAGGGCTAAAAACGCTATTTCACTGTGCAAAAAATTATAAAAAAATAAAAAAACCAGGAAACCAACCGAATTGACCAAAAAATAAACTATTATAATCCACAGTGTTTACACTCACAATCTACCGTGCATGTACATTGAATACTCCATACCTATTATATATTTGGTAATTTATATATTTTTTATTTTTTTATCCCGAGGGTGGTGGATTGGTGGGGGCTGGTGGGGGGTTGCAAATCCAATTTTAACCTCACCAACCCATGAGAGGAAAACAAGTGTCCATTTCAAACTCCAGAAAAGCATCACGTCTTTGTCATTTATCACGTCTGTCATTTATCAATTAGATCTATACACGCGCACACTACGTGTTTAGCATCTGGACGCTTGATTCGTATCGACAAGTGGCCTTGTCATCTATATACAGTTTTTGAACATCACTGCTGTCGTTTTAACTGTTTTTCATTTACAAATTTACTAAAATGATGTTTTATTTTATTTTTTAATATTAGTATATAAAAATAATTTAAAAATAAATAAAAATAATTTAAAAACATAGTACGAAACAGTTTATTAATCTTTCTTCGGTCCACTTATCGCAGTAATTCTAATTTTGCGAGCGATGGATCCACACCAAGTGCTGACCCTTAATTTGTTTCAGTGCGAGTTTCAAATAAGCTGGGGTCATAGTATTATAAAAACCTACCTTGATGCTCGTTTTTCTTAGCATCTATTTTCTGATGTGTATTATTAAAAATAATTAGAGAAATTTAATTATTAAAATTTATATCTAATAATTTATTTTTATTTTTTTATTATAGAATTATCATGATTTATTTTGAAAAATATCTTTAAAATAAAGCAATGTTTTTATTAAATATTCAATCTGAAATATCATTTGGTCACGTGTAAAAACAATTCACCTCACAATTAAATTGCAATACACATTTGGACCGTTGAAAAAATATAGCCAAACACATCCTTTATTACAGATATTTTTGAAAAAAATTAAGTTTTTATATTTTTGTATTTTTTTTGTTTTTCAATCCTATTGATGTCCCATATCAAAAATATTTTAAAAAAATAAATTAAATTATTTAAAGGGAAATAAGGCAGTTTCTTTTACTTCACTTAAAAAAATCAAATTATCAACAATCGTTTTTTAAAGGAAAAAAAAAGAAATCTGAAAATTCAACTTTACCAACCCAAGACGACAAAAAAAATAATCAGGAGAGAGGTGCGGTGGTATTTGATTGTCATTACGTTTTAACTTTTCGAATTGTTTTTTGTATAAAAAATATAAAATTATTTTTAATGATTCTTGAAATAAAAAATTCTGAAAAATATTATTTCGATATATTTTTTTTTTATTAAAAAACAAAGTAAACCAAAATATTTTTATTTGAAATATAATTTTAACCAGAAAAAAATGTTTTTAAAATACATGATACCAAACAGCTACAAGTGGGCTTGAGAGTCAAGATACATGGTAACACCTAGAGTCATGGGTTATTGAAATAAATAAATAAAAAAGTCCAAGTAGTGGTACACCCTGACTACAGCCCGGGGCTGGGGTGTCATGAGTGTAAAATTTCGTCTACAACGCGTCCTATTTCTGTCCCTCTACAGCTGAACCAATTACAATCTATAACATGCTTAAAAATCAGATCTTGCACTCTGACCTCTCAACATTTAGTAAAACAAGTCCTCATAGTTTATTTTCAGTCAAACTAAATCTTTTATTTTTAGTTTACAGTGATTAAGTCCATTTTCATACGTTTGCATTGTTGTTCTAATGCTTGTTTGAGAGTATGATTAAAGTTGTTTTTGAAAGTGTTTTACATTCAAAAATACATTAAAATAATATTTTTTTATTTTTAAAAAATCACTTTTGAAATCAACATATAAAAATAATTTAAACACTCGCAAAAAAAATTTAAGTGAAAAATAAAAATATTTTTTTAAAAACATTTTTGAAATATAATATTAAATAAGACTGCATGAGCTACTAACAACCATGTGCGTACTCAAACAATCAAGAAGCTAATTCGAGCCATGATCATCATTGAGTCCCCGTGTGTTGAATAAGTTTGGAATATGTATTTCTATTACAAATATGAACACAAGCTAAAAAATAAAATTATATTACAAACATTATATTCTCTTAGAAAGACCCACTAGAAAAATAAAATTATTTCTATCCAATAATTAAAAAATACACGAAAAGTTTAAGTCTTGGGAAGGGGGTGTTTGAGAGTTTGACAATGATTGGTTTTAAACATATTTTTAACTTCAAAATCCATTAATATATATTTAAAAATAATATTTTTGATAGTAACATATCAAAAAAATAATATGAAAAAAAAGTTTGAAAAGTATGAAAAAATAATCATAATCAAGTGAAAGGTTGAAATTAACGAAAAGCAATGCAAGAAGCTAATTGAATTAAATGCTGAAGATGAGGGACCATAAGTTATTTGTCTTATCCTCTCTTTCTTTCTCCACTATCCCGCCGACGGCGCTTCTTTCGCCTATCATGAATTACAGACGCGTAAAGCGTACTATCAAGGGCTGCGACTAGTAAAAAGACACATAAATGAATGAATCTAGTCCAAATTACGTTTCCCAGGGCCAGGCTACACTTGCCTATAAATCACCACCTTCGCCTCTCCATCTGAACTCGCATTAGCTTGACAAGAAGAGGAAACTACCCATTTTCTTTCAAGCAGCAACTCTACTCTCTCTCCCCTCCATACCCTTCTCCGAGGTTGGTAGATTTTTTCTTTCTAGTTACTGGGTCATTGGATCTTACATTGGATCTTAATGTGTTCGCGGGTTAAAAGGAATTTGATTAGTTGTTTTTATGGATAGCTTTCGGGAATTTACATCTTGAAGGATGAAATTGAGTTTGAGTCGTGCTTGTCAGGTCCATGCTTATCGCTGGTTACCTGTTTAGATCCGAGTTTATTTGTGTAATTCTGTGTTGTTAATGGTGGAGCTTTTTAGATCTGAATAGTTGATGTTATGCAGTAATGTTTTTTTTTTTCTTTGAACGAACGAACGAACGAGCAAACTTAGGCTTAAATAATTCATGTTATTTGGTCTGTGCCAGTTAGTTTTGCTTATCGGGAACAAATCTTGTTTACGTAGTGGAAAAGAGGGATTTTGTGAGGGTAAGGGCTAATGGGGCTTTGAATGAATTGTAAAAGAAGTAGTTCTTGATTTTAAATCTTGTGCTATTAGCTGTGTTTGAGTAATTTAATGATGCGTTTTATTTGTGCTATGTGCAGCTTGAAAGAAATGGCAGAGACTTTCCTATTCACCTCTGAATCAGTGAATGAGGGACACCCAGATAAGCTCTGTGACCAGATCTCTGATGCTGTGCTCGATGCTTGCCTGGCACAAGACCCTGACAGCAAGGTGGCATGCGAGACTTGCACCAAGACCAACATGGTCATGGTTTTTGGCGAGATCACTACCAAGGCTAATGTAGATTACGAGAAGATTGTGCGTGATACTTGCAGAAACATTGGATTCACATCTGATGATGTGGGTCTTGACGCCGACAATTGCAAGGTTCTAGTTAACATTGAGCAACAAAGTCCTGATATTGCTCAGGGTGTCCATGGCCATTTCTCCAAGAAGCCGGAAGAGATTGGTGCCGGTGATCAAGGCCATATGTTTGGCTATGCCACTGATGAGACCCCTGAATTGATGCCCTTGAGCCATGTTTTGGCTACCAAGCTCGGTGCTCGCCTCACTGAGGTTCGCAAGAATGGGACTTGCGGGTGGTTGAGGCCTGATGGAAAAACCCAAGTTACTGTCGAGTACTACAATGAGAACGGAGCCATGGTTCCTGTCCGTGTCCACACTGTTCTCATTTCTACTCAACACGACGAGACCGTGACAAATGATGAGATTGCGGCTGATCTCAAGGAGCATGTCATCAAGCCTGTGATCCCAGAAAAGTACTTGGATGAGAAGACTATCTTCCATCTTAACCCATCTGGCCGTTTTGTCATTGGTGGTCCTCATGGTGATGCTGGTCTTACTGGCCGTAAGATTATTATTGACACTTATGGTGGTTGGGGTGCTCATGGTGGTGGTGCATTCTCTGGAAAAGACCCCACCAAGGTGGATAGGAGTGGAGCTTACATTGTCAGGCAGGCCGCCAAGAGCATTGTCGCAAGTGGGCTTGCTAGGAGGTGCATCGTTCAGGTCTCCTATGCCATTGGTGTTCCCGAGCCTTTGTCAGTATTTGTAGACACATATGGAACTGGAAAGATTCCTGACAAAGAGATCCTCCAGATTGTGAAGGAGAACTTTGATTTCAGACCTGGTATGATTTCTATCAACCTTGATCTCAAGAGAGGTGGCAACAACAGGTTCTTGAAGACTGCAGCATATGGACACTTTGGCAGAGATGACCCCGACTTCACATGGGAGGTGGTGAAGCCCCTCAAGGGGGAGAGCAAGGTCCAGGCTTGATTAAGGTCTCTATACCAGTTCTGATGCATGGATATTTTGCTGCAACCACTCTATTACGGGAGTTTGCGTATTGCCTGTTGGCTTTTAGCTTTTTATTTTTTATTTGATGTTTGGTAGATTGCTACCTAAGAGGAGCAAATTAAAAAAGAAGAAGAAAGTGATCTCATATGGTTTCTGTATGTGGAAGGAAGTGAAACGCAATATATGAATTTTTTTTTTGGCTTTCAAGATGTGCTTGCCGTGTTTGCTGATTTCATATGGGGGGGGCATCTATTTTTTTCTCGGTTTGACGCGCAGTAATCTGGTGGCTGGTGACAAATTTTGCTGTCCATTTGTTAGCAGCCGTTCCATCTTCATTTTTATATAGCGGACTGTTCCTGTTAAACACTCAAATATTTAGGATTCTAGTTTTTTCATTTATAAATAAGATTACAGATACTAGTTACACAAAAATTCTAAACATGATTTTTTAAAAATTTCAACAATTCATTTCTTGGAAATTTGAAATTTGATTTTTTTTAAAGTATTTGTTTCGGTATTTTTAGATTATTTTATTAAAAATATTTTTTAAAAAATAAAAAAAATATTATTTTACAATATGAACACAAATTATTTTAAAAAATAACCTGACTTGGTACA
Source organism: Salix brachista (assembly GCA_009078335.1). Classification (NCBI taxonomy): domain Eukaryota; kingdom Viridiplantae; phylum Streptophyta; class Magnoliopsida; order Malpighiales; family Salicaceae; genus Salix; species Salix brachista. The sequence continues at coordinate 11,973,961 of CM018581.1, forward strand.
TTAAGTTTGGCATTGAGAAATTCTTCTTTAAATAAAATGTGCAGACTTTAAGTTAAGCTTTATAAACGACTCCAATTGTATTCAATATTCTGTGAGCATGTAACTTAAAATATATTGTTTAATTAGGTAATCAATGAATTACAGGAACTGATATTCCAAGGCAAACTTTATTTTGCAAAGCATACAACCACAGCATTCGCAAACACATTTCTTAATTTTTTTTTTTGTGAGCGGGTATTTCTTTTTAATATTACATTTTCTTGTTAGCTATAATATATTTGCTTGCATACAAATAATAAACTAATTTTGACATTTCTTTCATCTGGCTGATCATACCATGAATTGGTCAGCTTATGACACCCAATGCTTCTAAAACTTCACATACGCACTTCTTGTATTTTATAAAATGAGTGTAAACTCGAAACTATAATTTCGGTGGTGGATGTGGGTCAGCCGGAATGTCCATAGAGCTTACGGTTGATGGCCGAGCTGACGGTGGAGACGTGGAGTTACTATTTTTTTTTGGGTGTAGTGGGCTCAAGGATTGGGCTTATTCTACGAAGGCTGAGAGCCTTGTGCGTCGCCAACCAAAAATTACTTTAGGGTACTCCATGCCACTGGCCTCTGAAAACAAAATCCATTAATAGCAAGATTCATGGAAATCACACGCGTTACAATGGAGGTGAGCATTTCAATCGCTAACTTTTTTCAATGCGATGCACGTGAGCACGTGCAATCATTCTGAAAAACCATGCACATGCACATCAAGTGTAGGCTATGGTCCACATCTACATAACTCCATGAGCAAAGCTCGCATGCAACAAAACGTTCTTGGAGCTGATTGTACAATTTGTGCTTCCCGTGGGAGACAAGAACATCATGATTAAGTTTATCATGCCGTTTTTGCATGATAGTGTCACCCTGTGAGTACCACTTGGGCTCTTGCATGTATATTTTTTTTATTTTCTCAAAATTTAATAACAAGTTTATTTTTGAACAGCACCACCTCAAAAAATTAGACTTATTACATTTATGCTAAAGCAGCCCAGTGGGCTTGCCCATCTATATTGTTCAAAGATGAAAGATTGAGTGATGAGTAAATGGGCCAAGAAAATCATGAGGTGTAGGCAGTCTGCAATCTTGTTGAGTGGGCTGGATGACCATGGTGGACTGATACAGAAAAACAAGAGATCACAACTACAAGATCCATCTCACCAAGAGAGCGAGGAACACGTTGTTTTGTGGAGTGGGGGACTAATCAGCCAGATAATTATTGTTTGAAAGTGTGGTTGTGGGTTTGAAAATATTATGTGTTTAGAAATGCATTAAAATTATATACTTTTTATTTTTTAAAACGGAATATGAAAATCATCTAAAAATAAAATAAAAATAAAAAATAAAATTTTTTCATTCTTTTTAAAAATGCTTTTGAAACGGAAATGATAAAACAGCACCAATCAAACAACAAAGAGTGCATTGATCACTTGTTGAAAGAAGCCTTCGATGGAATTGTAGGGCCCAGGCCTATGACATGTTTGGAAAGCAGACTATGAAGGCAGTAGGCCCATTTATTAAAGTGAAAGCAGCCGAAAGGTTCTTTCAAGATGGCCCCATTATGGAAAATGAAAACCCTTTAAAAAAAGTAATCTTAACCAGGTTTACAACAAGAAGACAGATTGTCCTTGTCTTCAAAACATCAGCATCAATTATTTCTTCATAATTTCAAAGAGATACATTATATGATTATAGCCTAACTCAAATCATCTATCGAGAGACCGGTTGACCATTGACCCCACGAAGGTCCACTTTGTTTATTAATTTGTAATGCCTCAGCGTCAAGCCACTTTCTTTTATTTAACTAGTGATCTCAGCAGGAATAAATAATTAAAAAGTACTTTACAATAAGCCCGGCCCCATAAGAAATTTATTTTTTCCTCCATTTCCATCGTGACTCATGAGTGCCTAGTCTCTGTGTGGTGGAGCAAATATCATCTTTTTGTCTGCCAATTGCCTAGACATAAAGATAAGAGGATCCAGATGAATAAAAGAACTCGTCTTTCTTTTGTTTGCTGCCCACACTGACTTTTTCTCAGATACCAAAATTGCTACTGAAGGGTTTGAGGGTGCACTAAAACTAGCACTGCAATATATCGAATCTAATGGAGCTGACAAGTATAGGAAGAAATGCTCAGTCATCATTCCGACGTGGAGCGACAGGTCTAGGCATGGGTGCAGATTCTATTATGGAGGAGGATGACGAAGTTCGTTTGCAGTGGGCTGCGATTGAGAGATTGCCGACTTTTAAAAGGATCAAGACTTCACTGTTTGAAGCGAGCAACGGGGAAGGTGACGAGGGGAAGAGAGTAACTGATGTTACGAAGCTCGGGGCAGCTGAAAGACGTCTCTTCATCGAGAAGCTGCTCAAGCACGTTGAAAATGATAATCTCCGGCTGCTACAGAATCTCAGAGAAAGGATAGACAGGTAGGTTTGCCTCACGTTCTTAGGATAATTTTGCACGATCAGATTTCTAGCTAGCTGTGTACGTCTGCTGGTGGAGTTTAAATTATGTTGCTAAATCTAACTAACAAATGACTTTCTTATAGAGTGGGTATGAAGTTACCTACTGTGGAGGTGAGGTACAAGAATTTATCCGTGGAAGCCGAATGTGAGGTGGTTGACGGAAAGCCTCTCCCGACGCTATGGAACTCCATTGCGAGCTTCTTGTCTGTAAGCTGGCTTTTCTGTTCGTCTATCATTTGAAATTCATGGCCTTCTCTTGACTGTACAGAAAGGGTCATCATTGTAGGGCGGGAAGAAATTCTGATGAATCCTGGACCAGTACTTGATTTTAAAAATAAAATAAGTATAAATTGTCTGCAACAGATCAATTAACGAGCTATCCCATGCACAGGGTTTCAAAAAGATATTGAGGAGCAAGCCTCGAGAAACCAAGATAAGCATCCTTAAGGATGTTTCTGGTATCATCAAACCATCAAGGTAATGAAAATCAATGTTTATAAAGTATTTAAAAAAGACAGCTAAAGAAAAAGATTATATCAGATTAATTACTGCTACTTTTTTCGTGGTAAAGCAAGTCGGTTAAGAGCATTACATGAAATACATGCGCGAGCATGTGGAAAGAAACATATATACTGATCCAAGTAGAATGTCTGAGATTGTCAGTACTGATGGAAGACATGGTATATGCAGGCTTACTCTTCTTCTTGGTCCGCCAGCCTGTGGGAAAACCAGCTTATTACTGGCTCTTTCAGGAAGACTCGATCAATCCCTTAAGGTTAGTATTTAAGAATGCTGCATACGATGAGATTTGAGAAGGTGATATGCGGAGCTTCAATGCTTCTAAGACAATTTTTGATGGTATTTCTTTCTTACGGCCAATCAACCAATTTAAGAGACTCACGTTGTAACAGATAGCAAATAATGAAAGAACAAGGCTTTTTCTTTGTGATACTTTTGACTGCATCCTTTTCTGAATATATATAGAAACAAATGTGAAAGGTTACGTCCTCTCTAAAACATAACTGCTACATGAAAGGATATGTCCACTAAATGGTTATGTCCCCTAAGAGGTCACGTCTGTTTAGAAGGTTATGTCTGTTTAGAAGGTTATGTCTGCTGGAAAAATAAAACAAACTGAAATAACAACAAGATTAATTCTATCATTCTCCTCCTTAAGCTTGTTGTTCTTTATTGATGTCCAGTACACCAATCTTTCCTCTCATCTCCTGAAACTTTATCCTTCCCAGTGACTTCGTTAAGATATCAGCAAGCTGGTCCTCGGTACGAACATGCTGAATTTCAACCAATCCCGATGTCACACAATCTCTTATGTAATGAAAACGAGTGTCAATATGTTTACTCCTCTCATGATGAACTGAGTTCTTGGTTAGAGCAATTGCGGATTGATTATCCATTTTTAGCACCATTTTCTTAGGTTCAGTCTTTAACAATTCTCCTAACAATCGACTCAGCCACACACCTTGACACGCTGCCGCACAACCAGCAATATATTCTGCTTCGCATGAAGATAACGCCACTACTTTCTGCTTTTGTGAACACCAGCTGATCGGATTTGCCCCAAGAAAGAATATCAATCCTGAAGTGCTTTTTCTGTCATTATTGTCACCAGCCAGATCACTGTCCGAAAACCCGATCAGCTCCAAATCTCCTTCTTTCTTCTCATACACAAAACCAAAATTCAATGTTCCCTTTACGTACCTCAGTATGTGCTTTACTGCTGCCATGTGTTCCAGCGTGGGTTTCTCCATAAATCGACTTACCATTCCAACAGCAAACGCCAAGTCTGGACGTGTGTGCAGCAAGTATCTCAAACTGCCAACGATACTTCGATACAAAGTTACATCTACAGGAGGTTCAAGGCTGTCCTTGTTCAATTTCAGACGAGGCTCCATAGGAATCTGTGTTGAGTTACAGTCCTTCATCCCACATTTCTCCAGCACCTTCTTTGCAAAACCCGATTGCTTTAAGGTGATTCTTGTTGGAGTCTGACACACTTCAATTCCCAAATAATAGCTAAGCAACCCAAGATCACTCATTCTAAATAGCCCTTTCATCTGAGATTTGAATTTGTCAATGTCTCGAATACATCCTCCAGTGATAATTAAATCATCTACGTATACTCCAACAGTTAAATTTCCTTCCTTTCTCGTGTACACCGCATGTTCTAGAAGACACCTCTCAAAACCGAGTGCCTTCAATGACTTATCCAACTTGGAATTCCATGCTCTAGGCGCTTGTCGCAAACCGTACAAGGCTTTATACAGTTTCAGCACCTTATACTCTTCTCCTTTTATCTCAAAACCCGGTGGCTGCAGAACATACACATCCTCCTCCAATTCACCGTTAAGGAAAGCGGATTTTACATCCATGTGATGCACTTGCCACCCCTTTTGTGCAGCGATTGATATCAACAACCGTACAGTTTCCAATCGAGCAACAGGAGCAAAAACTTCGTCAAAATCTATCCCGTGCTTTTGAACATACCCCTTTGCTACTAACCTTGCCTTGTGTTTGATTATTCTCCCTTGAGTATCTTTCTTCAATTTAAACACCCACTTCAAACCAATTGGCTTTTGATTTTCTGGTAAAGCAACTAACCTCCATGTTGCATTCTCCTGTATGCTGGAAATTTCTTCTTCCATAGCCTTTCTCCATGCTGAATCGGTTCTTGCTTCTTCATAACTCGTAGGCTCCTCCTCTCCTAGCAAACATAGCCCCGAATAATCCAATTCAGTAGGAATAGTTTTGTCGTACAAACTGTTTAGGTCTCGTTTCCCTCTTGGTCCCACTTCTGATGCCTCTGGATGGATGAATTCGGATGCCCTCTGCTCAACAGGAAATGACACTGGAGTTTGTGCATCTCCAGAACCGAATTCATCTGCTCTGTTGCTACCAGCAGATGTATTCTCAGGCTCGCCAGATTGATAGAACCCTGGCTGTGGAGACGCCATATCAGGATACAACATCTCTTCCTCAATTCGTTGATGGGCAGCATCACTTGAAACTGCAACAGGAAAATAAAGAACAGTAAAGATATCCTTTGCTGGTCTAGATTCTGTAGCCGATGAATCAGTCCAGTCCCACTTCTTTTCTTCATCAAACACGGCATCACGAGTCACTACCACCTGTTTTGTCTTTGGATCAAACATCCGATAACCCTTGGTATTCAAATCATACCCAATGAACACCATAGGTTTGCTTCGATCTGCTAGTTTCGGAAGGTGAGGTGTGACATTCTTCACGTGAGCAATACATCCAAAAATTCGCAAGTGTTCAACCCTTGGCTTTCGATTGTAGTAGGCTTCATAGGGTGTCTTGTCAACTAGACTCTTAGTTGGTGCTCTGTTCAGCAAGTAAATTGCCGTTGACACCGCTTCTCCCCAAAATTCGCCGGGAACACTTTTACTTTTCAGCAAACTTCTTGCCATGCCAACAACTGTCTGATTTCTCCGTTCCACGACACCATTTTGCTGCGGAGAATAAGGTGCAGTAAGGTAGTGTTTAATACCATTTAATTCGCAAAAGCCCTTGAACTCATTTGATGTGAATTCACCACCACGATCACTTCGAAAAGCTTTCAACTTACACCCCTTCTCCATTTCGGCTGCAGCTTTGATCCTTTTAAAACTTTCGAACGCCTCGGCTTTGCTTGAGATCAGAACCTGCCACATAAACCTTGTGCAATCATCGACAATTAGCATAAAATAACGCTTTCCTCCATTCGTAGTCGGTGTGATTGGCCCGCACAAATCTATATGCCACAGCTCAAGAGGGTACTCAGCTCTGAAATTTGATTCAGCAGGGAATGGTTTTCGTTGTTGTTTTCCAATCAAACATCCATCACAAATGCGATCTTTATGATCTATCAAGGGCATGCCATGCACCATTCCATTTTTACCCATGATTTTTAAAGCATGAAAATTCACATGTCCATACCTTGCGTGCCAGAGCCAAGCTTCTTCTTTGCTCCTTACCAGAAAGCATTCGGGTAGAGCTGGTGCTATGTTAAGCACATATAACCGGTTGCTTGACCTCTTCACTTTTGCTAGTAGCCTTTGTAATCTGTCCAAAATAGTCATAACACCTCCTTCAATCACAACCTTGCATCCGTTTTCATCCAACTGGCCAAGGCTTATTATGTTGCTCTTCAACATTGGGATGTAGTAGACATTAGTAAGTATTCGATGTTCACCTGTGAAGTCTTCAAGCAAAACCGAACCTCTTCCTTGGATTTTTACAGTCGAGCCATCCCCAAATTTGACTGACCCTGTAATAGTCGTGTCAATTTCAGCAAATTTTTCAATGCATCCGGTCATGTGGTTACTTGCGCCGGTATCTAAATACCAAGCCTTCTCTCGGGTGCCTTTAATCTTTGGCACCACCTTGTCTTCGTGCAGTAACACATGCTCGTTCTGTATTGAGTGGCTGATAACACAAGTTTCGGCCATCAGTAGTGCCGGTTCATCATCGGTTTGTGTTGTAACAAAATTAGCCCTCTCTCTTCGGTTTGGCTTGGAACAATCTTTTGCGAAGTGTCCAAATTCATTACAATTGAAACACTTAACCTTGGATTTATCAAAGTTTCGTGGCTTTCGGTCTTTGTTAGGGCGTTCACCATTTCCTCGACCTCCACCATATCCACGCCCACGACCATGTCCTCTCCAGTGACGTCCTCCTCTTTTGGTACTGCCCGAGCCTTCATCCTTCTTCCCTTTTGAGTATTTAGCTTCCCATTCGGCTTGGGTGAATAGCAACTGCTCTCCTGTACTCTCTGTATGAGATCGCCCCTTCAATCCCTCTTCAAATGTTCTCAAACGCCCAATAGCTTCTGAAACCGACATCGTGTCTACATCTCCAAACTGTTCAATTGTCCCAATGATTTGAAGAAATCGATCTGGAACTGAACTGAACAGCTTTTCAACAACTTCGCTTTCTTCAAGTTTCGCGCCAAGTGATCGGATCTCACCAACCAAGGCAGTCAACTTCATCGAATACTAATTTACGGTTTCTGAATCTTGCATATGCACCTTGTACAATTGTCGTTTCAGTACTTGTACACGTGCCTTCTTGACACGATCTTCGCCAATTCGCATCTCCCTGAGTGCGTCCCAAGCCTCCTTTGCCGTCTGCTTCTCCGCGATTGCCATCATCACGTCATCTGGCACGGCTTGAGAAATGGCTACCATGGCGCCTTGATCTTTGTCGTCGTCTGTGTCTGCACCTTCGATCACTGACCATACTCCTAGCGAACGCAAGATTATCTTCATCTTGACAGCCCATATGCCGTAGTTCGTTTCGCTTAACATTGGATAATGGATCGGGATTGAGGCTCCTCTTGCCGTCGGTTTGACGACTGCAAGTGTATTAGATTGATCTCCTTCAACACCAGCCATTGCTTTGACAACCTTTGCTCTGATACCAATTGATGGTATTTCTTTCTTACGGCCAATCAACCAATTTAAGAGACTCACGTTGTAACAGATAGCAAATAATGAAAGAACAAGGCTTTTTCTTTGTGATACTTTTGACTGCATCCTTTTCTGAATATATATAGAAACAAATGTGAAAGGTTACGTCCTCTCTAAAACATAACTGCTACATGAAAGGATATGTCCACTAAATGGTTATGTCCCCTAAGAGGTCACGTCTGTTTAGAAGGTTATGTCTGTTTAGAAGGTTATGTCTGCTGGAAAAATAAAACAAACTGAAATAACAACAAGATTAATTCTATCAAATTTGAAGCTTGTTTTGTGTTAATCTGGTACCCTTTGCGTCTCATATGATATGTAAAATATACGGGAATTCCGGCAAACTCCATGAAGCCTCTGGGGAAAACTTCAGAATCCTTTTTCCAACAAGCAGCTTAAAATCATAAAAAAAAAGAGGCATGTTTGAACACAATAAGAAAATACAAACGGGATGCAAAAACAGATGATGCATTTCCTCTATCCTTAATGCATAACCCAGATATTAGTCTTTTTCTTACATTTTATATGCACGAAACAACTCCATTATTACAGTTGTGACAAAATCCGTTTTCTATTCTTTATTACAGGTTGAAGGGGAAATCTCTTATAACGGCAACAAGCTTGATGAGTTTGTTCCTCAAAAAACATCAGCCTACATAAGTCAATATGACCTGCACATACCTGAGATGACTGTCAGGGAAACTATTGACTTCTCGGCACACTGCCAGGGAGTTGGAAGCAGAGCAGGCAATTTTCCTTGTTATCTTGTCTTATCTGTTCTCTGTATAATTGCATACTTGCACAAGTAGTAGCTAAGTAAGACTCTACTCGTTTTCCTGGCTTGTAGATATAATGCTGGAGGTCAGCAGAAGGGAAAAAGAAGCAGGAATTGTCCCTGATCCTGATTTAGACACCTACATGAAGGTAAGTCAAATTTAGATCTGTTAGTTTTCGTCAGCCAGTTAGTGAGTATCTAAAGTACATAATTCTGGCAGGCAATCTCAGCTGAAGGAATTAGAAGAAATCTCCAGACAGACTATGTTTTGAAGGTAGTTATTCTTAAGCAGGGCTAGAGTAATGTAGGTGATGACCATATTTGACGCTTGATTTTTGTGTCTATACTGACACGGAAACTTCAACCTTTTTGGCCTATTAGATCCTTGGACTGGACATTTGTGCTGATATAATGGTTGGTAGTGCATCGAGAAGAGGTATTTCAGGTGGTCAAAAAAAGAGGCTAACAACAGGTAATGTAAAGGTATTTTTTCCTCCCCACTTTTGCTGGCACGGAGTGGCAGTGGGAGTCGGGGAGCCTCGTATCGTCCTTGACACAAGCTTTTAATGCAAAATTTCATCTTCCAGGAGAGATGATTGTTGGTCCCTCAAAAGCTTTATTTATGGATGAAATATCAACTGGATTGGACAGCTCCACGACCTTCCAGATAGTTACCTGTCTTCAGCAACTGGTGCACATCACAGATTCAACAGCACTAATTTCACTTCTTCAGCCAGCACCTGAAACATTTAATCTATTTGATGATGTAATATTGATGGCTGAGGGTAAGATTGTCTACCATGGTCCATGCAGTCATGCACTCCAATTTTTTGAAGATTGTGGTTTCAAATGTCCACAAAGAAAGGGTGCTGCCGACTTCCTTCAGGAGGTGCGCGAACAAGCTTTAATTTTCCTTATTTCCTGCGCTGATACTAAATTCCATCTTAATTTTATCATCCAACCATTCTCAGGTAATCTCAAAGAAGGATCAAGCACAATACTGGTGCCACGCTGACCTTCCTTACCATTATGTTTCAGTAAATCAGTTCATCGAAATGTTCAAAGCAAGTAATCTTGGACAGAAACTGGCTGAAGAGCTCTCAAAACCATATGAAAAATCCCGGTGTCCTAATAGTGCCGTATCATTTAGCTTTTACTCCGTGAGAAAATGGGAATTATTCAAAGCTTGCATGGCTAGAGAGGTGCTTCTTATGAAACGGAACACATTTGTTTACGTTTTCAAAACTGCACAGGTTAGGATTCACTCGAATGGCTAGATCGCGCAATGATTCCACAGATTGATCATTTACTTACAACTAACACATTTCAAATCCCACTTCTCCCAACAGCTCGTCTTCACTGCGTTTATAACAATGACAGTATTTTTACTCACTAGGATGACAGTGGACTTGATGAGTGCAAACTATCTGATGGGCTCTATGTACTATGCACTGACCAGGCTTTCAACGAATGGAGTTGCAGAGTTGTCCTTGACTATTAATAGACTTCCTGCAGTTCAAAAACAAAGATCATATCACCTATATCCCGCCTGGGCTTATTCCATTCCAGCCTCTATACTAAAGATTCCATTTTCAGTGCTTGATTCTATACTTTGGACAGGCATAACTTACTACGTTATTGGGTATAGCCCTGAAGTGACAAGGTAAGGTCGCTTATTAGACCAACAAAACTAAGAATTATAGTCTTCATAGACAAAAGCTTTCTTTCCAGTCTACGTTATATATATAATTCCTGTTCAACTTGTTGGATCAAGGTTTCTTTGCCAGTTTCTTCTGCTATTCGCTCTCCATCTAGCCTCAACATCGATGTGTCGATTCATTGCCTCAATTTTCCAAACGATGGTACTCGCAACAACAGTTGGTTCTTTGATCTTACTTCTAATGTTCTTGTTTGGAGGCTTCATTCTTCCACGGCGTAAGCTGAGTTCATAATTTCCTTTTGCTTTAATACAAAAGGGGGTCGGGTTGACTATCTAAAGTTTGGTTCTTGCAGCCTCTTTGCCGCCTTGGTTGAGGTGGGGATTCTGGATTTTTCCCATGACATATGGGGAAATTGGTATTAGCCTAAACGAATTCCTTTCCCCACGATGGAAAAAGGTGCACTCAAATCCCATTATTGTTGCTTCCTTGCTAAATTGACACGAAAATCTTCATAACTTGATTTCATTTTCAATTACAGATGTTAAATGGAAACACCACCATGGGTGATGCTGTCCTGATCAGCCATGGTTTGAACTTCAAAGGCTATTTCTATTGGATATCACTGGGGGCTTTGTTTGGATTCACAATACTTTTTGATCTTGGCTTCATCTTAGCCTTAACTTACTTCAAACGTAAGTCATTTACGAACGGTTTTAACAAAAACTAAAAAATAGAAGGTCGGCTACTGTTAACAGTGAACCTCTGCATTTTTTTTTTATTTAAAACTTTTTTCTTTTTCTTTTTATTGCATCTTTTATGGTCTAATTATCCAAATTAAACTTTAAATTATCAAAATTAGTGTTAACGTTTTTTCTTGATAATACAAGGTTGATGATTGTGGGTTTTCTTGTAAAAATATCTAAAAAAGATTAAGTATTATTTTTATTTATTGGATTTGATTGTTTTTAGTTTTTTGGGTGATTTTAAGGTGTTTTGAGGTTAGTAAGTGATTTATAAACATTTTTATGGTATTTATTAGGTGTTTTTGAATGAAAATTGATTGAGAAAAAGATTTTCAACTCTCAAACCCCACCTTATGATTTTTCATCCACTACTATGGTGGCTGGATTCTGAACTATGCATAATACGTGACACATTGTAGGAAAAAAAATATAGACATTGAGTTTATAATGATTTTTTTTTGTAATTTCACTTTCTAATATTGGATTGATTTTGAAATAGTTTTTATTTTTTTATTATATAATTAAAATAAAAAATATTATTATTCTATTTGAAACCACAATTCAAGTCCCGAGTTTAACAAAATAACTTGGATATCAAAATTAGTCAAAGACGTTATTGTTTCAATGTTAAAAGAAAATATAGTTTTTTTAAGTTAAATTCTTTTTAAATAATTTTTCATGTTGCTTTGAAATTCATGAGTTCAATTTTTTATGTTATTTTTTTTTTAATTTTAAACCTGTCAAATTAATTTAATTTATATCGCAACAAAACAACTCTCATATAATTTAATTAAAACCTGAAGTTTACAAGAGTTGGACTATGAGTTTTCAAATTTTATTTACTGTATTGAGTATAAGGATAATATCAATTAATTCCCAGAACTTAAAATATTTCATTTCCCCCGAGAAGTAAATTAGTATGAAAAAAAGAAGACGAAAATCTAAATAATAACTGAGAATAGCTTACCTTAACACAGCGCCAAAGATGTCCAAAGCTATTATTTCAAAAAAGAGGTTCTCTCAACTCCAAGGAAGAGAAGATGAGGAGTGGAGTAGGCAACCAGAGAATGAATCAATCTCAGCTCTTGATGCAGAAACAAGAAAAGCTGGTAAGACAGACGAAACTATTGTTAAATCTAACTTCAATGTGATAAGAAGTTCATGCAACAAATGGTAATTATTATTTTGGCTATACAGAGATGATGGTTCTGCCATTTGTGCCACTGACGATGACATTTAAGGACGTGCAGTATTTTGTTGACACACCACCAGTAAGTTCAACCATTGTTCAAATAAAATAATTTTAAGTGTGTGATCCTCAGTAGACTTTAATATTCTATCAATCATATCCTTTTGCACAGGAAATGAGAGGAAATGGCTTCAGCGAGAAGAAACTTCAACTGCTTTCTGATATCACAGGAGCATTTAAGCCTGGAGTTCTTACAGCTTTGATGGGGGTTAGTGGAGCAGGGAAAACAACCCTCATGGATGTTCTTTCTGGAAGGAAAACTGGAGGTATTATTGAAGGAGATATACGAATAGGAGGGTATCCAAAAGTACAACAAACATTTGCAAGGATTTCAGGTTATTGCGAGCAGAACGACATTCATTCTCCACAGATTACTGTAGAAGAATCTATTATTTACTCTGCTTGGTTGCGATTACCACCGGAGATCGATGAACAAACAAAATCGGTATGTTATCATAACCACAAACATGATCAACTGATGCCACTATCACCCAAATAAAAAGATTCACAAGGCTAAGAACATAATACACTGTCTGCTTATACATGAAGCCCCGAGACCAAAGAAATGTATTTCATGAAATAAAATATCTACGTTGAATGCATTAAAAAAATTATTTTGCGTACAAAATGAATAATATCATGCTATAATGAAATGATAGCAGTTCTTGATTCTCTATCATGTAGAGATTTGTCGAAGAAGTCATTGAAACAATCGAACTTCAGGACATAAAGTTTTCTCTAGTCGGAATTCCAGGCCGAAGTGGCTTGTCTACTGAACAACGTAAGAGGTTAACAATTGCAGTGGAGCTGGTTTCAAATCCATCGATAATATTTATGGATGAACCAACATCAGGCTTAGATGCTAGGGCAGCTGCAATTGTCATGCGTGCGGTGAAGAATGTAGTCTCTACGGGAAGAACAACAGTTTGCACCATTCATCAGCCAAGCATTGATGTCTTTGAGGCTTTTGATGAGGTAATGCAAGTGATGCTTTCTTTTACTAGAATTATGACCAATCTACTAATATTATTTTGGATCCATACGTATACTCAATGGAACTAAGATTTGGAGAGGAGCCAACCCAATCAAGCTAATATGAACATGATTTATACTCTTCTGAGTTTTATTATATCGTTGAATGACTAAGGGAGATATTCATTCATTCAGTTGATTCTAATGAAAAGAGGAGGAATGATTATATATTCAGGAGTGCTCGGTCACCATTCACGTAAGCTTATCGAATATTTTGAGGTATGATCACTTGTTAAATCACTGAACTTCTTTATAAGCAAATGAAACCTTGTTTGTGACAATCATCATTTTTATCAACAATATTCAGGACTTGTCAGACATCGTCCTGAGTGTGAAGTTGATACGGATAACTGACTTACATGTCTTCACTATTGAAAAGGGTATTTCAGGTGTGCCAAAGATCAAAGATAACTACAATCCAGCAACATGGATGTTGGAAGTTACCTCTGCATCGATGGAATCAGAACTTGAATTAGATTTCACACAACTTTATAAGGAGTCTACTATGTACCAGTAAGTATGTATTTCATATTCATTTCCAGGAAGGAAAGACGTGATGGAAATGGTTGGTAGCATAATTTTTTCCCCTAGATTTGTTTTACATGATATGCACTCCTCGTGCAATTAGAAGGATTAAGAAATAATTAGAACTTGAATTGCAAGCTCTGTACTAATCATAAACTTATTTTTACTCTTTGATCATAGGGAGACAATTGGGTCAGTCCAACAGTTTAATAAACCTCCACCAGGTTCAAGAGACCTGCAATTTTCCACTCCATTTCCACAGAATAGATGGCAACAGTATATAGCATGCTTATGGAAACAACATTTGTCCTATTGGAGAAGTCCGGAGTACAACTTGACTCGATACATCTTTATGATCGTTTCATCGCTATTGTTTGGAATAGTCTTTTGGCAGAAGGGAAGGGAAATGTTAGCTCATCCTTCCCTTCAACTTAAAATTAGAAAAGCAACATCGATTTCTTAAGAACTGACGAACTCCCTTTCCTTTATTCTTGTAGAAACAATGAGCAAGACTTGATCAACATACTTGGATTGATGTACATTGCTGTAATATTCCTGGGCATAAATAACTGTTCAACAGTTGTACCATATGTGGCAACAGAGCTAACAGTATTGTACCGTGAGAAATTTGCAGCGATGTATTCCCCATGGGCTTATTCATTTGCACAGGTTCAACATCAACAACACGAAAGAGTCATTTATTTTTCATAGCATTTTCCATAAATGATAATACAAGTAATCCTTCTGAATACTGCAGGTGACTATGGAAATACCTTACGTTCTATTGCAAGCATTTATATATGTAGCCATCACATATCCAACAATTGGGTACTACTGGTCAGCCTCCAAAGTCTTTTGGTACTTCTATGCAACCTTCTGCACATTTCTCTACTTCGTTTTTCTCGGAATGCTGCTGGTTTCAATGACTCCAAGCGTCGAAGTAGCTTCCATATTGTCTACAACAATCTACACTATATTAAATCTATTCTCAGGCTTTCTTCTGCCAGGAAAGGTAACAACTCTTTGGTTCTAGTCTGCATTTAATTAGTGCACTCCAAAATGAGTTGGACTTGCTTCTTACCCATGCTGTTTCATGTTCAGAAAATCCCCAAGTGGTGGATTTGGTGCTATTACCTCTGCCCAACATCATGGTCCTTGTATGGTTTTCTCACATCACAATATGGAGACATTGACAAGGAGATCTTGATATTTGGAGAGCTCAAGACAATAAGCTCATTTCTAGAAGATTATTATGGCTTTCGACATGATCACTTGGGCATTGTGGCTGTTGTTCTTGGTGCGTTCCCAGTTGCTTTCGCATTTCTATTTGCATATTGCATAGGGAAGTCAAATTTTCATAGATGATGAAGGAAGTTCTGAACAATCATTTTGAATTTCAAAGAATTTCATGTATAACCATGATCCTACCCTACCAAAACTAAACACTAATTGGGCCGAGCCGTGAATATCTAGGCCATTAATGGTAGTGCCACGCCATATATATTACTTGTGCATGCAGGCCTGTGTTGTGCTTGGGCGGTCTGACCTAGCAATATTATCATTATTATTCCTTTGAAAAATTTACATCATATATATTCAAGCAACAGAATAACAAGGGAAAATCTTGAACCATGATATGTGTATTTGGCAAGAAAGTGAAATGCAACCATTAGCTAACAATTTTTTAAAAATGGAGATGAAGTTGCTTTACTCATTGCAATAATATTTCTTTTTCATTACAATTTCATTATTTAATATTATATATTTAAAAAAAATTAAGTTTATAATTTATTTTGATTTTTTATATAAATTTATCATAATTTTATTAACGAGTTTGATGTATTAACTTAGGTTAACTCAAATATTTTTTTTATTATCATAATTTATCTTTATTTTTTTTATAAGTTTATGAAGCTCTCATAATTCAAGTTATGAACTTGATATATTAATTTATGTTGAACCATATCAATTTTATATATTATTATCTAAATATTAACAAAAGTTATCATTTTTAATTTTCTAATTGGTTATTTGGTTTTCTTTGGATTTGCTAAATTGACAAATTCATATTAAATTAACCTCTAAAAAAATTGTTTATTTTTTTTAAGAAAAAATGTTAACAATACTTAAATCTCACATTGGATTTTTTTATCAAGCCAAAAATAATTCAACAATAGAGTCAACAACTAGAGCACACTTAATTAATATATCTGACTAGACGATGACCACCAACCTTTTCATTTTACAAACGTGCTCCATATATCCTCAATTCTTTTTTGGTGGTTACTAATGATCCCTATAATTTAACAAAAAATCAAATCCTAATTATATAAAAACCTTAATAATCAAAACTTTATATTATTAGATTGGTTTAGTCTAATAATAGAAATCTTATAAAATTGAGATTAATTCAGTAAGATACATATTAAAAATCTTATCAGCTATTATGGATTGAATATATTTGAGATATTTGTGTTTATGTGACATGATTTTTTTTAATAATAATTAGACTACATTGATAATAGAAAATGGATAGACTTTGGGTGAGAATAACAAAATATGAGACGGGTATTACATATGAGATGGATAATCTATTAGTTGAGATTCGGCACTTAATATACAAAAAAGGGGATGAAAATTAAGAAGGTAAATCAATTTTGAAAATAGGGATGAAATTGTAATTAGGCAAGACCTCTGGGGACCAAGCAAGTGACCAATTGATCAAAACCAATGCCGCGTAAAAATCAAACAGCTAAGGTGGCCGAAATTCCTTCAAAGAGACAGAGAATAAATGTGATTACATCTAAGTCTAGAATGGTTGATTTCTTAGGATATCAATTACACACTAAGGAAGAAATTTCCAAAACAGAGCGATCAATGAGCAAGCGATGATGAGCCAATCGTCATTGAAGAGAGATTACGAGATCCGCGAGGAGATCGGCAGGGGAAAATTCGGCACGGTTTTCAAATGAAGATCCCGCTCTACCGCTGACTCCTTTGCTGTCAAATCCATTAACAAGAGGAGCAACAAAGAATGGAAGGAGGAAGCCAAGATCCTCCACCACCTCTCACCCCACCCCCACCCTCACATAATCCATCTGGACAACCTCTGGGAGGATGAAACTCACCTTCACATGGTGATCGATTATTGCCCGAACGGTGACCTCTTCGACTTCATCGTCACAAACCAAATCATTCTCTCAGAAAATCAAGCCAGACGCCTCTTTAATCAGTCAATGCAAGCTATCTCTCACTGTCATGAATACAGAGTCGTTCACCGAGACATAAAGCCTGAAAACGTTTTATTGGACTCCGGATATTCAGTAAAGCTTGCAGATTTTGGATTAGCTAACGTTTTTATGGACGGGGTTGGGAAGACAATGAGCGAGCTTGTGGGTTCAACTTATTACATGGAACCCGAGGTTTTGTTGGCGAAGGAGCACGGGGAGAAAGTGGATGCGTGGAGTGCTGGGGTGGTGTGTACAATATGTTGGTAGGAAGTTTCCATTTTGATGGGGATATACAGATCCGGAGATTTTAGAGACTGTTTCGAATAAGAACTTGTGGTGCCCTGATCCAGAATTTGCTCGGTTTCAATGCCAGCTATGGATCTTTTGAGGGGATGCTTTGCAAGGACTCCTCTGAGAATTAGTCTACTGAACAAGTACTAATTAAGTAAGTTACTACTTGTTTTTCTTGTCCAATTTCTCTCTGAGTTTAATTAAATTCTGTGTTTGGTGTGATCACAGCTTGGATATGTAACAATGGTGTTGCTGTATGGTTATCTCTTACAGCGCATCCATGGCTATGCAACCAATGTGTTTGTGATTAAGACTCAACATGAAAGACCGGGAAAAGCCTAAACCCTTCACTGTTCGCCGGCCTGCCTCTTTTTTTTCTTCTTCATATAACACCCGGCTACCTGCCACTCAAGCTACAAATGTACATTCTTTTTTAATTCCAAGTACATGTATAGCCCATATTTTATACAATTTTAAGGATAGAAAAAGTTTAATTAGGGGTTGTTTTACACTGTATTTTAAAATTGTTTTTGAAAAAAATTAATTTATTTTTTATTTTAGATTTAATTTTTTGGGGGTTATTAGATCATTTTCATATATTGATGTTAAAGATAATTTTTTAAAAATAAAAAATATTATTTTAATATATTTTTAAACATAAAATATTTTTAGAAACAATCGCAACTATAATCTCAAACGGCATAAACCATAAACTCTTATATTGATTATGAACCTCATCACATTCATTGATCTTACTCATATAGGGCTGGCCCTTCATAAGCTTCACCAAAATCAAGATCTGCCTCTGCAATTTTAGAAGTAACCTTTAACATCCATAAAATCTTGGCACAGATTAAACGATTCTTTAATTCTTGACAGCACAAAGATTTACATACAATTATTTCTAACACTGAATCAATCAAGATAGGAGGTATATATCCTATTCGTTGTTTTGTGTTTATGTGCCTAACATATATAAATTATCTTACATATAATGCAAAGATTCATGTTGATGAAGTAATGGAATGCGTCATAGATTGAGCCTGGATATTAGTTGATGAAGGAAGGCACCATTATTTAGCCAAATAAACAATATAATAATAATAATAAAACTATTTATGTGTGTTCCTAAACGGAAACTCTGAAGGAAATTTTTATCATCACTCGGAAATGTCAGAATATAGCCTAGTTTTTTTATTGAAAGAAAGTAGATTTTATATTTTTGTTTTCTTAATACATACTATTAAGCTTCTATAGATTTAATTTAAATCGAATAATTTCTCTATTTTATTTTTCAGATTCAGTATTATTAAAATTTCCTAGCTTTTTCTACGGAAAGGGTTTCAACGATCTTTTAACAAGTAGAATAAAAATTAACTATTTATATCTCCTCATGATTAAGGTATTATTGTTTTTTAAGAGTGTTTACTTATAATAAACATATTTTATCCTTTACTTTTATTGCATCATACATTCGTGTTGATGCAGTAATGGAAGCGTCATAGATTCGTGCTGCTGCTATCTGTGGCTAGTCATAGCCATTAAAATATGAGTTGAAGTTTAACATTTACTCCTTTACAGGCTCGCTGAGTTGCATTTGAACGTTGGTTATATTTAATTAGGCAAATAGAAAATCTCAGTATCATTTACAGAGCTGCAGAGGACAAGGGGAGAACAGCATATTTTATTAAATACAAGACAACAAGTTCCATTCAGCTCGTATTATTAGAAGCATATGAAAAAAAACAATTTCTTTATTTAAAATATATATATGGGATGTAAGCACTTTTGTAATGAACTCATATCAGTTCATCGGCCAGAAGACCAATCTATTGATAAGAAAAAGAGCGTCGAGATATGTAATAACGTACGGCGCTGTGTTTCATATTATTTCGTAATGATTTAGCTCTGGTATCTACTAGAAAGACAAGTTGCGCTGTGGAGGAAAATTTCCCTACTGATCAGCTTGCGACTGGATGAGGTAGAAGCTCACGCAATATGATTGATCAGTGCTAGACGGTACTAATGGGGATAAGTTTTTAAGAACGTGATAGTAATAAAATAGTATAGCGACTCCTGGACATTGTAAATAGTTATATAAAAAATGTAGCGACTCCTGGACATTGTATTTAGTTGCAGGCGAATATATAGTTTTTTTTTTCTAAATTAAATTAAATTGAATTGAATTAATATATAAGTATTATTAACATGTATTTTTGACATTGTTTTTTGTTTTTATATATTCGGTTTTTTTAATTTCATTTTTTAATAATTAATTTGATATAACACGGGTTGACATTGTCATTTTTACTTATTTTCTTTTTTGTTTTCATCATTAGACAGTGATTTTTCCTTTCTTTAAAATGTATTTATGTTGAATAAGCATAATTTTTTTATTCAAATCTAAACCCCTGTATACAATATTTTCTTTCCCTTCAAAATGTAGATTGTTTGGAAGGTGCTATTATAAGATACGACCCGAGATCTATTCGGCCTAAAGCTTGGGCCAACGAGGCACAAAGTTAACCTATTAAGCTAGGTCGGTTCTTGTGACTAGGTCTCAACTAATGCTTCCTGCCATAAGAAGTTTCAGTTCTAGTTAGGGCAATATACCACAAATTCGGTTAAATAAGAAGATCCAAACCTATTAAAGTGAGTAACAAAATATTGTCAGGTTACAGTGTGAAAACCTAGCTATTCGACAAAAGAGAAATTGTCTTTCTTTTATTTGCTGTCGTTTTGTGCTGTTTCCATTACGTCACTGTTGAGGCATTAAATTATTACTGACGTGCTTCGCCAGTGAATCTCGATCCCACCAACTTATTCATTTCAATAAATATCCAAGCCCATACTGACGTTCTTCTCAGATACCAACATTGCAACTCACTACTTCTTTCAAGAGTTGAAATATATCGAAAATAATGGAGCTGACAAATAATGGAGCTCATTCATCATTCCGACGTAGAGCGACAAGTCTAGATTCTATTATGAAGGAGGATGACGAAGTTGATTTGCAGTGGGCTGCGATTGAGAGATTGCCAACTTTTAAGAGGATCAAGACTTCACTGTTTGAAGCAAGCAACGCGAAAGGTGACAAAGGGAAGACAGTAACTGATGTTACCAAGCTCGGGGCAGCTGAAAGACATCTCTTCATCGAGAAGCTGCTCAAGCACGTTGAAAATGATAATCTCCGGCTGCTACAGAATCTCAGAGAAAGGATAGACAGGTAGGTTTGCCTCACGTTCTTAGGATAATTTTGCACGATCAGATTTCTAGCTAGCTGTGTATGGGCAAGTGCGAGTAGCTCCCGTACTTCTGCTGGTGGAGTTTAAACTATGTTGCTAAATCTAACAAATGACTTTCTTATAGAGTGGGTCTCAAGTTACCTACTGTGGAGGTGAGGTACAAGAATTTATCCGTGGAAGCCGAATGTGAGGTGGTTAACGGAAAGCCTCTCCCGACGCTATGGAACTCCATTGCGAGCTTCTTGTCTGTAAGCTGGCTTTTCTGTTAGTCTATTAGTTATTTGAAATTCTGATGAGTCCTGGACCAACTTGATTTTAAAAATAAAATAAGTATAAATTGTCTCCAACAGAATTAACGAGCTATATATCCCATATATGGACAGGGTTTAAAAAAGATAGTGATGAGCAATCCTCGAGAAACCAAGATCAGCATCCTTAAGGATGCTTCTGGTATCATCAAACCATCAAGGTAATGAAAATCAAAGTTTATAAAGTATTTCAAAAAGACAGCTAAAGACAAGATTATATTCAGATTAAGAACTGCTACTTTTTTCGTGGCAAAGCAAGTCGGTATGTGGAAAGAAACATACTGATCCAAGTAGAATGTCTGAGATTGTCAGTACTGATGGAAGACATGGTATATGCAGGCTTACTCTTCTTCTTGGTCCGCCAGGCTGTGGGAAAACCAGCTTATTACTGGCTCTTTCAGGAAGACTCGATCAATCCCTTGAGGTTAGTATTTAAGAATGCTGCATACGATGAGATTTGAGAAGGTGATATGCGGAGCTTCAATGCTTCTAAGACAATTTGAAGCTTGTTTTGTGTTAATCTGGTACCCTTTGCGTGTCATATGATATGTAAAATATACGGGAATTCCGGCAAACTCCATGAAAGCCTAATGGGAAAACTTCAGAATCTTTTTTCCAACAAGCAGCTTTAAATCATAAAAAAAGAGAGGCATGTTTGAACACAATAAGAAAATACAAACGGGATGCAAAAACAGATGATGCATTTCCTCTATCCTTAATGCATAACCCAGATATTAGTCTTTTTCTTACATTTCATATGCACGAAACAACTCCATTATTACAGTTGTGACAAAATCCGTTTTCTATTCTTTATTACAGGTTGAAGGGGAAATCTCTTATAACGGCCACAAGCTTGATGAGTTTGTTCCTCAAAAAACATCAGCCTACATAAGTCAATATGACCTGCACATACCTGAGATGACTGTCAGGGAAACTATTGACTTCTCGGCACACTGCCAGGGAGTTGGAAGCAGAGCAGGCAATTTTCCTTGTTATCTTGTCTTATCTGTTCTCAGTATAATTGCATACTTGCACAAGTAGTAGCTAAGTAAGACTCTACTCGTTTTCCTGGCTTGTAGATATAATTCTGGAGGTCAGCAGAAGGGAAAAAGAAGCAGGAATTGTCCCTGATCCTGATATAGACACCTACATGAAGGTAAGTCAAATTTAGATCTGTTAGTTTTCGTCAGCCAGTTAGTGAGTATCTAAAGTACATAATTCTTGCAGGCTACCTCAGCTGAAGGACAAAGAAGAAATCTCCAGACAGACTATGTTTTAAAGGTAGTTATTCTTAAGCAGGGCTAGAGTAATGGAGGTGATGACAATATTTCACGCTTGATTTTTGTGTCTATATTGACACGGAAACTTAAACGTTTTGGCCTATCAGATCCTTGGACTGGACATTTGTGCTGATATAATGGTTGGTGATGCAATGAGAAGAGGTATTTCAGGTGGTCAAAAAAAGAGGCTAACAACAGGTAATATAAAGTATTTTTTTCCTCCCCACTTTTGCTGGCAGTGGGAGTCGGGGAGCTCGTATCGTCCCTGACACAAGCTTATAATGCAAAATTTCATCTTCCAGGAGAGATGATTGTTGGTCCCACAAAAGCTTTATTTATGGATGAAATATCAACTGGATTGGACAGCTCCACAACCTTCCAGATAGTTACCTGTCTTCAGCAACTGGTGCACATCACAGATTCAACAGCACTAATTTCACTTCTTCAGCCAGCACCTGAAACATTTAATCTATTTGATGATGTAATATTGATGGCTGAGGGTAAGATTGTCTACCATGGTCCATGCAGTCATGCACTCCAATTTTTTGAAGATTGTGGTTTCGAATGTCCACAAAGAAAGGGTGCTGCCGACTTCCTTCAGGAGGTGCGCGAACAAGCTTTAATTTTCCTTATTTCCTGCGCTGATACTAAATTCCATCTTAATTTTATCATCCAACCATTCTCAGGTAATCTCAAAGAAGGATCAAGCACAATACTGGTGCCACGCTGACATTCCTTACCGTTATGTTTCAGTAAATCAGTTCATTGAAATGTTCAAAGCAAGTAATCTTGGACAGTTACTGGCTGAAGAGCTCTCAAAACCATATGATAAATCCCGGTGTCCTAATAGTGCCTTATCATTTAGCATTAACTCCTTGAGAAAATGGGAATTATTCAAAGCTTGCATGGCTAGAGAGGTGCTTCTTATGAAACGGAACACATTTGTTTACGTTTTCAAAACTGCACAGGTTAGGATTCACTCGAATGGCTAGACGAGCAATGTTTCCATAGATGAACTATCCTTTATTTACAACTAACACATTTCAAATTTCACTTCTCTTGACAGATCATCATCACTGCGTTTATAACAATGTCAGCATTTGTAGGCACTAGGACGGCAGTAGACTTGATGAGTGCAAACTATATTATGGGCTCTATGTACTATGCACTGATCAGGCACACAACGAATGGAATTGCAGAGTTGTCCATGACTGTTATTAGACTTCCTGCAGTTCAAAAACAAAGATTATTCTACCTATATCCAGCTTGGGCTTATTCCATTCCAGCCTCTATAATAAAGATTCCATTTTCAGTGCTTGATTCTATACTTTGGACAGGCATAACTTACTATGTTATTGGGTATAGCCCTGAAGTGACAAGGTAAGGTCGCGTATTAGACCACCAAAACTAAGAATTATAGTCTTCATAGACAAAGCTTTCTTTCCAGTCTACGGTATTAATATAATTCCTGTTCAACTTGTGTGATCAAGGTTTCTTTGCCATTTTCTTCTGCTATTCGCTCTCCATCTAGCCTCAACATCGATGTGTCGATTCATTGCCTCAATTTTCCAAACGATGGTACTCGCAACAGCAGCTGGTTCTTTGGTCTTAGTTCTAATGTTCTTGTTTGGAGGCTTCATTCTTCCACGGCGTAAGCTGAGTTCATAATTTCCTTTTGCTTTAATACAAAAGGGGGTCAGGTTGACTAACTAAAGTTTGGTTCTTGCAGCCTCTTTGCCGCCTTGGTTGAGGTGGGGATTCTGGATTTTTCCCATGACATATGGGGAAATTGGTATTAGCCTAAACGAATTCCTTGCCCCACGATGGCAAAAGGTGCACTCAAATTCCATTATTGTTGCTTCCTTGCTAAATTGACGCGAAAATCTTCATAACTTGATTTCGTTTTCAATTACAGATGTTAATTGGAAACACCACCATGGGAGATGCTGTCCTGATCGGCCATGGTGTGAACTTCAAAGGCTATTTCTATTGGATATCACTGGGGGCTTTGTTTGGATTCACAATACTTTTTGATCTTGGCTTCATCTTAGCCTTAATTTACTTGAAAGGTAAGTCATGTTCGAACAATTTCAATGAAAACTATATAAGGCCAGTCACAATGATAAACTTTATTTATTTATCTTCTAGTTTCCTAAGTCAAAGAAAAGAGAGAAGATAGTTAGAAAACAATGAAAAAGAGACAATAATTGGTTGTAGCATTGCGTACAATAAAAATGATCAAAATTAGTGTTAACGTTCTTATCTTGATGATATCAAAATTAGTCAAAGACGTTATTGTTTCAATGTTAAAAGAAAATATAGTTTTTTTAAAGTTAAATTCTTTTAAATAATTTTTCATGTTGCTTTGAAATTCATGAGTTTAATTTTTTTAGGTTATTTTTTTTTTAATTTTAAACTTGTCAAATTAATTAAATTTATATCACAATAAACAACTCTCATATAATTTAATTAAAAACCTAAAGTTTACTAGAGCTAGACTATGAGTTTTCAAATTTTATATACTGTATTGAGCATAATGATAATATCAATCAATTCTCAAAACTTAGAATATTATGTTTCCCATTATTATGCTGTGAGAAGTAAATTGTATGAAAAAAGAAAAGGATGAAAATTTAAATTATAAACACAGCGCCAAAGATGTCCAAAGCTATTATTTCAAAAAAGAGGTTCTCTCAACTCCAAGGAAGAGAAGATGAGGAGTGGAGCCGGCAACCAGAGAATGAATCAGACCCAACTCTAAATGTAGAAACAAGAAAAGCTGGTAAGATAGACAAAACTATTGTTAAATCCAACTTCAATGTGATAAGAAGCTCATGCAACAAGTGGTAATTAATATTTTGATTATACAGAGACGATGATTCTGCCATTTGTGCCACTAACAATGACATTTAAGGACGTGAAATATTTTGTTGACACACCACCAGTAAGTTCAACCATTGTTCAAATATAGTAATTTTAAGTGTGTGATCCTCAGTAGACTTCAGTAATCGATCAATCATATCCTTTTGCACAGGAAATGAGAGGTAAGGGATTCAGCGAGAAGAAACTTCAACTGCTTTCTAATATCACAGGAGCATTTAAGCCTGGAGTTCTTACAGCTTTGATGGGGGTTAGTGGAGCAGGGAAAACAACCCTCATGGATGTTCTTTCTGGAAGGAAAACTGGAGGTATTATTGAAGGAGATATACGAATAGGAGGGTATCCAAAAGCACAGCAAACATTTGCAAGGGTTTCAGGTTATTGCGAGCAAAATGACATTCATTCTCCACAGATTACTGTAGAAGAATCTATTATTTACTCTGCCTGGTTGCGATTACCACCGGAGATCGATGAACAAACAAAATTGGTATGTTGTCCTGACCACAAACATGATCAGCTGATGCATCACTATCACCCAGAAAATGTTTGAAGGGAAAACTTCACAAGGCTAAGAACATAATTCATTGTTTTCTTATACATGAAGCCTCGAGACCAAAGAAATGTATTTCATGAAATAAAATATCTACATTGAATGCATTAAAAAAATTGATTTTGCATACAAAACCAATACATCATGTTATAATGAAATGATAACAGTTCTTGATTTTCAATCATGTAGAGATTTGTTGAAGAAGTCATTGAAACAATCGAACTTCAGGACATAAAGTTTTCTCTAGTCGGAATTCCAGGCCGAAGTGGCTTGTCTACTGAACAACGTAAAAGGTTAACAATTGCAGTGGAGCTGGTTTCAAATCCATCGATAATATTTATGGATGAACCAACATCAGGCTTAGATGCTAGGGCAGCTGCAATTGTCATGCGTGCGGTGAAGAATGTAGTCTCTACGGGAAGAACAACAGTTTGCACCATTCATCAGCCAAGCATTGATGTCTTTGAGGCTTTTGATGAGGTAATGCAAGTGATGCTTTCTTTTACTAGAATTATGACCAATCTACTAATATTATTTTGGATCCATACGTATACTCAATGGAACTAAGATTTGGAGAGGAGCCAACCCAATCAAGCTAATATGAACATGATTTATACTCTTCTAAGTTTTATTATATCGTTAAATGACTAAGAAGATATTCATTCATGCAGTTGATTCTAATGAAAAGAGGAGGAATGATTATATATTCAGGAGTGCTCGGTCACCATTCACGTAAGCTTATCGAATATTTTGAGGTATGGTCACTTGTTCAAGCACTGAACTATTGTTAAAACCCTAGCTGTAACAATCATCATTTTTATCAATTATTTTTCTTCCCCTTACTATTAGACTTGTCAGGCATCGTCCTGAGTGAGAAATTGATACGGATTACTGATATACATGTCCTCACTACTAAACAGGGTATTTCGGGTGTGCCAAAGATCAAAGATAACTACAATCCAGCAACATGGATGTTGGAGGTTACTTCTGCATCGATGGAATCAGAACTTCAATTAGATTTCGCACAACTTTATAAGGAGTCTCCTCTGTTCCAGTAAGTATATATTTCATATCCATTTCCAGGAAAGCAAAACTTGATGGAAATGGTTGGTAACATATTTTTTTTCTTGGATTTGTTTACATGATATGCACCCATCATGTAGTTAGAAGTATTAAGAAATAATGAGAACTTGAATTGCAAGCTCTATACTAATCA
Source organism: Salix brachista (assembly GCA_009078335.1). Lineage (NCBI taxonomy): Eukaryota > Viridiplantae > Streptophyta > Magnoliopsida > Malpighiales > Salicaceae > Salix > Salix brachista. Next base: position 12,000,956 of record CM018581.1, read on the forward strand.
TAAACTTCATTTTACTCTTTGATCATAGGGAGACAACTAGGTCGGTCCAAGAGTTGAATAAACCACCACCAGGTTCAGTAGACTTGCAATTTTCCACTCCATTTCCACAGAGTAGATGGGAGCAATATACAGCATGCTTATGGAAACAACATTTGTCCTATTGGAGAAGTACTGAGTATAACCTGACACGATTCATCTTCATGATCGTTTCATCGTTGTTGTTTGGAATAGTCTTTTGGCAGAAGGGAAGAGAAATGTTAGCTCATCTTTCCCTTCAACTTAAATCAGAAAAGCAACATCAATTTCTTAAGAAATGACAAATTCCCTTTCCTTTATTCTTGTAGAAACAAGGAGCAAGACTTGATCAGCATACTTGGATCGATGTACGTTGCTGTAATATTCCTGGGCATAAACAATTGTTCAACAGTTCTACCATATGTGGCAACAGAGCGGATAGTATTGTACCGTGAGAAATTTGCAGCAATGTATTCTCCATGGGCTTATTCATTTGCACAGGTTGAACATCAACAACACGAAAGCGTCATTTATTTTTCATAGTATTTTCCATAAATGATAATACAATTAATCCTTCTGAATACTGCAGGTGACTATTGAAATACCTTACGTTCTATTGCAAGCATTTATATATGTAGCCATCACATATCCAACAATTGGGTACTACTGGTCAGCCTCCAAAGTCTTTTGGTACTTCTATGCAACCTTCTGCACATTTCTCTACTTCGTTTTTCTCGGAATGCTGCTGGTTTCAATGACTCCAAGCGTCGAAATAGCTTCCATATTGTCTACAACAGTCTACACTCTATTTAGTCTATTCTCAGGCTTTCTTTTGCCAGGAAAGGTAAGTACTCCTCTTTAGTTCTAGTATGCATTTAATTAGTGCACTGCAAAATGAGTTGGACTGGCGTCTTACCTGTGCTATTTTATGTATAGAAAATCCCCATGTGGTGGATTTGGTGCTATTACCTCTGCCCCACTTCATGGTCCTTAAATGTTTTTCTCACATCACAATATGGAGACATTGACAAGGAGATCTTCATATTTGGGGAGCTCAAGACAGTAAGCTCTTTTCTAGAAGATTTTTATGGCTTTCGACATGATCACTTGGGCATTGTGGCTGTTGTTCTTGGCGCGTTCCCAATTGCTTTTGCATTGTTATTTGCATATTTCATAGGGAAGTCAAATTTTCAAAGACGATGAAGGAAGATTCAAATAATCATTTTGAATTTCAAAGAATTTCATGTACAATAATGATCCTACCCTGCTGAAACTAAACACTTATTGGGCTGAGCCGTGCATATCCAGGTCATTAATGGTCGTGCCACGCTAGCTTGAAAACCTTATCCTAGTCTCAGCACTATTTGTTGTTATGTCTGTAGGCCTGTGTTGTGCTTGGGTGGTCTGGCTTATCAATATTATCATCAGTATCATCATTATTCCTTTGAAGAAATTACTTTATACATGTGTGTGTGTGTACTGTAAATATATTTGAGATATATGTGTATATGTGATATAAAAAAACAACTAATGTATAATAATAATTAATGGACTTAATTGAAAAACAAAACATGAATAGTCTTATGGATGAAAATAATAATTTATGAGACGGGTATAATCTCTTTGTTGAGAATCGGCACTTGTGCGCGCGTGTGTGTAAAAGGGGGATGGAAATTAAGATGGTAAGACGAAATTGTAATTAGACAAGAGCTCTGGGGACCAAGCAAGTGACCATTTGATCAAAACTAATGCCGCGTAAAAATCAAACAGCTCTGGTAGCCAACTTTCTAAATCCTTCAAACAGACTGATTGAGTTGAAACATATTATATATTATATAATACAAAAGAAGAGGAAGAAATTTCTAAAATAGAGCGTCTAGTGAGTGAGCGATGATGAGCCAGACGTCATTGAAGAGAGATTACGATATCTCCGAGGAGATTGGCAGGGGGAAACTCGGCACGGTTTTCAAATGCAGATCCTGCTCTACCGCTGACTCTTTCGCTGTCAAATTCATTGACAAGAGGAGCAGAAAAGAATGGAAGGAGGAAGCCAAGATCCTTACACCACCTTTCTCCTCATCCCCACCCTCACATAATCCATCTCGACAACCTCTGGGAAGATGAAACTCACCTTCACATGGTGATTGATTATTGCCCAAACGGTGACCTCTTCAACTTTATCGTCACAAACCAAATCATTCTCTCGGAAAATCAAGCGAGATGCCTCTTTAATCAGTTAATGCAAGCTATCTCTCACTGCCATGAATACAGAGTCGTTCACCGAGACATAAACCCTGAAAACGTTTTATTGGACTCCGGATATTCAGTAAAGATGAGATTTAGTTACGAAAAACTTCATCATATTTAAACGCTACCGTCCTGGCTTAACGATGCCGCTGACATCTTTATGATGTTTATCCTTGTTCTTTGTTTCGAACTTGACAGATTGGCAAACCCCTGTTCAGAAACAGATAATTCAAAGATTAAGCAGTTTGTAAATGGAAGAGAAACCAATTGAAAATGTTTCATTTCTTCCATTTTCCAGACTCCCAAAGCACGATTTACTTAATGCAGCAATGTTTCCAATTGTTTTTCAGAATACATGCATATTTTTGGATAAGGTAGCATGTAAGAATATGCCTTTTGTTTTGTTGGTGTGATGATATCATATCCCCCCTTCATCCTCGTTTTACCTCTGTTCTTGCCAGAAACAAAGAGGGTCCTCAGCTGGAATAATGCGAATTCGGTTCAAATCATGGGTCCAAATAGAACCATAGCCAACAGATACCCCGCCCAGTGTGCAGCGTTGACGTAGGCACATAGCCAATGTGCCTTCTGCGAGCACTTCCAAATGCAGTCCATCCTACCTGAAGCTGTATTGCATTTTTCTCGTCAGTAGTTCCATTATATTATTTACCTTTCTAAAAAAAAGTTACTGGAAAACGTGGCGTTTTTACAAGAAGGAAAAGGTGAAAGAAAACAAAAGTAATTAAAATTAAGTAAATGATGTCCTAAAGCTTACACAGAAACACTAATCAAACTAATCGCATCAACACCGCACATCTTAAATATGCTTACAGCATTGCAGAAGCAATTTACAAGAACTTGTTGCAGCCCAAGGGGTAATAAATGCTATCCTCCTTCCAGTTCACAAAAGCTTTGATTGTCCAAGAAACCAGGAACAAGACCTGCCTGAGCAAAACATTACAGCCACTCCCCAAAGAAAATTTGGCATTACTGCTAGGTGAGAAGTAGCGGTTGTTGTCAGAAATAACCACAGGCTCCACCTGATGATCTAATCACTTAAGAGTACCATTTCCAATCATCTCCTGTTGCTCCTGCTCCAAATAGTAGATTTTGTCATTCATACCTTCCTTTCTATATGCCTCAACCATGATAGAATAGGTTCTGGAATCTGGTGGGCATTGCTTATCTTTCATCCGCTTAAAGACTCTCTCCATCTCCATCAAATCATCTGCCATTGCACATGCAGATATTACTGCATTATGGAATGATGTATTCTCTGGTATCTCAAACTTTGCAGCCAACTGAACACTGCTAATGACTTTATGGAAGAGACCCGCATTGGCATATCCATTAATAAGGCAACAAAATGTCTTTGTATCTGCTTTCATACTCTCCGCACGCATCTGATCAAATGCATACTCCATGTTTTTTGCATCCCCTGCATCTGCAAAAGCCTCAATAACATTATTGTAAGTAGAGGTCGTCCATGGAAACTGAACCTTACGCATGTATTCCATCACAGATGACATCTTATCATACATTCGTTTCTTCCCATATGCCCCGATCAAAATATTAAAAGTGCGAGTTTCCGGCTCGATTCCAAAATTTCGAAATTTCTCATACCATCTCTCCATCAAATCAATCTGGCCCTTATTACCAAACACACTAAGAATTATATTCATAGTCCAAACATCAGGTTTACATGCTTCACTCTCTAACATCCCTGATAACACTCTCTCCATCTGATCATACATCCCCACCTTCCCATATCCGCTCAAAACTACATTCTGCGTGACTGTGTTTGGACTTATCAATCTTTCATCCATTTCTTGATACAAAGTTTCAATTAACTCAAATCTTGAAGCATCAACACAAGCTTTAAGTAAAATACTGTAAGTATAAACATCAGGCTGGCAACGAGGGAGAGACTTCATCTGGTTAATAATTAAGAAACCCTCATCGATAAGATTGTTTCGACAATAAGCAGCCAGCAATGCAGTGTAAAGTTCAGGTGTGGGTTCTATTCCTTCTTCAACCATTTCATCGAAAAGTTGATGGGCACGTTGAGGCTGACCGCATCTACCCAATAGAACCAAGAGTTTCATGTAGGTAGCTTCCTTTGGTTGATAAAATGGTTGCTCCTTTAGCATCTCGAACACCTAAAGATCCAAAATTTATGAAAAATGATTGGTTTGGTCGCCAATCACAACGTAATTAAACACAAAACAAGATTACCAAGTTCTTAATTTTCAAGTAAAATTGGTTTCAATCAGATAAAAGGGCTGTTCCCTCAACATCCTCAAACACATAAAGACCCAATCTTTAAGCAAAATAATGGGTTTGGTTGCCAATTACAACATAATTAAAGACAAAACAAGAGAACCCCAATTGATAATTCCGAAGTAAAATGAGTGAAAGATGAGAAGTAACCTGAATTGCTTCGAGCCATTGTTTCTTGAGGACGCAATCAGTTAAAGTTTCAGCTACAGTGTTGACCCAAGCCTTGGCTTTGCTCTTGCGGTCTAATTTCTTCTTGATGTTTTTTATTGCAGTTCTCCTGGGGTGTGAATCGTCGGTAAATCCAGGGAATTCGCCTTGTTTCCAATGCTTCTTTTTAGGAACGGTTGAAGAAGGCGGTGCAGTAGCAGCAGAAGAAAATGCACATCGAAGAAGCTTGTGAGTGTGAATAGGGTTCTGGTTTTGTTTCAGTTGTTGATGGGTTTTGTTTTTGTTGTGAGTGAGAGGAGAGGAGAGGAGTGAAGATGAGAAGGAGAGAGACATTATGGAGTTCTGTTTCTCGGGACTCTTCTCTTACTGTCTGCGTGGGGAGTTGAGATGAGAGACTGGACGACGGCTGCAGTAGCGGAGACAATAATCTCTTCCTTTAACACTCCCGTTTAAGCTTTTAGCTGGCTATCGAACTCCAAGATTATTATTTTTTTATCACTAGGATAAATCATATCGTTAGTCGAACTCAAATTGGACAGGTACAAAGCTTTAGACTGGACTTATGTCTACGAACACAGAATTAAATAGATTTACAAAATTAATCGTCTAAAATTTTGTGTCATAATCAAGCTCATATATATTTAACTTGTAAACAAAAATGAATTGATTAAGATCTTTCATATTTCTCTGTATTTTATTGTAAAGATAAAAACTAATTTGAATAGCTATGTTTATTGCAACATGTTTGTAACGAATTATCTGGAGATATCAAATACTTGTTAAGGAAAGAATTATAAAATCTTAATGGCATGTAATTGGAGCCTGGTTGGAAACATTAAGTAAATTTTAGCAAAAAAATTATACCCAAGAATTTTTGTTGATATAGCTGCTTAGAAATAAATTTATGAATACATCAATTAGAGTGTTTGATGAAACAAATATATATATAGAACACTTGCTGGTTAATTTGACAAACATCGCAGGTAAATCTTGAATACAGATTCACAAATCTGATTAAAATACTGTTGAGAAAATACTTGAGGGAGCATATTAAACGAAAGAATAAAAAAGCCCTCTTAACAGATATTATTAATTTAATATTACATATGCATTATATTTTCCACTCAAATCCAAATCCATGCACGTCATCAGGTGTTTTTTTTTTCTTTTGGAGAAAAAGGGAAGGGAAAAAAAATAATAATAGACCCAAGTGCCAGCAATACCAACAAGTAGATCTAGCTTAGCTTGATCCATACTTCAGCATTTCCCATCTGAAAGGCTGGAACACGTAAAGAACTTCAGGAGAGCTCTTGAAGAGCAGAGCTACACACACACAAACGGCTGCAATGGCCACCATTGAGAGCATTGCTGGCCGGTAGACAAGAGATGTTCTTGCTGCACCATAAACCAGCTTCCGCTCACAAACCTTCAAGTGCTGCTGCATGGCTTTCATTTCGATCTTCTCAGTATGCAGGCTGGCAAAATTTGGTAATTTATGCCCATCTTTTTGCTTGGAATTGTAATCCACAAGGGAACTAGGGATGTCAAGCACCACATAACTTCTTTCTGATTTCTTATCGATTTTCCTCTGGATTAGATGAATGTAAGAGTAATGACCTCGCATGCATGCATAATCAAAAGGAGTCAAACCTGTGCTGTCACGAGATTTCTTCCAGGCATCAATTCCCACCTGCACGAGATACACAGATATCAGGAAAATGAATTCGGAAGAAGGGGATGGGTATGAGATGTGATGCAATACTTTTCATTTACAAGGTACTCGCCAAGTTTTTTAAAATCCTGACAAAATTATGAGAGGAATAGGATTATTAAGCCGTTGATCAAATATAGAATAGTCGTGCAGCTCATAGCCCAGATCATGTACTGAACGAGCATGTTAAGATATGATTTCCAATGCTTGCCAAACATATCATGGGTGAAGATGACTCAATTGTTTTAGCATGATCAATTTTAAGGTGCTATCCAATAAAATATTTGGAAGAAGATAGCAGAAAGATAAATACATACCAATCCAGGATCATCAGTCAAGGCATCCAGCACATTCTCGGCACCATCACTACAAGCTGCCACGTGAAGAGGAGTCAATCCAGCTGGCCCAGCAGCATCAGGCTTAAACATGAACCTGCTGTCGCGACCATCAGCCAGTTGATTCTGCTGAGTGCCTGGTCCACCCGATTGTTGTTTATCTGGGGTGTATCTTAATAGTAGTTCCACCATGGGCCTGCAATTTCTTCGCACAGCTCTGTGGAGAAGACCCATATGAAACAGCGCCAGTTCAAAGGAGGAATGCTCCCCAGCATCTACTGTTCCATCAAACATGATGGCCAAGAGTTTTCTCACCACAGCACACCAATCGTGGTCCATGGAGAATTGTACAAGCCATTCAAAGCGTTTGAGAGGGAAGGGAACCAAGTTGGGATCCAACTGGCCCAGTCTAAACTTCAAGTGACTTCTATGTAGAAGCCAACCCATTTCATGTATGTAGTCCAATGATTGATTCTTGATGTCCATTGTTTCAGCCAGTGTATGAATGTCAGTAGCAGTGTCGGCCACCTGAATGGCATCCTCCAGCATTCGTATCTCTGAGCATACTTCTGGCTCAGCAACAATGAAGGGGAAAAAGCTGCTGCTAAGACCATGGTCTTCAATCTGACAGATACAAATAACCAAAATTCTCATAATAGCTGTGCAAAATGCAAATGCAAGCAAGCATGAGAGAAAATCACATATCTTATCTCTAGTTTTCCTGTTGGGTATGTTTGAACCTTTTTCAAATGAGCCCTAACTGGATAGTTCTTTCCAGATAAATTATGGCTACAGTACCTTATTTTAGGACAGTAAAAGAGTCTACTGGACAACTTTTCTTCTACATTAATAATATTTCACACACACACAGATTATCTAGTTACAAATTAGGAATCCGCTTTCCTTCTGAGAAGTGGCTGAGAGATTATGCTAGTTCAATAACAGAAAAGGTTCCAAGTCCCTAATATCAAGGAAAACAACCTTCTCATACCCTGAACTTCATAATTGATACATGTCTGGCAACCAAAAACTATAAAATGTTGACAGGCACATCTAAAGCTTTCACCCTATTTTAGACCATTAAATCGTACAAATTGGGACCAAAGCATGCCACAGACTTCAAGAACTGAAGCAAAGACGTTTCTGTATGACAGTATAAGCATGAGAAAATGTTAAAAAAACATGATCAACGAACTTTAATAGAGAACCATTCATGTTGCAAAACTAAAGCAATACAGGCATCATGAGAGAGAAGGGGCAGATGATAGCACCTCAATAAAGCCTCTTCCAACAAAATATGGTACAGAGCACTGAAAGTTCAAGCACTGGGGTTTGTCATGCTCATTCATTGTATCAGCACCATCCATCAAGTCATTACAAGCCTCCTGGGCAAGATATTTTCCTTCAACAGCACAAAGTACCCTGGAAATGGAAGGTGGTATGATTCAATTCACACTTATCTCCATTAATTTCATTTTTTCTTCAAAAAGCCTTGAGACTTGTTCTTCCCACTCTCCAACGATGGTCAAGGTCAACAAATTGATTTATCAATTCTTTTAGAAAGTCAAGAATATGTTAACAAACAGAGAAGAAGAAAATAACCTTGTCACGGACCGAGCAATGTTAAAGCCCCTGACTACAAATTGAGTTCTCTCAGACAAAGGGACAGCAATTGGTGTGATGCTAGATATCCTGCAATTCTTACTGCTCTTTATAGGTAAAGGTGTGTCCAAAACAACTCTACCTGCAGCAAAGATACAGCCAGTCAAAATCCTGCTATATTTTTCTCATGATTATGTGAAAAGCATTAACATCTGCACATGTGCTCACAAAAGAGAGGGTGAACCAACCATTATGAATAAAGGATACACTATTCTGCGCCCTAACATACACCCATCCTGTTTGCCAAAAAGGGTCCCTATATGTATCAAGAAGCCTACTCAAACTTGCTCCCAAATCAAGGCAAACCTGTATGCACCAATGATGATAAATTAAATCAAAAATTTCTTTCTACAGTAAGTATAAGTTATGAAAATTCCTGAGTAAGCATAAAGCATACCTCCTCCCATTTTGTTTTTTCGAGGCAAAGATATATTGTTAATATAATACATCCGGGCCTTATATAGCTCTCAATGTCAGTGGGACTGTGAGATAGCCAATTAAGGATCTGGAGTTGTACCACAATTTATAGTATTAGAATGTTTAGAAGAAAAAATATCATACAGGAATTCCATCTAAATAGCAGTTCAGAAAATACTTGTGTTCGCAGAGCAACGGGGAAATCATTTGGGTCTTTCCCGAAGAGTTTAAAAACGATTCTGTCTGTACGACTCTGAAAAATGGTTAGAGAAAACAGTCAAGGGAAATAGAATGTGTACGAGCACTGCACCAGCAACTATTGGGTTAGTAAGCCATAAGCCCATAACATAATAAAAGGATGAGAAAACCACACCTGAGCCTCTCCACTAGAACTAGATGGTGACTGGCTAGAAGTTGAATCAGAGTACCCACTCATACGAGGCAGGCTTGTCTTGTGTGAGTCTGACTGTACCCATAAAGGGCAATTGAAAGAGCCCATACCTGTACTTACAGGGGCGTGGGACCTATCTAGGTTCTCTACATAGTCTTGAGAATTATCATAAACAATATTCAAGTCAAGGTTATTTAACTTGATCCTCCCAACGGTAGCCTCTGGTTCATTTGTTTTGGCTGGGAGTTTGTTTCTTGATGGGAAAAATGGCATAGAGTGTGGACTAGAATGAGCTTGACGTCCACCTTGAACTTCATTATCCAATATTCTTTTCTGTAGCAAATCCGGAACAGGTACACTCCCACATTGACCCAAAGGCCTTAGAAGATCCTGAGAATTAATGCAATCATCTTTCTTAGCAGCTGAAGTAGAAGGCCTAGCAGATTCTGGACTATTAGTACACGCATCTTGCACTTTTTCAAGATTCCCAGCGGTTGCTCTGGCATTCACCAAACCTTGAGACCCTTGCAGTAATCCAGATAGGCTCCTACCATTAGTTGTATAAGCAAGATTGGCCAGGCTCCTCAACAGATGAGAAAGCAGATCCTGATCCTTTGTTTGATCAGAGTTATTTGCTGCAATTTAAGAAGTCAGAGACTATAGAATCAAGAGGAAGAGAGATTGACAATGATGACACCAAAAGAAAAGGAAATGAAAACTCAAACAGAACTCAACTGATTATATTAAAATTTGTTTACCGAGATATATTACCCTCAAAATTACATCTGGAGAAAGAACATCAGTACGCTAGGGCAGTTCCTAACACTAGCAAGTTCAACTGTGGCATAGACTTGGTCATGTAAACCAGACAAATCAAATTATATGAGCCCATTGCATTAACCAGCAGTGACGGTGGATCAATTGCACTAACATGATTGGTCAAGCCTACATAGACTGAGTCTATGAAACATTTTCCCCCCACTTCATCAAGACAACAAAGCTTTGACCCCCACCCCCATGCTGGGCATTAAACAACTTAAGCATGATCTATATAGTTTTTAGTTTTTGTGTTAAAATTGCACACTGTTGGCATAATCAACAAGTTTACTGTGATGACTGTGATGAAGGGGAGTTAAGAAACTTCAGCGATTGCTTAATTGTATGTAGTTCATATGATTTTTTTCTATCACTGCATAAATAGTTGGTACCCTCTTCGCACCTGCATTGATAATTTTTTTATACTTAGGAAAAAAAAAAGCACGCTTAACAAAAGTATTAGCCATAATAAATGCCTCAAAGTTAATGTCTCCAAGAAAATACATTTACATTTTTTTGTTGAAGAGCACAATATCTTTATATTCCCACCTGAAATCGTATTCTGAAGAAAAAAAGCAATCATGTTTCTCTTTTGCAAGTGATTATTAGGTACTCTTAGTGTATTGTTCCTTCATTCACATAAAAGTGGGAATCATAAATTGTTGTTGCCATGGATTTTTTTTATGTGAGTAAGGGAGCAGAACTACACTGAAAGTGCTTAATAATTTCTCTTTCGAACCAACCAACATGGACAGAAGGTAGACCATTGAGATTTTTAACATTTTGAAACTTGTAAGAGAATAGGAGCAGTTAGTGATCATGGAAACTCTAACCAATACCATTTTTCCACTAAAAGTAAAATGATAGAATGCCTCTAATTCAAGTAATTGTTGCTAGAGCTAGTCTATGTAAACCGGGTTAATCAACTTATCCATTCCCATTGCATTTACCAATGATTGGTCAAGCCTACTTATACTAAGCCTGCGAAACAACTTTCCTATAATTCATTGTAACTATATACTTCAACCACCACACCACCACCACTCCCACACCCAATCACTCATTAAAAGAGCCAGTTATCACTTGTTTTCCCAATGAATTATACATGAACAACAAACAAACACTGTCATCCCAAGCTAGGCTGCCTTTTGAAGGATTTTGGGTTATATTTACAGTTTTGGCATGATAAACAATTTTTCTGTGAGTGATTAGTGTGATTCACTCAAGACCCTGTATGTCATTTCCAGCAACTAATTGATAGAACTTGCTCGCCAGCTTGGGTAAGGAAACAGAGTAAACAAACTTGATAAAGGGAAATGCTTACTTTGCAAATTGGATAGAATTCTCAGTAAACTTATCAGCAGATAGCTGCTACCCTTTTCATCATTCAAGGAACCTTCATTGACTATATTTTCTGGATGTGTCTTCCTCCTCCGCTTGTTATGACCTGCCAAACGCCTGCGACAACTTCTTTTCCCTTCATCAAACTCTTGAAGAATATGAAACCTGCCCATATATAACCGTATTGTGTCTAACTGGAGAGTCAAAAGGAAATATATCTTTACATAATATGCTCATGCTCGAGATTTAGACAGTAAAACATTAACCACGAGAGATTAATGCAACCAAATTCAATAATGTACTATAGATTTTTAAGACTTGGGATGTAAAGAAGGTACGATTATGATCATGATAAAAGGTGGCAAGATTCTAAAGTGTTTCTTTGAACAAAGAAACTGTAGCCCAAACTGACCTGCTACATTGCTGGCAAAACCGTTGCATAAAATTCCCCACCAAAGCCTTGCTGGCCTTAGAATGCACGTCACAAACCTTATGTCGTCGGTGATAATCCTTGGCAGTGCTCAGATCAGCCCTACAATCCTCCACCTGGCAAACTGCATGATTTGAAGCCGTCATAGTAACCTTTGTCTTCTTTCCACTCTTTGCATCTTCATTCATGATAGGGTAGACTTGCCCACCTAGCTTCAAATTAAGGGACCCAGCCTCATCATTCAAGTCTTGATCTTCAACAAAAACAGCCCTACTCCTCTTCTCCAATTCTCTCTTTCCTTTCTCAACCCCCAGATTATCATTGTCATCTGAACATGAAGATGAGATGTTCGATAAACCTGCCTTCTCAGGAAGTTCAGGCCCAGTAGAGAACAACTGCCTACTCCTGCAATCTGATGGTACAGAATTCAATGGAGTAGCTGTAAAAAGATCGCCATCCCATTTCCAGTCGTTCAAATCCCATTCTAAACTTTTTTTCCCAACTGCCTTTAAATCCGACATCACCGGGCCATATAAATGACGAGACTTCCCACCCATTTTAGCCTCCATTTCTTTAAGTTATCAAAGCCCCACAAAAATAAAAGCACTAAGAACCCGATTCAACCAAATAACGATACACAACTTGCACAAGAATTAACCCAGCAAAGAAAAGAATAAAAGTGAAATTCCAATCCCATATACAAATCAGAGCACGCTTCAACTTAAATTCTCACTAAAAATACTCCTCCAAAACTCAGTCCTAATCATCCTCTCTGTGCCCAGGAAATTCCAGCACATCCATGGATCCGAAAAGAGTCACCTACATGGACAAAACCTCTCAATTACAGCTCTTGTATCCTCAAAATCCAAAAACAAAACCAGTCCTTGAATTATAGAAGAAAAAAATGAAGTCGCTACCTTTGTAGCTCAATAAGTACTAAAAACATTACTAATTAACAAGTAAGGAAACTAAAACGAAACAAAAGGGCATACAAGAACTTGCCAGGAAACGGTGATCTTTCAAGATCGCCTGAAAGAGAGAGAATATGGGGGGGGGGGGGGGGACAAGGAAATTAGGAAAGGGTTAGGAAAGAGAGATGCATTTGTGTGTTAACTGCGGTTTCTCGAGTGGGAGTGGGAGTGGGAGAGGGAGAAAGGAAAGCAGTACACCTTTTCATTTATCCCCACCCGAACAGTGTCTCTTTGCCTCCCTCACTGTGAGAAAAACGACACAACAACTTTTTCATCTTTGTTTACTTCCCAACTCAGATGTGTCAAGATCCTATTCGGGCAGGTTAGGGAGTGTTGTTGCTGTTGTTTTTAAAAATATTTTTTATTTAAAAATATATTAAAATAATATTTTTTATTTTTTAAAAATTATTTTTGACATCAACACATCAAAATAATTTTAAAAAATCAATTTTTTTTTTATTTAAAATAAAATAAAATTCAAATTTTGAACAAACAGATAAACAAACAGGCACTTCGTCTTGTATCTTAGTTGGAGATATGCCTCTTTGATCTTCTTTTTTTTTTTTTTTTTTTTTTGGGTAAAAATCGAGGCTTAATACGCCCTTCTAAATTAAACGAGTACTGGTAAATCCAATCAGGTCATAATACAATAAGGGATAAAGTCCCGACGGAGGATCGTCTAACACATCCGATCCCCTGTCTAGTAAATCTCTAGTTAGCCCATAATTCGCCAACCAATCGGCCACACAATTGGCCTCCCTATACACATGAACTGTTGTTACTTCCCACTCCCTCCCTATCAAACCTTTAATCTTTGATCTTTATTAACGTTGTATGTATCTCAATCATTAACGAAACTTAATTACTTGGATGGACATCATAGCTAATTAATTACTTTCAGTTTTTTTTCTAAATAAAAAAAAAAAAAAAACAGTCGACATACTTGTAAGTTGTAACAGCTTTCGCCTATACCTTGACTCCGCGTAGATTTGGAGATAAAAGAAGCTTTTCCTAAAAGAGAACCAATTCATATACCAACTTTTAGTAGTTAACTAACTGATAAATTTTGTTTTGAATCACATGGAACTGGTAACAAATAAATTTTGTAGTGGTATCTGTGCACAGATCTTAATGTTTAACATTATTCCGAATAATAAATTTTCTTACGTAAAACTAAGATTGAAGATTCTTCTTCAGCTACAACCAAAAATAACATTGATGACTTTGATTTATTTCATAAAGTAATCCGAAGATAATGGATGGACGATGGAAAAACTGAAATATTCGGGGGGATTTGCCAGCGAAATGACCGATTATGCCTTTTTTTGAGATATGACTGGAACTTTGATAAGATTTGGACATCTCTGTGAGTCCAATGTCTGCGTATTTTCTAAAGCACGAAGAATTGCACCTCCACGACTATTTTTCTTGCTGCAGGTTTCCGACTTCTTGTTATTTACTGGGGGGGGGTAATCAGGATGTATTGAGCTGTTCATAGTCCTTGTCTTTGCATCAGGACAAACTGATCGAGACCATTCAATTACTAACTCTGACTATTCTTGATAGTTTGCATCAGAGAGGAATCAGGACAAACTGAAGGCATCTGTAATTCTGAGTAATTTTCGGTGTGGTAGCGGAGAGAAAATTGATTACCACTCTAGTAATAAAACTGAAACATTTTTTGTCTAATTCAAAACATGGTTGTTTATTAGTAAGGAGAATTTTATTTTAGTTCTTTCATGAGCGGCAAGCAAAATCCAATGATTACAAGCTCCTCATCGAATGCAACTGACAAGAAAATAAAGGAAAAATAAACAATATTTCGCTTTAAATTAAAAGTTCTTCGTCAAATGATCAGACCCTCTTCAACACTTGATCAAACAGACTGGTTTAAACTTTAAACGGCAATTTCCTTCAAATGGTGGATTTATTACTCGAGGACTGGCCAACTCTGCACCTCCCTCAATCCTGTAGAATCTCCGCTGGAAACAAGGTTGGGAAATAGCTAAATGTTTGGCATCGTCCAGCCATTTATTGTAGAGTATCTCATTTTTGCGCGCAATAATGGAAGGGGGCTGAAATTCTAGCATAGGTTACCCATCAGACTTGGTCCGGTTTACGAGTGGATTTGCTCTTCAATTTACCATTTTACGGAAATAATACCCAGATCCATTTATGAATAATCTTTCCAAAACATAGTTAAAGGACATAAACTGGAGCGACGTTTATCGAAATCCATTTCAATAAAAACTCAAGACCCACCACCTATTGTACAACCCTGGGTTAGTGACTCTTATTTTGCCAAGGAAAGGCTAAGCTGGTACGTAGGAGCATAGACCCGTAGTGCACGCACGAGAGGATTTAGGTCTGAAAATTCAGCCATGTTCATTCCGAACATATATATCTGGAAAGCTACCAATTTGCGGACCCTGTTTAGTCGGCATAGAGTACTATATAACACCTCCATGATTACTATGATCAAGAGATATATCCAATATCTAACGAGTTTGATACGTTACTGGTTCATGTCGATGAGCTTAAGCGTTATAGCCAGGCAAATATTGTTCTCCTGAGGCCGGTTGGGGGATATTAATTGTTCTCCGGTAGGAAATCAACGGTGGTCTATCAAGGTGGCTTGAAACCTGCTTTTGTAAGAATCAGAGGCTCCAAATCGACGCTGCGGGGTAAAAGGCGTTGTGCCACACGCATGCTTAGGTATTGGATGCCATAAAATGCGAGCTTGGAACTATCTCTCGACAAGTCTCCTTCAACGACTCAGAGGTCAAGAGTGGGAGTATCGATTATTTTATTAATACCGATTTAATTTCTCTTTTAATTTTGTCACATGTACGAAGTAGTTTGATATTAAAATTTATCGGTGTTTAATGTCATCAAATTTTAAATAAAATGTTTAGAAAAACACAGAATAACATTCTACTATCTGTTTTGATGAAGTGTTGTTGTGCTGTTGAGGTTTAAATTTAAATGGTAGCTATTTTAATTCGTTCCGAGCGAATATACTGTATTTACAGCATCGATGTTTGTATCCACACAAGGTATATAGACCGTAGAAGAGGGTGGTAAGAAACTCCTGGGGCATCATTTTGGGAATTAAGTTGAAAAGATCAAAAAAAATATATTTTTTGATACGAGTTCAAAAGAGAAAATACTTTTTTATATATATATATTTCGTTTCCGTGTTTTAGAATATAAGCAACAAATTCAATGCATAAACAACGTGAGTTGACATAACAATCTCGCCTCCCTGCATCTTCTTTTTCATGTCTGAAGTCTGAACACCAAATAATTAAACAAAGGTTTTATTCCATGCATGTTTTATTGACCTTGGCTACTTTTTACAAGCTGGGGAAGGCAGCATGCAGCCTCCCTTGTAATTTTCCTTTTTTTGAGTAGTTTATCATTCATGTCCCTGTAATTAACGAAAGTATCAATTCACTCCCTGCATCTCAAATCTGATCATTTTCACTTGTATCATCGGTTCATAATTTTCTTCTTCTTTTCTCAGAGCTAAATTGAAGTCATTTCCTCTGCTTGTGTGTATGTGTAACACTCACATTGCAAAATAGTGTTTTCTTTTTCTTACATATGAAATCTTAGAGTGAAATTTATACACAGGCCATCAAAATTATAGTAAAAGTTTGGAAATTTAACTTATTATTATTTTGATTTTTCACATAATCAAATTTAAGTTCAGAATTGAGAACGATTTGATTCGAATGATACAAGTTACGACACCGTATATAGTCTTACCTATATGAATATTTTCTTACCTTCCCTAAACTTCTATTTCAGGATTGGCCACTAGTGGCTTCGATCATGCTTGATATGTATTCAATTAATCAAATAGTATTTCGCACTGAGATGTTCGGTTTTATCTGCTGTAATATGTGTACATGCATGAACACGCTACACGAAAGGATATATTTAAGCCCGGTTCACATCATGGAATCTGAACTTTAAAACGGTTCAACTTCTCTAGCTGGCTACATCGGTCCTCTTTTTTTTATCTCTTCTAGAAAAGTTCTTTAGAGAGAGGGAGAGGGAGAGAGACTTGAGCATGCGAGGAATATAGTCTGATCATCTCCCTCGCTCTAATAATCAAGAAAGGTAGAATAAACCGGGGCGACTTTGATATGGCAAAAAGAAACGAAGAGAGAGAGAGAGAGAGCAACGAAAAGCAAATCCCACTGTACATAATTAAAGTCGAGCCGAGTTCCATGGATTTCTTTGAAGTTTGTAGTTCAGGGACACCACCATTTAGTTCAGTTATATGGTAGAACAATTTCGGAAATAAGTTTTGAAAAAGCTACGATCGATCATTGATTTGTAGAGAATCCATTATTAGAATCCACCCCCATTCAATGATTATAAGCTCTACGTGGTGTTTTTTGAAGGAAAAAATATCTATAAACTTGGCGATCGATACACTTTATATACAGCTTTTACCGTCTATAAAGAATAATTTAATAATCAACGATCTGTCATGAGGGAAACAAGTAAAGAATGAAGTGTTGGTTTTTTAACTTGTGCTTTGATGGGGCTGGAGAGCCTACATTAATATATATTGAGATGGCTCTTTACAAGATTGATTTGAAATAAAGATTATTGAAAAAATAGTTACCTTGATCGGAGAACTTGCAAAAAACATGTTCCGTTTAAAAAGTTAAGGATAAATCGTAAACATGAGATGGAGAGGTTGAAGAAGAGAACCGATCGATTCTCTTGGCGAAAAGTTGAAGCTTGTGCTATATAATCACGAGACATTTCCAGAGACAGGTAAGAGAATTCATTTTCCCACCATCTATGATCTTACGATGATTATGATGATTTTCCGGTACAAGTTTTTGAAATTGATGAATCACTGATAAACATAGCTATTCACTTAAAAGATAGTCTAAGAAAACGTTTATAAAAACAAATTCTACAGGCCTCTTCGGGTTTTGTGTCGGCCAATCATGAGTTGTTTGTCACGTGTAAAACCCCTGTCCGAGTTAGGGTGTTACATGGACTCATCATGTGTGTCATTCCCGACTCACCAACTGTCTTCTGTTCGTAACGAGAATAATGCTCAATTATATAACGTAAATCATACAACGGTACCGTAGATGATTTATTTTTTTCTCGTATTTCGTTATATTTATCAACTCTCTTACCATTGACACTACTCTCGTGCTAGCCTTTCCCATAACAAATATTTCCTTTGCAGACGAGCCAAAATGGCCCAGAGGTAAGAAATGTGCTTGCAGGCCTGCTAAAGAGCGTAGGCTGCAAGCTCGCCTGGTGCTGGGAAACTCTTGAATTTGGTCCAGTTTTAAGAGTGTTCGGCTCAAGCATCCAGAGCACAAAAGCCTAAGAAAATTTGGTCCAGTTTTAATTGTTTTAAATCGATAATTCAGGTATTCAAATTTTTTTATTTTTTTAATAATGATAATAATTTTATGTTAGTAATTTTGTGAAAACTTACTAAATATATAAATTTATATTGATTTGAAATTTATATATTTGATAAGAAACTTGAACTTCATAAGAATTCTATACAGATTTTTTTTTTCAAATTTATATTATAATAAAAGATCTTATATAATTAATATTTTTTTATGCTAAAGCTAGCGTTCATATAAAAAATATTAAATCACTCTAAATATCATGAAATTTAGGATTAGTGGAGTTCCAAGCTTATTTAAAGATATTTTATGTAATGTTTTTCTATTACTTTTATATATAAGAAATAAATGTATGTGTATTTATAAATTTTCACTAAATATTATAAAAATATAGGGAATAAATCACGTATCGATTATTGGCTTTACAGTAGTAAATAAAGTTAGCTCCTTTATAAGTTCAAATCCTTTACCGACACTTGCAGAATTTATTAAATTCTTCTTAATGAAAAATATGAGGGTTATAATTCTTTTGAATACAGCAGAAAGGTTAAGGGATTTATTGGATTCTTCTAATTTCAGGGCAGCTTCATGATTGTTTTTCTATGTGTAGTAATAGATTTATATAGACTTGAAACAACATAATAAAACATTATGATTGTTGATGAAATGCAACAATTATATCTTGATTTAAAATAAATAGTTGCTGCTCATTTTTATCTTAATAGTTATGAATTTTAAAATTAATTACAAAAAATAAAAAATATATATTTCAAAAAAATAATCCCACTGACATTTAGTATCAAATAATATCTTTTAATATTATAAATATTTATATAATATTAGAGAGCTCATCCACCATGTCTTTCACTTAATTCACTAAACACTATTGAAGTATTTACCTTTCATGTGTATCTAAATACGAAATTAAGAAAAAATGTTTAAGAAATTGAGAAGAATCACATATTTTTTTTATGGATGCGAGTAAACTTCATTCTCTGGAAAGTGCACTTTGCAAGCCTTTTGTCATCACATCACGCTCTTTATTGATAAAATCACAAGGAAAAAAGCAAATAAAAGAAGATGTGCCCGTTGCTATTTAAGAAGTAGAAGTAATGGCAACTAACAGTGTTTCAAATTCATGGAAGAGAAGACCTACAAACTCTGCTTTCTGGTCCGGCCGGTGACGGGGCTAACAGTAATTAACCTTCCAATACATTATGAAAATCAGCTGTAGTAGTCTGATAAATGGTTCAGATACAACTTTTAACAACGGCAATAATAATAATAATTAACTTGAAACATCCGAATGAAAATTCAGACATACGTTTGGTTATTACCATCAACACACATCATGTAATAATATGTAACGCTCTCTTTATCATAGAGTCATGTCTGTCATTATCTTGGACAGCGTAATTCATCATCATGTCTGAATCATGGCAATATACAATACCTAAATATCTTATGAAGAACGAAGAACTTCACCCGAATATTCATGCTCCATAGCCTCCAAGGTGAAAAGAATAAGTTGGCTCCAGCGCATGGTCAAGCTCGTTCCTCCTCACTCCAGGATCAGCTTCTTCCTGGTAACAGCCACTGCATCAAATAAATCAATATATATATAGCAATCAATGTCAGTGCATCTTCATTAACTAACAACGTATACATGCAATCATCGTTATCGTTGTACAAATGATATTCTCAGAGAGAGGCTAAATTAAAGAGAGTTCGATATCTTGAGATTTCGATTTCATCTGCTTTTTTTTTAAGGTGTTTTGTCATTGTTTAATGAAATTATTAAAAGAGAAACCAAGACAATGAAATTGGCTGTCATTTCCCTGAATAAAATGATTCGCAAATATTAAAATTTTATACAAAATGTATTCTCTGGTGAAAAAAATAGAAATGTTATGCAAAGAAACATATCTTATAAAGCTAACATACAAATACATGCAGCATTTGCGTTTTTCATGGGAGATGGATCTTTTTTATTATGGAATCCACACTTGACCATTAATTATTTACGACATCATTTTGTATAGAATTTTAGTATAAAAAGTTTATTTAAAAATCATTTTTTGAATCAGAAATACAATTCTGTCTGATAAAGCTGTTTGTGTAGGATTGTCTTTTCAGACAAACCTTTACTGACTTGGATTTCCCAGCATATACGTGAACTAGTACTGTAGGAGTATTTAGTTTGCAAAATTCAAAAAAAATAAAAATAAATTGGTAATAGCTATAACTTATCACCAAAGTTGATACAGATGAATCTATTTATTTAACCGGTAATAGCTATAATTTCCTATAGTGTTTAGATATTCATTTTGACGTTAAAGTTGTCTATCAGCGAATGCAAAGAGGAAAATGAAATCAGGAAGGAAATGATAACCCTAGAGCTGCTATTGCAGTGCAAGAGATGGTTACCCGATGTTTAAACAAGGCAGTGGCAGGCCTGCCGGCTGTGATAAAAGGAATGAGGAAGCATGAGGGCCTTGATTTTGCTGATCATCCCAGAGCGCCGGCTGTGCCACTGCTTTATCCTTCTTCTCCTTCTCCTTGATCTATATATTTTCGAACCATACAAAGTCATAAATCACCTGTTATTCAACAAATTAAAGAATTAAAATGTAATTTGCAAGTCTGTGGACAATAAAGGATGGCCACCTGCTTCACCAGCATGTTATTTTGCACTTGAATTGCCTTCTCCTGTCATGAATAAGGTAGAAATGTTGACAGGCTAAACAGTGAAATTTAGGGCATAAGTCATAAGAAATTAGAGAGAAAAGAG
Source organism: Salix brachista (assembly GCA_009078335.1). Lineage (NCBI taxonomy): Eukaryota > Viridiplantae > Streptophyta > Magnoliopsida > Malpighiales > Salicaceae > Salix > Salix brachista. Next base: position 12,021,936 of record CM018581.1, read on the forward strand.
ACTTGAGCCAACTACATTTTGTTAAATTAATCTTTAAAAGCACTTTCACACCTTAAGAGTGAAATTCTTGACTCTCTAAAATAAAACAAAAGTATTGTACATAATTTTCCTCTCAAATCACCATCTTTTTTTATGAGCCTATAGACTTTAAATAAAACACTAATTTGAAAGCTAACAAGCTAAAAAAATTAAGAGTGCATAAGCAAACTACCAGTGAGGCAGAAGCAAAACAAGACAAACAATATAAGAAGCCCATAACAGTGATAATTGGATAGAGGAGCATAATTTCTAGAGACAATCAGCCCATAAACTCCTCACCATGATGGACTAACTTCGTCAAATTTCAGCAAATAGGGCAATAATCATAAATTCTATGATAAAAAACAAAGATTGTTTTGGATATTTGAGAAGTCATTCATAAGGAACAAAAGCTCAATCAAATCAATTTAAAAGAATTTACCCCCTATGTTATAACCTATATTAAAGAATCTAGGGATTAAACATTGTTGTATAATATTCTCGTTTCATGAATGATACAAGTATATATGAAAGAGAGGTTACATTATTTACGTTATCTCTTTCCATAATGTTAGACTAAGTATATGTCTATTCAATCATCAATCCCTAAATACATGTCTTTGCAAATTATCAAACTAACATCATTGATCTAGGCAACAACTAAGTTTATAGCAATGACATATATATATATATATATATATATATATATATATATATATATATATATATATATATATATATATATATAGATAGATAGATAGATAGATAGATAGATAGATAGAATTGAAGGATCCAAACTTGTTTATAAATAGTGAAATTGTGTAAAAAAAAAAAACTTTGGTACACATCAACCAATTGATCATGAGTGTGTGTATACATAGTGTGAATAAGCTTAAACTAAACTTGTTAACGAATGAGTGAGTGATAATAAACTTCAATGTGTTTCATGGAACACCCGATAAAAGGCAATAAGCATTTGATTATCATAAAAGTGCCATTGGAGTAACACTTGTATGACCTAAAGCAACAAGAAGACTTTTTAAGACAAGTCAGTTCACATGTCGTAGAAGTCATAACACGGTATTCCTTATAAGCACTAGAACGAGTTACCATATATTGTTTTTTACTTTTCTAGGAAATCAAATTATCATTAATAACATGTTATATCTGGTAGTAAATCGACAATCAAATGTGTTACCTTCTCAATTTGAATTGGTATAGCCTATTATATTAGCATGATTGTTATAAGTCCTAACTATCTCGTGACCAATCGTGCATTTGAGGTACCATAAGATACATTTTATCATAACAAAATGTTGAAGAGCTTGAGCATACATATATTGGTTGACTACACTAATCATAAAACTAATATTAGGTCTTATGTTAGTCAAGTAAATAAGTTTACCAGCAATAAAAAAAATGTAAGAAGCAAGATGTTTACTTAAAGAATCAAACTTTCATTTATCGTTTAAAGGAGTAAAAATGGGCTTAATGTATAAAATGTCAACACCTATTCATAAATCAACAATATGTTGATTGAAAAACAACTCTTTGCTAGAGGTTGCCATTTCAATTCCTATAAAGTATTTCAAATAATCAAGATCTTTAATTAAAAATTGTTGTTGAAGAACCTTCTTCAGTTAAGCAATAAAGGCAATATTATTTGCAATTATAATGAGGTCAACCACATAAATAAGCACAATCAATTTTTCAATTGTATTGAGTAATTAAGCAAACAGTGAAGAACCAATTGAAATTTTTTTAGGTCCAAGAACTTCAAGAGCATTGTTTAATTTTGCATGTTATACACGATGACTTTGCTTAAGCCTATAGATAGATTTATAAAGTTGATGAAAAATATTATGAGGTTACATTCTTTTATGTTCATTTAAAACAATGATCATCCATAATTCATATCATCAAACAATAAAACTTTTACACTAGTCATCTTGGCAACTGAAGTGAATCTCTTTGTAGTTGGCACTAAATTTTTGAGTAAAATACTTTATATCAATTAACTGAACCGTCAAAGTTGAACCTTGTTTACCTTTAAAGAGAGGAATTATACTCTATGTTATTTTCAGTAAAAGTTATCATTTCTTCATCTATAGCCTACTTCAATACAACTTAGGATTGGACTTCTCAAAAATTCTTAGGATCATAAATATTGGATGATAAGGAGACAATCAATGATATTTTAAGAGATTACTTACTAAATACCTAACTATGTAAGTGATATAATCTTACAATTATGTAAAATATTATCGATTCCGTTGAGGATTTCATTAGGGATTTGGTGATCCATTGTGGGTACTAAAAGATTCCTACCCATTAAATCCATTAGAGAGGTCATGGAATGCAGGTTTGTTAGTGTAATAGTTATCACAAGGAGCAACTACAGTGCATGGACTTCTCAAGGAGTCAAGAGCAAGGTTGGCAAACAAGTCAATTGAATCAACACTCGATAAACGAAATAACTTAGGCATTATCTCCTTTTGATTTGATAGCACAAAATAAAAGGTAGTTTCAACAAATCAAACTTCTCTTAAGACATGATTTCTTAAAAATAGGATTATAACACTTGTACCTTTTTTATTTGTGATTAGCCTTGAAAAATGAACTTATTTGCTCAATAATCAAGTTAATCACGATAAGCAATCAATAAGTATGGAGAACATGTGTAGCAAAATATCTTAAGGTGAAACAAATACACTTCTCAAGTTGCATATTTAAAGTTCATCACTTAGCTAGGTAAGTTATTGACTAGATATATGGCAATAAGAACTCCATGAGACCAATAATATTTAAGAACAATCATTTGAAGCATAATGACTTGAGTTTTTCCAAGTAAATCATGATTTTTACATTTTGCAATCTTATTTTATAGAGGTGTGCCCACACGGCTAGTTTTATGCAATATGTTGCCATCTTATTGGTTATATATTCCATTCCATTATCCTATCAAAGAATTTTAATAAAGGCTGAAAATTCAGTAGTAACCAACATGTGAAAATCTTTGAAACAACCAAATACTTCACTTTTATTTTTCAAAAAGTATTCCAAAATAACACCAGAAATCATAAGTAAAGGTTACAAAATACTTAAAACCATCAAGAAAAATAGAAGAAAAAAAAAGACCATAAACATCTGAATGTACAAGTTAAAATGCATGAGTAGTTCTAGATAACGATGAAGTAAAAGAAAGTCTCGATGACTTTTGTTTGAGACAAGTCAGGTGCTTGCTTCATGATCTTGGATGAACTAGGATTTGTTAAAATTGGGTTTCAACGATGGTAGCGTCTGAATACCATTGACATTTAAAACATAAGTTTGTACAAAGATCCATCTCCTTACAACTCTTCCAAACAGCATGTTAACCAAGATAAATATGTTAAAAAGTACATACCTTTCTCTGCAGCTCGGAAATCGACTGACTCATCAGATGGTTCTGTAGAAGAGAAAACCCATTAGTGCATCTGGCGTAAGGCAAGCCGAAACATTAAGTATAAAACAGTACTGTAGCATACTTTTCTAGCCCTGATGTGTTTAAGGGCGGTATCGATCTGTTGCTCTAAGTTCTGTAGCTCCTTGAGACTCATGGAGTCTAGATCCTCCCCCAAATAGTTCCTGAAGAGGTGAGAGTATTGTTTATGCACCGCCAACAATTTTTTAAGAAAAACCCCAGAAAAAAATGCAGGCAGTCAAGTTAATTAGTACCTATGGTTTCTCTGCAGAAGTTCAACCCTTGCCTTGAGCCTGTTATACTCCAGGGTCCAGTTCCCCTGGGAAGTTAATTACTCAGTATTCAACTGACTTGCCAGCTGAGTCTCATTTAATGATGAACATTAATCGTACATTAACTTACCTTAATTTATTCAATTACTCTTTTATTTAGTTCAATTCCAGCCAATAGTAGAAATCAAAGTACAGAAATGGAACTTGAGAAAATCACAACTCTGATGAAATAGTACGGCCCTACCTGTGAATCAAAATCAGTTGCAGCTAGTTGCCTCTCTTCATAAGCATACCTCTCGTAGCGTTCAAGTATCTTTTCCATGCTGTTGCACAACAACATGACGCTGCTTAGTAAATTTATATTTTGTTGTTATATATAGCTGTTGTACGAATTCTCCACAACATTTTGAAAGAGACAACTTGACAGTATATAAGAAATTAGGAATAACAGTTTCCATTTTTTTTCCTTGAATCGTATCTATGGAGGAAAAAAGATCCTTTCAACTATTTATTGCACCATTAATCCATGCATAGTTAAAGATTTGCTGTATATCCAATTAGATGTAGATGCTTATATATATGTATATATATGCTTATATATTTTCTACCTAAGATTTGAGCGTCATTCTTCTTTCAGATGAACATTCATGTCACTGTATCCTTAACAAGGACAAGCAGTTGACCAGGAATAGGGTTTCACATATCGACAAGAGAAAGCTTACAACTGCCTCCATTTCATTGAACCATAATGATGTTGGATTATGGAAGATAGTAAACCATCAACATAGCTGTCTGTAGAAGAATAGCTATGCAGCTCGAGCAAAACAAGCCACTTTTAAATATGTTAAAAGAAAAGACAAAATAGCATAATTAAAAGAAAAGAAAAGCTATGGGGAAAAAGACAAACAATTTTCATTTTCATTTTTATTTTCATAGCTTTAATAGCTTTAAGATAATAAGAGCTAAAATAATATTTTTAAATTAAAGAGTTATTCCTACCTATTTGATCAAAAAAATCAAAAATTGTTTAATATATTTCTATGCAAAAAAGTGGTTTTGATTGTATTTTTATTAGTTATTTATTATTAATAAATAGCCATATTAATATTATATTTATTAAAATAGAATTGATTTCTTCCATTAAAATACAAATATAAAAATATTATATTTACACTATTTAAAAAAGCATATTATTAATTTAGTTTTTCTAAATAACTTCTTAAGGTTATTAATTTATCGAAGTCAGAAGAAATGTAAGCAATAACGGCATCACAATTCAACAAAGCCCGCTTCTAAACATCGAAGGCATATCAAAGAAAAATAGGAAGAAAATCTCCCAGAACAAGAAAGCTTACCACAAAAATCAAGCAAGCAGGAATCAAGATGTAATGCAACCAATTAACCCTACCGAGTTATTGGTTTTGCGATTGCTTGAATTAGGTGGTTTAGAGCACACTACAAGAAAAGGTGCCTGTTTGTAACGACAAAACTCCGTTGCACAAATTGCAACGGGGATTTTGTTTAGAAACGGATTTTTCGTTGCTAATCAAATTCCGGAAATAAAAAAAAAACATGGGTTGCAACGGATTTGCCGTTGCAATCTAAATTTGCAATGGCAATTCCGTTGCAATTTAAAACCATTTGCAACGGATAATCCGTTGCAAATGAAAATTACTTTGCAACGGATTTTCCGTTGCAATCTAAATTTGCAACGGAAATTCCGTTGCAATTTAAAACCATTTGCAACGGATTATCCGTTGCAAATGAAAATTACTTTGCAACTGATTTTCCCTTACAATTTAAATTTGCTTTTCAAAATCCTTTAATACCTGCAGGCGCCCATACATATTGTTTTAAAATATTTAAGTTAAGCGTCATTGCTCTTCTCTCTCGATTTTCAAAAACAAACCCTCTCGGGCTGCTGAGTAGAGAAAAAGAAGGAGGACGTCGTTGTTGCTGGAAAGGAGAAGCTCACGGTTGAGAAAAGCTCTCGGTGAAGAAGAAAAGGTGACGGCAGGGGTGGAGGAGAAAAGAAGAAAAAGTTGCAACGGGGAGAGAGAGAGAAAAGGTTTCGGCCTGGAGTTGTTCGGTAAACGATATTAGGTTATGTGGTGGCCTGTGGTGGCCGAGAGTGGAGAGTGATCAATTATATTTATTTTTTGTGTTTTATGTTTTCTTTTTCGTTCTTCCTCTCTTCTGGTCTCTGTATGTTTTTCCACTGAGTTCTGTTTTTGTTCGCTCTCCTCTGCTAAGGTAATTTAAGAGTCTTTTTGTTCATTCTTGTTGATAGTGCCTTTGATGATGGCTTGAAATAGCAGTTTTTTTGAATTTTTTATTTTATTAGTTATTTGAAAATAAAACATCAACTTCAAATTAGTAAAATTGATTAATAATTTTAAAATTTACACGCTAATGTCTTAAAAAAATTAAAACTTTTTTAAGACCACGTTGAAAATATAAAAAATAACACAAATATATAAAGAATTTTTTAAAAAATAAAAAATATGGAATCAAAAATCAAATTATGACAATATGAATGAAGAAATGGAAATAACAAGATATTTTTTATCTTTTCACAACTTCTAAAAGTATGAATGGGCAAAGTTTCCGTCGCAAATTAGGTTGCAACGGAATGTCTGTTGCACTCGATTTTGAGTTAGAACTTAACCATTTTACAACCTGGCTTTATCTTTATTATGCTGTATGACTTAACCAGAAATGAGTTTTAGATCATAATTATTTATTAGTCTACTGATCAGTCCTAGCCAGGCTAAATAATAGCGGTGGTCAGTCAATTAAGCTCCATTAATCGGGTTTACCCTATACTGATCATGCCATGTTTTCTTAAGAATTAATCTCCCCTTAATCTCTTTTTCATCAAAAAGAAAAGAAAATCCCTGCAATACATCATCTTTCTTGTTGACATTTAGATGTAACCTTCTCTCTAAAAATAGTTCTCACATATCGATCCCCTACTCTCTCGCGCGCGCGCAGACAGAAAGTACGGAGTTCGTTTACATCCATCTCCATGTATACATCTTTATATGCTTCTTTTCTCAGTTCTCCTCTCCAAATCTCTTTGATTTCTATTACATGAATGAATGGATGGTTAAAAACTAGCTAGTTCCATACAAATTCATTTTTGTAATACAATAAAATTTGGTATTGGTATCAATCAAAATGATTCTACGTGCAGTATCAAAGCCTAAACTGCAAGTAGGGTTAATGGCGTCTCTCTAATATGTTTTTCTTTCTTTCTTGATGAGTTATGAATCATGTTTTTAAAATGGATACATCGATCAAGGGTAACAGAAAAATAAAACTAAAGGGAAAAACACCGACTAAAAAATAAAGAAATGGCGAGAAGATTAGCTGACAGTCAAGAGTAGCCATAAATAGCTAACCCAATGACAAAAATCCCCTTGCATATACGATTTCTCCTTTATATTTTTTGTTAAACAAATTCAATTAATTAAAAAGATAACATGTTTTGTCCTAGGATGGTGCACCTTCACCTTAAAAACTGACATAAAGCTTAGGGAGGAGTAGTACTCCTCCAGTCAGATATGGGCACACTACCACCCTATAATCATCAATATCAATCTGGACTAGCTAGACTTAAGAACCAATGATTCATATGCTTATAGTTACTTTATTTTTATTTTTAATGTTTATCGTTATTTTTATGGATGAAGCAACACATTCCGAGATAACTTTGCATGAAGTGACTCCATCTATTTATACATACACATACTCACTCTCTCTCTCTCTCACACACACACACACACAGAGAGAGAGGTGAAAATAATAGCACAGTTTCTCAGTACATTATATATCACCACATCGTATCTATATACACCAAAATTGGTGTAGGAAGGAGCAAAACAATGAGTATATACGACTTCAGTATTGGCTTGGCCAGGACAACGTCGAGGAGACATAGATCAAGAGTTTATATGGAAAAAACAGCCAATAAGAATCAGAAGTTTGACGGGGAGATTATAGTATACCAGGTAATGTTACAGAAAGAAGAAATAAGAAGAAAAAACAACAAAAGCCCTGATGAAACCAAGAAAACGAGAGAGGGAGAGGGAGAGAGAAAGAGACCTAATCAGGATATATACTAACTGTGTGATTAGGTATAAATAGAGGAGAGACTGAATTTAGCACGTACCAGTCATCTGTGGAGTATTCAAAGAGCTTCCCTTTGTGAGAGAAGACAATCAAAGCAACCTCAGCATCACAGAGGACTGAGATTTCATGAGCTTTCTTCAACAACCCAGTTCTCCTTTTGGAAAACGTTACCTGCCTGTTGATCTTGTTCTCTATTCTCTTCAGCTGAACCCTACCTCTTCCCATCTCTCTCTCTCTCTCTCTCTCTCTCTCTCTCTCTCTCTCTAAATGCCCTGACCTTTTTTCCCCTCAAAATAACCCAACAACCAAAACCCAAGAAAAAAAAACCTGAACACAAGGGGGAAAAGAAAGATCAGAGGAATTATAAATTAATGTGAAGAAGTTCCCCTGAGAAAAGCATGCACAAATGTAGAGTGGGAAAAATGGGATGATTGGATGGTGAATATATAGCGGTGTTCACTGAAATAGGCAGGAATGGACAAAACCAGAGTGGTTTTTAGGGTTCGTGTTGTCGAAATCTCATTGGCTCAGGACTGTCCTGGCTAGCCTAAGCAGGCCTACATCCTTTTCCTTTTTCCTTTTCTTTTCTTTTACAGGGCAAATGTTCGAAGTCATTGGAAGTAGCATTGTTTTGAGTCGTTGGCTTCTGTCGACACGTCCTCTTTCGTTGACGGCTGATATTTTGCTAACAATAATCAAGTAATTATCATATGATTGAGGAGCTTCTTGTTACGTGAAATTAGCAACAAATTCCTGGTGGTCGTGATGGTAATTTAATAGGAACGTCATGATGGATACCGGTATGTATCGGATTCACCACTCATGTTAAGACTTAGTGAACCCGATTAAAAATTAATATTTAAATCCGATTTGACTACACATTTATATACACATCACACTCTTTATTTGTGAATGACGACAAGCTAAATCATCTCTTAACTATACTCGACTATAATATATCTCAATTTCTTAGTGTCCAACTTGATTTTAAAGAATCAGTTGATATAGAATTGTTCATTGGCACTTGGTGGTGCTCCAATGTTCATACTTTGCCACCGCTGTGAGAGCAAGAAAATTCCTCATGAACAGCCTTCACTTGATAAAATAAAAAAATATAAGTATTTTATATATTGCCAGTAAACTAAAAGAGGTCGAACACTTGCCTCTCTTGTTCTTCGTTGTTGGAAAAGTACTAGTTCTATTGTGGTTTTTTTATTTACTTCATCTTTATCGTTTTAGCTAATTATGTTTTAGTCATAAAACGTTTTTTTTCTTGTTTTAGTTCTTTTATTGTTTTCGAGGAAGTTCGATTTGGTATCTTAAAGTGTTTGATTTCTTCCTTTTTTGTCTGTTGTGTTTTTAGATATTTACATTTTGATCATAAAACCTTTTTTTTTTAATTTCAGTCCTTGTAAGCTGTAGAAAATTAACGTGGTCCTAGAAAAATTTACAAAAACTCGATTTGGTCTTATGATTCTAGTTATTTGTGTTTTGATCTTAAAATATTATTTTTCTTACATTTAAGTTCCTAAATACTGAGAGAAAAAAGGGAACATCTTTGAAAAACCTAACCACATCTCAACAAATATATATATATATCGCATTGATTGTATTAAAAATACATGTGATCTTTTCATTTTCTTTATGAACAAACTTTATTATACAAAAGAAATGCATATATAATAATGAAGTCGTCGTTTTCGTTTTTTAATAGGACTGGACAATCATGCCAAGAGGCAATTGGTTTTGGGGAAAAAAAACTACATTGCTTTTTAAATTCGGGATAGTAGGATGCAAAGTATTTAAACTCATATTTCGAAATTAGAATTCCTATAATTTCAACTGTTTATAAATTATGACTTTGAATATTAATTATGAAGGTACTATCTACTTATATTTTATAAAACTCTTATCATGTACCTAGCATCAAAGTTGTCATTACCGTTTCGGTTGACGTTTTGTTTTTTTAGTTGGAATTGAATGTTTCGGTTTCGGAGCGTTTCGGCGCACCATTTCGGGGTTGTACTGTTTATGTATGTATATATCTATATAATTAAATATATTAATTCAAAAAAAGTTAGTTCAAATCCAAAAAAAAATATTTAGAATTGTGCAATTAATCTAAAAAAACATAATAAAATAATTTCTGAACAAAATAATGAAGATGTATAATATTACGAGAATGTCATCATCAATCTCGCAAGGTCATTATATTTTCTGATTGCTCTGAAATTTTAACATAATATACAAAAATATGTCAATAGACTCCTCGTAAAATTTCATCTTAATCTAACGGTTGGATTAAGAGATATGATTGATATTGTAAAATTATTCATTATTTAAAAAAAAACACTATTTGGATGAAACAGAATGGACGGAACGAAACCGCTACTTTTCTACCGGTATTTGGCCAAAAATCCGGAACATACCGGAATTTAAACCGAGATAAAAATAACGTTGTTTTATCTCGTTTTTTAATTGGTATAAAATATTTCAGTTGTTTCTATCAAAACGGAATAAAATTGACAACTATGTCTAGCATCGTATCCTTGGATAAAAAGAATAATAACAACACATAAGATAAAACAGGCACACGAGTCACATGATTTGTACGTGTCAAACAAACTAATATTGAACTAAAAAAGGGTAGTAAAAACACTAAAACAGGCGTGCACCATTCAACAAATATGTAATAATGTATTTTGTTTTACCTTTTTTTAATAAAAAAAAATATATGCTGTTTATATCTATCTTAATATTGATACAACATGCGCGGGCACGGGACAACAACGTGGTTAGAGGTTAGAACCGAATGAACTCTAGAAAAGACCGTTGCTCGGGAGAATTTAAACGGTGATTTGTCCTGGGAGAAAACAATAGTGCAAATTGCAAAATGTAGACAACCACCAGGGCAAATGGTCAAACTTTACTTTGACCAGCATCTATTATCCGGATGTAAATCAGATAATCACCAGAAGTCTATATACAAAAATTAAATACAAGGGGAAGGGGAAGCAAGGAAGAGAGAGAAGTCGCGTTTCGAAAGTCTTTTGATTTTTTTATTTTAAATTAATTGTTTTTAGTATTTTTAGATCATGTGTTAATATTAAAAATATTTTTTAAAAAAAATAAAAAAATATTATTCTAATATTTGTCTAAAATAAAAAACACTTCAAAACAGTCTCTCTTTTTTTTCATTCCCAAGTTCTGTGCTCCTTGTCTGCAGATTGCTGTGCCTTTCTCTTTCGGCATTTTTCACTGAATTTGGAGTTTATTGATAATATTATGGTCTATTAGACTTAAATTGAACATAATTAGGAAAGTTCCTCTTAGATTATATTTTTCCTGCCAACGCTAACCAACAGCGCAGATGGGAATTAACTATGCATTTTATGGAGAACCAGTTCCAGGGAAAGTCTGCAGTTTTCAGGACAGGATTGCTTGCTTGCCTGTCTTTTCTCTGGAACGATTTAAATACGGCCGGTGAAGACAGCTCAAAAGCAGCCCGGAGACCGGAAGAACTTATGGAATTTAGCCATGAGACAATACACACTTCCCTTCCAGGACAAAATATCATGATCTGTGATCTCCCGCCTAAATGTTTAACCGGTGATCATATTCGAATTAGACCCAGGTTTCTTTTTATGCAATTACGAAATTTGTGGGTCGATTTGCATAAATGGAGTTCAGTCGGTGAGTGTGGGATCGTCCGAGCACTAGACGTTATTTTTTGGATGGACATTTGAAAGATCTCGGCATTCTCTACATGGTTGTCCGACACATGTAAACGAAGTGTTTCTAGTTTGGTTTCAACGGTAATTTTTTTATTTTATTTTGTCCTCCCTCTTCTTTGAATTTTATGCTAGCCCCTGCAAAATTTTATAATAGTTCCTTCAAAAAGATTTACATTTGATTTTACTATAATTTATCAATATCATATTATATTTTATTTATCTACATGCCTGATCAGAAAGACGAAAACAAAATCCTCTAAAGTGATTAGATTTGGGAATGATAGACATAATATTAGAATCAAAGAGAGAACACAAGCTCATGCACTAGAACACTGAGAGATTCGATGATTTAAATACAGGAGATTTATTTGCGATACTACAGCTAAGTCAACTGTTAGAGAATAATATAAATCATATTATGGGCCCTCACTTACAAGCTTAAGCTTTTAGGTGATATAGTTTCTTAACATGGTATCGGAGCCTTGTTGACCCAGTGGTCACGAGTTCGAATCTCACTACCCCCATTCTATTTGATAAAAACCAAGCACAAGGCGATGTGGGTCTGTGCAAGTTTCAAGCCCAAAGGGCTTTCACTTGATGGGGTGTGTTAGAGAATAATATAAATCATATTATGAGCCCTCACTTATAAGCTTAAGCTTTTAGGTGATATGGTTCCTTAACATGGTATCGGAGCCTTGTTGACCCAGTGGTCACGAGTTCGAATCTCACCACTCCCATTCTATTTGATAAAAACCAAGCACAAGGTGATGTGGGTCTGTTCAATTCAAGCCCAAAGGGCTTTCACTTGAGGGGGGTGTTAGAGAATAATATAAATCATATTATGGGCCCTTACTTATAAGCTGAAGCTTTTAGGTGATATGGTTCCTTAACATCAACAACTAATTTTATCATGATGGTCATGTAATTTAAAGAAGTTGGAAGATTTGGAATGATGTGAACAGGTTAGGAGAGACATTGGATCAATTGAAAGGGGAGGAGATTAAATTAAAACCGACTGAATAAAATGAAGATATATTTGTAATTTGCCTAATTATTTTTGTTGAGTAAACTCTTAAGAAAAATAATAAATACGAGACGAAATGATTCTTTCGGAATGGGGTTGCATTTATTTTTTAAAGTATTTTTTATTTAAAAATATATTAAATTATTTTATTTTAAAAAAAAATTATTTTTAATATTAACACATAATCTAAAAGTATAAAAAAAATTAATTTAAAATAAAAATAAAACATATTTAAAAAAAAAAACATTTTTTATAATACAATCACTGCGGAAGTCGTAATAAGGAGTGGACAAAAATTAAGCAACTTGGGAAAATAAAATATAAATTATATTAAATCCATGAGGCAAGTGTTACATCACATTCAGTCTCGGGCCCTGCTTATCAGAGAATCATTCCCAGAAAAAGAAAAAACAAAGTTTGGTTTAAGCTAATTAAGATTTTAGTTGTGGTTTTTTCTAAATTAATTTTTATTTATAAATATATTTAAAAAATTATTTTTGGTATAAACATATTAAAATAATCTAACAATACTAAAAAAATCTTATTTAAAATAAAATATAAAATTCATTTTTTTTCAAAAACAATTATATCAAAATAATAATTGTTATTAGCTTCGTTTTTGTACCGAATTTTCTATCGTATACTATTTTTTATTAACGTGAGTGTCTAAACTAGTTTTTGTGTATTTTGATTAATTTTAAAAATTATAAAGTTAACGACCTTATAAAATTTAGTTTTAATTAATATTCAAACAAGCTCGAATTTTTTTAAATTTTTTTTCATATATATATATTCCATGGTAAATTGTTTTTGAAATTATTATTTTTTCCAGAAAGCTAAAATCTCATTTTCCAATAATCTCATTTGATCTGATCGGGTATTATTTTTTTTGCCGTTCAAAGGGACGGTATTGCTTTTTAAAAGATATAACTATTATCAACATTTAGCCCAACTTCTAACGTGGTTGTCATAAATTCTCGGATCAAGTGACCCCGGTCTTGGGCTGGGCTCAAACCACGTCTTACTTTTCAAAAAATAAAGTGAAATTAAATTTAGTTGTTTTATTTTATATTTATATTTGACGTGTGGCATAAAGTAGAGGGAGGCCCATTAGCTCAGTTGATTAGACCTCAACTCGTTCAAATTCATCATGGCTTACATTTTGGAGACATGGCTCCGTGGAATCGAATCTCATGGAAACAAAGAGCCTCAATTCTTATCCCTTTCCGCACGCGATGAATTCGGTCCACCCTTTAGATTATCGGTCGCGTAATGTTTCCGTGTATATGTTTTTTTATGCGAGTAAATCATATTTTTCAAAAAAATACGAGCGAGTAAAATTTTGATTGTTCAGACTTTTATAAGTAGTGTACATCTTGATTCAAACTCGAAATTTATTATACATATTATAAATTTTTTGTCATCACGTCATATCCCTTGATGACTCATTTATTTGATGCTATTACAAGTGCTCCAGAAAAATGGCTGGTGCCCTGTTTTTTTCAAGAATTTATGTGGTGGCCATGGGTGCTTTTTTAATAGGAAGTGCATGTCTCTCTCAGTAAATGGGTTCTTATATATAATCATCAATTTTTTTAACTATGTCTATCCAAGAAAAGACCTCCGCAAAACTAAGTCGTCTGAAATTTCCAACCTCCTGGCCACTATTGATATCCACTGTCCAGGAGGTTTTGGTGAAGGTTGATTTACGTATAGCTGTGTGAAATATCTAATGCGTTGGCAGAAGACAGGAGGAAACCAAGAAAATCAACACAGATAAGGATAAGATAGGTGCATAACGAGGAATATGACGTGATGACAAAATATTTAAGATTTATATTACAGATTTTATATTCGAGTTAATACATGTTTATTTTATAAAAATTTGAAATAATCAGGATTTTATTTGATTAACCCGGATCCAAAGAGCAACTAAAAGAAAATAGATGCCTGTGTTCTATTGCTAGAGTGACCGGATGAATTTAGAGTTGCGGACCGCATGATCTGGGAGGATAAAAAGAAAAAAATAAAGCTTTTTATTATTATTATTGCTGTCTTATAGTGATTACACTATGTGTGTAGCTAGCTAGTACAACCACGCTCATGTTCTTGTGGATGACAGTTTTTTGTCGATCATTTTTTTTTTTTTTTTTGAACGACAGGCATTGGGGTTGCACAGGAGATCATCGTACAATAAGAAAATGGTTTTGGTAGACGTCCATCATTTATTGAAAATTAAAGCTCGCCCTCGTGCGTACACATTGCTGAATCATCTTCTTGTCTTCTCTTCTCTAATTTCCTCTCAGGAACTTGTACTGCTTATAAGGCCCCGTTTGTTTGCTAGAAAGTGGTTTCCTGGAAAGCGAATCCTGGAAAGTGAATTCCTGGAAAGTGGTTTCCTGAAAAGTGAATTCCTGAAAAGTTATAAGGCCCCGTTTGTTTGCTAGAAAGTGGTTTCCTGGAAAGCGAATCCTGGAAAGTGAATTCCTGGAAAGTGGTTTCCTGAAAAGTGAATTCCTGAAAAGTGAATTCCGATGTTTGGCAGTGTTATGGAAAATGAACTGGAAAACACTTTCCAGTGTTTGTTTGTGTTATGGAAAAGGAATTGGAAAATAATTTATTAATAAATTAATTTTTTTTTCAAGTTTATCTAATATATATAAAATATTTAATATAAAATATTTAATCACTTAAAATAAAAAAATGAAATCTAAAAAGTATAATGATGAATTTTTTTATTATATCCTATATTCATACATAGCTTATTTTATAAAATATAACAATATATGTCATATCATATTATAGAGAAATAAGCTTGTGAAATATTTTTTAAGTAAAACTTATTATTAATATATATTTTTTCCAATTTTAAAAGCTTAAAATAAGTTTTTTTTAATTTTAAATCAAAATCTCAATGCAAAATTTTAATTTAGGGTGATTAAAAAAAATAGAATTTTTAAGATTTAAATTATTAGTTTTTGTGTTTTTTAATTGTTAATATCAGAATTATTATTTTTTTTTATAAAAAATAATACTTTAACATGTTTCTATTTTTTTTTTAAAAAAAAAATAACTATTACCGGTCCAACAATTTTTTAAGTCAACCATACAAAAACCAAACTTTACTAGCTAGCTCGCGGAAAGTGTATTCCGGTGCTTAAAATAGGAAAACACTTTCCTTTTGTCAAGCCTTAGGTTTTCCTTGGCTGGAAACAACTTTCCTGGAAAGTTGTTTCCGGTGTTTGGTAACACAGGAAACAACTTTCCAGGAAAGTTGTTTCCAGCAAACAAACACCGGAAACACAAAAAACAACTTTCCAGAAAAATTGTTTCCAGCAAACAAACAAGGCCTAAAGTTTCAAGTACCAACAGGTTAAAATCGAGGGCAGCAGTTAGAGTTTAGAAGCCAGCGATCTGACCAATATTCACTGTGTGGATGAGCTTAGAAGACAGGCTTGTCCACCTTGTCCCCACATTGTCGCCGCTGCATGCACCGAGCTGGGTTATGGGGGCCTCTGATTGGGCCTTGGCCTCCTAATTCAGGACTTTTGGTGGGCTAAAACGAGCCCTAGTTTGGTGAGGTGAGGTATGCCGTCATGGAGGTGGTGAATTAGTGATGGCTCAGTACTTGAACAAGAACTTAATTAGTGGAGAGGGGAAGAGAGGAGACGGGATTCATGAAAGAATCATGACCATGGAAGATAACTTTTGGAATGCATGGTGCATAACAAAAGAAATAAAGAAAGAAAACATCTATGTGAATCTATCCAAGATTTTTTAGGAGTTGGCAAAGAGGAGATGAAGATATTGAGCCAAGGTGAGTGGCGACAAGAATTCAGGGGCCCCGGGCAGGGTAGCATTGATATGGTAAGAATGGCCTGATGGGCCAAATACATGTGGACATGGTCCAATCAGGTTTTACCCCGAGTGAGTAGAGTTAACCCAGGTTGATTTAAATTATTTTCTCTTGATTTTTTATGAATTGTTTTTTAGTCTTATTATTTTGTATCAAATTATTTGTCCATGAACTTTATTGTTTTTTTACTCTTTTTTTATTTGTTTTTTCGAGAGTAGATGGTTAAGTTAACCCGTATTAGCCTGCATTTTCTTTCTTGGAATTTTTTTATTTACCTTTGGTATAGATTCTTCTTTTGGAAATCTTGTTTTTTTATCCAAATCACATGCCATGAAGAGACGATTTAGTCAAATTAACTCGAGTTATATTATTATTATTTTTCTTGATTTTATTATTTTGCATTGATATATATATATATATATATATATATATCCATGAGGTTGCATTTTAGTAAATCTAACCTAGATTAGCTCTAATTATCATCGTTAGCATTGGATAAATTTGACCTCGTTTACAGTAAAACACGGTCACCTATCTACTAGTTCCTCTCCACAAGAGTGTTCTTGTTTGAAATTGCCATCTCTGTACCAGTTTTTCCTGGTCCCAGACCTAGCCACAGCAATAGCCACACTGGGCCATGCGACGCCCAGAGTCATTGAGGGAAATTTGAAAACTGAAACCAGAAACGAACAATACGTTGCCCTCCCAACCGGCGTGCGGTGTGATCTAAATTAAAAGCCATCGCTGAGAGCAAGCTGTAGAACTTGACTCTGAGATTGCTACAGATTGTGTTTTAGATAAAAACAGCTTTCGAGGAAGAGTCACTTCTCCGAGGGTAGTGGATCAACAAAAGGGACCATCCTATTTCTCCCTCCTTCATGTGTCTCAATATCTTAGAATTGACGGCACAAGCTAGAACTGTCATGATCATCTAGCTCAAATGGCCCAGACTTGTTTCGGGTTGATGGATAATAATTGACATCTATATATATTATACGCAAATCAAGTCAGCTATCTGCACACGTACCACAAGCACGCCCATCGTGTTCATCACCGAGGGTTGAGTTCACGGCTAAGATATGGACCAGATCTGCATGGACTAGCCCAGTATCTTGAAAGAACGAAAGTTGTTTAAAAAAAAACAATATTTGTCAGAAAATGAACGGTTGAAACAAAACCTGTATGTTTTGACTGGTATTTAGCTGAAAAATCTAGAATGGGTTGAAATTTAAATCGAAATAAAAACGACATTGTTTTATCTTGTTTTTTTAACTGGTAGGGAATTTTCAGTCAAGCAAAATCAGAACAAATTGACAATTATGGTTTACACTTCATATGATGATATCTAGTTCCTTGCACTTGAAAGGGTCACTCTACATGTTTCATTTACCTCATTTATTGAAAATTAAAGCTCATCCTCATGTGCTCTTCTTATCTTTTCCAATCTCCTCGAAGGAACTTATACTGCTTATAAAGTTACAAGCACTAACAAATTAAAATTGCGTGCAGTAATTGGAGTTTTCAAGCCAGCGATCTGACTAATATCCACTGTGTGGGTGAGCTTAGAAGACAGACTTGTCCACCCAGTCCCCATATTGTCGCAGCTACAGGCACAGAGATGGGTCATGGGGGACCTCCGATTGGGCCTTTGCCTCCCACTCCAGGACTTTGATGGGCTAAGATGAGCCTAGGTTTGGTGAGGTAGGCTGTCACTAGGTAGTGATGGTTCAGTACTTGAGCAAAAACTTCGATAAGGAACCACTTGGGTGATATTAATTACCAGTCGTTTCCGATTAAATTAAGGAGTGCACGCCGCACCAATTTTTGTTCATGCAAAGTTATCGCAGGTGAAAAAGGTACCAGATCTGTAATGCAGAGGGCAAGAGACTAGATGGGACTTATGAAATAAACATGACCATGGAAGGTAACTTTTGGAATGCATGGTGCATAACAAAAGAAAGCAAGGAAACATGATCAACATGAATCTATCCAAGATGTTTTAGCAGTTAGGAAGAGGGGATGAAGACGTTTGGCTATGGCGAGTCGCGACAAGTATTCAGTGGCCCTGACAGAGCAACATAGATATTGTAAGAAAAAGCCTCACAGCCCACATACATGTGGAAACCGTCCAATCAGGTTTCGGCACCTTCCTTGATGTTGGTCCTTCATATACCTCTGAGATGATGAGGTTCGTGTATGCCTGATTAAGCAAAGTTTTACTTCTCATTGGTGGTTTGCAATTGTTCTGGGCCTGATCGCAGTACTATCCACACAGGGTTGCGTATGATTCATATGAATATGAACACACATTCAAACATGTAATATATATATATGATTGATTATGCTATCTCATTGATCTTTGATTTTTTATGGAGATAATTGTATTGTACGAAGTATGAACGGACCTCTAACAGTACTTGCAGAGAAACAACAATATGTTGCACTCCCAACAAACGCGTCGTGTGATCTAAATCAAAAGCCTTCGTTGACAGCAAGTTGCAGTAGTTGACCCTGACATTGCTACAGATTGTGGATCAGATATAAACTTTTGAGCAAGAGTCACATTCTCGATCAAAGGATGGATTAAGAAAAAAAAGGGATCACCATCCTATTCTTTCTTCCCTTGATTATTGTTTCAATATCTTAACATTGACTACACCTTATGATGACCTAGCTCGAACCAGAACTTTCATGATCATTTAACTCAAATGGCCCAGACTTGTTTCGGGTTGATATATGACAAGTGACATCTATATTATATATCAGCTTCGGCTGGCTATCTGCGCACGTATGTACTCGTCCCCACGAGCATGACCGTAGTGCTCGGCACTGATCAGGGATGGGTTCACGGCTAAGAAATGGACCAAAACTACATGGACTAACCCAGTATCTTGAAAGAATGAGAGTTGTTTACGCTTCATATGCTGATATATATCCAGCTCTTAATTTACACTTGAAAAGGTGATCATGAGTCCACATTTTTCGTTTTCCTCAGTGGTGGGACTGGAACTTGACAGAATTGGATAATTTTTCGGATTATTTAAATCTTCAATTGTATGTAGAATGCATGACAAAGAGTACCGGACATGGATGGATAATAAAGCAAACCTGTGTTTTCCTTTCAAGTGGGTGTACAGAAATATTCCGAGCTTGACTGTGATCCACCAATGTATATGTCTACGTGAAGGATATCATTCATTAAATTATGTCGTGATTAAAACATGGGGTTTCCTTCTCTTCATGACCTATAAAATGATCAGAAACTTGCCTAAATCACAGGGGAGAAGGTGGAGAGAGTGACGAATTCCGAGACGACACTTGTCGTCTATTATTTGAGGCACGATGGGATATGCAGAACCAAGCAAGTTTCCTTTTATGTTGTTCTTCGAGATTAATTAACAAGTTAGCCCCTCGAGGTTCTCTTCATCTTCTTACTGATATTTTTCTCCATTAATGCATTTGAATCCCACCATGCATCTTGTGATCTAGAAATTGATTTGCAAACTTCGACCACCCAATATCCCCTCTCGGTTAAATTTCCATTATCTTTCCAGTCCATACGTCACGTAAATATTATTAATTCAATTTTCCCTTAACATGCAGGATTGTACAGATTAGTAAGGAAGCACCTGAATCCCAAAACGACAAATAATTAAGAAAGTTAAGAACGAGACATCATCTTTTTTTCCACAGAACCCAGGGCCAGCAGGCACTCATGCCCCGGAATTGGAGCCACTGGGTCAGGAATGTGTGCGACCCTCTACCTCAACTCTCAAAAAGAAAAGGCAAACTAGATATTGCTGGGCCATGCGTATAGTAGAGAGTACACTTACACCAGTCAAAAATGTCTTAGCCTCTGAGTTAAAGATTAATTAGTGTTCGTATGATGTAATATTCCAAATAATTATAGAGTGACTTCCAAGTTCTCAAAAGAAGTGTGGGATCTACCGAATTCTCCAACTCTATAATGATGATATTCAGTTGAATTGTATGGCCATATATATATAGCCCCATAGCCAACATACTTGAAAACCAATCCCCACTGAAACAGATCAAAACCCTAGAATCCAAGGAAACACAGCTCTTTGCTCCCCACCATCCCCAACCAAAACTCTGGTTTTCAAAGTAAATAAAGGATAAAAGCTTGTTTCTTTACGACCCCACTTCACTTCTATAAATCTATAAAGCACAAAACTCACATCAATGTGGGTCTCTTCCAAAAACACTCTTCATCATGTAATGTTATGGACAGTGGCAAAGTGATTGATTGTTATAAAGCTATACCCCCTACCACTACTCTCAATCATCTCAAAACCACTCCCTCTATTCTACTATCACACATACCATACTCCCTTCTGCCGTAACTCTCCCTCCCATAAATACCTTTCCATATATATCCTGTAACATTAGCTTTCAAAATCAACTTTCACACCGCATGTTCGAAAACTTCCGATAGTTCTCAGAAATGTCCATCACAGGACTCTCATCAGACCCTAGTAAGCCTTACAAGAAATCCCTGCACAGGAGAAACAATTCTGATGAGCTTGATGTGTTTGAGGCAGCAAGGTATTTCTCAGGATACAATGAAGCAGGTGCAGGGTATAATAGCGCAGCTTACACTCAGAAATTCACGAGAGAAGATCATAAACATTCTTGGAGGGGAGGAAGAATGAGCCTGGATGTACCGATGAGAAATCCACTACCTCATCATCTCCATCAACAGCCTCATGCAGTGGAGAAGCAGATACTGAAAGAGAAGAAATACAAGCAACCAAGCTCTCCAGGTGGTAGACTTGCCAGCTTCTTGAATTCTCTCTTCAGTCAAACAAGCTCTAAGAAGAAGAAATCAAAGTCCACCACACAATCAATGAAAGATGATGATGAGAGCCCGGGTGGAAGGAGGAAAAGGAGGAGCAGCATTAGTCATTTTCGAAGCTCAAGCACTACTGATACAAAGTCTTTGTATTCTACTTCAAGTTCTGGTTTTAGGACACCCTCTCCTTATGCACACCCTCCTACAAAGGGCTGCAAGGATTTCAGAAGTTATTCAGACCACAAGCAAGTATTTTCCTTGTCAAAGCAGAATGGAACTGCGAAGTCCACAACTTTCCAAAATGAGATATTGGATGATAAAAAGAAGAAAGATTTATCTTGGCTGGAAGACAGATATAAATTCGTTAATGACGGGTATTCAGATCCGAAAGTAGCCAAGGATCGTGGTAACCAATATTTAGAGAAAGACCGGACTTGGGCTGATGATCTTTATCTATCAGAGGAAAACGAATTTAGGAACTTCAATGAGGTGGATGACGGAGCTGAGAGTGATTCGAGCTCTGATTTGTTTGAATTGCAAAACTGTGACTTGGGTATCTACTCAAATGGTCTGCCTGTGTATGAAACAACGCATATGGATAGCATCAAAAGAGGAGCAGTTCCGATTTCAAACGGCACCCTATGAGAGACAGAATATTTTGTGCATTTTCCTTTGTTGACTGGTTATTAATTGATGATCGATATTACTATAAGAAGCTGCGAGAAGAATATTATTTCCATATTGTCATATCTTAGATTTTGCTTTTCAATCTTTTTTTTCTTCCTGTTTCTATCTTCTTTCAATTGCTTTCTTTCTCTCTTTTCATGTCTGTATGTACAGTGTGGAATGTTTATTTGTCTTTCTTTTTCTCTCTTTATTTCGTGTAAATTCCACCATAGTAGTGGCTTCCTTAGATTGTGCCATGATCAGTGATTTTCCACTAAATTGATGGAGAACAAAGCGTGCATCATCAACCCTCGTGGACTATGTCTTTTAGCCTTTTGACTTAGGACCTAGGAGTTTGGACGTGGAGGAATAATTGATAAAAGCATCACCCTCCCCCCTTTTTACCTCTTGTGTTTTAGGAAAGCAAAAGAAATTATTTTTAAATAGCGTGGCGTGATGATAAAGAATTTAAAAATTTACACGGTAGGTCTGAAGTCATGGTGTATATTTTTTATAAGAACTTAGAATAATCAGAGTTTTACTCGTTCTATCTTAAACGGTAAAATATACTTTGGGGAAAGTAAAGTTTTCTCTAATAAAAAAAAGCAAAGGAAATTGATTGATTACCTGTGAAAATGGCCATCCATCCAAGGCATGCATGTCCAGCAGGCATCAAATGATAGTAGCTGTCCAACTACCAGTTTGCCAAACAGTGCATCTATCTCTCCAGCTTGATCACATCAGGAAATTATAGATTAGAAAGAGTACGGGGTACAAGGATTCTATCTCTGAATCCAAAGGATTTGGAATTTTGTAGCGTAATTAGCTAGGTTCGTGATCTGGAATGACCCTTTATCAGATATAGGAGGAATATATGATTGAGATTGCAGTGTGTTTGCATTGCTACCATAATTTTAACTTATGGACATCAACGGTAATTAAATTTATCACTCAACTGTCATCCATGCTCTCTTCTTCTTAAAAAAAAAGAAGGGTTTGTGCCAGATTAAAGCGAGAGAGCATGGTTGAGTTAGCAGCCTGGGGAGGGAAAGAGTACACAGCGGTGCAGTACGGAAGCAATATATCCTCACAAATATTGCGCTTTATATGAACTGAACTCAAATTATTAGGAGATTGATAGATATTAGGTTATATACTTCTGTCTAATCATCAAATGATCAGCAGGGAAAGGCATGCTAGAGTGTGTTTCTATTAAAAATTCTGTAGCATTAGTGACAGAACCGAGATGAAACATGCTAGGCCCGTTTAAGATTACAAGATTAGTTTAGTATAAAATAATCTCAACTTTTTAACGCTGCATTGATTAAGGAAGCAAAAGGGAAAAACGTCACGAGGGGATCGCAAAACTGTGCATGAAACTTTCTTGAACACATATAGCAACAAAAAATAAAAATTACAAAGGCTGATTTCATATGTACTCACTATATCGAGCATGCATGCCAAGGCGTTGTCGAGAAAAATAAATAAATAAATAAAAGAGCATTCCAGGGGAATAAATATAGCGCAGATTTTAATTACTCGTGATGAACATGAGAGCTGAATCTTTATCATCCGTTTCGTATTTTTCTACAACTTTGTTGATTAATCAAAGAGATAGTCCCAATAGAGAAAAGCATCGTGAGTCTCGGTTAATTTCTACCCAGAACAGATAATTAATTAAATAAACATAGAAATCTATCATAAGAAGAAAACACAGAGAAATTTCATGAGAATAGATTGGTAAAGGTTATGTAGTTTATCAATTAAATTGATCGATGCGATAGAATCATATATTTATTGATAAATATATTTATCACTAGCTATATATCTAGTTACTGATCATTAAATTGTTCTTTTTATTCCAGAGTAGATTGTCTAGCTAAGATAAATATTTATTTATTTATTAAGTTCTCATAGAATTGAAAAGCGAGGGGGGTGTTCATGCATCACCACTAAAAAAACAAGGCTGTTAGCAATGAATTTTAGCAACAGAATAATATCATTGCTGATTTAACAACAGATTATGTTTAGCAATGAAAAATCATGCGGTTGTTTTAAATCTGTAACAGATAATCCGTTGATAATTGAAAAAACATGGTCTCTAACAATGAATTTTAGCAATAGAATAATATCGTTGCTGATTTAGCAACGGATTATGTTTAACAACAAAAATTTTGTTGTAAATATGATAGTTTCAAATCTTAATGATGCAAGGCTGAAAAGATGAAAGCTTTTACTGTACAACACAAGCCTACTACTCAATTTAGCATGGGAGGTTCTAACTATAAAATCAGCAACAAAAGGAAAATTTGTTGATTAGCAACAGAAATGAGCAACGGATATTTCATTGTTCATTAATTTGCATCAAAAAAATCCAACGTTGATATATGCAATGAATTTTTTGTTAATAATTATCTGCAACGGATGATTCGTTGTGGATAAATTAGCAACGACAAATTCCATCAAATAAATTTTAGTACAAATTCGATCGTTAATGTTTTTGAACAACAAATTTCCATGTAAAAAGCAATGGTTTTAAAGGTTGCTAATCAACCATTTTTTAGGAGTGCATGCGCGTGAATATATAGGGCACAAGCTTGGCACTAGAGCGTAGATACTGATGATGAAATACTAAGGTAGCCTTTAGAAAGAATGATGCAGGGAAATGATGTCTGGGAGGCACAAGAGAATTAAAGCTCGTAAGAAGGCATTATACATGTAGGAGCTAATGATGCATGGGGCATCGAAGGGCCAGGTCACTAGCTAGTGCGTGGGGGGGCCGAGTACGTACGTGCGAGTAATTAATTAAAAAGCTGATGCACACAAATCAAGACAGATAAAGCTAATTGAAACTGCTCAGTTTTCTCGCGGACAATCAAATCTGTCATCCTTTTTCGAAGCTCGGAGGAAAAACAGAGCTTGCTCTTAAAGGGAGTCCTCCTCTCTACTGGCTCTGATTATGATCTCGGTTTTAATTATACCTCAAATATTATATATACTATACAGTGCGGTGTCTTAATTTCATCTCTCGTTTATATATATATTACAAAACAACTAAAAGCCGTGGGATTATGCACTGTAGCTGCCCTCACAATTCACTGTGGATTGCGGCAGTGCACGCCCGAAATTGGCCTTCGTCCGCGCGGCAAGAGGAGGGGTTTGACCGGGGCTAATTTCGGTTTTTCCTTTTAATTTTTTTTTTAAATAATCAGTTATGAACAGTGTATTGACGATTTCGTCCTCGGTAATAAGACAAAATACGGCATCGGGCTGAGGGGCACCGGCGTAATTGCGCGCGGCCGGACCGGCCTGGTCCACCGCAACTTTTTATTTTTTTAATATTTTCTTAAATGGCTAAAGACGGTTTTAGCCCCTAATAAGACAAAAACACTGAATTGGGTGCAGGGGTGGAACGGTAATTGGCCCTATTTTTCGAATTTTTAAATCGGCGTCTGTCAGGGCGTGAGACGCACGCGCCAGTCGGTTGTCCACCTCACGCCCTGTTTAGGCGGCGCGTGCGGCCTCCTACGGTGGACGGAAATTGTCTCCCGGAGGCCAGAACGATGCGTCACCGCGTGGTCTTCCTCCCGCGGTGGTGCGTGTAACCACCAAATGTACGTGGACGCGGCGGAGGCCGGTTGAAGCCGCCGGCCACGTTTCTCTCTCTCCGGAATGGAAAAGTTTCACTTCGGTCCTTCTACTTTCAATTTCCGGGTTGGCTGTATATAACTCAATCAATTCGGTACAAAAGTTCCGATTTTTGCAATGTCGTCCTCTGATTTCAATTGACAATAAATGTAAGTTGCATTTCAGCCCTTTGACTTTTAATTTTTTAATTTCAGCCCTTGATATTTGATTTTCATTTCAGCCCTTACACTTCTTTTTTTTTTAATCCCTAATTTTGTCCATGTATATATAAGTGTATTTAACACAATAATAATAACAATAATAATAATAATAATAATAATAATAATGATTTAATTATTTTTCATTCTTACTCTTTTGTTTTTTTTTCCCTCCCGATAATTTGATAAGTTTTTGTTTTTTTGCCAGTAATAGCCATGGTAATTTTTTTTTATCTTTTGTTAAAGTTTCTAGAATATTTTTAATCTTTCATTTATTTTTGTTTCTTTCATTATTAACATAATAATAATTATTATAATAAGAATAATAATAATAGTGATTATTATTAATATTATAAGAATAGTGCTTATGTATTCTATTATTATAATAATAGTGATTATTTATTCTTTCATAATAAAAATAATAATAATTTTTAATTGATTTTTCTTGCTTGCTGTTTTGTTCATGCGTTTTTATTTTTTTCCCTCGGTATAATTTAATAATTTTTGTTGTTTTAATTCTAGGGGCAATAATAATTTTAGATGTTAAGACTCCGATGTTGCTATTGTTATAATATTTTAAATGAATATTGCTTCCTTTTCCCTGTTATTTTTTTTATTTGCTCTTTCTATTAATTAATTTTAATAATTTTATTATCTGCACAATAATCATTTCAGTAAGTTTTTTTTTCTTATTCAAATATTTTGCTCTTTTTTCTAATGTTAGTGCGCGCTCTTTTATGATCGTTTATAACGCAATGCCTATATTCTAAAAGATGTAATCTATGCTTAAACTCAGCTCAAAATTTTAAACATTTTATCTTTTAATCTATAATTTTTATTTACTTATATCATATAAATTAATCGTTGTAGATTTAATTGTGTTAAATTATATACAAAAAAATACCCGCAGTAACGCGCGGGCAATTAGCTAGTATATATATACACGAACCAGGTTTACATCGTAAAATTAAAAAAAAAAAATGGAAGAGAGGATATATGCAGCTAGTGACAATATTCCTAAGGAAATATTAATCTGCCATTTGCTATGTGATGATGAAATCCAAGTCACACTTCTTAAGTACATATGATGTTTGCCCATTGGTGTGATAAAAGCTACAGGCCCACCAGATTATCTAGTGCTCTGCAGAATCCAGTTATACGTGAGATCAGCAACTGGTGTGTGTATATATATATATATATATTATTAAGGAACCATATGAAACTTCATCAAATTTCATGATTTATATTATTCTTTGACATACTTAAATAAAAACTGTTTAGACTTGAAATTTTTACATGTTTTTACTAATTTGTACTTGATTTTTATCAAATAGAATAAAAATGATGAGATTCGAGCTCGTGATCGTTGGGTCAACAATGCTCAGATACATATTAAAAAAACATTCTATCTAAGAACTTAAATTGTTAATTGAGACTACAAAATATGATTTATATTGTTTTCTAACCTATTTTGCATCAGCATTATCCTATACAGAGAAAAAACCCTTCAGCCGCCAGAGACAAGCCGAAAAGCTTGAATGCAAAATTATCCTTCAAGTTGTAAATGCCTTTTGAGCGCAACACCTGCAACCAACAGAAACTGAAATGCTAGTCAGCATCATTTTGCAGCAGCAAAGCACTCGTCAGAAGACGCTCCACAGTTCATTGTCTCTTCACAAGACACCAATTGCATGTTCATGCATGCACTAGGTTTTTTAAGCATCGCCAAGCTGGGACTATTCTTCTCTTTTCAGGTTAAAAAATGTTTTCGATGAATTTACATTAATTATATTGATTCTACACCGCCGGAGAAATGCGCCGCTACCAATATTTTCCGCCGTCCAAGCTGCGTTGATCATCGGCGTGGGCCTTCTAGCTTCTTTCGTCCTTTCTATGGAGAGGCACTGTGTTGGGCCTTTCCGTGCTGATATTGGGCTTGCAGCGTATTTCATCCATAGCCCAGTGCAGTCCATACTGGGTATGAAATCTGTAAGCTTGGAGACAAACTTCGCAAGATAATATATTTGACCCAGAGCCCATATTACAAAATCTTCGCAAGATCTAATGAGACATTAGAAATTACCTTGTAGAGAGTTGAAAACTAGATTTAAAATATAGATATACGTTGAGCTAATTATCTAATTTGATATCATTAATATGATATTTATTAGAGAAAATGAAAAACAATTGGAGACTAGGAAAATAAAATAACATTTGATTGCAAACGTCGATTCTCTATTTTTTAAGACGGTGTCTGCTTATTTAATTTTAATAGAACTATTTGCATACTTTAAGAAAAATTGTAATTATTCGAGTGACAATAATCTGTAAATATGGTGGTAATTCTTTGAAGTGCCCCGAGGCAAAGCAAGGGCACGTGACTAGTTTCCAGTAATTTGAAACGTGTTTTCAATGTGTTTTAAAAATGTTTTTGAAAAAAATTAAAATAAAATCATTTTTATTTTTTAATTTAAATTAATTTTTTTGGAGTTTTTATATCTTTTTCATGTGTTGATGTCAAAAATATATATTTTTTAAATTAAATAAAAAAACATCATTTTAATGTATTTATAAACAAAAATTATTTTCAAAAACAACCCTAACTACACTAACAAACAGAAACGAAGACAGGCATGGGACAACACGTCAACTATTTACATACTATTTATTTTCTAGAAACTTTAATTAAAAGTATATATTTTTTTAAAAATAAAAAATTATTTTTAATATCAGTATATCAAAACAATAAAAAGAATTTTAAAATACAAACACAGATTTTATGACCCGGTACTCACCTTTCGATATGTTTCCCAGATCAAACGTTGTTCTCAATCAAGTCCTCAAAATATCTATTACTCTAAAGTTGCCCCGACCTTTAACAAAAGAAGATCTAACCATCTCATTGGGGGCTTTATTTTCCAATAGGAGCCCATCCTTGAATTGGGCTAAGCCCGTTAAAAAAGGGGTTCTCTTTTACCTTCCCTGCCACGCACGCCTGATGCCAAAATTCGAAACATATCCAACATGCATTCATGTCAATGTCATTTCTTGTGACTCGTTGGTGCACGCCCAGATAGGTATAGCTGTCCATGACCATGACAGCCCCCACCCAAACAGACTCTGCGAGCACTTTCCCTCCATATAGACCATTCACCTACCTACAAGATTTATTTAAAATGAGAATTGGAATTGCTATTAATTTACAGTTTCACATCAATAAGTAATTAGTTAATTATGATTTTTGTTGAAGCTCGGCTATGTTTAGCCCAATTCTAATAAATAATAATATATGATGTGAATCGGGTTTTTTTTATAAATTAATAGGTTTACTGTGAAATATATTATTAATTATTTTCAACAAGATGACTCTAACAACATTACAAAATGTCACAAACCGAGTAAGTCACTTGCCGCTAAAATAAATAGGGCACCATTTTTTTTTATTAACATGGTATTCGAATAAGTTTTAACGTATCTTGACTAATTCTGTTAATTCTCAAATGAATAACCATGTAAATATTATTTTAAATATTAATAAGCTATAAAAAAATTATATTTTCTAAAACTAACATGTACAAACTGTATGTGTGTGTATTTAAAAAAAATGATGTTATTCTCAAAAAATATTTACATCAATGTCACAATTAAAAAAAGAAGAAGAAATTAGCCTTCGCTTTCATTGGCGCGCGCGCGCAAAGTATGAGGAGGATTTTGTCGGCACCCCATCTTCTGCTTTCACTGTCTCGCAATAAAAACAAAATCCGAGAAATTAGCCTTCGCTTTCAGTTGTTGGCGCGCGCAAAGTATGAGGAGGATTTTGTCGGCACCCCATCTCTTGCTTTCACAGCTTCTCTGGCAGTATCTGCCCCCTTTTCTCTCGCCATTAATTGTTTCCATCTTTTAAGATTCTTGGATGATTACCCGATGTAAAAAAGTTTAATGCCCTCGCAAGTTTTACCTCGGGCCACTCCAGTTGTAGATAAGTTTAACTTCATCGTTGCCATCAAAACTTTGAATCAGAGGAAGGCCTGATACTTTTTCGGGCTTCACATTTGCATTGGTGCCGGAAAATTATTTGAAAACATTAAAAATATTTGAGATTTTTCTTAGCTCAGTTACTGTAAATTTTAGTGTACAACTGCATGTCGTTTGATGCATTTCCTCCCTTGCGTTTCGACTAGAGAAACGCAAATAATATGGACTCTAATTGACGGGAGAAAAATATGCTTGTGATTTGATTGAGGAGATATCCATTGGAGTTCTGTTTTTTATTTTTTCCGAGCCCTCTGTTTTTAAAATGTTTTTGAAATAAATTTAAAAAAATATTTTTAATCATATCAAAAATAATTTTTTAAAAATAAAAAATATATTATATTAATATATTTTTAAATAAAAAATAATTTCAAAATCAATTTTAAATATAATTCCAAGCATAAACTTAAACGGTTTTGGCTGCATGCTCGGATGCACCCTTTTGAGAGGGCAGTCTGCACAGAACGGACAAAAGGGAAAGGGGTGGTTGGCTGGGTGGCATTCAAGCAATGGTCCTTTGTAAAGTAAAAGTTGGTGGTTCATGTCAGCAGTGGAAGCTGGGTCAATCTCCAGCCCTACAACGCGTCTTCTTTTCACTACTTGGACACGTGCAGGTTTATCCGAGGTACAAGTGGCGTGCAAGGGTCTTGTCACACCACCCTCAACGATTAATCAAATGTTGATATTTACTCTTCTTTAATGTCATTTTAAATTAATATTTTTTAAAAACAAAATCACACTCAAATATTTAATATTTGTTTTTGCTTTTAAAATCAACGAGTTATTCTAATATGCTTAACAATTATATATATAAAATATTAATTTATTCTTAATCAATTTTTAAAATTTATTTTTACATCAATATATAAAAACAATATAATATAGTCGGTATTGTTGTTTATTAATATAGTTGAAGTTATTTTTAAAAATATTTTTTATTTAAAAATATATTAAAATAATATATATTTTTAAAAAATTATTTTTAACATCAACATATAAAAATAATCTAAAAAAATTTAAAAATTAACTTAAAATAAAAACTAAACACAATAACAACATCAAAACCTAAACCTGGTCTTAAATTTATGTACGTACGAGGTGATGGTTTGTGTTATTGGACAGCTATTTTGTCGAAGACCTCTCTCTGGTAGAGAAACTTATGATGGTGTTCACGGAAACCATCTTATTTGATTTTGACAAATAATTATTAATAAATGTACGCATGATAATACCAAATGTCCCCTCAAGATTTATCAGATGAATCCAAATCAATGCTCTGGAGGAGTGGAATACGCGTGCAGCCCCACAGTCCCAGTGCAGTGTGCATTTTGTTCTCCTCTGCCCGGCCCCGTATTGATCATGGGAGATCAAGTTCGTATTTTAGATGAAAGGATTGGTTTCAATCATATTTTTAAATTGTTTTTCATAGGTTAATATCGTAAATAAATTTTAAAGAATAAAAAATTTATTTTAATATATTTATTAACAAAAATTAGTTTAAAAAACAATCTTAACATAAATGTCATGCCTGTCATCTTGTTGGGCTTTTAGGAATCTTCCCAGCAAGATGAAATTATATACTTGCAATTGCACAATTAAAATACTTGTATCATTTGATAATTAAACGGTGGTTACAGTCAAGCAACAAGAATTTAAGCAATAAAATAGCTTAGAGTACCAGACAACATGATTTTCTAAGCAAGGGGCCTAGCAAGAATAATCTTCTGAATCACGAGAATATCTGAAAACACCAACAGGAGCACCATTGTCTTCACCACCACCCACCTCCTCCTCGTCATCATCATAGCTAGAATAATCTTCCCAGAAAAGAAGAAAATAGATGTCCCAGTTATTGCCTTGTCCTTGTGGAGGAGAAAAGGCATTTCCCCTCAGAAGGGTCACTTGATTGTTTACACTACTCCTATACATGAAAAATAAATATTCAAATATTATGTTTTTTTTCTAGCAAAAAAATTTAATTATAAGAGTGCTGATTCTATAAAATTTGTTAGCTTTATAGGTTAAAAAACATTTTATATAACTTGTAAAGATATTTATGTACTAAAAACTTTCAAGACAATATCTTTTAATATTAAAATGAAAATATATTAGATTTACCTGGATCAACTTGGATTAATGAGTTAATTTGTGACTCGAGGTTACAAGACTATAATAGCTTGGTAAAAAACAAATCAAATAAAATAAGAAATATAATTCTCAATCAATCTAATATTGAATAATAAAATGTAAAAATGATAACAAGAATGACCTAAAAAGTGACATGAGTTAACCTATCAAACCAGCAACCCGAGTTGTGATACCAACATAATTTGATGAAAAACAAATGGAAATGAATTATAAATCTTGATCCTCAATTAACTCAGTATTAGATAATGCAAATAAAAAAATAACTAGAAAAAATATGAAAAATAACACGATTTAACATGACAAACTTATGCCCTCAAGTAAACTGACATAAAAAAGGCACGCAAGAATAATGGATTAGATCACAAGACCAATATAAACTCATGCAAAAATCTTGAAGATAACCACATAAAAAATAAAAAAATGCTGAAAAATAAGATCGCATAAAACCGAGTTTGTAACAAATTAAATTTCAAAAGATAAAACCATAAAAAAATATTAATCACACAAAAGGATAGAAAAAACGAGGGTGACAAGAAATATTAAGTAAAGGGATTTTTTTTTCAATTAGAGGTTTAAAATGAATTGAAAAATAACTTTAATAAAAGAAAAAAAATGAGTGTCAAATTAAAAAGAATAAAACAAAAAAAATTGATTGAAGGTTAAAATCGAAAGAACAAAAAACTTTCAACAAAGGTGTCAAGGATAAAATTAAAAAAATTTAAAAATAATTACAAAAATGAAAAGCCAAACATTTGAAAATTTTAAATTAAAGGAAGTAATTGAGAATAATAAAAACTTTTATAGTAAAAAAAGAATAATATAAAAAATTGATAATTCAAGGATTGAGATTGAAAAGTAAGAAACAAAGAGGACAATGATGTGCACTACTTGCCATGAGAAAGAAAAAAAATAAAAATTTAAATAATCATCATAAATTACCACGCGCCACTTAAAATAGAAAACGATACGACAATACATCAATAAAGAAGATAAAAGATGAGTCATGTCCATTAGGTGGTGTAACATGTTATGCCTGAATGACGAGTACACCATCTACGAGTAGGGTATTGCAAACACGCGCTAACAACTTTAAAACATAAAAAAAAAACATATGAAAATATCCATATAACACATTAGAAAGTACAAAAATACCACTTAATGCCAAACCATGATGTTTTGTCTCTATCAAAATTAAATTGGACTGCGCATTAAAATTTAAAAACCTTAAAACACTAATATTTTTATGGATTCTAAGTACAAAAAAGTATTTTTAATGAGAGAGAAAAGAAGACAATACCCTGTCCAAAAGGCTTGATTTTTCTGGACTAGGAGACAAATGGATTGTACTATAGTAAAATCCCATCATGGTTTGGAGTTTTCTTAATCGAGACAAGAAACAAAAGATTAACACTAGACATTACTATTAACCAGCAATTAACTAACTAACCAGTGACAGTAATCAAGAAAAGCAAAAGCAAGGAGTGGGAATAAAATGAAAGAAGGTGGGCAAAATGGGAATATCAAAAGATCTCATACACTTCCACATGCTTTAAAGACCAGAAAAAGAGTGGAAATCATGTTGACTCACAGTGATCGTGCATTTGCTCCCGTCTCCCCGTTATTTCTCTGAAAGAAAGAAAATTATACGTCTCTCTCCATCTTCTATTCTTCAGCTGGTAAGTAAGATAAAAGAAATAGAAATCTCTGACCTAATTTTTGAAATAGTTTTTATGTAGTTATGTTTTCGCACAAGAAACGGAAACCATAGGTATTAAGTTTCCTGTTTCTTATTTCCCCTTTCAAGTTCTGTTGCCAGTAATTTTCTTCCAATGATGAGAGATGTTAATTCTAGGAAGAACAATTACTGGGCTGCGTTTCCACTTACGTTTAATGCAATATGTTCTTATACTTGATGCTATTGCTTTTTTTTTTTTTTGCTATTTCTTTTATCCTCAAATAGACGCGCAAAATAAATTTTAAGCTTGTCTACTGGTTTCGTGAATTCTAGAAAATTGAACTGAGCTTGTTTTTCTTCTTGTTGTTTTTTACTATTTCGATGCAGATGTTAAATAAGTGTTCCTTATTCAGTTGTGAAATTAATCATTTTGCATTTTTACATACTGTCTGCAGTCGTACATTTGTTCTCTTGATGGACTTTTGGAGTTACGCTTCAGAAGGAAAAGGCCTCCTGTTATCTGATGAAATAGATTTATCTGCTGATGCTTTCACAAGAAGTAGAAAAGCATCGATAGGATGTGATACAGAAGCGGTTGAGAGTTCAGAGTTTTTAGATCTTGGTTTCTCTGAAATTCCAAGAAAACCTTTTCATGGTAGCAAAACGGGTGCGGGGATGCTTGGTGGTAGCTGTGTGGGTATTGATTCAAGTAAACCAGCAGTAGTTTCTCCTAGTTGTATGATCGCCTCCAATTCATCAATGGAATCTGGGTCCAATCACTCGAATTCTTTCATGGAATCTAATAGTCCGGATTCATCACTAATTGATTTGAAGCTGGGGAGATTGGCTGATTGCAAAGATGCACAGAATAGTAAGTTTCCGAAAGAAAGATTGTTGTTATCTTCAGTAAGTCCACCTGCTCAGGGAAAGCGTGCTCGAACAGCGAGTTTGCGCCCTCAGACTTCCTTTTGCCAGGTCTATGATTGTAACAAGGATCTTAGTTCCTCGAAGGATTACCACAAGAGGCATAAAGTTTGTGAGGTTCACACGAAAACTCCTCAAGTTATTGTTAATGGCATTGAACAGAGGTTTTGTCAGCAGTGTAGCAGGTTGGTTTATGTATTGTTATCTCACCCCCCCCCGTTCAATCATGGTATTTATCCCAGCTCTTAGTCAAGAGACTGTATTTTTTCTGATTGCATATAGGGTTGCGAACAAGGCAATTTATGAACTTACTATGGCAATTCTACATGAATACATCTGGATGATTGTTGGTTTACTGGAAAGGGAAATTTAGCACAAAATGGAATAAAAATAAAAGTAGGATGTTAGTTCATGTTTTGAATTTGACAAGAAGGTGAGGTTTTGGATTTTCAGTGCACATGCTAGTTTATACTGCCATGGCAATTATGCATCAAATGCGATTAAAAAAGAAGAAGAAGAAGAAAACACTTAAGCATCAAGTGTATGGGAGGTTTATTAGTATCTTCGTTTGCCTTGCCAATATTTTTTGAGTAAGCTCAATGCCTTACTGATATTAATCCTAATATCTTGAATTATTCAGGTTTCACTTGCTGGTTGAGTTTGATGATGGTAAGCGCAGTTGTCGTAAACGCCTGGCAGGCCACAATGAACGTAGAAGAAAGCCACAATATGGTACCCTCTCTGCCAAGCTGCATAAGTTACTGCATCCATATCAAAATTTTTACAGCTCGTACTCTTGAATCATTCTACTTAGGAAATGTAATTCAGTTTTAAATCGAGGCCAAATGAACAGAGACATGAGCTTCTCTGCTTCCAATGGAAAAGTAGGAAAAAACAATTTTTCCTTAACTTCATCTGATGCTTCTTAAAGGTCTGTATCCTCGAGTGGACATTTTTGTCCTATATTAATTTTTCCAATTTCCTAATAATCGCTGAATATCCTTGAAAGTATTTTATCGGGACCATCTTTTCAGTATTTCAATGACATGTTCTTAGATGATTGATCTAATTCTTTCAACTATTTGAACTATTCTTTGATGATTGTCCTATATTAATGCCTGCCTTGTTTCACAAAAAACTGAGGGATTGTTTCAAAATCCAGGTTTATGTTTCATTGTTTCATGTATTTTCATTTATCCTAGCAGAATCTGGCACTTATTGCTGTTGTTGTTTAGATTTCTAAATGAGGTCCCAGTTCAATGATTAAGCAATTGGACTGTACAAATAATTCAGATAGGTGGAGACATGCAATTTTTATTTGTATAAAGATATTCTGAGTCTAATCTTTGCATTAATATAACTATTGCTTCAAAAACATTATGCTTACCTGACTTTTGGATTTCATTCAAATTTAAGAGACATGTTATCACGTTTCTGACAATAATATGGATTGAGCAGGCACCAAATTTCTGGGGACTCCCTTGCCAAAGAGAACTTCCTTTCCTTTTCCAAACGTGCTTCCAGGTGGTGCTTTTTGTCCACAAAGCTATGAAGAAGATAATTGGCGTAAGTGTGTTAAATCGGAAGAGAATTCAATTTACAGCTCTCCTTCGGCAATACCAATGAGAAATGGGCAGCTGCTGCCAAAGTCATTCCTCCACTTGCATGGCAACAGGATACAAAAGACATGTGGAATTTCTCCACTAGACACTGAGGACTGCACTATTTCTAACACAGCAACAACTATTCACGAGTTAGCTGGGGTGGCGCCCTCTAGCCGTGCTCTCTCTCTTCTGTCAGCTGAATCGCAGGACTTGAGCCATTCTGCAGGAAATATAATGGTTAGGCCCTTGGTCAGTCAAGCGGGTGGTGCTTTTCAGACCTTGGGTATTGCTAACAAATCTTTAGGGGTAGGATCGTCAGAAAAGTACGTGCCAATTGGAGCTAACTCATTTGGAATGAATTTCATTGAAGTTGACGATACGGGGCCATTTGGGGTTTCTGATTCTGCTCATGCTGCCGACCTTAAAGTTGCAACAGCTGGATTTCTACACCAGTCAGGTTTTTTGAATGACAAGCATCGTGTTTCTTCTGAAAATGGATCTACTGTGGATTGGCTTCAACTTTCATCCCATCTGCAGAGGGTGGAACAACAAAGGAACTCCATGCAAGTGAAGCATGAAAATGAAGATTTCTGCCGTTTTGGTGCCCCTTATAGGTTATGTTGAGAAGTTTGTTAAGTTTGTTGAGTCTGTTCCTTGTTCAGGTATGAATCAGTTAGTATGAATCTCTGACTGTTAATAGATTGTTATAGTTGTTAGAGTCTGTTGATTACCACAGTTGCAACTGATAGCATAAGTTGCATGTGGTTAGCTTTAATTATGTAAGACTATATATAAGCCTCGTTGTTCATTCAATAAGAGTAGTCATTCTCTCAGATAATTGATCTTGATCTGAAGTAGTTAGTAGATGTCCAATTACTCTAACAAGTGGTATCAGTGCCTGGTACAGAGATCTGAGAAAGAAAACTGCAGCTTTCTTGAGTGACTCACGAACAAGAGAAGAATGAGTGAAGAAAAGAATTATGTAAAACCTGCCATACCACGTTTTGATGGTCACTATGATCATTGGAATATGCTTATGGAAAATCTCTTGAGATCCAAAGGATATTGGAATCTGGTTGAGACTGGATATGAAGAAGTGAAAACAGGAACTACATTGAGTGAGATACAGCAAAAGCAACTGGAGGAGCTGATAACCAAAGATCTCAAGGTAAAGAATTACTTGTTCCAGGTTATTGACAGGACAATTCTTGAGCAAATTCTGAAGAAAAACACCTCAAAGCAGATATGGAACTCAATGAAGAAAAAGTTTAAAGGGAATGCCAGAGTTAAACACTCAGCCCTACAAGCATTGAGGAGAGATTTTGAGATTCTGGAAATGAAAATGAGTGAGACAATCACATATTATTTTGCTCGAGTTATGGTTGTTGGCAACAAGATGAGGAGTAATGGTGAGCAAATGAAAGAAGTTACAATTGTTGAAAAAATTCTTAGAACCTTCACTGAGAAATTTAACTATATAGTTGTCTCAATTGAAGAGTCTAAGGACATTGATTTACTCACAATTGATGAACTACAAAGTTCACTCATTGTGCATGAACAGAAGTTTCATAAGAATCGAGGAGAAGAGCATGCACTCAGAGTAACACATGAGGAGAGATATCATGGAAGAGGACGTGGAAGAATTGTGTTTAGAGGAGGAAGAGGCAGAGGAAGAGGTCGCCAACCTTACAACAGATCCATCATTGAGTGCTTTAAATGTCATTAACTTGGACACTATCAATATGAGTGTCCACAGTGGGATAAACAGGTCAATTATGCAGAGCTGGATGATACAGAAGAAATGCTTCTCATGGCTTATGTAGAGGAGCATGGAGCTAACAGAAATGATGTATGGTTTCTTGACTCAGGGTGTAGTAATCATATGTGCGGGGATCAATTGTTGTTTGATGAGCTAGATGAAGAGTTCAAACAAATGGTCAAACTAGGCAATAACATGAAGATGAGTGTAGCTGGGAAGGGCACTGTGAAATTGTGCATCTATGGTTTAAAGATTATAGTAGTTGATGTGTTTTACGTTCCAGAATTGAAGAATCACCTTCTCAGCATACTTCAGCTACAGGAAAGAGGTCTAGCCATCCTAATTCAAGGTAATAAATGCAGAATTTATCATCCTTCAAGAGGCTTGATAATTCAAACCGATATGACCACAAATAGAATGTTTGTCTTGTTGTTCAAGGCTCAAGATACTGAGATAAAAACAAAGAAGGAACTGTGTCTGCAAGCAACCACTTCAGACTTAGCTCACTTGTGACATCGCAGATATGGCCACTTAAGTTCCAAAGGTCTAAAGACTTTGCAACACAAAGAAATGGTCAGAGGTTTGCCTACTTTCCTTGAATCCAACACTGTCTGTACTGATTGTTTGAAGGGCAAGCAATATCGAGATTCTATTCCCAAAATGAGTACATGGAGAGCAACTCAGAAGTTAGCACTTGTGCATGCTGACATATGTGGACCAATATCTCCAACCTCCAGCAGTCATAAAAGGTATATAATTTGCTTCATAGATGACTTCAGTAGAAAAGCATGGGTATATCTACTACTTGAAAAATCAGATGCATTTGATTCTTTCAAAGTCTTTAAGAATTGCGTAGAGAAAAAGACTGGTTTAGCCATTAAGTGCTTGAGGACAGATCGGGGTGGAGAGTTTGTGTCAGGAGAATTCAATGATTTTTGCAAAAATCATGGAATAAAGAGATAACTAACTACTGCTTATACATCACAATAAAATGGTGTTGCAGAGAGGAAAAATCGAACTGTTATGAACATGGTGAGATGTTTATTATCTAAGAAAGGTATACCTAAGAGTTTCTGGGCTGAGGCTGTGAATTGGACGGTTTATGTGTTGAATAGCTGTCCCACACTATCAGTAAAAGATATGACTCAAGAGGAAGCATGAAGTGGAGTTAAACCTTCGGTAGAATATTTTAGAGTTTTTGGAAGTATTGCACATGTGCACATTCCTGAAGCTAGAAGAACAAAACTTGAATACAAGAGTCATAGCTGTATTCTATTGGGTGTGAGTGAGGAATCAAAAGGTTATAGATTATATGATCCAGTCTCAAAAAGGGTTGTAATCAGCCGTGATGTTGTGTTTGAGGAGGATAAAAAGTGGGAATGAGATAAAAACTTAGAAGGTCAGATTTTACTGGACTTAGAGTGGGGAGACATGGAGGAAGAAAGTGAGTCAGGCAATTCTGGAAATGAAGATGCACACGAAACTGAAGACAGTAGTGAGGATATAATGCCAAATCACAATGATAAATTGCAGTCAACTCATAGTAGTGAAGTGCAGTCTAATTCCATGAGTATGGGATCATCCAGTTCAGGAGAAGGCAGAATTAGAAGAGCACCAATATGGTTGAAGGAAACTGGTGAAGGGCTTGAGTTGTCTAATGAAGATAGTAACATTAACATGGCTATCTTTATCAGTACAAATCCAATCTGTTATGAGGAAGCAAAGAAGACTGATAAATGGAGGCAAGCCATGGATTTAGAGATGAGGTCCATTGAAAAAAACAAAACATGGTCACTCACAGAATTACCAAAAGGAGCTAAAAGAATTGGACTTAAATGGTTATACAAAACAAAGCTGAATGAGCTTGGAGAGGTTAAGAAATACAAAGCGCGCCTAGTTGCAAAGGGTTATGCACAAGAATACGGAGTTGATTATGAAGAAGTGTTTGCTCCAGTGGCTCGAATGGATACCGTTCGGATGATTTTTGCCTATGCTGCTCAAAAGGGTTGGAACATCTATCAACTTGATGTTAAATCGGCATTTCTTCATGGAGAGTTGACAGAAGATGTCTTTGTTGAACAACCAAAAGGATATGAAGTGAAGAATGAAATTCATAAGGTTTATAAACTCAACAAAGCACTGTATGGACTCAAGCAAGCACCTAGGGCATGGTTCATTCGAATTGAATCATATTTCCTAAAAGAGGGATTCAGAAGATGTGACAGTGAACATACACTTTTCATCAAAAAAGACAATCAAGGTAAACGTTTGATTGTAAGTATATATGTTGATGATCTAATCTATACAGGAGATGATGAGTTTATGATGAGTGAATTCAAAGGCTCAATGATGAAGGAATTTGACATGTCAGATTTGGGAAAAATGAAGTACTTTGTTGGTATTGAAGTGATACAATTTGATTATGGAATTTTTATAAATCAGAGGAAGTATGCAATGGAAGTGTTGAAAGATTTGGGATGGAGAATTGCAATGAAGTTCAGAATCCAATCATCCCAGGTTTTAAAATGTTCAGAAATGAAAATGGAGTGGAAGTTGATGATATTGCCTATAAGCAACTGATAGGGAGCATGATGTATCTAACAGCTACAAGACCTGATATTATGTTTGCAGTTAGTTTGACAAGCAGATACATGTCCAGACCTACAGAGTGGCATCTCATGGCAGCCAAAAGGATTTTACGTTATTTGCAAGGAACAACTGACTTTGGGATTCTTTAAAGAAGGGGAGGAAACAGAGAGTTGATTGGCTTCTCTGACAATGATTACACAAGCTACGTGGAGGATAGAAAGAGCACATCAGGATATTGTTTTATCTTAAGCTCTGGGGCAGTCGCATGGTCATCACGAAAACAACCAATTGTTACACTTAGCACAACTGAGGCAGAATTCGTGGCTGCTGCAGCATGTGCATGTCAGGTTGTGTGGATGAAGAAGATTCTGGAAAAGCTGAGCTATGAAGGCAGTGACAACACTACTATCTTTTGTGACAATAGCTCAGCGATAAAGTTATCCAAGAATCCTGTGATGCATGGTAGAAGTAAGCACATAGATGTGCGTTTTCATTTCTTGCGAGAGCTGGCCAAAGAGGGAGTCATTCAGTTAAAATACTGTGGAACTAATGAGCAGGTAGCAGATGGGTTAACTAAGCCTCTTAAACTGGAATCATTTCAGAAATTGAGGAGTCAGTTGGGAGTCTGTAAAACACCTGAAATAAACTAGTTGCATAGGCAATCTAGTTTAAGGGAGGGAATGTTATGTTGAGAAGTTTGTTAAGTTTGTTGAGTCTGTTCCTTGTTCAGGTATGAATCAGTTAGTATGAATCTCTGACTGTTAGTAGATTGTTATAGTTGTTACAGTCTGTCGATTACCACAGTTGCAACTGATAGCATGAGTTGCACGTGGTTAGCTTTTATTCTGTAAGGCTATATATAAGCCTCGTTGTTCATTCAATAAGAGTAGTCATTCTCTCAGATAATTGATCTTGATCTGAAGTAGTTAGTAGAGGACCAATTACTCTAACAGTGAGATTAACAAGGTATGCTAGAACATAAATTGCGCTCTCCTTTGTGAATTTCCAAGGTAACCCTCGTAAGACGCGGTGGGAGATGGCGCAATGAACTGCATGGATAATGTAGATGTTTTTTTTTCTCTTTTGACCAAGTGTACTACTCTCTTTCTTGATGAGAAAGTGACAAGTCCAGGGATAGAATTGGTGGCAATCTGCATACCAGCATAAAATATAACCACTAACCTCATCGGTACGGGCTTTTAGAGACTTAAGATAGCGTTTGCAAGTGCATTTCTTTTCTTAAAAGGTATATAACAAGAACAACAAATGGATTTTCAATAATTATAAGGGGAAGCAAGTTTGCTGGTTGCTTTAGAGATAATTTATTTCGACGTTCATTTGCAAATACTGTGCTGGTCTAGAAATTAATTACAAAATTATGTACAGCTGAGTTCATCATAGAAGAATTGTCCACTTTTGTTTATTAACCCTCTGCATTTTGAAGGGGCAAATGTGCACAAAAAGAAACCTTTAATGTCTCTGCTCTTTATTTTATTAAATATCCAGAATACCAGTTTGGTCCAACATAACTCCTGCGATTCTTTAGTCACTTGAATTGAAAACAAATAAATAAATAAAAAAACCTATCCCAAAGTTCTGGGAGCTCTGAGCCACCAATCAACATACTTTGGAACATAATGTTTTTCCATCTTTGGTATTGTTGTTGTCTTTGCTCCACTTTCCATTGAAGCAAAAGGGGGGTTGGCCACCTCATCCGCTCATCAAAGAGAGCTCTCCCTTTTCCTCACGGTGGCCTGAGAATTGAGGACGGTGAGTAGTAAAAAAGGAACAGAAATTCACAAGTCAAAAGAATTAAGACATCGATCTGCTACCCTGTGGAATCCTTTTTTTTATATTGCCAGTGGTTGCAACTTGTTCTCGAAAGTAAGATGACCTTTAGATCCAGCATGTCTTCGTTGTATACAGATACTATGTTTAGACCCTTAAAAAAACCGTTGTCTTGTTGCCTATGTCCAGACAATTGAGGCCAGCTTGTGCTGCCATAGGGTTCAAGTTGGTCTCTAATCTAACGATATCACTAATGACGCATGCTGATGCAACTTGATAGCTACTTATTAGTTCCTAATTCTAAATAGTTAATTCTAACTACTTGATAACGGCGTGTGGCGCGCTTAAGATTTGATCTCTAGAAGATATTTCTTCTCTTTTTTAACGTTCGCCGCAATTTTTTTTATAGTTGTCATTGTTTTTCAAAATTATTTTAAAAAAAATCAATATTTTTTTATTTTTTAAATACTTTAATGTACTAAGATTAAAAAAATTAAATAAAAAATAATTTAAAAAACAACAACGCCACTTCCCGATAAATATGGGTTCTGTGTTTTGGGGCCAAGGTCTACCATATTGAGCTGGCTCTCCTGTCTGCGTGCTTGCCAAGATATAAAATAATAATCCTCAGTGTGAGTGTGTTGGCCCAATTGGTAGAGTCCCGAACCCTCCAGCTCTGGCCTGGTTTCTCGAGAAGCCCGAGTGCCTTTTAGCTATTTTTAAAAATATTTCTTATTTAAAAATATATTAACAAAATATTTTTTTTATTAAAAAAATATTTTTAGCATTAATATAATATATAAAAAATAATTTAAAAACACTAAAAATTATAATTTAAATTGAAAAAAAATGTTTTTCAAAAAAAAATTAAAACAAAATATCAAACCATCTTAAGGTCTAAGGACCGACTCACGGTCTATATATGTTGGTATAGTTATATAAGTCGCGGATTTGACAGGTAAAAACATGAAGTATAGATCAATTTAATATATTATCATTTGAATATTAAAAATTTATACCATCTTGATGGTTTTAAAAATAAAATCAAGTTCTTACTATTTTTAACTCAGTCATAAGAAGTAAAAAAATATATTGAAAAAATAATAAAATCATCAAACTAAATTAAAACA
The DNA here is from genome assembly GCA_009078335.1 of Salix brachista. Classification (NCBI taxonomy): domain Eukaryota; kingdom Viridiplantae; phylum Streptophyta; class Magnoliopsida; order Malpighiales; family Salicaceae; genus Salix; species Salix brachista. The sequence continues at coordinate 12,065,410 of CM018581.1, forward strand.
ATTCATATAAACCACAAAACACTAAATTAAAATGATTTTTACTGTTGGTGATGCAACTTTAATATTTGTTTCAAAGTGTGATTGATTTGCTTTTAATTTTGTTTTTGTTTAGAATTGCATCAAAATAATATTTTTTTAAAATTATTTTTAACATCAATATATAGAAGTATCGAAAAATACTATTTTTTTTAATTTAAATAAAAATACTTTTAAAACGAATATCAAATAAAAACAGAAAGGTATCGATCAACTGATGGCTGAGATTCTCTTATTTCAAGAAAAACATGACTGATGTTAATAAACACATAATCAATTGATTTGAAGAAGCGCATATGATTATTTAATATTCGAAACTATCTAGCGTCCATTCTTCATGAAAATCAAGTTACCAGCATTGATTAACTATTAGCTTCATGAAAATCAAACTACAGTCACCAGCATTGACTAACATTGAAGTTCATCAAGGAAACCATTCCAGCAAACAACACAAAATAAAATTACAATATTAGAGAGTACGAGACATGAACTGCCCTCTTCACACCTCAGATTTCTTTTGCACATCTACCCCTCGATCGATTCCTGCAAAGCATAAACCCTATTTTTTTAAAATTTTTTTTGGATATGTTGCTATGTATAAAAAAAGATCACGATAGGAATATTAATATCGTTTAATGAAATTACCTGCATTAATTCTTGCTGCCTCCAGATCCAGCACCGGCCGAGTTTGGAAGATACCTAGCCCACTATATATATATATAGCAAAACAATTTTTTTGTTTTGTTAGAGTGCCAACAAAGGGAGATGCAATGGAGCAGGGATATATACTTGTTTGCAGCAAATTACAGAAGCTTACATTTTTAGCTGCAGTGCTAAAAGCTTCTCTGTGTGGTATCTCAGGATTGGCCGCTTTGATGCGCTGTATCTCCTCCCTGGAAGGATACTTATTTTAGACACGAGGAGAAATATTTGTGTGCACTGTGTTTTCCCAAAATTGGTGATGAAATTAATTAGTTTTATTTTATAGTATATACTATATATATATATATATATAAAACCGTGTTCTCCACCGTTAAGGCTGGCAGGAGGCGCAAGAATACCTAATCTAGCAATATATAAACAACGTTTTTCAGAAACATGTGTCTAGAAAGAAAAATTGTGTTCTGTCTCTTACTTCATAAACCTGTTGTAAGTAGATGGAAGTCGGTGTTTCTTCTCCGGCGCTGCGAAAAATGAATAAAAATTAAAACGAAAGAAGAAACCTTGTAAATTTAAGGGGAGGAATATATAGAAAATGTAAACTAAATTAATGTGCTGTTGTTTAAATGAAATCCAAATTAACTTGGGATTCCTACGTTTTACTACGAAGGGTACTTTGGGCACCAGAGGTTCGCTAGAGGTAGAAGACGATGAGTATTCGCCTTTTCCGAAATCAGAGCAAAACCCTTGCGTCTCCTTGAATAGCAACTTTTCATTACCAGAAACTCCCTTCACAGTACACAAACACACACAAGGTAATTAAAATAATGCATCCATTTTGACACGGCTCGATTGCATGTGTGAAGTCTTACTGTAGAGATCTAGCTAGGTCAACCGAATCATCCAAGAGAAAGAAGAAGAAGACGATGAGAGTTTTATTTATATTGTATTAAAAAAATATTTGACTTTATGATAGTGACGGGATCCTGTATTTAGTTTAAAATATGTCATATAATCTACCTGAAAACTCAGTTGGTGGTGATCAATATCGAAACAGTGCCCTAGGTTGGGAGGTCTGGTGCTGAGAAAGGATAGATTATTGCAATGACCACATTTGACCGTCACAGTGTCCAGCATCCTCTTGCATGGAATCCGGACCTGGAAAATTGAACAATATTGGCAAAGAAAACTTGAAATTAAATCTTCGAGTATATATATATGGCAGCGCAACCACAATATATATATTCTCAGGCTACAAATGTTCGATCACCCATGAAATGAAATAAAACTTGATGTGTAGATATATATATATATATATATATATATATGGAAGAAACGTAGAGCCACATTTTGCTTTCAATATGCACGTGGAGAATTGTTTAAGGTCATGAGGTAAATGACAAGAATAGATGTGAAAATGGTACCGCAAGAACAGTGTTGCAGAAGTTGCAGCGGACATAGGAAAGATGATGATCGGGTGATGGAACATCGGCGTCGATCAGTTTCTCTTCCAGGTTCATTGTCAACCAAGAGGAAAGAACAAGATTGTAAAGTAGAGATGGTTGATTGCAGTGGAGGGTTTCTTGAGAGACAGCTACAAGAAGTCTGGCTAGGGTTTGTGAATATATAATAACAAGAGGGGTGCATCAAAAATGGGAATAGAAATGGCTAAGCGTCAAAAAGAAAATCTATTGCTACTAATTGTAGTCATAGGGTGATGATAGTACACCTACCAGATTAATTAACCTCGGATTTAGGTACATGTCTGGTAAAATCTTCTTTTTCGTTTTTTTATTTTTTAAATTAAAATCTTAAAGTTTTTACTCATAAAAATTTGTATTATGGGCCAGTATCCATAAAAAATAATCATCCTTGATATATCGAAACTATGTATAGAGTCGACAAAAATAAAAATAAAAATAATTAACAAATACCAAATCAAGAAATTTCGTTTATATAGAGATATATCGTTTTATTAATGTTGGTGCGGTTTCCCATGATGTTGTCGAATCAATTCTCTACTCACTTTCTTGCATTTTCGTTTGGCAAAAAATCAACACCACCCTTAAAAATATGATTATTGCAAACCAATTTTCAATGATATATGTCATGGTAAAAGGGTGGATATCAGGAGTTTATTTTTAATGTGATTTTAGGTTCGATTTTTATGATGGCTAATACGATGATGACTAGAAATTTATATTACTATTAATTTCAAAACTCGTAAAATTAGTCGAGATACACGCAAACTGACCCGGATACTCATATTAATAAAAAAAAATTGGTTTGCAATAATTTATAGTATTTGAAGTCCTGAGCTCAAGTATTGTTGGTCTATGTATCTATCCCAACTCAAGCAAGAGCTGAAAATTTTCAAGGTAAGCATAGTGGAATATCAACCCAGGCATGCACGCTAAGCTTGAGGGTTTTCGAAAATGGATCGACAAGGAAACAAATATTAGTTCGTAAATTAAGTGGTTTATTATTTTTTTCTTTCAAGAATATAATTGGAAATAGTTTTTGATGATTAAAATCAACCACCAAACTACGTACATCCCGTATCTTAATTAAAATCTCAAGAACATAAATTTAGTATTGGATCTCCGACGCATTAGCTATATATTTTGCATCCTTTCGCATGCATTTGTCTATTTATTCTTGAAATGTTGACAAAATAAGACACCTAAGTAGATGCGAACGATGCAATACTTTACAATGAATGCGTGGTCAATCTATTTATATATTATAATACTTTTCGTGTGATATAAATAATTGAAGGAATTCCAAATCGAAAAGATATACATGGTTGAAAAACTTTCAAGTTTGAAGTATTGGAATTGACTTTTAATTATTTTCAGATTCCTAATTGTTGTGTGAGGTTTTGATCAAGGTTATCTCGAGTAAGCCTTGATTAATTGGCCAAGTACACAGAACCAGTTGATATATATATATATATATATATATATTCCGATTAACATAGATATTCGAGTTAGCTTGTGCATAACTAATCGTACAGATCTCAAAATTAACGATTATATAAATATTCGGTAACCATCCGAAACTCTACCAGTTTGATATATTGTTAGTCGGCCAAGTGAAGCACGCTGTTGTCAAGATAGGAAAAATGAAGAGAAGCGTGATGGAGTGAAAAAGATAGTGAAGAGAGGGTAACCTGCATGGTTTCCATCTTTTGTGGGTGCAGTTCTAAACAAGGAAATCTGAAAGAGACAGATGCTAAAGCTCCAGTCACCCTCGCCCTAATAAATCAAAATAGGATATGGGTTCTGTGTCTTTTTGTGTGTGATGGGACGATTCCTCCATTTCCCGATAAGGAAACGAAGCTATAGCAACACTGGTATCCTCGCCTTGCTCTGCTCGTATAAATCGGGCCTCTTCATCTAGCTCTAGGCGTCTATTGCCCTCGAGATCTCTCCTCATCAGACCGATGCATGGCTATTCATTTCGATCCCTGCTGGTTAGGTTTTCGATCACCTTTACAGTCTGATCGATTCAGATTTTCGTGGGCTGGCATTGTTTCCATCCAACGAGATTCCCATGTCTTCCTTTGATTTCTTCAATCACCAGACCAGCTCACACTTTTAGTTCTGTTCATTAACGGATTTGGACACCATCATTGGATCTGTTGTCGCCCTCTTTCTCTTCCCTTCGAGGAAATTCAGATTAGACACCTCCATTCCCGTGCTCATCATCTGATCTCTCTCCTTTCCATGCCTCGATCTCTTTTTTTTTTCCTTTGATCAAGACTAGTTCTCTTTCTTTATAATATTTTTATAGCAGTCGTTTTTGCTTGTTTGATCTAACATTAATTGTCCTGTGATGTTTTTTCTTCCATTTTTTAGTACTGCTTTAATTAGTTCTTAGGCAGTTAATCCGACTAGGAAGAAAATGCTTTCTAGATTCATGGAAGAATGAATAAACACTGGAGATTAATTTGGAATGTAAAATTATACTTAAATCTCAGCTTCTTGTTTCGTTTTTTAAAACAGTATATATATATATATATATATATATATATATATATATATATATATATATATATCCTATCGATCTATTGGTAGGAAATCTGTTGGAGAATACAAACAAATACAGAGTTGGTTTAAAGAAATGAAAACATTGTTTTTAATGGATATTTATTTATCTTAATTATACAAAGACAATATTTTTAGGATCCAACTAATTATTCTAAATTCACATTATTTTTATAAATAAAACCCATATTTATAAAGACTTGGAGAAAAATATTTTTTCTCAATGTGATTTGGACATATTTTATTTATTTTTATTGATTTACAAACTACAATTACAAGCTTGTCTCTTGTTTTAGAGTAGGCTTTAAGTTTATATGGTTTGGTTGGCTCCGCCAACTTCCGAAAAATGTTTGAGCTATGTTATAAAAAACATTAAAAGGTGTGAAGTTATTTTTTATATTGTAGATATATATTTTTGTATTGATTCACAAAGAGAGAAAGTTCACTGAATTTTAGTGGGAGAGAAAGTCATTATTCATGCTATTTTTGAGAAATATAAATCAAACTCAATTTCATTTCAGGTTTCTGGACTTTATTTTGGGTTTATGGGTTGATTTTAGGTGTTCCAAAGATGTGGGGAGGTTTACCCATGGGGTCCTGGCGGAGTGGTTAGGTGCACTCTCGTCGCTTATTAGGTCTGGGGTTCGACCCCTCTCTTCGTCTGCAGTCGGCCTCTTGGGGAGTACTTGTCACCCGGTGTGAAAGGGATTGGTCTGAGCTGGCGCTCAGGATACCCTTGGTAATACAAAAAAAAAAAAAAGATGTGGGGAGGTTTTGGGGTTTAAATAACTTAAAAATTAGGCTTTTAGAGAGAAAAACGTTAATAGCTAAGATTTGAGCTTGCAAACAACGTGGAATGGATAACATGTCATTCATCCCTTTTAAAAATTAAAAATAAATAAATAAAGCCCAAAAATACAAGTTTAGGCTTGAAAGCCCACCACGCTCCTTGACTTTTCCTTGCATGTTTGGGCTATATATGGGGGTTAAGTATCCATATTTTAATCTATATTTGTCTCACAATTTTTTTAGTTATTGTTATTGATTTATTTATTAACACACATAATTCTTGATTTAATTAATTAATAGACACATAAATCTTTTGATTTGCACTTAACCATAAAAACATTTTAGAAAAACCTACATCTATACAATTTTCTTTTTGTTAAGAAAAACATATATGACAAGTGATGGAGCGTGAGTAAAATAACTTTTCTTTTTATTTAATTAATATCATTTTTCTTTCTTCTTTTTCTTGTTTTTTATTACAGTACTGTCAAAAACTCTACTGATTTAGTAAAATGTCGTGTTATATTTATTATCTCGACGGTTTTTAAAACGACAGTTTTAACACGGCGGGGCTGGAGTCAAGTTGATACTTGGAGGTAAAAATGTGTGTTTGTCATTGTATTTTTTTTTAAAATAAAGTTTTTATTTTATTTTGTATTTTAAATTAAAAAATTTGATGTTTCTAGATCATTTTCATATACTGATATAAAAAATAATTTAAAAATAAATAAAAAACATAATTTTGATGTATTTTTAAACAAAAAATACTTTAAAAAACAACTTCAAATGCACTCCTAAACAACGAATAAGCACCTCCTAATTATTTTAATAAACCGCAGCTTCTCTCTTTCTTACTGCACTCGCTCTGATTACCAATTGCCGGGCACAAAATTTCAATCAATTAACTTCGACTGCATGCCATAAGCTCTCACGCCAGATATCTCACCCTAAATTTAGTTCGGCTCGGTTATGCCTTCTCACCTATCAAAAACAAAGTTTAGTTAAGTACCTAATTAAGAAATTCCCGTGCATCCACGTCGTTGTAGTATAGTGGTGAGTATTCCCGCCTGTCACGCGGGTGACCCGGGTTCGATCCCCGGCAACGGCGATTTCTTTTTATCACTATTATTACTATCACTATTATTATTATGTCAATTCCAATCTATATATATAATGAACTGAAAAATAATTTCATGAACTGTTAGATTGCAACAGAACTGGGCTGTCCGTTGCTCTTCTGTCATGTTATCCGCCAGCTTAATTCTGCTATCTTGTAGGGTAAAGATCGGTTTGGATACCAAGCTCGTCGTCCTTACAATGTGGGAGCTTATAAGATGGAAATTCGTGAAGGTCCCTTGTGTTTTGCTCTACCATATTCTTAGCTAGCTTGATGCAAAGGTAGAAAGGCAAGACTGGTTCTCTGTACCCTTATGAATCTATTGAAAATTAGGATGCTTGCAAGAACTTGGATGGAAACTCTAGAGATTCCGAATTCCTTTGCGGGGGAAAACACCTCAAATCTGCAACTGGTTTTAATGACAGTAATGTCTGTCATCGTTTCCAGCCAATTCCCTATTTCCCTTCTGACCTCCAAAGTAATTGCATACCCTTTCCATTTGGTTTCTTTATCATCATAAACTGCTTATCTTGGAATCATATGTTACTAATTTGAGCAAGAATTTTCTTTATGCATATCAATGCATGCGCAGTGACTTATGAAGCCCTGATGCAAAGTCCATCAAAATATGAAGTCGAGATTCAAAATCATGCCATGCGTCTTTGTCTCACATTGAAAGAATGTCAATGTGAAGTAGCCGGTGACCAAAAGCCATCTCTTTCTTCTCTCGTGCACACGAAAAGAATCTCAATTTTATTGTCAGTTAGTGCGCTCTTCTTGCTCACAAGAAACTTCTGCCTCCCAATGCTCACATTCCCCTCAGAATTTCTGAACACGCGGGTAATGATTTGGCAGCTTCCAAGATTTCAAGAAAATCCAAACGAAATTGGATCCTTGACAGCTAGTAAAAATGCCAGCCCGGGCCATGATTAACTATTGGGGCTCCAAGTTTTTGGCCGTGTTCTATCGAGGCATCATTTTCACCTGACTAAACAGTGAAGTTCGTACCCTTCTGTCGAGTTTCATTTCAAATATACTCTACCAAAAAATCTTACCATCGCAAAATTAAATTGAAAAAGGAGGAAACAAATCTTCGGCCCACCACCGAGTTTTAAAACAAATGTAGAGCCATTGCTAAGAACTCATTCAAATCTGATATCATCTAAAGCTGAGAGCAATGTAGCAGAAAAGGTTACATCCAGCTAAGCACTAGGAATGCTCTCGAACTTCAACTCGAAAGGGTAACAAAAATTCTGCAATAAATAATAACGATGGACTACGACGACTTGACCATCATGATAAAGGTACAACAAGGCAGCAACCGGATTTAGAACGCACTCTACTTTGCGGTACTGTTGAGTTCATCCCAAGCTTCAATCCAAGTGACCATGGCGTCAGCTAGCTTAATGAAGTAGGGATCAATCTTGCCAAGTTTCTCCTTGACCTGCTTGGCAAGTTCAATGTAGCATTGTTGAACAGTGACGCATTCCTTGGGAAGAACTGCAGACTGGAAGAATGGGATCAGGTCTTCCTGCCAGTAGATACCCTTGTACTCCTTTTTTAGGTTAACGAAAGGGTTGCTTGCTTTGCTGTGCCAGATGTAGGGCAAACCAGTCTTAACTCCATATCCCATGTGGTCGCATATGACCTACAGACAGTACATGTGAGTTTAACCATCCAGAAAATATTTCTGTATCCATAATAATATGATGCCATCATTGTAGATAGCCAGTACGGATTTGGGCTAAAAAAGTGTAATCATTCTCAGAACATAGATGCCTCTGATCTACCGGACTTATTTCATGGCTTTGTATTCAATGCACGGAAGAATGATTCAAGTTTCAATTAAACAGAAAGAAATCTTAATTTTCTTGAGATGCCCAGAAGTCCCAGAACAGAGTTTAGGATTTAACCAGCAGCTTGTTTACTTAATTGCTAGTCTAATTTAACATTTCCTAACTCACAGGACATTGTGAAAAGTAATTTGGATGAAACTGTGATCAACCAAGACCTTGATAAAAAACAAATCATGATATGAGATGGAAATTTCATACAAATCACACCTTCATGCACCAGCCAGCCCACATGTCATCATAGCGTCCAATTGGCTGACCATCACCCATGAGCCCAAAATACATAGCAGGTCCAATCAATTCACGGTTGAAACCCAGATTCATACCACACATCGGGAAAAGGGTTCCCTTAGGTATTGTCAGAACAGTGTCAACATATCTGAAACGTAAAAGGAAATGAGTAAATAAGGTCAAATCCCCAACACTGTTAATCACATGACGAGGAGTATATGTAACCATTTTAACTTCCAGTTGACATATAAATACCGTGTATTTCTCTCAAGAGGCTTCACAAGCTGGGTGGGAGCATCATAATCAGGGATATTAAGCCAGAGGCCATGAGAAACAGCAGTGGGAGCACCCTCTCGAAGACTGAAAGGATATCCCCTGACAAAGTCCGCACCTTCTCTGTAAGGATCATAAAGAGTGTTGAAAAAAAATGGAGTGGATGGGCTCAGAAGGTTTTTGATGTGCTGCTCGAGTGCATTAATCTGTTCACCCGATGGATTTTTAGCAACCTGCATATAAACATAGAAAAAAAGCAAAGCATGAAATACTTCGCGAGAAAAATAGGTGAATCAAAATCACATGTTCATGGTCTTCATCAAGCTATTTACTTATCCTCTTTCATTTTGATCACATTTGTATTCATTCATTTTTCTTGATGGCTAGCTACAGAAGATAGATTGAACACGCCGTCATCAGCGTTGTACTTTATTGACAAGTAAAATAATGAGCCATGTGGGCATCATAGCGAGCCAAGTGCTTGTAAAGACAAAAGCACTGGCTTTCTGAGATGCCATTTTGCTATCAGATCCTCTATCATGCATAGAGACAATATCCAGTCTTTTATTTGGGATGTAAATAGCATGGCATTGTGTGAAGAGGACCTTGTGACCAGATTTGCATCATTCAGTCAAAATATGAATATTTTGGACTTCAACTGAGGCCTAAAATGAAGGACTCATTACCAATGGTTTCATATCTCGCAGAATGACCTCAAAGTCTAACCTTCTATGTGAACGGAAGGATAGTCAATGAAGATCTAACTCAGTGTTGAAGATTTATGTAAACACGCAGCATTTTATGCCTTTAGCTAAAGAAGCAAGAGGACCGATTTCAATGTGGCAAATCGATGCTTGTGCTTTCAAACTGCAAACGCAGCAGTTGAAAGCAATCAAAATTTATAAAATGGGCCCACTTAACATTCAGCAAGACAAACAACACCCAGCAAGAAAAAAAAATCATCATAAAATTTCAAGATCCAGACTTTCAAACAGAAAGTGACAATTCTCCACCGACACACCATCCCAACAACACTCCTGTATCTCTTCTCCAAATATAGCTCACGGAAACACAGAAACCCGTGAAAAAGAGGATCCAAAAATTTCAAATCTACCATAATATTCCAAGCTCCATCCCCAGAAACAGAAACAAAAACTACTGAATCAGCCCTTAAAGAGCCACCTGACCGAAATTGACTCAACTCAGTCAAAAACCAAAGCTAGATCTAAAACCCTTCATTAAGCAGCTAATTCAGAAAAGGGTATTCGAATATGACAGAAAAACACAGGGGAGAAAAACTTACAAAGCAATCATCATCAATGGTGTAGATATACTTCTTTTTGGAGACCATGTAACCAAAGCAGCGACAAGCAGAATCCTTGAATGAGATGCAAGAAGCCTTGGGACCCAGAATCCTATTAATATCATTCCTATTGTAGAGCTCATAGTCAAAACCTTCAGGGACCTTGATGATCTTTGATGGGTCACCATCTTGGACTATGATCAAGTGATATTGCTCAAAAAAAGGCCTCCACATCTCCAAGAAATCAAGGTTTCTGATGGTGGGTATCACTATATCCAGCTCATCTTTCAAAACGGGAGTGGGTTTGACAGAAGATCCCGCCATTTTTTGCACAGACTACAGAGAGAAACGGACAAGATGCAGAAGACGAGTAGAGTAGATGGACTTCAACAAGAGAAGCGGTACCGCGCCTAACTTAGTCTCGGATATATAAGGAGAGAGGTTCTGAAGGACAGGACAAGGGGTGAAAAGGTAAAAAGCTTTGTTACTCATGTATAATAAATACATCGCATTTAGGTCCCTGATCTTTAGGGATATTTTGGGGACAGTACAGATTCTTTTGACTCGCTATGTATATTATCAATTAATGGGAATGATGGTGAATTAGAGGCTCTTTCATTCGATAGTGAGTTGTTGGAGGCCGGGAGGGTGCTACTTGAACATTTTAATTTTATTTTTTTATGAAAAAATTAATTGATTTTAGTTGATTATCCATACAATTTGGGAATATATTAAATGTTCTTTCTAAAAAATCTCATGAATCCATAAATCCGATGTTAGTGGATTCTACCAATGGATGCCATGAATCCAATGTTAAATTGTTTTCTATAAGTTATACTAATTCAAAATATATGAAGTTACAATATATTATTATTATTATTCCAGTGATGCTCTATGCCTCGTGGATCCAAGGATAGTCATTGATGTATCTATTGCATCATTTTGGCAAGGAATTTAATTAAAAAGACTCGATACTTTACAATGTTTTATGGTCAGTATATTCTTTAATAAATTATAATGCATCAATGCCAAATTCATCTCTATAATTCGATTAAAAGCATGCCAAATTTTGGAGAGTTCATAGCATTTTTCTTCTTGTATTTAGTTTAAGATTTCAATTTTGACAGCTGGTAAAAAAAAAACACTAATTAACTATCAAACCAGCCCCCGATTACAGGATATTCAATTTCCGTTTCTTTAAGCCTGACCATAAGGATCGGTTGTGCTTAACCCATCAGTTTACTAACCCACGATTACAGTAACGGGGCCGTCAGTGAGTTGGGCTTAGCCATCTCAGAAAAAGTGACATGGGCTCGCTTGTTAAATTAATCACGGGCTGCTCAATCTCTCTATTCGGAGGATTAGTGGATTATGCATAGTATTTAAGATCCTGGGCCTATAATGGGCTACGAGTCCAGTACTCTATCCAGTACAGATGTAAGATGAGCTTCCTTTATAGGCCCAGAATAGTATCGTCTTCATTTTCATTTTGTATTACTCTGTATTTAGAGCTTTTCGGTTCGGTTTTTATCAAAAAAATAATCAAATCAAAAATTATATTTTTTTAAAAAAAATAACTGAATTTAACCTAGTAAAAACCGACCAAAACTGCTCGTTTTTGGTTCGGTTCAGTTTTTATGATTAAAAAATTGGGTTGACTATGGAACCCCAGTTAAAGCTCTCCCTAAGGACCATCCGATAGAATAGCTGATATACCACAATCGTTGTCCTGGACATAGAAATTAAAGGCATTCAAAGAAGACCAGAGATATAAAAAGTAGCAGGACTGATTTTTTCACAGAAAAAGACATTTGTATATTCTTAGTTTGCTGGTTTTGCCTACTCAGATTTATCAAGAGCGCAACCAACCTCTGCGACTGCAACTGCACCTTCTGCTAGTTTGTTTGGGTTTATTAATGAGGGAGGGAGATGCCAAGAGGGAGGGCTGCTGCTGCTAGGGTTTGTTTTAAAGAGGGAAGGAGAGGCCAACAGGGGAGGGGGGCTACTGCTGCTAGGGTTTTGAAATTAGAAAAGAAATGAAAGTTAATATTTATAGTAAGGTTTTTAATCGAACCGAACCGGTTCGGTGTATGCGGTTTTTCCTTTACAAAACCGGAACCAAACCGGGTTTTATTTTAGAGTTTTATAATCAATTTAATTGGTTTCTTTATCGGTTCGATTTTTCAATTTAAACTGTTGACCGGCATGTTTTTCTTTTCTTTTTCTTCCTCTTCTCGGGCAGTCTATTACGTGCTTGAACCCTTGAGAATTTCACAAGCGATTTTAACCATTCCCAGTTCCTTTCCAGGACATAGCCTGGCTCCTCCTCCGTAATTAAATGATAAATCCCACCATTTAATAAAACTTAAATGTTGCAGGAACGAAACTCTTAGCAGACCCCCCCCCCCCGGACTTAAATTATATAAATGGTTTAACAAATATTTTTAAACTTGCCATTTAGGTTGACTCTGAGGTAATTTATGGTTTAAAATAAAAATAAAAATATTTTTTTATCAATAAATAATATTAAAAAAAACCCGAAAACGAAAAATGAATATGTTTTTTTATAGAAAAATAATATTTTTTCTGTTCAAAAGTCAAAATCATCTCAGGGTTATCCAGTATATACTATGGAACAAGAAGGATGACAATGAATCTTTTAAATCTTTTATACTTCCACGTTATTTCATGTTTCAAGTTATCCAGGATCCTCAAGGCCCATTGGTCCAACATGGGAGTAAAAACAAACATTGGGGTATGAAGCCCGACCTACCTTTTACCCGAATCCGATATTTTTTAAAAAGGGCCGAGTATTCCGGCACATCGAGAGAGATGACCTCATCCTCCCTCCCTTTCTCCAAGCAGGCTGGCTTGGCTCGTGGTAGGTAATAAAAGTGGCGCTCTCCCTCCCCTCTCTCCCTCCCTCTGCATATCAGCAGTGGTCAAATTGGTCACAATTCTAGACGACGACGATTGCTACTAGCTAATAACAGAAGAGCTCAACAAGAAGTTTGGTATTCAAAAGCCTTCTGGGGAAAAGAACCTTTCCAAGAAAGAAGGAGAGCCTGACTAAATAATAATAACAATAGAAGAAACAGGATGCCGACCCTGACGAAGCTGTACACCATGCAAGAGGCAGCCCAACACAACACTCCTCAAGATTGCTGGGTCGTTATTGATGGCAAGGTATGTAGTAGCCTTGGCATCCCTCCTCCTCCTCTCTTTTTCTTAAGCTCAAACGAGCAGAGTTGCCTGAGCAAGTGATGTAACTCTGAATTTATTATGCTTACATAAACTTTACTGGATTGGCCACCGCTATTGTTTTGTGATGCGAACTCAATATTAAGGGTTAAGTATATAGATGAGCATTATATTAAGTTCATTAGAAAATTATGGTCTTTGTTATTTTTTCCACTTTGTTCTAGAGCTTGGAGTGTTTCCATGGGGTTCAGAGCGCCCTTTGTAACTATTATCCCTCATGGGAAATGGATCTTGTATAGTAAATCGGTAATTTGCCACATTCAGCTTCATAACCAGCATCAATACTGAGATTTGCGCCGCTGGATTGATTGTTTTGTCTTTTTTTCTTTTGTTGCATTTCTGTATTTGCAAAAAAAAAAAGAAAAAAAAAAGGAGTCAAATCCCATTACTCGCCTGGATGCCCATTTCATAATTCTCTTTAAGGAGCTGTGTGGTGAAGAAAACTAAAAGAAAAAGGCCTTCTACACTTGTGGATGATTTTCAAATAGCTGTTGAATTTATAGAGACAGCAGATGGTTGCCAGGGCTTTTTCTTCGCTTTTGTTTAAAATGTTTGGTCTGTAGTCTGATTGAAACTTTCGCCCTTGATTTGAACCAAAAGTTCACATCTTTTCTAATAGAAACTGGATTGCAAACATCTGTCGCTAGCATTCTTCGGAACTATTCTGGGTGTTGGCCCAATTTAGTTATTCCGACTACCACCGCTCGAACAACAACAGATGATACGCACTTGTATTTGTTGTAAATTTGTTACACCCTATTTGCCTCCTAGATGTAAGTCCACTAACCAAGCATCTTTTACATTTTTTACTGTCTGAATTTTTGTTGTCTATGAGAACTTACTATCGTATCTTGCAACTTCATGACCCATTTGATGTAGGTGGCAGAAGTTGAGCTTTCTTTATACTTTTCAGCTGAGTTATATAACCAGTAATGCAATGTCTATGTTTGTGCTGATAAAGGCTATTTGGATTATTTGAATTCTTTGGTCTGGTTGCTTTTATACTCTCTAGAAGGATTACATGCTCTCATCTGGGCCAATTCATCTTTGATAGGTGCTTGGCATTTGTTATCATCCTTAGTTCCTTACATCTTTGAAAGAACTAGTATGTAGTGTATATGGTCCCCGCCAAATCGCATGTTATCAGTTCGTCGCATGCCAAATTTGATGTTTCCATGTGTGATTGTTATAGCAACCAGCAGTTTGCACTATGGAAGGTTTACCTCAGTCTCAATATAGACTACAATTATTTTCTATCATATGTGAATCTTCTTATTGTTCTCGTCTGCTCTTTTTTATTGCTGAGATTGCTCATGGGTGGGTTGGGTCTGTCTTGACTCTGGATTTGAGCCAATGAGGAAATTTTAGTTTGAAGTTACGTGCAGATATCTTGTTGGGCAGGCATGCAGTCACATAGTTATGTGGAATTTGATGGTGTCAGGATAATGATAATGGCAGTAAACATCAAATTAGTGGTTTAGATTTTTATTTTTTTTGCATGAACACTTGTGATATGACCAAATGATGCTTTGCATTAGCTGTAAGTAAATGCTTTCTTGGCTACTATTGATGACACCAGCTTGCATATATTTTTCTTTTTGCTGCTAGCCATTTGTGCCTGTATCATGAGTATTCACTTTACCAACTAATTCGGGGCATGTAAAAGGTGCTCCATATTTGGAGATTTACCATCAAGATTTAAATGTTTCACCTGTGTTGCTGGCATGCAATGGAGTTGTGTACATGCAGAGTAGCCATCGATGATTCTATTGCAAAGATTGTTTGCGTGTTCTAAATCTATTATCTATAGACTTATCTTATTTATTTTTGAATCACTCCTTCATATTTTGTCTTGCTTTTGAATCACAGAGCAATTTGATTGTGTCCTTGAATTGACATTCTATTATGTATACCGAATCAAGAAATGTTATCATTATGCCTTACTTCTTAAAGACATTAAGTCATGGTCTTATTATCTTTACTGAAGCCATTCGTACCAAAAGAAGACATGAACTCCTGACTTTCTCCTCTTCCATAATGTTTTCCTAAAATATGTTCATTCATTCATATCAGGTTTATGATGTGGGTTCATATTTGGATGAGCACCCTGGTGGAGATGATGTTATCCTGGCTACAACTGGTATTTACTTGCATTTTCTTCGTATGAAGTTGAAATTGCTTTGTGAAAAATATCGAGAAGTATATAATGATGTGGCAATATAGATATTAGTCATTAGTCTAACAGACTAACACTGTAATGTTATTGAAGGCAAAGATGCAACAGATGAATTTGAAGATGCTGGGCACAGCAAAAGCGCCAGGGAGCTATTAGAAACCTTTTTCATTGGTGAGCTTGACCTGTCTGCCACAGTCATCCCAGAACTTGAAATCTCCTCCAAGAAACAAACAGATTGCACCCAGAAGCTCAAGGATTTGACAAAGCAATACTGGGCAGTTTCTGTAGCCATTGCTGGCGTCTCAGTGGTGGTTGGCTTCATGCTCTTACGCAAGAAGTAGAGGAGCTCATCCTTTTTTATCCTGGCTGTAGGGAAAGCATTTTGTATCAAATTTTGAATAATTAGGGGGGTGATGATTGAGAATAGCCCATTGTTATTTATAAAAATTGGAAGACTGGGAAAACTACACCCGATCTCAGATTGAAGCATGATTGGGGAGTGCCATACGCATGATATTATTGAAAGAAAGTGGAATAAATGACGTGGTTTTTGCTTCTTTTATCCGCACCTGGCTTCGTTTCTTTTGAATTACTGTTTACATTTAAACAGGTTAAGTACGTAATGCATGATTACCCGTGGCGCACTGCTCAGGCTTGGCTGCCTATCAAGGTCCAAGGCTACTTTGAGCTCGGAGAGAAGCTGAAGGCCTTGATGCAAGCAGGATGGTTTTGTGTATGGTGCATCCTTTGTTGCTCTGCAAAAGAGACGACCATCAAAAATTATATTAATATGCGTTGCTGCTAATACCACAGTAAAAAAACTGTAGCTCGTTCATTGAGTCTGCAAATTTAAAGTTTATCCTATCCATCTGCGATCCAGTGACAGATTTTACATGACCCGCTTATAAGGAAATTACTATGAGAATCACGCAGCCCCGCCTACACGCTCGAGGATCACGATAGCTTTAAACTATCAGCAGCTCCATTTCTAGTTTTTCATAACTCTTCTTTGATTCTTTTGCTAACTACAAATCTAGTTATAAATTCTGTATTTAAAAATGAGATATCAAAGTTGGAGCACAATTTGATAGCATTGTGGTAGAATTTAAAAAAATTCTTTGAAGTTAACAAAGCATTCAAGGGTATCGTCTCATAAGCCTCTTATCCCTTGAGATCTTGCATAACATTTGCAGATCCGAGCTCACCCAACTCTGTCAGGTTTCAATGTATGTATATATATATATATTATATCATTTCCTGTTTGAAAACTTTCGAGCAGCAGCATCCCCTGTTACTTATCTAGAAAAAAGAAGTAGCGTCACTTTCTGGAAAGAGATGAGAGATGCTCTCACCATTATTTATGTTCATGATAATTGAGAGTAGGTGGAGAAGCTAATCATTATCTCTATGGAAAGTGATGTCACGTTTAAAGCAGGAATAGGTTTCTGTCCAATCTTCTCCTTTCTCTTTTTCCTGATCACTACTTCCCTCTAACGGCTTAATTATCAAGTCTAATGGTGTCAGTATGTTGTTTTTTCTCTCCAGTTATTCACAAGAAACTCAAAGTTTATGCATGCCTGGTAGAACCTACCGATTCAAGTACATTGCTCCACAACCAAATTATTCTGAAGAACCCGAACAATGCCCGACGGCAACAGAGAAAACATAATATCAGATAGCATAGAATATGATGCTGGGTTTGAGCATTTCAGTTGCATAGATTTCAGCCCCAGGGATACCAGAGAATTTCGGTGTGAACTGTACACCTTTTGATTTGCTGCCAATGCTCGCTTGCATGGAACCTGTAGGGACTGTATATATGCCAGAGTCAAATTATATCTGAGAAAAAAAAAAAAAAAAAAAAGAAGAGAGAGAGAGAGAGAGAGGTCCTACAGAATGCCATGGAACTTGTAATCTCTTTGCAAAGCAAATGACAAAATCTCTATTAACGCTGGCTCTCCATTGATCTATCATCCCATCTTCATAATCCATCCTAGAAGAAACAGAACCGGAAAAAGTTTCTGCACCGAGGTCCCAACTTTATTCTTCATACAAAAAGGATATCACACTTCTCCAACTCCTCTAAAGAAGAGAGGATGAAATGGAGAATTTAACCCAAAGTAAACAAGATAAAAGGGAAAAGAAGAGGGGGGCTGCTAATCGAAAGAGAAGGATCCACAGGTGTTGAGTCCGTCCACAATATACAAAACATACATATCGGCAGTGACAGCTTTACCCTACTACTCAGAAAATTGAGAGCCGTCAAGTTTTGAGGCAGCTGGCTTGTCCAAAAACCACACCAGCTTCCCTTTCGTTGGCTGAACCAACCGTGCAGGCAATGACAGGCAGTCCGGTCCTACATCATCAATTGCCAGGTGTACAGCCTCCGCTTTGCTCTCACCTGTCACAACCACGGCCACATTGGATGCTGAGTTGATGACAGGCAAAGTGAACGTGATCCTCTCCGGTGGGGGTTTGGGGGAGTCGGTGATAAAAGCTACCCACCCGGCTTTCTCGTCGAGCATAGGGTGGTTGGGGAATAGCGAAGCAACATGACCATCGGGACCCATTTCAAGAAGGATGAGGTCAAACTTTGGGCAGTCACTGTTATCAGACACATTAATTGTCCGTGTTTTCACTAACTGTCGAATATGAAACTCGTATACATCAGCAGCCTCCTCTGCCGACACTGAATCATTGATAGAATTCACATGACTGGGTACCACGGGCACCTGCTAGCACAATGATAAGACCGTAAGTGACTGTCATAGAATTACCAAATAAGAGAAGCATTAAACAAGTTGAATCTTTTGTTGTTTCCGCTTAAAGACCCTGATGAAGATAAATAAAGAAATGATAATTTTCTACCTTAAAGAGGTAATCTACTTTCAAAGCCAAATGCATTTTCTGCATGCTAATACTGTGCCAAAAATATATAGTGACCCATCTTCATGCATAGTGATTGATCTTACATATAGAGTTGGTAATGATTCCCTTCAAATTCACCAACAGGTCTGATGATGTAATGGTGATCAAAATTTAACCAGATCTTTTCCTTGTAAAATGCAGTTGGCCCATGTTTCTGTGTCGCAAGGGGGAAACAGAGTTTATACTAAGGCAAGCTAGCATATTTCCTAGGCGTTCATGGAAGCAAGAAGAGCTCTTTCTGCAACTTAAAGAAATTTAGCTAAACTTTCCTGTTTCATCTTTGTTCAGGGGGCTGCTGAATTTCTAAAATGAACACCGTCACACATCAATGGTAAAGAAGTGCAGTGGAAAAGGAGAGAAGGGTCTCATGTTTATGAAAAGACACAGCACTAAAGCATAACCACACAATATGGAAACAAACGTCAACTTTCTGATTTCATTTTTATTTAATGCTCATATATGCAACTCTTATTTCGGATTAGTACTAGCTAGTAGTAGTAGGGTAATTTTCACAACCACCCTTCGCAACAAGGAACGTGAAGCCCGAAAAAGCCTGCGGTGTTCACAAAGAGAACACCTTTGAATGTGCCTTCGTTCTAAAATTTTCAATATTTCTGCCATGTTAACTCCATGGAACAGAATCTTTGAAGACAAGATGAAAGAAGCTGCTTATGATGGTGGATTGAGATAGATAGAAAGAAGAGTGGCTGAGATGGCACTGGAAGATGATTGTCAAAGATCTACTCAGGAATATTGGTCTGCATAGGACAAAAGGAAATAAATGATCGATTTTAAAAAGCCAGTCCAAAGTAGTTGGCGTTTTCAGTTATTTTGAGTTGTACAGAGCAGAAGTGTATAAGAACAGGCCAGTTACTATTAAAGAGAAGATCAATCACAAGATAAGGTGGTTTGACGAGAGACTTGGCATTAATTATAAATGCAAATTATCCACCCAAAACAGGAAAACCTAAGCACTGCATTGAATCAAGACAAGATTTGGGAGGTGGATTTATACTAACAATGGCATCCCGTTAAACCCAACGCATTTGCCGATTTAATACGGAAACAGAAGAATCGGTACTTGAATATTTGTTGAAAAAGGAAAGAAATCAAAACGCAGCAAATGCTTGACCAAGCAGCCACTTTAAAATACTTCAGTTCAATTTCCTTCCGTCTTTTTGGAAACTGAAAACTGCATGCTTGTAGAAAAAGAAAAGTTAGAAAATGTATATATATATATATATATATATATAAGAAACCTTGGACAAAAGAGCATCCTTCACCAGCTTATAATTGCTATCAGCATGAGTTTTCCCAACAACACGTTCATCCGCCCAAAATATATACCATTTAGCCCAGTCTACAGTCTTGTTATAAGGAGTTTCACAAAGTTTCCTGTTATCCACCAGAAATTTAAACAAGCATCATAAAACCAAAAACAAAATATGAGGAAACATGAAATGAAATTGTATAAATACCCCATCAAGCCAATGAGAGAACCGCCAGATACGGCAATGGCAAAGACACCCCTCTCCTTCACCGATGCCTCTGATAATTCAGCAATATATTCTGCCAAATCAGTGCCAAGTTCATCCAAATTCTCATGAATCCTCAACTCTCCTCTATCTTTATGAACCCTAGAATGAGCCATCCTACACAACAAGTTTAACAACTCAATTATTAACATATTTAATAAATGAACACCAGAAAACAAATATGGTCAAAGTAGCAACAAAACATAAACAACACAGTGGCAACGATTAAAGGAAAAACCGAGAGAGAACCATAACGTCAAATATCCACCAAGTGTCGCAGTTTATTGGCTATGAATTACCAAGAAGATGACAATAAATTAGATCATCTTCCCTTTACTGCATCATACTTTACTCAAAACAGAAAAAACTCAACACT
This sequence comes from Salix brachista, assembly GCA_009078335.1. NCBI lineage: Eukaryota > Viridiplantae > Streptophyta > Magnoliopsida > Malpighiales > Salicaceae > Salix > Salix brachista. Next base: position 12,085,997 of record CM018581.1, read on the forward strand.
CCTCCAATACAAAATTCATGAAACAACAACATTCTCTCACATGCACAGGAAGCAAGGAAAATCACTTGATACATTCAGTCCAGATTTACAGAAATAAAATGGCATGATCATTATAATTCAAAGATCAGTGCCAGAAAAAGAAAAGGAAGATACATTAAACAGAGAGATTTCTCAAGAGAAGTAACCAAACCCAGATCGGAAAAACCATATATAAAAAAATATACCATGCATGCCCCATTACACCAATAAACCAAAGCAACACAAACACGCATACAAATTTCTCAAAATAAATGAAAAGCAAAGAAAAAAGAAAAAGACTTTTGCAATAATACATGGAAAGAAGAAAGAAAGAAGTGCTTACAAAGAAGAAGAAGAAGAAGAAGAAGAAGGAGAGGAAGAGAAGAAAATGGAAGATGGTGGTGACGACGACGACCGGTATATATCGACACAAACACGAGGTTATTAATATGCATGTCAGCCTCTAATCTCTCTGCGTGTATACATATATATAATAAGAAAAAGAAGAGTTGTAGACGCACGAGAAGAAGTTGTAGCAGAAGTAGAAAAGAACTAGAAGAGAAATGAACAGCAACAAATATTACCTTGTGGGTTTCCACGTGTGTCCAATGATCGTGACAAAACACACGCACACAACGTAAGCGGATAAATTTAGACGGGGAAAAATATATCCTGTCTCTTACAACTTCTTCCTCCTCCTCTTCTGCGTCTCTACTATTCTTCTTTTTATGTTTTATGTAGATGAGAAAATTTCTCAAATGCTAGATCCTCTCCTGTCTCTCCTCCGCACTTCCATTCCATTACATCTAATCTACCTCAAAATGTTTTCAAGATTATTCAATCAACGATACATGTGATTAGTGTTGTCGTTACCAAACAAAAACCAGTGAGTTTTGTTGTTAACACGAACTAATTAGTATTGATTGGTCCCTCTTGTTATTTTTCTGGAAATAATAAACAAATGGATAAATCAAGAGGAAGCTCGCAGAGATTGTGACAGAAACAGAGTCTCTAGCCACCAAAAACCTGCCCTGATCATTTCATGACAAATGTACTCATACAGGCTGCCGTCTTCACTGATAGCTAAAACTTACCCCCTTTATATATATATATATATATATAATTTAGGCGAAAATCAACTCACATTACATTCGGGATTCAGTGGTGATAATTTTATTGTATTTGTCTTACGGTTTAACCTTTCAAATTTGATAATTAAACAAGGATATATAGAATACATGTTGCTACGGAGCGTAGGGGCTTTTTTCCTTTTCTTTTTTCTTCAGTCTCTTTGATTATTTATCATGTACAGGCAATCACTTTTCCTTCCCAGTTCTATGTTTTTTTTCTTTAGAAAAATCTCTCTTTCCTTTTCCTTTTGCTTGATTCCCAAAAAACCAGATAATTTTTGAAGTTTTGTATTTGTGTGGCTGTCTACCACTTGACCTCTCTCAAATTCTTGATCTTTGATCCCCATTTATTCCTCCACCAGCTAGGAGCGTGGAATGTATAATCTTGCACACTGAATCATGATGCACGCACAGTGGTTTTATGCTAGCTATCGATTTACAATGGATGGCCAGAATGATTTCCGGAATTTAAAATCTTGCACACATCTACAAGCTATGTGTATATACATATAATAAAGTTTTAGTGGGTAACATAATTATATTTTATATTACTATAGTAATTTATAGTGTCCAAAGCAATGTATCTATTATTTTTCTTATCGTAGTTGAAAGTATTAATTATGTCATCATAATCTTTTGGAGCTATTATTTATTTGACATAAACAAACTTTTCTGTCACCTTCCATGGTGCTTGTATTAAAGATATCATGTCAGCCATCATTTTCTTTAGTTTCTCCAACTTCCTCCACCACCATAGAAAAAGGAGAGAGAGAGAGAAGAAATTAATGATGAACATATCAGGAGAAGTTTGGAATCTCTTGCTGTCAATATCAAGCAAACAGAGAGAAATGGAAGGGGGTGATGGAAGTAAAAGTTCTTTTTTTATATGAAAAAGGCACCAACAAATCAAAACCCTAGATTGATGACAAATCAAGATTTAGTTAATTTAAGGAGCCCAGTTTCAGGAATCTGATGCATCATCAAAAGGGACTTCATCCTGATGGAGTCTTAATATTGTTCACCCCTTTTAAGGATCGAGTTGCAGGAACCATGAAATGATGTCTTGCTGCCTGGTATCTACCCTTTTGATTACAACTTTGACCACGAGAACAAATACCTCTGACCATGCTCTGTCTGTCCATGCTTTACATCTTTCAACTAGCTACTTCTTCGAGGAGAACTTCTCATCTTTAGCACTTGTTTTTTCTCAGGAGTAAGAAAATGGCAAGAAGGAAAATACAAGTTTATTAAACCTTTTTTATACCGCAAAAATAATAATAATAAAAAAAAAAACCCTAGATTATTGTTAACGATAAAGTTATGTCAAGTTTATCCTCCAATGAAACTTGCACATGTTTCGGGTGACATGCACCCCTAGGCATTATTAAAATTTCTGGGATCTTGGTCCAATTTGCCATCCCTTATCAGTCAGTCATTCTCGTTATCCAATAAGAGATTCTTGTTATTTTTAATTAATCTATATATCCATTGTTTTATCTGATTATTATTACCTTTTACCATAACGTAGTTATTTGCATATATATATATATATATATATATATATATATATATATATATAAAATGGTAACAGATCCTTCTCATCAAGAAGTAATAATAGTAATGGCAGGGTTATCAGCTGGTGTAGAAAAGACGAGCATGCTGTGTTTTCAAACATGAGAGGAATGGAGATTTTGGGCGAGGAATGGAAAGAATAAAAACTCTTGCAATGAAAGTAACTTCTGATCCACTATATATCCAACAGGACCATTAGTAATTGTCAAACCCTAATTCTTTGCTGGTTTGGTGGCATGTTCCGTTTCCCAACTCCTTGAATTATTAATATTAATATTTAGAAGGATAGTTTTATAACTGTCCTCGGAAATATTAATGCCCATATAAATCTTTTTTTTTTAAAAAAAAACATACGGGGTCAACATAAATTGGGTAGACACCAGCCAGTGACTCGGATAAACACAGAATTCAAAAGAAAAGGACAAGAAAGAAATCATTGAAACCCTATTTTCTTATTGAAAGTTTGAATTCAGAGGTAACAATTTCTAAATCTAATTAATATTATTGTTAAGAGTCTTGATCGAAAAACTTGGTGTCTTAATGGAAGCCAACAAGCACCGGTCAAGAGAGAATTTACGGCTGAAAACAACAATAAGCATAAAAACGAATAGATAAAGTTAAAGGAAGAGAAGCATATCTAACTTCAGCTAAATTCTTCACTCTGAACCGCTAAAGTGAGTTTTTAAAATAAAACATGATGCCCTTGACATACAACTAATCCACTCGATCAGCCATGATCATCATAGCTAGAACGCCGCCGTGTTCTTACCCACCCCTAGTTTTATTATGGCAATGTTCATAGAAATACAGTACATAATGACTACTCCAAAACGTGGTTGGTATACAAATTAGGTGAAACGAGAAGGGAAAATGGAGGAGAAATTAAAGAATGCCAGTAATCCCTTCTCAAAGTCAAACCCAGCTTGCCTTGAAAATAGAAGATTGACTAGTCTAGAGCACAAAATAAATATTTTATTTATTAATTAGTGATTGGATATTTCTGAAAATGATGGCTCCATAATTCACACAAAATATTACATAAGGCTTCTACTACATGCTGCTGTGTCTGTTGTCACGCTAGCTAAGCATATTAGCCTTTAACCATCAAAGCAGCTCCGGTGACCGTTTCTGTGATGAGAAAAGGAAAGGAAGTTCTCCAAATACTGTTTTTTTTAATTATTATTATTATAAAAACTTATTTAATCTTAACTGAAAATGACGTGCAGCCAGGTCAATCAAGGATGGGATCTATTAATTAAATAGAAATTTGTAATTTCTTGAACTGGTTTGTTTGGGATCTCTGGATTTGGTATCCCTGCAAGATGATTTTTTTATTATTGAATATTTAAGGAGGGAAATGGTGATATAAGAGAGAGTTTACCTTCATAGCGATGGTTGTTTTGACATATGATGATTAATTTGTTTGACTTCCTCATGATCCGAGATAATAATACGTGTCAGTCACGTGAACTAACCTTGTGATTAATGAGAAAAGTTTGACCCTTTTTAGGAGACACCTACTAGCTACGAGGCTCCCGGGGGGGGAGAGAGAGCGAGAGGGGTAGAGGTGAAAACAGTAGGCACTCTATCTATGAACCTGAATCAAAACAGTTTGGTTTGGTTTTCTTACGTCAGAAATTAAAAAATAGTGCATTGTATTTTTAGTTTTTTTTACTTTAATAAAGTTCTTACCTTTTCTCTTTTTACAAAAATAGAATAAAAAAATTTGAACAAAATCAAACAAATAAAAAGTTTTTTTATAATATATATTTTTTAATTTGAATTGATTCGGTTCGATTTTGATTTACCGATTTTAATTTTAAAAAAAGCAAAACTGAACCAAAATTTTTGTAATGGTTTAATTTTTCCCGGTTATTTTTTTCAGTTTTTCTAGTTTGATCAATGACTGGCTGAACGGAGGCTGTCCCAGAAGGTAGGGCTGTAACTCTGTTATTATATGCTAATTTCATGCCAACTTTTTTCATTACAACGACAAAACGCAGAGATTGGAAGACCGGAAAAGGCACCCTCAGCTTGTAACATGCACAGTAAATCTTTCCTCCGCCATTTGAGGCGGGTGATAAGACCCGAGACTTTGCTAAGCCCAGCTAAAAACATGGACATGTATATATATTTCTCTTTTCATTGACACGTCATTTTGTGTTGTCTTCGAAATCCACCATGCATTTATTTTTTTCATGAATATAAGAATATAGAAAATGTGTACAACCATGCATGTCTTTGTCTATGAGCGTACACGCCAGTCATCGCTCATTTCTCCTTCACCTCTCCATAGCATCCACCATCATCCCTACTAGCTCTTGATATTCCGTTTGTAATCAAATGAAAATGGAATGTTAATATGGCTGTGTGCCCTAATAACCAACGGTTGAGATGACCGTGCAGTAGCCTTTTATTCTCTTATTAACGGCCCGTGTGCGATCCTTATTTCCTCAAGTTGTTTCCATTATTAATTTATTTTTTTTCTGCATCATTTTTAAGGTAAAAGTTAAACGACATGGGAACAAAATGAGATTAGACAGAGCAACCCGATGGAAGATAATAACTATCAGCTATCGTAGTCTTTTGCTCATAATTTCTTACTCTCTGTGAGGAAAAGGAACTCGGACTAAACCCAGAGATGGACAGGAAAGAATCTAACGGCGAAGTGTTCACGATGATGAAATGATGACCGTTGTATTGAAGAGTTACAGTCAAATAATAATAATAATAATAATAATAATAATAATAATAATAATAATAATAATAATAATAATAATAATAATAATAATAATTAATGGCATCAGCAACAGAAATATGTATTATTTCAAGTAAAAAACACTTTAAAATATATCCTCTGCCAAACTCTCAACACCTGAAAAGATACACGCCACGAAAGCCAATAGGAAAAACAGAAATGTAACCCTCTATCGCCTTAGAATAATTGCACTCAATTTTGAGCAGAAATGAAAAATAATTGATGTATCAGCAGTCAAGATACAAAGATACCATTCCATGCATTTTGAATGGCAACGTTAATCTCCAGTCCCTCCTTTTGCGGTTTAATGGCCTGCCCTTGCTCTCAGGATCCCTGTTTTCCTTCACATCTGCCAGCTTCCATACACAGTTCTCCGATTCCATTTCCACGGAATCCAGGAAGAAGACTCCATTCTTTTCTGGGCCATTACCTTCTGAATAGCATACTCTCATGGGCATGTATTTAAACCGAGACAAATCATCTGGTACCTTGAGTATCCTCTCTGCGCCAGGAGTCGACACCTTCAAGACAAGAACAATGCTATCTTTGTGTGTACTTATGGAATTACGTAAGACCTTGAAAGAATGATAAGAGAGACTTGTGTGAGGAAAAATAAACAAGAACAGCCAGCCATAAATTACCTCAACAGCCAGATTGTTAGGTATTTCTCCGAGTGCTCCGACTTCCTCCAGTCTTTTCCTATATTCTTGACAGTAGCTTTCGAGCTCCTCAATGCTGGGACATCCATATCTGATGAACAATGATTATGGATGTTAAATGTCCATATACAAGAAAACAGACTATCTTCCACAAACAAAATGACATGGATACAAGGAATTATATCCTCCAATTAGCTAAATAATGGATTTGTGGAGGGAATGCAACACAAGTGTGTTTCATTGAGAAGAAACTTCTCCCACCTCTTTCAAGAATTTTACGTTAAGAATCATCTGCAGGCAGCAGTATTTTGTTACTGACAAGGGTTTCTTAAACTTTGTCAATTAGATTCTAAATTGGTACTTAATGAGCTATCTAAATTGCTCGATTATAAAACGCAATAGGAAGTCATTCATCTGTCTTTCCAAATTCACAAGAAGAGAAAACTTTACGGTTGGGACGGTTTATCAAGTCTGACATAAACATATCCACTCGGAGTAGTCTTGAAAGCGAAGAGGTCGATATCATCACCAAACGACAATAACACCTCACGAGCAATGGAGAGAGCTCGATCGCCCCAGGGTAAGCCTTGCAACACAACTCCACCTCCATCCCCACCATCACCTAACTATATCAATTCATGAAAAAACAAATTCAACTATAGTACATGAACACAAAGATTTTCTATAAATTAAAAAAATAAAAAAATAATAATAATACCTTTGGCTCCACTTCCTCCTCCTCTTCCCATTCATCTGATTCAACATCTTCAGTTGTTTCATCTGCAACACCGAAGTAAGAAAAAAAAAAGAGGGGGACTTTTATCAAACACTTAGGTAGCACGTGGTTTAGAACAAGCTTCCAAGTTCGGAACCAATAGCATCGTTATGTTTGATAGATAAAAAATAAAAGCAAAGGAACAGGGCATTACAAGAAAGTAGATCATCTTCGCTGCTATTCTCTTCCGTGGAGATAGTGGTGCTCAAAAACCGAGGGGTTAAAGAAGGAGAGGAGTGGAGTGGAGTGGGTTGTTTTGAAAAGAAAGCAAGCAAACGAGAAGAAAAGGGGTTTTGAAGGGTTTTGATTCCATGTTCGTGTGTTGTGAGGGTGAAGAAAGAGAGGCTTCTAATGGTGGTGGTGGTGGTTGTTGATAAAGATGTAGAGAAGAGATCTAGACCGCGACAGCCAGGTCGTAGTAGCACATGCTGGATGATTCGCCCACTTCTCATTGCCGATCAGCGCTGTGACTATTCGTGTCTCCCTTCTCGCCGTCCCTCTATTTGCCGATTACCGCTACCGCTATGACTGTTGTGTGTAATTTTTTTTAAGTTACTGTTTTTTTGAAAACCTATGAAAGTAGTTTCCAGCAACAGATAAACGGTGTCTCTGTATTCTGCTCATTGTGCCATGTATCTTGTACAAGTTTTTCCTTTTCTTTTCAGGCTTTATGTATCATTGCTCGTGATATATTACGGGTTATCAGTTTTATTTTAATATAAAAATATGATCTCGTTCATATGTTTTTAAGTAAAACAAAGATTAATTAATTTAATAAGGCTCAAATTAATTAAAAAATTATTATGTTTTTTTAATATATATATATATATATATATTCTTTTTTTTTTATCAAGTTATAATCTCAGATGAGCAAAATACTTTGGGTAATTATTGTAATTACAAATTTATCTTGCAAATTCAGATGGACCAAGGTGTTGATTATGGTAGTTTTTGACATCAATCTTTGGCTGAATTTTTATAGTGGAAAATAATTAGTTGAGAATTACTAGTATCTTTCATTAATATCATAAAAAATTTATATCGTTGTTTGTTTTATTTAATTATTGCGAGTAGGCAAGAAAACATGAAAGCCCATTCCATCATATTTTATTCTCTTCCCTCCATCATCCAAGTTCGACTTTGTCGAGGAAGAAAGAAAGTTATAGTGACCTGGAAAAACCACGACGGAAGTTAATAGCTGTGAGCCTGTGACAGAGTACAAAGTGAGAAAATACACTAGTTTATATTCCTATCTATTACCATGTAATATACAGAGTGGCTGCAGGGAAAATAAAGCACAAAACTGTCCCATCTGAGACCCGATATTTTGCCTCCTAAGAGAATTACAAACAAATCACAGCATTGCTTGTAAATAAAAACAAAAGGGCAGATGAATGGAGAAGAAGAGGCTGTCTCATTTACAACACGTGCGATTATCTACAGTCGGAGGATAGTTCGAAGAGTATCACAGAGATTTTGAATGGTTTGTTTCTCTTGCGTTGCTTGCAACTCTTGGAGTGGCATCTCTTCATAGCACCTGCAATGATGCAAGTGTATATATATGTATATGTAAGTAAACAAAATAAGCTGCGGATCAATATAGTGCCTTGCAGAAAAAAACAGCCCATCCATGCAACTGAGGTTTTCCCAGAACCCGAAAGAAAACTTGGGAAAGCAAGAAATGATTTCCACAGAGAAGTCATTAATCAAATAAATGCATAGGAACTCAGTGCCGTAATTTATACCAGCATTCACAGAAGATTAATAAGCAGGCCTTACATTTTGTGGTAGGCTAAAGCCTGCGCCAGATTCAGCAGCGTAGAGCTTGAAGTCAGTCTTTGGTAAACACTTGGAGGAAGTGGCATCTGCAGCGTGTAAAATAAACACAAATAAGCACAAAAATGCCTGTGAAGGGGAGAGAGAGGGAGATGGGTTGGGGGCAATAACCTCGTTTTGTATCCTTCGGCCCTTTTTAGATGGTCCATCACCGGAAAAAAGCTCCTGAAGTGCTTCTGCTGCTACAGTTCCACTATTATCATACCGGATGCCTCCAAGCACATTGTCTGATAAGAGAGCAATGGGGGATATGTCTGTTGCCCGCAGAAATGGAATGGGCACCGTATTACCTGCTGCATATATGGACCAAAGCTGCATAGAAATGACTTCACCGTAAGCAATCACAATAATCCACATAAGAAAATAAAGAGTTAAATACAGAAGAGAACACTTGAGCCTAACTGAAAATCCAATTTCAATAACGCTAAATTCATATACTGAAAACACATGTTCAGTGTGCAGCACTTGGAACAAAATCATTTAGGGAATGTTTGGCTACACGACTTGGCTGCGCATTTTTTTAAAAAAGAATTGCTTCAAATTATTATTTTTTTACTTTTTTAGATCAATTTGATGTGTTAATTTACAAATAAATTTATAAATATAAAATATATTATTATTTTAATACATTTCTAAGAGAGAAAAAAACATTTGAAAAGCAACTATTACTATCATACAGGCTCATGGATGAGTTCAAAATGAGAATAACCTTATCTTGCAATGCAAAAGCTTTTCTGCTGACTGTTTCATTCTTCAAAGTGGAACTGCCCAGGCCGCCGCCACCGCCTACTTGTGCTTTAGATAAGGTGTTTTTCTTGAGATTCTGCTCAGGAAAGCCAGAAACTTCAGGAGTAGATGTCTGTATAGTCTGCAATGCAGGAAGCGATTCTCCATCCAAAAGATTGTTTGCAGCAACCCCCATTGCATTATCCAACCTAAAAGAAAAGTCTTAATTAATCGGTGCACTCTAACTTGCAAGTAAAATAACACGAGCAGGCACTAGGCAATGGATATCAGCTTGGAGGGAAACTCAAGATAAACTAAAGGGCAGGCAATATGTATAGGCGTTAAAAATACTGACCAATCGATTAAACTGTAAGAAATTAACTGAAAAAAACGAATTGAGAGAAAAAAACCAGACAACGATTTAAAAACTAGAAAAATTATTCAGTCTGGTTTGGTTTCGGTTTCAGAAAGTTGAAACCAGTTGAACCAAACCAAACTGGTTAAACCTAATTTCAACAAACCAAAAAAAGGTATAAATACAAACTTATGCTAACCCTAAATTAATTTCCCCTCCCGCCACCCCTCCCCTTGACCTCTCCTGTAATTCACAAATCACAACTAGCATCAAATAAGAAGAATAGCAGGCTGCCTGACTGCTTCCCTTGAGAGTTTAGACCCCCAAAACCTTGTCTCTGTTTTTGAACAAGTCCTCTCTCTCTCACATTCTGCTCTTGAAACTTCAGACACGTCTCCTGCTTCACCTCTATTTCTGCTACATTTAACAGCATTGCAAGTGCTATCCCACACCACTCCTTATAGATACACATTACACACCTCTTTGTTCACATATCCCTTCTCATTCATTGTCTTCTCTGCACTAAAACTAGCTCTCTCTCTCTCTCTCTCTCTCCTTGACAGTGGTTGGGCCTGCAACTGATAAAAAAACAGCAGCATTGGTTGTGCCTTTATTGAAAGATGAGCTTGCCATTGTTATACCAACTACAACTTGGATTTCTGGGAGAAGTGGAGGCCATTCTTTGAGCCATACCATCTTATCACTGTTCAAGATGGTGATCCATCTAAAGACTATTAAGGTCCCTGATGGTTTTCAATGAAAAAAAAACGAACAGGTTCGGTGCGGATCAAAATTTCCAGAAATTGAAAATTCCAGTTCAGTTAGATTTTTGGTCCAAACCAGACCGGCCTATGAACACCCCTATGTACAGGTATAACCCTATACCGAGAATAATCTATACCCAATACTGGGATAATTCTCTCAAATAAATATCAGAAATGGTGAATTGAATACCAGGGATCAGCTAATTTTCCTCCTGTGCCACTAGCTGAGAGGCCTTCTATGTTTCCTGGGTGGTCTTGTGAGATTTCCCCCGCATCATATAATGCAGTCTGTAAGCCTGTCTTATCTGTTTCCTCTCCATCATGAAATACAAAAGTCCGATAGTCGCCTGCACACATATGAACCAGAAATGAATAGGGGATTAAAAACATATCAAATCATCTTATGTTAGTCTATACACATTTTGAGCCAGGCTAATTTCTCTCTCTCATGTGTCAATGACACCGTGTTGTTGGCAAGGAGGAGCTTTTTAGAAGGCAGCAGGCCTAGTCACCAAAGATCAAACCTAACATGCCTACTGTGAAGCACAAACCAGAAAAATCCCTAATTTGGCCAAAATTACTATATCAGTCTGAAATATACAGCAATGGTTGAAAGGGACTAGAATGCAAGGTAAGATTGAACAAGTGAAGTCCTGTATGCTTCATCGGTGAGCTATAAAGTAATGTTCCATCCATTTCAACCACAGTCGAATAAGATTGAAAAAGGTGGTTGAGGACCCAACAGTAAGCGTTTATCCATAATAGACTTATCCACAAACTCCATAAGGCATACGTGGCAGTCCAGGCCTGGTGATAGCTCCATCACATGGCAGGCTAACTAACTGTAATAACCGCTCTCAACTTTCCAGAAAAGATCAAGTTTGATGAAGACCACTGTCAATCAAGCTCTAAGCAGGCTGTTTGAGATATGTAAACAAAATCCACTTTATATGATTCTACAGAAATCAGCTTCGGTGTATTCCTAAGTTCTCCAGGTGAAGTTCATGTGAAAAATATTTTTGCAGCAAAGCCCTCCCCCCGATACATGACCAGTAGCTGTAAACTCTTAAATTCAAAACTTTTTGCCTCCTATCACAAGGCATAGAATGCAAGCAAAACCATACCTCCCCCAGCCATATCGACACCATCTGAAGAGCTATGTGCTTCATTTACAATAGGAAGTCGATTTGACGGAACAGTGTCTCCATAAACCTCATTCAGTTTTGGACCTTCAGTTGGCTGTTTCAGATTGAGATAAGTTAGGAAATACTTAATGATTTCTCAGAAATAGTTAGAAAGAGATATCTTCAATTTCTAAAAGATAGAGATTTGGCAATAACAAACTTCTGATTCAACCGGAGCAAGATTTTGGGCATGCAAAGACATTGTGGTCCTAATTTGCCTGGACTTTTCAATCTTTGGAAACATCGCAGAGGCTCCAACTTTGCATCTATCAATAAATTTGTGCTAGGTTCCATCAAAATACAGGAAAAACAGCTCAAGTCAGAATTACTAAATAACAACATGATATATAAAGAGGTTCCAGAGAAATAGATAATATGAGAGAGAGAAGAATTCTGCACATGTTTCAATCCCTTAATAAAATAAAATGTCATTACTGCAAACCAACTCAATTCTATGAAGTTGCAGTCCAAAAATAGTTGAGCTTGAGCTTGGGTTCTTAGGTAAGCTACCTTTATTTAGGTCTCTAAACTATTATGGTCTAAACTAGTAGTTGTAATGCATTATTTGTGTCACCAAGTTCATCTTCTTCAAGTCATAAATGAACAGCCTTATTATTCTGCCAGGCCAACCATGAGTGTTTGTCAAAGACAAAAATCTTCAAGACAATTATTTGAAGCTACACCAATGTTTAAATTACACAATAATCTCTTTACAAGGTTGAACAAGATATAGGCCCAAGGCAAACCTAGAACAGTCACGATGCAGCAGAAGGATCAATGAAAAAGAAAAGGCAGCTCTAGACGTGTGATCAAACCCGAATGAAAGAGTGTCCTAGCCTAAAATGCATGCAGCACAGTTCTAAATAATCAGTACACCTTCCAATATGCATATTTTCCCTGTTGACATATACAAGTCTCCATACCTTCAGCATCTCAGATGCCATTGGACGTGAGCGGGGTTCCTTTGTAAGGCACTTTGCCACAAAATCATGGAAGACAAGAGACCTGGCATATAAAACAACACATGGTTAAACACCACACCATATGCTGCTGGGTCAAAAATATGTACAGGCAACCACTAGCAAATCACTGCAAAAGATTGTGGGTGAAATGAACTGAAAGGCTAACCATTTTTCTTTATCCTCGAGCATCGGGGCTGGCTCAATGGATATCATGAACAAAACCTATCAAGGATAATAAATATGCCAGACTTAAAATTTAAATTGTGAACAAAGGTTGATCAAATGAGCTCGAAAAATGCCTGGGCATCATAAATAGGAGGAGAATATGTGTAGTCAATGATGTGCATGTATTACCCATAAGCTTCCCAACAAAAACTATCCAGTAACAGTAACAAGTTCAAATGCATGAGTCACTAACCCTCATAGGATGCACTGTGGATCTTGGGGGAAGTCCCTGAAGAAAAAGAAATGAAGTGAAAAATTTAGAAATCATCAAAAACTTTTTTTTTATAAGAAAGAATGACAAAAGTGATTGCAAAAGGAGTAAATAATCTAAGAGCAACACAACATTATTGATTACTGAGCACAAGACAAACTTTCACACTCTCTCTCTCTCTCTCTCTCTCTTTTCTGTTTCTGTTCTTTTCTCCACCAGCACTAGAGTTAATACCAAATTCTTTATTTGTCACTATTTGGTCTATGGATGGGGAAAAACAACACAACAAATAAATCAGACAGTACTGGCTTTCTTTTTTTTAACTAGCTATATCTTATCCCAAGCTTGTACGTGGATGGTAACTTGAATTATTCAAACCAGGGACAACTTTAGCTGCAACTACCACGAAGCAGCTAACTGGGAAAAGAGCAATCATAAGTAGCTGCTATAAGAAACCAAGCAACTTGGAAAACTATCAAGCTTTTTGAGTGAATCCTTGATGTAATTATAAATGTGTATACCTCTGCCATTTCAATAGCAGAAACACCAAGAGCCCATACATCCACCTGAAAGAAAAATATGAACAGTAAGAATTTAATCATAAAGAGACTTGTGGAACAGCAAGTGTGCGTTGTGCTTCCAAAACATCGATGCCTCCAAGAATTGGACAATTATATCATGCAGGCACAACATGCACTAGATATTGACTGAAAACTTTTTTGAAGGAAAGAATTGAAATTATTTTTGATCGAAAGAATAGAAACAACAGAGGTCTCTGTTAAAAAAACAATCAATTTCTTGTCAGTCGGTTATCCGGCCCTACTTGAGAGATACTTTTGGTGGTTCAGTCAGCATAGTATTGTATGTGAGAAAGCTCTTGGAACTCACAACAAAAGCAAAATGAGATCATGTGAACACCCATATCTGTACACATAATATGCTTTCAAGTACTATTACCCAATGAAAAGGGAAGAAAGTTAGACAGTAGAAAGAAAACACAAAGTGATAAAGAATGGAAATGATACCTTCCCATCATATCGACTTTCTTGGATAACTTCTGGAGCCATCCAATGTGGAGTGCCAATAAACTGCACAAAAAATAAAACTCATTGGTCCATTACCTATATATAAAATCACAAGCTAAAATATTTGATAAAAAAATCTCTTAAAAACTCAATGAGCAAACTAGACAATCTTCATTAAGAATAATGGAACCAAGAATAAGAGGTCGAGTTTTTAAAAATACAAATAAAAAAGCAATTCCAACCATATTTACCAGAATTTAAATACTGTCTAATAAACTCCACCTCACATTTAAACAAACATGCCAGCTTGTAATTTGTTCAAATACTTTGAAAATTATTTATTTTCTAGTTTTCTCTTCTCTATACTTGCCTTTCCTTTTCTTATACATAATATAGCTCATGTTGAGTAAAATATGCAAAAATTTGAAACACCATTTTTATAAAAAGAAAGATTTTTGGTGAGGTGGGCATTTTCTGCTACCGTATATCGTGATCACCCTTTAGGCTTTTGCCTATAAAATCCTCTAACCCTTCTCTCTCTCTCTCCCCCTCTCCCTCCCCTTTTTTCTACAAATCCACTCTCTGAAGAGACTCCTTTTTTTCTAAATGAGGGTGGATGGAAAACAATGGTGCAGGATTCACATGTTTATTGATTTTCAAAACTTTCACAAGAATAAAATACATGTAGCTTCGTGAGCACTTTTCACATTTGGAATTATTATTAGAGAAGTACCAGAAAATTTAAAAAAAGAAAGAAACGATGAGAAAACTTGAGATGAGAGGATGGTATGTTGAACAAAAGAAAGAACTAAAGGATAAGGTCTTGGGACGTTTCTGATTGAACCTTTATTATTTACTATATGGAGAGCCAAAAACTACTGTCACTCAAAATAGCTGAATTCTTGAAGCAAAGAAACAGTTTAGTGGATAAATTTCAAGTGCAGGAAGAAAGGAACAGATACAGGAGAGAGAGAGTGCATTCTATATGTTTGTTTTTCCCTCTTTTTTCATCTTCAGTAAATAATTTAGAAAGAAAAATAGAATGCTGACATATCATGTGGTTTCAAGTCTATACAGCATAGACTACCTTAATTACAAGTTGGTCAAACACCCTATTTTGGTAGAAAGATGAAAAGTAGCATATTATGAAAAATAAATTTGAGGGTGCCTTATTGTAGGAAAGACAACTTGATGAAGGTACATCAATAACCTTGGAAGTGTACATTTTCAAATACATCACAGGCTGACATGCAGAAACTTAACATAAAGTTTTCTTTCCAGACATCAGGCTTTTGCTGAGGCATACAATTCTATACTAGGAATACTATCGTCTAGAAAAAGCAGGAGCACACTACATGCAATTCTAATTCACAAAATATGAATTCATGAAAACTGCATGTTAGTTCAACAATTACCGTACCGTATTACGCTTTGACATGGTCCTTGTAAGCTGCGCGGCAACCCCAAAATCACCTGCTCAAACATTGCAATAACCACAAAATTCTGGATCAGTTTGATGCTAACTCTGCACTCTAGAAGTTTGAATATAAAAGGGAAAGGGTTTTAAACTTTAGCAGAAGAAAAGGAAGTGATATTTCAGTAGGCTTTCACAAGAAAAAGCATGTTGCACGGAATGAATTCTGAGATAATCAGTCAAGTATGACATTAAATACAGCCACAAATTCTAATCCTGGAAATATGACATTTTGATCCAAACATGGCCTGCCTCTCCAACAATGTTAGCAGCCAGAGACAAGACATGTTTAAAAACTTTTCTAACATCTTGTATATCTCGATACAATGGAAATCCTTTCATACAGTTTTAAAAAATTTCAAGGGAAACAAACTCAATCATCAAAAGTTAATATCAAATTTATGAATTTGATTTCCTTCAGAAGATCAACCTCCAATCCATTTGTAATGCAGAACTTAAATGTAGCCTAGCCCATGTAGCTTCTTCACTAAGGAGACTTATAAAACACTGATAAAGGCAACAAAACTAGCAAAAATTGTGTATATTGTGTGATTTTGGAAGATAATGGTATTTCTGTAATTTCCAGACTTGCCACAAATTATCAAGGTCTCGTTTTTATTTTATATCTTAGTGTCCTATTAGTCCTTAATTAAGATGTGGTGCTCCGATTTTCTATCTTCCAGATGTGACTCCTAAAACACCTGCGATAATGAAGTTGGTAGCCCTTCAACTTTAATCACTAATTTATATTCCAAACCCTAAATCCCTTTCCTCTAGTCTAAACCCTTAGAATTCTCAAATCCCAGCCATCCTCCACAAATCCCCAGCAGTACAGAAACCTCAAATCTGTTGGGTCATAACTTCAGTCATTAACAAGTGCAATCATTCCCACTTCATTATTTTATATTAATCAAGACATCATGGATGTACAAGCATTCAAGTCAGGGAGCGAAAATGAAAAGTTGGGAGCAAGTCCATGTCATGGTATTCAAACAGTCTTTTGTGCCATGAAAGCTATCAATGTCATTTAAAAAACAGCAGAACTACCAAAAAGCATTTAGAATAAATAATAATTAAAAAAACAAGAGGTGAATCCTTTCAGTTTCTTGTAATCATAAATGAATTTCAATTATTTACCACATAATTTTTGAAAGAGCATACTCACCCAACTTGACTTCGCCTTGTTCAGTTAACAATATATTACCACCCTTAATGTCTCTATGGACCTTGAAAATAGAGTGCAGATAAGCAAGGCCCTGCATGATATTTAGAAGAACAAAAAGGGATACAAATCAAACCACCATAGTATGTAAAAATAAAACAAATTGAAAAAAGCAAGAAATGGAATAGGCAAGTATCAGCATTTTCCTCTCACAAGTCCCAACCAATTAAAATCAAAGATACCTTCAAAGCTTCTCTACATATGTATGCTATTTGATACTCTTCCAAAGGTTCATCAGTAACATTCATTAAGTCAGCAACACTTCCACCCCCACAGTACTCCATAACAATCTGCAAAAAAAAACATAATAGTAATAATAGTAACAACAACAGCAACAGCTAGACTTGCAAAAAAACACCCCAGTAAAAAGCATCTAGCACCACAAAAAATATACTTGTGATAGGGTGAAAACTGTAGAATCAAACTGATACTTATCCTCAAATAAGTAGCCAATAAGAGTTCATACCCAAAGATATTCTTCACCTTGATAGCTCCCAAGATATCGAACAACATTTGGATGACTGCATTGTTGCAACATCTCAATTTCACCGCGAATTTCTTCATATCCCTCCTCCTGCATACAAGCAACATTTGGACCCACGTCCAATATTCATTTGACCAACAAACTAAAGAGCTTAATGATAAGCAGAACAAGGAAGCACACTCACTCCTTCAGTCAATGATATAACTTTGATAGCAACAAGCTCTGAACTTCGTAGATCCCTGGCCTTGTAGACAGCCCCGTAAGACCCCTTCCCTAACACCCAAGAAACAAACTCAGCACACAACACTCTAAAATACTCAACTGAAAGTGAGTAACAGATACCAGAGACAAGGTTTAGTCGGAATATTCGCGTTATCAAAAACACACCACTAACTTGTCAAGTAAACATTTAAACCTCACCGTTACCACAATGACTAAAATGCTAGCTTTAAACCATAATATACCATCCCTTGTTCTATATACACATCTATATTCAAACTCAGTATGCATAATTAACACAAAATTACGCTTTCAAAAAGTGCACGCACCGAGTTCATTGAGCAATTCATACTTAGTAGTGGGATCTTCTCTAGTAACACTCTCTGGAATCGAACTCGAAGACATTTTGCTTTGCTGATGCCGGTGTTGTTTACCCTCCTCTCCTAGAAACCCAATCCCTTTCCGCTCCTTTCCAAACCCTAGCTCCCCGGACGCCTGCATACTCGCCACCGCCTTCCCCATCGTTGATCCGCCACTACCGCTCCTCCTCACCACCGTCGATTTCACCACATATGTCCCAAACTCCTCTCTCCCATCATCATCCCCGTCACTATTATCTCCGATATCATTAATTTGGCTTTCAAATTCCGTGAAAGGAGCGCTATGAGGTTTCCTTGGAGGGGCAATCGAGGATGATGCCGACCATGGCTGGTTCTGGTGGCGTCCGCGGCCGGCTTTGACGATCATAGTGCCGAAATCAGCGTCGTCGTCGTCGTCGTCGCCCCCTCCAAAGTCTTTTGGAAGGCGTTTGAGGAGAGGAGGAAGAGATTCTTCGTCTTCGTCTTCTTCTACGTCTACGTCGTCGTTTTTGCTGTTGTTTTCTCCCACTCCTTTATAGAGCATCGTAGCGTAGCTGTTGTCGTCGGGTTTGAATTTGGATTCGGAGTCTGAGTCTGAGTCTGAGTTGTGAATTATGACAGTAGAGTAGAGTTCCGATTTATTAGGGGGTTTGCTGGTGCGGGTCCGGCGAGATGGGGATGGATGATCCATTCTCCACATCGAGTGTGAAAAGGAGAGAGGGACAGAGAGAGGGAGAGATGACAGTTCAAGGAGGAAAGCGAAAAAATGGTGCGTCCTGATGGGCTTGTCGGGGACTGATTAAGCTCTTTGAGCTTAATTGAGCAGTCCAAGTAGTTATAAATCCAGCCCATCTCACAAGTCCGAAACCCATCTGGATTTAAAAGTCATGGACAAGGCCATGCAATAGAGGTTGATTTTAGGCATCCAAATATTGTCTGATAGAGAGCCCATGGGATTTGTTCGATAATTCCCAATTTTATGATATTTAAATTCTCAAAATAGCCTACTATTTTTTTTTATGCGATTAAACTCCACATCCTGGAAAGTGTACTTTCTGATCTCAAGTGAGTGAGTAAAATCTTAATTGTTCTAGCTTCTTACAAGGGATACATATTTTGACTCGAATTTGAAACCTACTTGATAAAAATAACCTAATAACTGCTTAGCAATAACCTGGTATGTCTATTTGCTTGTTGTTTCTCTCATGCTACTCGCACAATAGTAAGGCAAGTCATGTTTGATTATTTACAAATATAGTTTATATTTCTAATAATTTCATTTTTGTTCTTGAAGTTTTATTTTATATGATTTAATCTTGATCTGAGACCAATTTATTAAAATTCATGAAGCAATCAATTATGAAATTAAAATACATACATAATATATTTAAATCCCTGAACTTTAATAATAACAAAAGGTACAGCAATATGATTATATCATGATTTTCAAATGAGATCAAAACTTTTATAATTATATTCACAATAGCTAAATGAATAGTTATATATGAACTTGACATGCATGGAAGTTTTTATGTTTTTTAATCCTTTTTTTTTTTTTAATTAACTATTTTTATTTTTTTCTCCATATAACCACGTCGACATAATTCTTGTTGATTGATAACTAAAAACAAATCTGAAAAACTCACAAGTGCAAATTAAAATATCTTATACTACAAGATGAAATATTTTTCTGGTTGTGTTTATTAAATTTATATATTTAAGTTTTTTTATCCAATCAAACAACACTATAAAATCCTCCTACCAGCAACAAGGATCGGTTTGCTAGGAGGGATGGTAGATGATTGGGAGTGGATGCGTAGTGATGGGTGGAATAATTTTCTTGTTTGGCATGATTCACGGAGGGGCAACTTCTAAAGGAAATTCCAGAAAAACATACCCAGACAGCAAACACGTTGACACTACTCTATTAATAAGGAATAAAAAAGGTCGAGAAAGAGAGAAGGAAATAATAAACAGGGGGGGAATATAAAGTTGGCAATGCTATTAGAAACAACATATTGTTCAGATGCTATGTATCAGAAAATATCCACCGAATTGTTAAGAGATGCTCATGCATCTAAATCCCACGATGGTGATTGAATAGTTGAAACAGCAAGGAGAACACAGAAGATATTACAGCACATGATCCCACAAATTGGCATGTATTATATTGAAGATGAAAGCATGGTTTCATTCGAGCTACGGTTCACAAAGATCAACAAACAGAACTCCATATGAAGAAGACATGGTTGCATGTGTCAATTGCTACCACCACCGAAGAGGTAACCCAGAGAAGATCCACCACCGGGAGCAGCATGGACCTTGGTTGAAGGTCGGTCCTGAGCCAAGAAACAGGGTTTTTAGGTTGAGAAAAAAAACAACTTCAAGAAATAACCATTTGACTTTCCCGAAACACAATTAAGCAAGTTATGTTAAAACAGTTAAACAAGTAGCTTATTGTCTGTTTAAAGCAACTTCCAGAAACAGTTTTTAGAGCACTGTGAATGATTTGGAAATAGCATTCATGTAGTTCCAATCCCGCCTTTTTCAACTTTCATAATGTATCTATTGAAGCTTGATCAAATGAAACCATGAGAATACTAATGGAATGATCTGATGAATGTTAGAAACCACACAAAAATTTCAAATAATAGTTCTTTTTTGGTTTTCAAATTTGCCATAGAGCACAACACTTTGTCTTATGTTTTTTTATGGGGAATCCACACAAAAATTTCGACCTTCTGGAATGAGACCCAGAACCCTAAAACAACCAGTGGCACTTCATACTTCTTAGGCAGCAAAAATGCAGTTTGATAGTTACTAAGAAAATGGCATTCTTCCATATGTATTTATGCACATCCCTCTGCCACATATCTCGTAATCATTCACAGGATAATGCCTTTCCATTTCCACAAGACAAGTGAATCTTGTAAAGATCTAATCAGGCATGCTGATTTGTCACAGAGAAGAGCTGTGGCATGTCATGAATCTGTGCAAGTTGTATCCACCCAAAACCAGCATTGACAACTGATAAAACTGCTCCAAGAGCAAAGGTTTCAAGAATCATACCGTGATGAAGTTGCCAGCGTTCTGACCATCTGCCCTCATATAGTTGTTGGTAGAAGAACTGTTGATACCAGCAGGAACCGCCCTGTTGATTTCAGCTGGCTGAGGGGCTGCAGCAGGTTTAGAAGGAGGTGGATTGTTTGCAGGCTGGACCTCGCTTGGAGCAGCTTGGGCGTTGTTTGTGCTAGGTTTCGGAGCCTCTCCACCCCCAAACAGATAGCCCAATGAACTCTGCCCTCCACCAGCGCTAACTCCACGACCCATATTCTGAATTTAAAAGGAACAAAATTTAAAACATGTCCCCCAAGAAAGATTGAAGATAACAAAGAAATAAACTTATGGAAATGAAATGGCGTGTCACAATAAGGATGAAAAGAACCGTGATTAATTACCTGTATTTAGCACTCAGAAATCACACAAACTACTCTAATCACGGCTTGGCAACTTAAAAGATCAACAGACCCATCAACCAATTTCTGAATAGCCATTTGAATCAACAAGCTCACCATCACTCTATTTAAAAAAACATCATTTTTTACTTATGCTTTTCTAGTTGTATCCTTGGGTAACACAATAGGATTAGCACCCTTTCAATCCCTTCCTAGATAGCTAGCTAGCCAACACCCACATTATATCAAACATGATCCCAGATACACGCATATATATATATATATATATATATAAAAAAAAAAAGTAATACAGAAGCCAGCATAAACAAGCAAAATGCCTGAATCAAAAAGGAGAAAAGAACAGCAGATCTTAACAAAACATGTCAATTATCATCGAATCACAAAAATAGTGAAGAAAAACGTCACTTCACGGTGCGAATGGTTAAAAGGAAGAAATCGGCAGCATAGATTTTTTCGGTGAATATGAGATCTAAAGACTCGGGATTTCGTAGAGTTACCTTTCGAGGGATTTGGATCTGACCTGCGAAGAGAGAGAGAGAGAGAGAGAGGTACTGCAGCTCAATTCGAAGAGTACTAAATAGTAACTGCTGGAAGGGAACGAGGTAAAGAAAGCGACAGGTGAACGTTGTGTATTTAATTACTAGACCAAGCCCCCGCGATCCGCCGCGGGCGACACAATTTTTTTTTCAATGTAAAAAATATTAATTGTGTTTATTTTTTATTATTATAATATAAATTTAGCTAAAATAACAAATTTGTACAGAATTTATGTCAAGTGCAAGTTTTCAATAAAATATATGAATTTCAAATCGATATAAATTTATCTGTTTAGTAGTTTCACACGAAATAACCAGCATAAATTTATCATTATCATTAAAAAAACAAGAAAACACGGATATCTGAATTATTAAGTTCACTGGATTAAGATTAGTTCATTTTCTAATTCAATTTAAATCAAACAAAAATAAAATATAAATTGTGAAAATACCCACAATAATAAAATTTAAAAAAATAAGTTGTTAATTTTTTATCAATAAAAAGACAAAAACATAGATTGAAAATTCATCCTGACGTTATTGCCTTTATCATTGCTCTAAAAGCTAAAATTATAACTAACATTACTGTCAAAAGAATTAAAATAATTCAATTGCCCTGGAAAAAAAAAACCAAAAGATTTTTATAAAAAAACAATAAAAAAACAATAACTAAAATTATCATTATTATTGCATAAATAATTAAATCATACAAATCATATAACCTAAAGAACCAATAAAGAAACAGAAAACAAAAAGAAAACGAATAAAGGAAAAAATAGAGTAATATTACTTTTAAAATGATAACCGATATAAATTAAAATTTTAGGGAAATCTTTAAAAAAAACAAAAGATTTTTAGAAAAAAATCATAACTAAAATTATAATTATTATTGCGCAAATAATAAAATTATAAAAGTCATCTAATCCAAAGAACAAATAAATATAAAAGAAAACATCTAGCCATGGCACCCGCGCCTCGTCGCAGGCGGAATCATATTTTTTTAAACGTAATAAAATATTTATTATCTATGTTTTTTTTTATCATAGCATAAACTTAGACAAAATAATAATCATATTTTTTTTTTATCAACATAAAAAAATTTCAAATCTAATATAAAATTGAAAACTAATTGATTTTTTACATGTTGTAATTAGTTGTTTAAATATCTAATGAGTAATATTATAATAAATAAAATATGTAACAAATAATTTTTCCCCCCGCCTAGAAGGAATAGTATAATCTAAAGAACAAATAAAAATAATAGAAATAAAAAAAATAAAGGGAAAAAAGAAGCAATATTAATTTTTAAATGACTACCAATTTAATTTTAAATCTCAGGATTCTACCAATAAAAAAAAACTACAAATATAGATATATAAATACAAATCAAAAATATACATTGTCTAAATTTTTTTAAAAAAAACTAAATGAAGTAATATAAAAGAACCCTCCAATAATCAAATAAAAAAAATAAATAGTTAATTTTCCATTAACAAAAAGATGAATACATAAATTGAAAATCTATTCTTATGTTATTGTTATCATCATTACTATAACAGTTAAAATTATTATCAACATTACTGTCAAAACAATCTCAATAATTAAATTGTCCTGAAAAATCATTAAAAAAAAGAAAAAGATTTTTGTATAAAAAAGAAAAAAAACAACAACTAAAATTATCATGATAATTACATAAATAGTCAAATCATTAAAATCACCCAATCAAAAGAAGAAGAAAAAAAGAAGAAAAGAACAAAAGAAATGAACAAAGAGAAAACAGGAGCAACATTAATAATGAAATGATTATTATAATAGCTAAAATTATTATTAATATTACTGTCAGAAAAATTAAAATAATTAAATTGCCCTAGAAAATAATTACAAAAAAGCAAAAGATTTGTATTAAAAAAAAAAATAATAAATGAATTAATATCAAATATAAATACAAAATATATTAGTAAAAAATTAAAAATAAACATTATAAAAAAACAAATGAATTAATAATAAATAAAAAATTAAAAGAATAAGGACCGAAATGAAAAATAACATATATTAAATTAATTCCAATTGAAGGATAAAATTAAAGAAAAAAAATATTTGGAGGACCAAAAATAAATAATGAAAACTGCTGCCATTTAATAAAAAATCAGAAGAAGAGGGACTGAAATCAAACTTTGTATATATTACCAATTTCAATTGGAGGACCGAATTAAAGAAATCAAAACATCCGGACCGGAATCATTGAAGGAATAAAAAGTAAACAAAAAATCAAGACTATAAGGACTGAAATGAAAACTTCTTATATAATCAGTTTTAATTGAAGGGCACAATTGAAAACAATAAAACTTTCAATTCAATAAATCAGTAATGCAAACGAAATCAAAACCTCAGGGACCAAAATAAACTTTATACAAACATCAGGGACCGGAGCTCAATTTCCGGCGGCAGGAGAGAGAAAAGCGACGTTCAAGGAAAAACCGTCTGCCGCCGCTTACAGGGACATCCACGACGGGAACGCGCCGCGATGGAAGAGAGAGGACCTCCCGGTGAAGCTTCTGTCACGGCGGAAGTAAATTTTTGACGGCGTAAAGCCACCGCACGCACCTCCTAAGAGGCGTGTAAGTGTGGAACGCTGCTGGCGCGGCCGTACGACGCGCCAGCAGCCCGGACGGGAAAAATATTAAAATAATAGCGTAATTACCAAGACGCCCCTGCACCCTCCGGTATTTACAAAAATACCGGAGGGGAAAATACGTCCCTACCCCCGTGTGCTGTGCGCTATTTTGTCGTTTTCGGGGCCCTTTTGGTCTGCGCACTGTGCAAAAAAAGTGGGAAAATCCGAGAGAGTCCCTGCCACTGTGCACTATTTTGTCTTTTATGAGGGCTATATTCGTGAATACATTTTGCACAAGAGGAAAAAAAAAGGTGCACAAACACACGCGAAGCACCGAGACAAATTGCGAGTCCACAGTGCACATGAGTCACGCGCTACAGTAAACGAATGCACAGGAAATGTAGGACGCAGTTTATTTTATAGTTAATTTATAGATTAATGATAAATATTTAAGGAACAAAATGGCAGTAGAGGTTTCAATTTTTGAACGATTATGGGTGTGTTTGGCATTGTTTTTGCTTTTACTATTGAGGTTGAAAAAAAGCAGTTTCACAAAAAGTGCTTTTACTGTGGCTCAAAATAAGTAGTGAAGTGTTTGGTTAAAACTGTGGTTGAGTTGGAGGTTAAAAAAAAACAGTTTTGGGTGTTTGGTTACCAAGCTTTTCATATTGCTTTTAACTTGTGAAATTACTTTAAAAGGTATATATATATATATATATATAATTTTTTTAAATATTGTAAATTTAATAATTATAATAATATAATGTAATTAATAATTCATGAAAAAAAAATATTATTTTTTATTCTCCCATCAAACTACTTGCAATTTCATCACGAACAGATATTTCCCTTCCATTAGGAGTGATCTGTATCTACACATTTTTTATATATTTTTTTAAAATATATATTTAAAAAAAACGGGCTGGGTCGAGGGCAGCCCAACTTTGCTGGACTTGGGCTGGACCGAGTGCAGCCCAGCCCAAGTCCAGCTTCAATTGTGAAGAAGTGAAACGGTGCGCTGCACTGTGCACGTCTTCTTCGCGTGACAGTGCAGCGCACCGGTGCACGTGGATTATTTAACGTGCACGGTAGCTTCCGACCGACCACCAAGATAGCTTCAACGGACGATACCGACGGGTAGAGGAGGCCGAAGTGGTTCTTCTTATGGTGGTGGCGTCTGAAATGGTGGCCGAAGGCAGCGTTGGAAGGTTGCGGTACTGTTCACCGACCACGACGAGAGCTTCAACGGAGGATACTGACGGGTAGAGGAGGCCGAGGTGGTTCTTCCTGTGGTGGTTTCATCGTAAATGGTGGTCTGTGGTGGCCGGAGTCAACGATGAAAGCTCCCGGCTTCCATGGCTGTTTTGGCGAGAGAGAGTCATGCACAGATCGATTTTTAACATGCAAAATACCAGTTTTTTTTAATTATCGAACATAAACACAATCGAAGGTTTGAATCGCCGTTTGCAGAAATAGAAAAGAAGGTAATTCCTGCTTATTTGCAAACTCCGTTTCCATATAAAAATTGTGTGGGCCCCATATGCAACTTCTGCTTATAAAGGTTTACCAAACACTACATTGACAACGACGTTTGGCAATCGTGGATCGCACCACAATGCCAAACGGCCACTATAACAGATTGTAAAATTGATGGGTCCGCTTCTTCTTCTTTTTTAATTTCCTTATTTATGAACAATTTTTATAATTTAAAAAAAAAATGATGCTAGAAGCTTTATTAACTCAAGAGTTTCAAAAATTTATAAAAGATTTCAAAACAATATTTTTCAATACATTAATTTTAGAATTACTAATTTGTTGACTGTCCGATTAAAAAATAAGTCCATCGCACTCCACGTGTAAATTTATTGGATGCAATGCATCTCTTTGGGAGAATGCTGCGTGCAGGCACTTGGTGATAATAGTAATTTGCTTATTTAACGATTTAATTTCATTTGAAAATACATTTTCATCAAAAAGTTATACCAATTAAATTGTCATGAATACAGCCGTAAAAAGGAAGAAGGTTAAATCGGTCCTCGTGTAATTCATTTCACGGGGGTGCTGAGGACAAGGGAGGAATTAACAGCACCAGAAAACAGGAAACTTGCTCCCTCCATCGAGCATTACACATTATCTCCGTGTTGCAAGTATAGAATTAGAGGGTTTGTTTTTTAATGATTTCAATTTTAAGTTATGTCGATAATATAATGATTATTTAAAATTTATATAATCATTAATTTTAAATTTAGTGAAATTAATTAAATTTTTATAAAGAATACACGCCTTAACTCAAAATTAAAATATGTTAGATAAAAATAGTCTAATAACTGTTTAACAATAGCATGATCTGTCTATTTGCTTGTTGTTTCTCTCATGCTACTGCACAATAGTAAGGTAAGTCATGTTATTTATATTTTTAATAATTTCATTTTTATTCTTGAAGTTTTATTTTATATGATTTAATCTTAAGTCATGTTTGACTATTTACAAATATAGTTTATATTTTTATTAATTTCATTTTTATTCTTGAAGTTTTATTTTATATGATTTAATCTTGATCGGAGACCAATTTATTTAGATTCAAGAAGCAAGCAATTATGAAATTAAAATACATACATAATATATTTAAATCCATGAACTTTAATAATAACAAAAAGTATAGCAATATGATTATATCATGATTTTCAAATGAGATCAAAACTTTTATAATTATATTCACAATCGCTATATGAATAGTTATATATGAACTTGACATGCATGGAAGTTTTTATGTTTTTTAGTCCTTTTTTTTAAATTAACTATTTATGTTTTTTAGTCCTTTTTTTTAAATTAACTATTTTTATTTTTTTTCTCCATGTAACCACGTCGACATAAATCTTGTTGATTGATAACTAAAAACAAATCTGAAAAACTCACAAGTGCAAATTAAAATATCTTATACTACAAGATGAAATATTTTTCTGGTTGTGTTTATTAAATTTATATATTTAAGTTTTTTTATCCAATCAAACAACACTATAAAATCCTCCTACCAGCAACAAGGATCGGTTTGCTAGGAGGGATGGTAGATGATTGGGAGTGGATGCGTAGTGATGGGTGGAATAATTTTCTTGTTTGGCATGATTCACGGAGGGGCAACTTCTAAAGGAAATTCCAGACAAACATACCCAGAGACAGCAAACACGTTGACACTGCTCTATTAATAAGGAATAAAAAAGGTCGAGAAAGAGAGAAGGATATAAACAGGGAAAAAAATATAAAGTTGGCAATGCTATTAGAAACATATTGTTCAGATGCTATGTATCAGAAAATATCCACCGAATTGTTAAGAGATGCTCATGCATCTAAATCCCACGATGGTGATTGAATAGTTGAAACAGCAAGGAGAACACAGAAGATATTACAGCACATGATCCCACAAATTGGCATGTATTATATTGAAGATGAAAGCATGGTTTCATTCGAGCTAAGGTTCACAAAGATCAACAAACAGAACTCCATATGAAGAAGACATGGTTGCATGTGTCAATTGCTACCACCACCGAAGAGGTATCCCAGAGAAGATCCACCACCGGGAGCAGCATGGACCTTGGTTGAAGGTCGGTCCTGAGCCAAGAAACAGGGTTTTTAGGTTGAGAAAAAAAACAACTTCAAGAAATAACCATTTGACTTTCCCGAAACACAATTAAGCAAGTTATGTTAAAACAGTTAAACAAGTAGCTTATCGGCTGTTTAAAGCAACTTCCAGAAACAGTTTTTTGAGCACTGTGAATGATTTGGAATAGCATTCATGTAGTTCCAAGCCCGTCTTCTTTCAACTTTCATAATGTATCTATTGAAGCTTGATCAAATGAAACCATGAGAATACTAATGGAATGATCTGATGAATGCTAGAAACCACACAAAAATTTCAAATAATAGTTCTTTTTTGGTTTTCAAATTTGCCATAGAGCACAACACTTTGTCTTACGTTTTTTTATGGGGAATCCACACAAAAATTTCAACCTTCTGGAATGAGACCCAGAACCCTAAAACAACCAGTGGCACTTCATACTTCTTAGGCAGCAAAAATGCAGTTTGATAGTTACTAAGAAAATGGCATTCTTCCATATGTATTTATGCACATCCCTCTGCCACATAGTTCGTAATCACTCAGAGGATAATGCCTTTCCATTTCCACAAGACAAGTGAATCTTGTAAGGATCTAATCAGGCAGGCTGATTTGTCACAGAGAAGAACTGTGGCATGTCATGAATCTGAGCAAGATGTATCCACCCAAAACCAGCATGGACAACTGATAAAAACTGCTCCAAGAGCAAAGGTTTCAAGAATCATACCGTGATGAAGTTGCCAGCGTTCTGACCATCTGCCCTCATATAGTTGTTGGTAGAAGAACTGTTGATACCAGCAGGAACCGCCCTGTTGATTTCAGCTGGCTGAGGGGCGGCAGCAGGTTTAGAAGGAGGTGGATTGTTTGCAGGCTGGACCTCGCTTGGAGCAGCTTGGGCGTTGTTTGTGCTAGGTTTCGGAGCCTCTCCACCCCCAAACAGATAGCCCAATGAACTCTGCCCTCCACCAGCGCTAACTCCACGACCCATATTCTGAATTTGAAAGGAACAAAATTTAAAACATGTCCCCCAAGAAAGAATGAAGATAAAAAGAAATAAACTTATGGAAATGAAATGGCGTGTGTCACAATAAGGATGAAAAGAACCGTGATTAATTACCTGTATTTAGCACTCAGAAATCACACAAACCACTCTAATCACGGCTTGGCAACTTAAAAGATCAACAGACCCATCAACCAGTTTCTGAATAGCCATTTGAAATCAACAAGCTCACCATCACTCTATTTAAAAAAACATCATTTTTTCTTTTTTGAAAAATAAATTTGTTTACCTATTCTTTTCTATTTGTATCCTTGGGTAACACAGCCGGTATAGCACCCCTTTCAATCCCTTCCTAGATAGCTAGCCAACACCCACATTATAACAAGCATGATCACAAATACACGCATATATACAAGAGACACAATTCATAAATACATTATGAAACTCAACAAAATGCGCAGTTATTTGTATCACAACTACAATCATATCAACTACATATAACACCACCTAATATATATATATATATAAAGTGATACAGAAGCCAGCATAAACAAGCGAAATGCCTGAATCAAAAGAGAAAAGAACAGCAGATCTTAACAAAACAAGTCAATTGTCATCGAATCACAAAAATAGTGAAGAAAAACGTCACTTCACAGTGCGAATGGTTAAAAGGAAGAAATTGGCAGCATAGATTTCGTACGTGAATTTGAGATCTAAGGACTCAGGATTTCGTAGAGCTACCTTTCGAGGGATTTGGATCTGACCTGCGAAGAGAGAGAGGGAGAGAGAGAGGGGTACTGCAGCTCAATTCGAAGAGTATTAATTAGTAACTGATGGAAGGTAGCGAGGTAAAGCGATAGGTAAACGTTGTGTATTTATAGAGTATGATAAATATTTAAGGGACAATGGCAGTGGAGGTTTCAATTTTCGAACTTTGAAATTGATGGACCCGCTTCCTTCTTCTTTTTTTAATTTCCTTGTGTAGGAAGAATTTTATAATTTTTATTAACTCAATGAGTTTCAAAAATTTATAAAAGACTTTAAGACAATATTTTTCAATACATTAATTTTAGAATTACTAATTTGTTGACTGTCCGATTAAAAAACAAGTCTTAATATGAAAATAAAGACTACCAAGAGGAGGGAGGGGGCTCTTCGCTTTTGTTTCTGGTTTATCTAATGAGCTGGCATATCGTTGTCGTCCATCGCACTCCACGTGTAAATTTATTGGATGCAATGCATCTCTTTGGGATAATGCTGCGCGCAGCTACTCGGTGATAATATTAATTTGATTATTTAACGATTTAATTTCATTTGGAAAATACATTTTCATCAAAAAGTTATACCAATTAGATTGTCAGAAATACAGCCGTAAAAAGAAAAAGGAAGGAGGTTAAATCGGTCCTCGTGTAATTTATTTCACAGGGGTGCTGAGGACAAGGGAGGAATTAACAACACCAGAAAACAGGAAACTTGCCCCCTCCAGCGAGCATTACACATAATCTCAGTGTTCCAAGCCTATTTCTCAAAATTGTGGTTGAAATTATTTTCGAAGGTATTTTTTGTTTAGAAATATTTTAAAGTGATATTTTTTTTAATATTTTAATATTAACACATTAAAATGATTTAAAAACATCAAAAAAATTAATTTAAATAAAATAAAATAAAAATCATTGTTTTTCAAAAATACTTTTAAAACATAGTGTCAAACACCCTCTAAGAGTTAGAGGATTTGTTTTTTATGTTCTTAGATTCAAGTCATGTGGTTATTAATGTAATGATCACTAGAGACTTATATAACTGTTAATTTTAAAATTCATGGAATTTGTCGTGTCTAAATATCTATTTTAATAAATAAAAAAGTTGATGATGAGAAATAGGAATCATTTTTTAGTCGGTTAACTTTCACCGCATCTACATCAATGAACCAACCAACACGGGTCCTAGTTCAAGAGCACGAGTCCTAGTTCTGGCTTGCACTAACTGCTAGCTTTACCGCAAAGGGTCGTGGCCTAGTGGCGCAGTGGAGCGCCCTCCCACTTTCGAACTCAGGTTCGAGTCCTAGTAGGAGTGAGGTGGGAGGGTACCTCCCCTCATTTCCCTGGGTTCTTCCCTGCGTGGTACGCCTGTCACCCCTACGATGCTTTACATGCTCATTTGGGCTTGCAAGGTGTTCAAGTGAGCCCGGGGAATAGTCGAGGTGCGCGTAAGCTGGCCCGGACACCCCGGTCATAAAAAAAAAAAAAATTCTCAATAGCCTCCTCTACCATTATTGTACAGTACGATGCAATGTGTGCACATATTCTTGATATATTTGTGGAAAAGGAAGAAGCATCGTTCACTAAAAGTGGGGGACACGTCGTTTGTAAGGGATCGCTGAAGCATTGGCTCTCCATTACTGGCTATATGATATGATATTGGGAAATAAAGTGTTTATATTTTATTTTCATGTCCGGAAGACAGCAAGATGGAGCAGTCAAGGACAAGCGAATAAAGAAGAAAGGCCCGTAAAGCAGCGAATTATGCTGCCGCCATTCTTAATGGACCGGAATTACTTCATCTGATTAGTTTGATGTCACTCTTTATGCTTTGTCTTTTCCATTTCACGTTTAAAATGGAAATGGAGGGCAAACACGTTGATAAGCCTAATTTTAATGAACCTAAAAACCCCTAAAAGAATATATTGTTTTTTTTAATTTCTATATCAAAATCATCATAAAATATTAAAACAAATGACAATGATTTTAATGTATTTTCACAATTTAAAAATGTAGAAACCCGAAAGATTTTGAATTGAGCATTGAAAACAAGAATTTTGTAAATCCTTGTCCTGTAAAAACACCTAGAAAGATTGGTTGAAAAACAAACATGCATAAAACAGAGGAAAAAAAATGTTGGAACATTTACCGGCCACCTTGAGGGCTTGTATAACTAGATATTATCCCGGCTTTTCAACCAGAGATGGGAAAGCGGAGAGAAGAAACCTTAAATTGAGATAACTGTTGGTTCTATTTTTCCATTGATGTTCTCCTTGGTCTGTTTCTTTGAGGATCATGGAAGCCACTTGTTCCCCCCACGTTGACCGGCATGCAAGGATCACTTGAGCAATTGAATTCGTTGAAAATCTATCAAGCATGCACGACCCAATAAAATACTCGCATTATACAGGCTGACTAACATCCACGAGGAGGGTCCGCTCCAGAAATTCACCAACATGAGCGAATTCCTGAGAAAAAAAGAAGAAAGATCCGGCTCCAGGGTCCGAGAGAAGATAGGTTTTCCGTCACAGCTTTCCTAGAATTGCTTGCCACGATTACAACGTCAAAATCCAGAAGACCACTGCTGACCCCTTGAAAATAAATGGTATCCAAAAAAGGTAAACCTAGAACAATACAGTAGAAAATCGATTACACTGGCCAATTCTTCTAAAAAATAGATTCCATAGGAACATCAACTGCACGTGTTCATAAAACTTTGAAGCACTCTGATCTGATCCCATTGGAACTAGGTACCTGCTATGTATACTGGAAAAATGCTTTCTGGCTCACCAACACGCCATCCATTGTCAGATCTGGTGTGACCAGATTCCATATCCAGAAAAGAAAAAAAAAAGGCCAGATTCAAGGACCACAGAGAGGAAGACCTGCCCCGGGGTGACCATCCAGGTTTGAGGTACGAAGTATGATGGTGCATTATCACGACCTGTTAATCACTACACTTCCTGCAGATGCTTGGTTTGCTGCACGATTACTTCCAAAAACATTTCGATTTGATTCCCTTGCGATTCTTGAACCAAACTAAAGCAGTTGCAAAACATTATATTGGATTAATAATCGAACTAAATGGATAGAAGTAGAGCTTCACATGAACAGTAACAGGCACAGTAGCTGAGAGTTACATCTAGGTAGTTAAGATAGTCCATGGTCTCCAGACCTGTGTTCCTTTTTTTTTCCTTTTGTAAATACATCTAATCGGATCATAATATCCATCCTATCCATGGTTCAGGCATGCAAAGCTGACTCAAATAGAAGCAACTTAAAGTAACACAAACCTGGATTGCTCTTTTAGGGAGAACAGCTGCCTCATGTAAACCAAGCATCCGTGCCACCTTCAAAACACATGAGGAGCAATAAACATCTGATCAGCCTTGGCCACATAAAATAACAAATTGATGAGCCCTGGTGAGCAGGGATTGTTCGACTAACAGTTCCAAGAAACAGATATACCTAGGAGATTGTCTTAACTCTTAAGAAAAGTTGGGGAGAAAAAATGAACAAAAGAATAAGTTAATGGCAGATAGCACTGACCTCCCTGAGGATCTTCTTATCACCTGTTCCACTAGGTTGATCCAGGTTAGTAACCTCCCACAAAGGGATGTCAAGAAGCACCTTAATGACATCTTCATCCAAGAAAGGAAATCTAGCCTGATGAAAGAAACTAGATGCTTGTTAATGTGTGAGGACAAGTATAGCAGACAAAGGGTGATGCATGTTGCATATTAGTAATACCTCCTTTCCATTATCAGCAATGCATCGGTCATCTCTCCCCATATTCCGTTTCCATATTCTTTGCACATCCAACTTCATTTCCTCATTAAGCCCATGCCAACTGTTGACAGCACATCAAATTATAAGAGAGATTACAAATGCACACATGAAAATTAGTGATTTAGTATTGATTTACTGTCTTTCAGAACAGAAACTTGGTTGATTGATGGTATTTGTGCGACAAGCCACGGGTGCTGTCCAATTCACTTCTGTAAAAACTCGCTTATACTATTCATGGCCTAGAAAGCATCATGAAACTTAAGCTTAGCAATTGTTCCTATGATAGAATTGAATGCATTTACAAAAGGAAACAACAAAAAAACTGCAGTTTTACTTCACAAGATGCAGGGTTCATGATTGCAACTTCAGACTTCAGAGTAACACAAAACACTTCAATGTGGACATGAAATTACGATGTGCTAACTACCAACACAGGCTGAGAACATGAACATGGAGCAAGCAGACACAATCTTAAGAAATGACAGAACCCGCAAGTTAGCATGTACATGTTAAGGCCATACCCGCCACATCTATATTTCGTTCTATGCCTTCCATAACCAGCACACTGCTCATCAGCACCCGAACCGACTAGGACAATCCTAGCCTCGGACTTGTACCTGAGGCGTTGTTGATCCTCGTCACTGTTATTGCCAGGTCTTTCAGAGACCCAACCATCACCACTTGCAGCCAACCACAAAGCAACTCCTATGTTCAGATCCTGAAGCATTAAGGCACAGTGTAACTTCTCATATACAAGGATGCGTACTCACAGAATGTAGCATCACTGACAGAAAGAGACATCTTTTAAAATTATCAGTTAGCATGCTGATTTCTATTTTTAAAATGATGGAGAATGTTCATTTCTACTAATAAATTAACAATACCATACACACACCATTGAAAGGACCAGGTGAAATGACAACCGCATGCATATTTTATGTATGTCACAAAATGTTCACAATTCTGAAGTTAATTCTAGTAAACAAAATAATAAGCTAACTATTTAAACGCCTCCATGTATTCTACCAGAGCACCAGAGCACCCAATTCTAATAAACAACATGCACTTGTACAATAAAACCAGATACCATATACGTGTTTGCAGGGTTAATAAGCGACATGACGTGCTTCATTTCCAAGGTCAATTTCGACAAGTCTGAATCAATCTCTACAAGCTTCCACCTGCATCATCAATCAACAGTGAATATAATTGAAAGAATTCCAAAAGAAGGAACACCATTCAAAATAAAATGAAATGAAAACATGTGAGCAAACTTGGACCCGGTCATCAATGGATACACTACTATTTAATCAACAAGAGGATGGCATCATAGCCAGGTCAAATTAACCTTGGGTTGGGGAGTTTAATTTTCAAGGGGAAAAGGTTGTATAATATAGCCATCTACCTCTCCACAACAGCATGGTATAGCTACCTCTCCACAACAGCATCAAAAAAGTGCCAGTGCCTTTAAATAACTGCACCTGAGTGTGTTTAGGATTTCCAGTGGCTCTAACCTATTCTTTATAAAAAAAAACTGTAAAATTTCCCATTACAAGACCAAGACATGGAACATTACATCAAAAGAGAAACATTTGATACTGTACCTTCGCAGTGGTGCAATTCTTCTCAGTTCCTTCACTCCTGCCTTCGCAGAGATTCTATCAGGAGCAGACTGGCCATCAAAGCTCACATTAAGTAAGTCAATTCCATCTGCCACACAGGGAATTGCAATGGAGAATCAGCTCAACAAAAGAACCCGCAAGACAACATTTTCACTGGTTTTCTTAGTGTTCTAGTGTCAACTGCACTGCAATGGTTAAAAGTAGCGCAAAAAATGAAGTTGTAGAAATAAAAGCAAAAATGAGAGAGGGCAGTAGCTTAGTATGACAACTTACAGCTGGGATCTAGACACTCATCCAACAATGCAGAAAGTATCATAGAATCAAGCCCGCCAGAAAACAAGACTGCCACTGGAACATGTTCTTCTTGTCTACTATAACATCTTACTGCCTACGCATTCAACCCAAAGAATTCTATCAATTAAAACATAAATTAATTACTTCCTGTAATAATTGTGAATGCCATAAATAGCTAGTTCATTACATGCTACATAAATAAAAGAAGGTAGTTTTATGGTAAATGTAGTCTGATAATTGTAAGGAAAAAGAGCGTGGGGAGAGATGTCTAGCTAGAACTGTAACCATCCTATGCGTTCTACATAAATAAAATAATATAACTTCTTGGTGTACACAATTGAGAATATAACAGAAAAGAAAAGAAAATTGAGTGAGATTTAATCTAGCTTAAAACAACACCTATTATATGCAAACACTATAAAAGTGTAAGTTCTCTAAGAGTATAAATCCACGGTAAAGCTATTAAATTCAATTGAGTTCTGACCTCGAAGATTCTGTATTGTGAAGCGCGCAGAATCACAGATTTTCTTAGAGCACTCAACACATTATGAGCAGGCGATGAAACCATTGTTTGATCAGGCCCTACACAGTTTTTTAAAAAGAAAAAGAAAGAAAACTCATGAGTAGGGGTATCGATGACACAAATATATTACATATCATGGTAGGATTGTAACCTGATTCAAATGTCACTATGTCTGATGAAGCTGGATGCCTGTGACGTTGTCCCTCTAGAGTCTCATTAAGCGAACCATGTAACTCATCAGGTTTTGGATTGAAAGAAACTCTCTCCCATTTAATCAGTTCCGATAGCATGGCATTACCCCATTCATGTTTTTTTACTTCACCAGCAAGATATCCATGCAGCTTTGAAGCATCCATTGATAAGCTGTATATCCCACATGAAAGCTCCTCCCAAAAATTGTGATGAGTTCCATTTTCAACTTCAAAATCTGCACCAATTGACACATATGGAATAGCTAATTAGTTTAGTATAGTCTGCAGAAATTGGGTGAATGGAAGAACAACTTATTGCCAAAAAAGGAGGTAGCATAGAATTCCAGCAAGGGCTTAATGTGATACAAATGTTCAAACACACAAGTTCTAGATTGGAGCAAAACATATCTCGGAGGAGGCATTGCCTTAATTAAACACATGCTTTGTTGCTTGCACAAGTACACAACAATCAGCTCCTCAGGATGTAGATAACAACCTGAATGATTCATGGTGGCCCAAGTAAGCAGCTTGCATAATTGCCAAGGCATTCAACCTACCCAGAACTTAGAATGGTACTAATGCCTATTGCACAAAAATGGGAAATTCTAATGTTTTACCAAAGCAGTGCAAATCACCAAGCAATAAAAAAAAAGGGCAGTGCCAAACTAGTTAAAATAATAATTTGGCCATGCAGAGGGAACAGCAAGCAATCAAGAAATTTGTTCGATTGATGACAAGGAATTATCATCATCGCATAAGATAATGTATCAACTAAACGTGGTAATTTTAATGGCAAGTACTGTTTCCAGTCATGCTAGTAAATATGATAATTTATCAACTAAACATGGTAATTTTAATGGCAGATATTGTTTCCAGTCATGCAAATAACCTTGTCACCAACCGCAGTAAAAGAAAACGTAGCCAGGGGAACAAGAAGAGTAAAGCTCTACCAAGCTATATGTACCAGAACTCTGATAAACAGAAGAAAATGGTGATACAGAAGATAGCAGGAACCGAGAATCCTTCACGGTAGGCCAATGAACAACCAGGCTCCGCCTACCAAATGCATCTCGACCAAACCACAAGGTTCTTGAACTCTCCTGTACACAAGTAATTAAAGCTAACTTCAGCTCAAACAATGTTAACAAAAAACAAATTCTAAGAAATACCAATACCTCTTTTAATCTCGATCAGAACAAAACAAAACAAAACCAAGCCTATGCCCATGATTACCTGCCAATAGATAATAGCCCACGGCCCCTTGATAGTTGAAAAAACATTCGGAACAGAATTACACCCATGTCCAGCAACAGAGCAAGGACCTGTGTGTCCATTGGAACCACAAGAGCAGCAGTTTGCTAGAGTTTGCATTAGAACTTCACCATCATTTCTGTCACTCTCCACATGAATTCCTCCAAATATTTCACCTTCAAAATTACAACACTAAATTAGACTCAAGGTTAAAACGATTACGAAGCAAGACGTGCATAGCAGAAATCACGAAGAAAAAAATACAAGTCAGAAATCTTACCGTTATAAATTAGTACATTCCCATAGGAGTCAACAAATGGCTGAATTATAGGATTCAGTCCCCTCAGCTGCAATGTGGCACCGATAAATTGCAGTTCGCCAATATTCCGTAGTTGATTATAATTACCAGCTTTGCCATTGGAGCAATTCTGCATATACGATTGGCCGTTTTCTATTTCAGCTTCCTCGATTACTTCAGACACCAGTTCTCGGTCCTCGACAGAGCTCAAATTTTTATTATAGTGAAGTATAACCTTCTTGCTGCCTAAGCTGTCAGGTCCTCGTCTCCGCAGAGCTGCTTTAAGATCATCTACGGAAACTGTAACTAACTGGTGCACCAAAACAAAAACAGGTAACTTAAATCAGATTAAATAGATAAAAATAAACTGATTTATGAGAAATTTACTTACTGGCTCGGGATTGGGAGATTGGAAAAGGGTGGATGGAGATAAATCGATACGAATCCCAGAGACAATCAAGGCGATTCCACACATCTTCCTCTGTTCGCTGTTTTGCGATTGCTGTGGCCTGGGAGTAGTGTTCTATGTGGGTGCGAGTTTTTGGAGGGTTTTTAAGAGATTTTAGTTTTCTTCAAGTATGATTGAATATACAATTTCAGTTTTCGGGTAACGAAGGCTTCCATAGCATAGTGGTAGTGCGTTCGCTTCGTAAGCGAAAGGTCGCGAGTTCGATCCTCGCTGGGAGCTATGTTTTATGTTTACTCTTTTCGAATAAATCTCTGAATTTGATAATGATATCTATTTTTCCAATTTTGATATTTTATTTCAATTTTCACTCAATAATCATTTTTTATATTGTGATTGACGTTTTAAAAAAATATTTAATGGAGAAAGGTATTTTTTTTCATTTCTACTTATTTTCGCTCCATTAAAATTATAAACATTTGTGAAATATGTAATGATTTTTTAGTCTCGTGTGAGCGTGTGTGTTTTGTGTTGTGGTGATAGATTAGTTTCTACGCGGGTTGCTAGAGAAAAGAGGATACTGTACGCTGACTTAAAAAAAACAATGATTTCAACCACACAAAAAACTAAAATTATTTTTAATAGATTCTGTTTCTCAAGGTAGTTTAACTCAAATGTTTGTTCTTCTCATCTTTACATGAGAATATAGATCTACTTACTAGAATGTTTTTTAGGTCAAGTTGTTTTCGATTTCTTGAAAAATTGATAGACCCAATTTAGTCAATGATCTAGATAGTAAATTTAATGGGTTGATTAAAAAACATTTACACTATTATTTATTTTTCATATTTTTAGCTTGAATCTCTTATTGCCCCTGATTTAATTATTATTTTTTTACAGTTTTGCTCTTTGAAAAATAGAGTATGCCCCTAGATTTCATGATCAATGATATACCTGTACTATCCTAGCCCCATGTTCATGCCGTATATTTTTTTTCTGTGTACTTCTAAAATAAATATTTAATAAAAAAATTACTATTCGATTTATTATTATATGAATAAATGAAAAATGATTTTTAAGGTAAAAAGATTATTAAATTTGAATACGTGTACAGCTTGCATGACAAACTTGATTTGTTGACTCCAATTCACCCTCTGTTTTATGTTTTTTTTTTCTTTCCAAGTAGATGTTACTTTCTCTCTCATGATTCTGTTCAACTGTCCTTTTACACACATATATCGCTCGGTTCAACTTGACAACAACCTTGAAGCAAGAGTGCTAACCATTCGTCTCGCTGCAAGCACAAGGCCGTCATTTATTTTCAAAAATATTTTTTAAAACATTTAAAATTTTTATTTATATATTTTTTTGTTTTAAATTAAATATTTTTAGATTATTTTTATATATTAATGTCAAAAATTATTTTTAAACAAAAAATACTTTTAAAAGTAAACTCAACCATACTTACGAAGATGAAAACAAATTCACTCTCAACCATTCTCGTTTTATTTGATAAAAACTAAGTATAAAGTAATGTGTATCTATTTGCAGATTTCAAGTCTAAATAATTTTCACTTGAAGGTATATGTTATATAATAATAGAAATCATATTACGGGATTTCATATAAGAATTTAAATTTTTAGGTGGGATAATCCCTTAATATCTTGTCCTCGATATAAAAATATATATGGTATTATTCACTCTACACCCGATTCGTTGCATCATTCATCTGATATACAAGTTTAGTTTCTCATCATATGTATAATTTATTTACAATGTTGTCGAATTTAATGTAGCTAAATTCATCTCATTTAGTGTTTGTTTGAGAATGTGGTTGCAGTTGTTTTTTAAAGTGTTTTTTCTTTAAAAATGCATCAAAATAATATATTTTTTTTAAAATTATTTTTTACATCAACACATGATAATAATCTAAAAAACCAAATATTTTTAATTGAAAATAAAAAATAAAAATATTTTTTTTTAAAAAAAATGTGTTAAACACCTTCTTAAAGAAGCAATTCAGCAACGGTTAATTGTTAGGTACAGATGTACAATCAAGTCAACTATACAAACACAGAGACAAATATACAGGCAGAATGCTAAATTAAATAATCAATAGCTTTTAATTTTAAGTATGTATAATTTTCTCAGTAGAAGTCTTAAGTGCATTTACAAATACAAGAAAACTATAACCAATGATAATCATTGTCACCAAATATACATTCATATCAATTAGCAATTTAGCATACCTACCGAGCAACCTAAAAAAGCATGTGATAGTTTGACTGGGCCGTCTTTCCGAAAAAGACACGCCGCTGCCATCACCAAATAGCCAAGTGGCCTGTGCACTCCCCTTTCGTGTGACGTGTCGAGTTTCAATTGGTCTTCAAAGTCCCAATCGCATACATTAATTGGGTCAGCATCACAGTAACGGCAATGGAAGTGCTGGATTTCAGCCTTTCACCGTAATCTAGACTATTTATTTACTTATCTATTCACTTCCCCGAAAAATAAAAAATATCAATCACTCTCAACCGCACGTGTAAACCAAACCCCTTAACTTCTACGCAATCTCACTATAACCTGCTTGTAAGCGAGTTCAATCCCGCCAACCCTCACTACCGTACAAGTTATCCGCCCAATAAAATCACCACCGTCAAATTGCGCTATACAACTCGATCATGGCCATTAAAACATCAAGGACCCCACAATATAGAACCCTCTTTTATGGGCCCACTCCAAAAATACTAGCAAGGCAGAAGAGTGGCGGTACAGCGTAACAGACAATACCCCCGCCCGAGTTCGTTCGCAAGAGAAAAGATAAGAGAGATAGAGAACTGAGACGAGGGAGAAATCTCAGTGCAATTCTGTACTTTTCTAGTTTTCTTTATTTATCATAATTTTCTTTTACCATTATTTACTAGCAACCGCACCATTGCGTCTTTATTTTCCGTTCTATCTCTCTCTCTCTCTATATATTGCTAATAATAACTATTTTGCGCCGCAAGGGCACGGTCAGTGCAGTAGTAAATTTATTCAATATCTCTCTCGGCGGCGGGCGAGCGAGCAGGAGAGTTAATTGCTGCTTTAACGAGGTTAGACATTACTTAATCTTGCTTTTGTTTGGTTGGTTGTGATGTTTTTGTTCCTTTATGGAGTGCATGCTATTGATTGATAAAATCTGAAGGATTGTTAAATTAAGGGATTGCATTGTTAAATTGGTTTTAGATCTGAGTTTTATTTTCTTATCTTTTTTGTAATATAGATCTGGGATTTTTTAATGCGAGTGGTT
This sequence comes from Salix brachista, assembly GCA_009078335.1. Lineage (NCBI taxonomy): Eukaryota > Viridiplantae > Streptophyta > Magnoliopsida > Malpighiales > Salicaceae > Salix > Salix brachista. Next base: position 12,127,616 of record CM018581.1, read on the forward strand.
AAAGTTTGACATGATCCACTGTTTTTGTTTTTGCGTATGTTATTTTTAGTTGTGGTTGCTGGATTGGATTTAGATGGAATTTTTTTTGTGTTTTCTGATCACTGGTAAAGTTTTTGCTTGACATGAGTAGTCAAATCTTAGCTTTGTTCGTGAAGAAGCTAGTATTGCTTTTTTATTGGCAGATGCAGAAACATTGCGTTTCTCTCTCTTTTAATTAGTGTTACCGCATATGCTGCTCTGGTGTTTACATGTTCCTTCTGTCTTGTTTTCGACCCAATTTCTTAAGAAACTGGACTGCCAATTTTTGTTTTCTGCTTTCAAGCCCTATACTCTCAAAGCATATGGTTTACGGTTTAGATATCAAGATAATGAAATCGGTCCAGCATTAGTTATGGGGTTCGGTACTCTTATGCAACCTAATCTGGTTTTTTAGATTATCTGTTATTTGCTAGTAAATTGCATCCATTAAGAAGTCAAAGCCACTCAGTTCGTGCTATCTTCTTTTTTTAAATGGTAAGCTTAAGGTCTGTTTCAAGTACCATGCTTAATATTCTTTGATGTTCAGTTTCCTATTTGTTAATTGCTTAACTCATTACTCTCTGTTTATTTATATCATTATGTAACTATAGTCTGGCTTCAATATAAAACGCTCATTAGTGGATAATATATTTATATTCCTTGTTTGATTAACATATCTCTATTCCTACAGAGATGGCAACGCAGGTGGATGAATCTACTGTAAAACTTGATCCAAAAGTGGTGGGTAATGCTTTTGCGGAGCAGTACTACAATACCTTGTCCAAGTCTCCAGAGTTGCTTCATAACTTTTACAATGACGCAAGCTTGATTGGCAGGCCAGACTCTGATGGCTCAATGTCTCCTATTTCAACTTTAGAAGTAAGTTTTGCGTAGCAAAATGTTATTGTTTATGAGTGTAGATTGTTTGTTATTGTGTTAAATAATTCCTCTGCGAGAAATAATAGCAGTAGTCTTGTAAACTGGGTCACCCCAATGCTATTGTTTTCATATTGATTTATTCCACTAGCTTACCCCTCAGTTAATATTTTGTTTGGTCGAAAATGAATGCTGTGGAGAATGCGATTTTGATTCCTTTTCCCAATAAGATCCCCTTTTAAATTTTCCCATGCTCTTATAAACTTAATTGCGATGGGGCTTGACACTATCTAATAATTGAAGTTTATCTTGTTTAGAGTACATGTACACCCATTTCTTTGTGAATTAAATGGCATTTCATGAAGAGAGGAATTGAAATCTCTTTTCATCCCAAATCCTATACAAACCAAATATGGCATATAAATTAATTCATGCAGTACTAGTGCTATGAGAAAAGGTTGGTTCAACCAGTTTCTGCCATTCTTTTTTCCTCCAACAACAAATTTAGAACTAGAATTTGTATGCACCTCATCACTTAAATCTTGATTTATTTGGGACTTTGGTTTCGAGTTCATGAATCCTGGATGCTGAAGTTTTCCTGCCTGCACCAATGTTTATCTTTTATTTATTTATTTATTTAAAATTGTGGCACTCTCTGATAATGAAATTTGGAATTTTTTGGGTGCAGGAGATCAAAAATTTGATCCTCTCTCTTGACTATAAGAATTGTGTAGTTGAGATACAGTCTGTTGACTCTCAGGAATCTTATGGGAATGGGGTAATGGTGCTGGTTACTGGTATCTTTGCTGGACAGGACTGTACCAGACAAAAATATACACAGGCATTTTTCTTGGTCCCGCAAGATGATGGGAGGAGATATTATGTTTTGAATGATATTCTTAGATACGTGGAAGAATCAGAGAATAAGGAAGTTAGTGATGAAGACAACATTGCTCCAACTACACCTGTTTCCCCATGTGCTGGTAGGTTCATGTACAATTTCATTGTCTCCTTTTGTTACTCTAATCATAAATATTTACTAGTAGCTTTGCAATTACAGAGCCAACCTCCATTTCTAATCACTCTGTCTCTGCGGACATGTCTACCACTTTGGAGGAGGGTGATGACCAAGGTAAAGAATCCGGTCATGCTTTGGACAATGGAGAGATTCCCACTCATGAGAAAGAGGCTGTTGTTGAGGAAGTTGTTACCACTCAGAATGATGCTCACCCAATTGCTGAGGCAGTTGTTTCTAGTGTCCAGGAGGATGCTCCCAAGAAGTCCTATGCATCAGTGGTGAGTAAGTTTACATTTTTTGAAGGATAATCATTATTCAAATGATTGATTCTTTTTTGTTCCTGTTTTTTCAGGCAAATGCATTGAATTTCAAAACACAACCATTTCAAAAGAGGGTTTCGCCCGTGAAACCTGTGAAACAGTTGCCTGTAGCTGTACCACCTGTGGTCTCTTCTCATCAAACAGTTTCTCACCCTCCCAGCGATAATTCTGTGGAAATCAATAACAACAGTGCTGCAGGTTTTTATTCCTTTTAAAGTTTATAAATGAGTTTTTACCTGAGTGAGCTTTGTAGCTTTTCTTTCACCATCTATGTGCTTTTCTCAATTTTCCTGTTTCAGTTGAGGGTTACTCCATATTTGTTGCAAATTTGCCCATGGATGCTACTGTTGACCAGCTTGTGCAGACTTTTTCAAGATTTGGGGCTATTAAACCTAATGGTGTGCAAGTCAGAAGTTATAAGGTTAGTCTCATGTTTATTCTTATAGAATCGGTGAAGATTTTTATTTGAAACTATATTTATTTGTTTATGTTTCCCATCTATATACAGCTAGATAAGAACTGTTTTGGTTTTGTGGAATTTGAATCAGCTGATTCCGTGGAGAAGGCCCTTGAGGTACTGTTGTTTATTTTACTTTTTTCTGGCTGAAAGTTATTGGTTTTTTTATTCCTTGGTTGTTTGCTAAAAAGTTGAATACTGCATGATGGTGTACTTGAAGAATATTTCCAAGTTAATTTCATTAATTCTATAATTATATCCTTATTTAGTTCTCTTGTTATAAATTTATAATATTCAGATTTATCACTTTGGAACTTCTATGGTAGTGGCACTTATTTCCAATTTTAGCCAAACTCTTTCATGGCTCTTTCATGTGCCTAGATCTTTGGATGGTTGCCTTTTTATGATGAATGGAAGTTGAGAATTTCTGTTTCACCTTGAGAGGTGGATATCTTGGTTCAGGAAACATCCTATGCGGTTTCAAGGGTTGCCAAGTGAATTCTAGGCATTTTTTATCCTCATTCAACCTTTTGCTTTCAATTTCTACCCTTGTCCTGTATCACTACAACTTTGCCTGTGTTTGGATAGGCTACAAACCTTTGTGTTCCTTTTGACTTTTTGCTGCCACGTGAACTTTTTATATCTTTAACTATAGTGCATTATTAATAATACCGAAGTCTAGTCTCAGTTTCATTTGCTCATTTCAAATGCAATTGCTTTTGTCGATCCTCTGTTGATGGAAAATTTTTGTGGACACATTCAGAATGTCATTCAACCTAATTGTTCAAGTGATGTTTACCTGCCACCACTTCGTGTTTATGAGCAATGTTTGAAGTCTGGTTCGTTATTGTATTCTGCAAAGTTCTCTCTCTTTTCTCCCCACATTTTAGGAACCCCCCCCCCTCAAGTGGTTGTTTGAATTTGAAACTGGGGTGATGTTACAATTTTTGGTACTCGTTATCAGCTATTCCATACTTGATTGCCCTCAAGTTAAGTTACAATATATTGTTGTTCTGCATGCTTCTGAGATGGTGTGCCTTTTCAGGTCTCTACTGTCACGATTGGCTCTCGAACAGCACATATTGAGAAAAAGAATGGTAAGTTGAATTATTAATCCATTATTTGTCGTGTTTGGTGGTCCCAACAGTTGGAGAGTGCATAACAATTTATTATGTTTTTGCAGCAAAAAATGGCAGTGAAAAGTACCCTTCAAGAAAGGGTGGTTTTAGGAATGGCAATTTTAGGAGCCGTGGAAACTTAAATGGAGGCCATGGCTATGGCAGAAATGATTTTGAGAATCAGGGTGCAGTTTCTGGTCAATCTTGGGGCACTGCTGGACGCAATGGAGAAGCTAACAGGAAAGTTAATCAGAATGGGGAAGCTAGAGGTCCCCGTCAAGCACAAGCTGTGAAGAACTAGACCATCTCTATTGCTGGAATTTTGTTTATTATTTTTTTACTCCCGGTTCACAATCAGATAGGAAAGATTAGAGCAAATAGATCGAGGCATTTTAGTTTTTCGCTTTTAAGATTATGGTATGGTTAATTGAGTTATTGTTAGGTATCATGAAAACAGAATATGCGGGGTTTTATGTGATGGGATATTATTTTTGAAGAAATTATTTCTAAGAATTTTTCCGGTGTTGATGATATGGTTTTTACACCCTGCATTAGTTTTTGTGCCTCGGAGAAAAATATGTTACTATTGTCATTTGAATGAAAGCACGTGAATCTTCGAGCACATTGAAGTAGAAATAGAAGTGTGGAGGCTCATGCCATTTCTGTTAGTGCCACCGTGTTTCCGTCGTCTTTCTGCTATTCCGGTGTCATTTACTTTCTGAAGTACTCGATGAAACTGCTGCCAGTTTCTTTTGTACCTTCATGTACCAGAGTCATCCACTGGTCGGAGGCAGCTGTCTTCCAATAGCTGCCATGCTTAACACTTTGTTTGTTTGTTTAGGGGATTTTGAGGGTCATGGAAGGGAAAGTTAGGGTTAAAACCCTCTATCCTTGTTTGGTTTTTAGGTACTATGAAAAGCAAGGTTGAGTGTCTTATTTAGGTTAAGATTATCAAATGACTCAATCTCCCCCAAGTTAAAATGAAAAAAAGCCTTCTTTTCATCCGTTTTAGCTATTTTTGTAATTTACCTTCTTTTTTTTTTATCCAACTCTTCCATTCCCTTGCATATCCAAACACGTTGTAAATCTCCCTATAATAACTTCAATATGTTCTTACGCAACATGCACTCTGTATTAGATGTCGCTTCTAACTTTCCAAAACTGAGTTGAACCGTAAATGATGAGAATTAACGACGTTAGTTTGTCTCTGTCCCACTTCGAGGAGAGCTCCCTTTGGTCGATAGCATTTCTGGGAATTCGTCAAATAGTCTCGTACATGCTCTTCTAATGTAATATTCTTCCAAATAAACCTAACTTGTCGTTTTCCATTTTTTCAAAGATCATCATCGTATTTAATATCTGTAAGAAAAACATTATTGTTTATAATCACTGCCAAAAGTCCTGACGATATGTTTCGTTCGAAACTAATCTGATATGGAAACAGAACGAACGAGGAAAAAGAAGAACTGTAAGTGGACCAGACTACAGGCAGTGTGATCAATGGATTCCTGGAAAAATAATAATAATGTTCTACTTAAATGGTTTGGTCAACAGATTCCATTGTTAAATCAGTAATCATAGAGTTTTTTGACTTTTTGGAAAGTGTTGTTAAATCACATTCAAAAGTTTGATATCAGACGATTTATTTGATTCAATGGAACGATTTTTAGGGCTGGTTAGGAAATTGATGTCAAATTTGTTGTTTTTTATTTAAAAATATATTAAAAACAATTTCATTTTTCCCTTTATTTTTACACAAACATATAAAAATAATTCAAGAATACTAAAAAACAAACTAAAATTCAAAATAAAAAACCCGGCTCGGTAAACAGTTGGTATTTATCATCACAAGATGATTGCTTCATAAATGGATGGCTTGACTCTTCAGAGGCATGAACAGCTGTTAAGAACACCTTCGCCTGAGTAAGCACAGGTGAAAACATATCCCCTGACTAAATTTATTAATATTGTTGAATAATATTGGTGGGTTTTCTCTTTCCTTTTCGTGTTTACACACACTCACACACTAACCTAACATGACCCTCTAGTCTTTTTTTACCGTCTTTATTTATTTATTTTAAAATTTTAATTTTTATTTGAAAATATATTAAAATAATTTTTAATACCAGTATATTAAAATAAAAAAATATTAACTTAATATTTATATAAAAAAACAGTTCAATAAAAGCTAAAATCAAAGCAGAAGTTGGGCCAATCAACCGCCTCAAACCTGCAATGGTTTTGCCCTCGTTCAAAACCAGACATCTGCCTGTCCTTTTCACGTTAACTATAATCAACACGTGACGTGCAGATGTGTCGGAGAATCTTAAAAACTACACGTCAACATCAATGACGTGTCCTGGCAAATCATCCTACGAAGATCTCCTGACCCCACTTCTTTTTTGCCAGTCTTTTCCTGGCCCTATCATTAAAAATGTGTATGACCTCACAATAAAACCACGTCGATGATAGGGCTGCACCTCTCTCCTTTCTCCTATTTTGGTCAAACAGCCTCTATTCATGTCTTTTTTATTTATTTATGAAAATATAGTATAAAACTGAAACCATTCGAAAAAAAGATAAGCATTTATTTATGAAAATATAGTACTAAGGGCCAGCAGGTCTTGGTCTGGTGGTTATGAAAGGCTTCTCCCTTCTTCTCACTCTAGGTTCAAGCCTTACCAGTCACGCCTGTCAACCCCGCGATGCTTTACATGCTCATTGGTTTTGCAGGATATTCAGTGGGCCCGGGGATTTAGTTGTGGTGCGTGCAAACTGGCCCGGACACCCCAGTTATAAAAAAAAAATTATCTATGTAATCTACCTGGATTATTAATTTTTAAACTTAATTATATTCTTATCTATGCAAGCACTCATCTTTAAAAACTAATGATTTCTTATATGTGCAGAGCTGTTCTAGTTTTAAAGAGATTCCGTTGACCATATCATCTAGGCTTTTGTTAACTTGTACCAACCTTAACAGATTAATTATATTTTTTTCGAGAAAGAAATTTCTCGGATGTTAATATAAAGGTCCGGTTCATACTACCTAGCTAGAGATGAGGTTATTCCAGTGATTCCATCTATTAGCGGATTGTGATGGATCAATTTTGTTTTTATTTATGTTATTTTTTTATATTTTAAAATCCATGTTTCAAGATAATCAAGTACAAAATAGTAATTTAACATCCGCAGATTGAACTATACACTAAACCTAAATACGTATAAATCTTGCAAGTTACCATATTCAAATATATAAATCTCACAATATTGAATATCTGTAAACCTAACATCTCACTAAGCTCAAATGAATATAGAATTGATAATCCTTTTAGACTATATTGAGTCACTAGGTTCTACTTGTTTTTTAACATGATCCTTGATATAAAATATTATGGTAACATATATATTTCTATGCATCCCTCGATGTATAAAAAGTTTTCAAAATGACCCCCTGCTTATTTCTTTGTTGACATTATGTAAAAAAATATTTACAATTTCCAGTTAATATTATTAGAGTAAGATGACACTCAACCCCTTTTCCGCATTATAAAAATAAGATTTATGGGCTATAAATACCTGACGTATCCTTCAAAGTGAGAAGGTTTATAATCATTTTTATTTTTAAGTATTTTTAACATATATATTTTCAGGTTTTTCCTTTTTAAATACCATTGTTCTTTACATAAAAAAGACACTTCTTTCAACAACAAAAAGTCCTTGAATTTTTAAAATTAGACTTTTCAGGTACTTGTTATCAAAATTTTATGGTCTACTGGGCACCAAGCATAGACTATGAGTAATTTGAATTAAAAAATCAGATTGCTAGAATTAAAAAACAATTGATTATTCAATATATAAACATTGATTTAAGCTATTTGATATTTTTAGGATATCATTGGATTGGAAATAACAATAAAATTTAATTAAACTTATATTTTATTTAGATTTGACTCGACCAGTGCCTCAAACACCAGTTAGGGGGCGAATAACTTACTCGAACAAAAAAATGATTTCTCCACCGAGACATCCTAACGACTGAGATTATTATTCTAATCAAATGTTGAACAAAAAGTCGTTTGAAATCATTATTCTAATATTTTTTTTAAAAAAAAACAATTTAAAAAATAATCTTAATCACATTGCCAAATAAACAATTAATTTCTCCACCGAGACATTCTAACGACTGAGATTTGAAAATCTCACCTCGTAGCTCGTAGGTTCAATTCCAGTGAGCTGACGTTAAATGACAGAAAAATAAAACAGAATGGGTCACTGGTTTTATTTTGCGATTAATTACGGGTTAATGCATTTTAAGATTTGATTAATCTAAAACAAAACCACTAATCATTCATGGCTTTAATATTTTTTTATAGTGTGATTAAAATAGTCTTGTAAATATCTTTTTAACAGTATAAAATATATAAAACAAAACCTTAATGTGTCACCGGCTATCCTTTTATTTTTTCTTTCTTAATTTATCCATCTTCCCTTCACCCTCCATGCTTATCCCACCTCTTATATATTGACTACATCTTTAATTTTATATACAGAATTGCATGTTAAATAATTCATTTTTCACTGTTTCTAATCAGTAACGGCGTTACAAAATCAACAGTCAAACTATATATGCTATTTTTAAAAAACTTTTATAGAAATATTGTAGAGATAAAAATGTGGACGAGAATGAAGGAAATTTGTAAGATTGCCTTGCGTTTCACGGGGGTGGACTCGTTGTTCATGGGGGTGGACTCGTGGTTTAGTGACTATTCTGTTTGGCACGGCTTTTTTCAAGCCGTGCCGCAACTTTTGCTTTTTTTATTTTTTTTATTATTTATTTTAAATGAATATGTTTTGTTGTTTTTAGATCATTTTAATGTGCTAATTTCGAAAATAATTTTTAAAAAATAAAAAAAACATCATTTGGATGTATTTCGGCACAAAAAACACTTTAAAAAGCTACCACAACAACTCTCCCAAACAGGCCAGTATGATTGAAATTGTTTTTAAAATGTTTTTTATTTAAAAATTTATTAAAATAATATAATTTTATTTTTAAAATTTATTTTTGATATAAACATAGAAATAATTTAAAAATAAAATAATTATTCTTTAAATTTTTTCAAAAATACTTTTAAAATTCATAAATAAACAGGCCCAGAGCTGGTGACAGTATTGTATTATATAACGTCAGCGAAAAAGACCAAAAGAGACCTCGAGTGGTCGCTCTCAGCTGGTCGATGATCGATGATCCGCTCAACAGGGGGGGCTCATCCATATCGAAACGTGTATGTTTGTAAACAAGACACGTGGATATAAAAGGACACCACTGGTCCTCACTGCTCAATTCTTTCTCTCTTTTTTTCCCGTAGAGGAATTAAATTGACTAAAAAAAGAAAAATTGGCAACTTGGTCACGTGGACCCCATCCCGATCCCCATTGCACGGGGCTTCCCTGGTCTGGCCACGTTTGTCATGCTCTTTCCTCGCCGAGTTTTGGGATTGGATTCCTCGTTGACATGACGACTTGCTGCATCCGTAGAGTAACAGGCAATTTAGTTGCTGAGTTTCACACGGTAATTTTTTATTTTATTTTTTAATTTCATATTTGAACTCTGAATTAATTAAAAATTAATTTCATATACCCATATTTTAATTTTCTAGGAGTATATGATATCAAAATAAAACAAAATTCCATCAGAATACCGAGGACCGCTACTAACCAGTCAGCAAACAAATAAAAAACTTCTATTTTTATTTTATTTTTGTTTAAAAGAGAAGAATTGTAAGGGTCAAGCCAGCTGTCACTGATTTAGAATAATCTTTAAATAGATGTGATGGCATAAAATAAAATATGATTTGGATTGCAATTGCCAAATTAAAAGATTTATTGACGAGGAGCCATGGAAATCGTTACTAAACAAACAGCTAACAGAATTACTGAGATGAACTAAAATTAAAAAAAATGTTGATAAATGAATCCCAATTCGTTGACCATCACCTACCAGACCTTGCTGTGCTAATCTTGCTTGCTTTCACGGTCCAAATTAATAGCTAGTCTCGTATCATGTTGAATGTGGAATAAAATGAGCGGTGCAAATTAACGAACGATTCCTAACAATCCAAATACTTGAATTCAAATCTTGGAAATATTTTGTATGAACATCACAGCAAATTAGATTATAAAAATCCTGATTTGAATTTTATTCTACTTTTATATTTTTATAAATTATATTTTTCATCCTGTAGTTTATATGTTCATCAACAAATTGCATCCTCGACAATATATTTTGTTTGGTTTTTTTATTTACTCAGGATATAAGGTATAATTTATAAAATATATAATAAATAAATAAAATTTAAATGACTTTTGTAATTATCTAAAAATTAAAAAAAAAACTATAGCTCTCACATAAATAAGGAGCTGCGCCGGAACTATAGAATAAGAGTTTGATAAAACATAGAATAAAGATACCCAAACTAGATCCAATCCACATAATTAAAATAGACTGGTATTGGTCTAGATAAATTCATTGTACGAAAAATAAAAGATAAAAAACAATTTTTTTTTATGAATTTATTTACCATACAAAGAAAAACTTAGTGGCCGTTTGCTACCGCGTTTGAACTGTTTCTAAAAAAATCAATTTTTTATTTTATTTTAAATAAATATATTTTAGTGTTTTTAGATCATTTTGATATGCTGATGTCAAAAATAATTTTTAAAAAATAAAAAAACATCATTTTGATGTATTTCGGCACGAAAAACATTTTGAAAAACTACCGCAACCGCTCTCCCAAACATGCCCTAATAGAACGTGTTACTAGTTGTATTAAACCATAAATTTTTTGTCAAGGATTTGACCGTGTGACCTATTCCCATGACATGCACGTCTCAGCTCCTAATCACAGCACGTAATTGTTATATAATAACTTTAAAAAATATATCAACATACTTTATTTTTCTATATAAAACTATCAATTAAAAACCTCAAATCTCCTGAATCTGTACAATTTAGACAATTTTTCCAAGAGTTGACTTCCAGCTGGATTCAATCAAGCAATTCACCCCTCCCTTAAGATTTGACTGTCGTCCGTAACAGGTGAGGTGGGTCTGTACTGAGGTTGGTATAGAGATGATTGCGTGAGGTGTGTGGCTGCATTGAAACGGTGGAGTTTATGGGCGGGTATCGGGCTGGTATGGTTGTCGTCTAAGCTGTGGGGGAGCCTGGATGGAGTTCAGTAGAGCAGCCTTTTCTTTTCTTCTTTAATCAGGCATGCTCGAGCTGTAACATATGTCTGCACTGCATGTTCTTGGACCCGAGAGCTGTTGGATAGTAATAATATGGTGCTGTGTTTGTATATTAAAGCATAAAATTAATAAAAAAAGTAGTGGTTAATTTTCAGACCAAATAAAGTAAAACTGGTTGTGCTTAGACGATCATTAATGCCAGTCTTTGATTTTAACTTTGCTGTGGTTTTAATGGTGTTTTGATCTTTTTATTAATTACGAGCTCTTATTGTACTTATAAATTGAAGCATAATATATAAACTCCTGTAATTTGACACTGTCAAAATACAGTTATGATGTTCAGAAAAGAATATATTATTTTTTTATATAATATTACAACATGTTTTGTTTTTACAAATCTGGCTTAATTCAAACCAAACCATAATTAAACAGTAATATACAAAACATTACCCGCCACCTGGCCGTTGCCTCGACATTCAAATATGAAGATATGAATAACCATTTAGTAGGTGATTCAATGGTAAGAATTTGAGACTAAAAAGTTTTTTTTCATTTATGGTTTCAAGTTCGAGCTTTGTAGTTGTTAATGATAGAGTATAAATATAGTATTAAAATATGTGTATTCTAGAATATATGTGTATATTCTAGAATGTGTAGAAGTTAGAATTGTTAAAGGTTAAATGTTGACAATGTATAAATAGACAACTGTAGCTCACAAGGATATCATGCAGACTATATTTGCCAGTAATACAATTTAGAATTTTCCTTTCCCTCTCGTTTTTGTCTTCTCTCTTATCTCTCTATTTTCTCTTCAAGTTATCTGCAGAATTCCTCTGCTTCTCTTGATCAAATATACAATACACCCATATTATTTTAGCTTCAACATGGTATCAGAGCTTCTCAATGCTCACGCAACGTGATCCATTTTCACTGCTTCCGCAAAAACCAATTTATCCAAGAAATACTGTGCATCTGCAAAAATTTTCACTGATTTCAATTTTTCTTCAAAAACAAAACCCACTACAAATTCTTGACACTACTAAACGATTCACATAATGGTGACAACTGCCCAATTACAGATTCTTCAGTATCCAATTGCAAGCCTCGTCTCCACAATTTTGGCGTCTGTGAACATCAAATTAGATGATTCTAATTATCTAAACTGGCATTTTCAAATGCAACTTCTACTGGAAAGCAATGGGATATTTGGGTTTGTTGATGGGTCTCATCCATGTCCAATGTCTGCAGCTGATTACGGTACAAATGCTTCTTCTTCTTCTAATGATGATTGTGATGATTTATTGGTATGAAAATTGCATGATAGAGCTATTATGCAACTAATTACTGCTACACTATCTCCCATAGCCATGTCATGTGCCATTGGCAGTAGTAGTTCTAAGGAATTATGGTTGCGACTAAAGGAACAATTCTCCTCTATATCTAAGACTAGTATTTTCCAGTTAAAGTCTAATTTGCAGAACATTAAGAAGGGAACTGATACAATAAGTCAGTATTTGCTGAGAATTAAAGAAGCCCGAACTATTTATCTGTAGCTGGGGTATATTTTGTTGATGAGACATTGTGATTTTGGCCTTGAATGGTCTTCCTGGTGAATACAATACATTTAGATGTGTTGTTAGAGGTAGAGAGAGTGTGATCACACTTAAGGATTTTTGTTCTCAATTGTTAGCTGAAAAGAGTATTATAGAGAATAGCATGATGAATAATTCCACATTTCTAGCTGCTATGAACACTACTTCAAAACACCCAGCATCTCAGTTTGATCATTCCTCACGAGGACAACCTAATTTTAACACATATGAGAGTGGTGGTTATAGGGCCCTTTAATAGAAACAGGAGCAGGGGCAGATTTAATCAAGGACAGAGAGTGTTTTCTCAGAGAACAAATATACCTGTGAGGACCAATACTGTGCCAATTGCATCACCTCCAGGTGGTTTTAGTTCCTTACCTGTTTCACCATTTAATTCAGCAGCTGGGTCTAACATAACTATATGTCAGTTATGTAACATTGAGGGACATGCTGCACCAGTGTGTGGGTTAAGAAATTATGAACAACCTAAGTGTCGATTGTGTGGGAAGAACAATCACATTACATGGTTCTGCTATTACAATGACAGTGGTCCCAATTTTAATGGTCATGGAAATGTTTCAGCAGCAACATCTTCATCTTCTTCCAACCAACATCATGCTATGTATTCAGTGCAGACTCCTTATTCATCTATGTAGCAGCCATCTGCTATGTATTCTGTTCAGACTCCTTATCCATCTATGCAGCAACAATCATCACAGGAAATGTCCCCAGTATGGATCACTGATTCGGGTGCAACAAATCACATGACACCAGATTTGTCCAACCTGACATTAAGCTCCCCAAATCCTGCAGCTGACAGTGTTAAAACAGCCAATGGTGAAGGTTTGTCAGTATCTCACATTGGAAATGCTATTATTCCTACAACTGCTCAGCCTATAAAACTGAATTCAGTGCTATGTGTGCCTAAATTGTCCCAAAATTTATTGTTAGTACATCAAGTATGTTTGGATAACAACTGCAGAGTAATTTTTGATGCCTTTTGTTTTTGTATTCAGGACATAGCAACAGGGAGAATACTATATAAAGGATTATACAGCAATGGGCTATATCCCTTTCCATCAAATCCATCTCAATTTGCTTCCTTTGCTCTCGGTTTTCAAGCTTACAGTGGTCAGTCCATCTTGCCTTCTACATGGCATTATAGATTAGGACACCCTACAAATAAGATTGTCAAGTTAATGTTAAACAAAGCTTGTATTCCATGTTCTCTAGATAATTTTTCTAATGTTTGTGTCAGTTGTCTACAAGGCAAATTTTGTAAACAACCTTTCCATTCTAGTACTCATTTATCATCAACACCTTTTGATATCATACATAGTGATCTTTGGGGTCCTTCACCTAGTATATCCATTGATGGATACAGATTCTATGTAATATTTGTTGATGATTACTCTCGGTTCTGTTGGTTATTTCCTCTTATCAATAAAAGTGATGTATGTTTCATCTTTATTGCCTTCTATAATCTTGTTCAAACACAATTTTCTCACTCTATTAAGATTCTGCAAAGTGATGGGGGGGGGGGAATATGTGAATAACTCACTTCACAATTTTCTTGCTGAAAAATGAATTATTCATCGTAAATCTTGCCCATACACACCTGAACAAAATGGTTTAGCAGAGCGTAAACACAGACATCTTATTGAAACTACCATTACATTACTTCAACATGCAAAATTACCTTCCACTTTTTGGACTTATGCAGTGCATACTGCCACCTATTTGATAAATCGAATGCCTTCGGTTGTTTTATCTCATAAGTCACCCTTTGAACTATTATTTGGGAAAATTCCATTTATATCTCATTTAAGGGTATTTGGTTGTGCTTGTTTTCCATTATTGCGTCCATATATTCAACATAAACTGCAACCAAAAACCACAATGTGTGTTTTCCTTGGATATGCCTCAAATTACAAAGGATACATTTGTTATGATGTTACTAAGAAACGTTCCTACATTTCTAGACATGTTGTCTTTAATGAAATTGTGTTTCCTTATTCAGAATTAGTAACACATACTCATCATTTACAGTCTTCATCTATGTCTTCTTCTTGTAATCTGCCTAGTTTTCCTGTGGTCACTCCTACTAATATTGTTGTCCATCCACTTCCCACTGTTTTGTCACCTGTTAATCCAAATATTATGTCTTCTTCATCATCATCTTCTATGCCTATTGCTGCTCCTCCTTTATCATCATTCTCCTCTGTTCCTATATCTCCTGCATCAAGCAAAGGTATGCATTCTGCACCCTTATCTTCAGATGATCAGTTTAATGCTGAAGCCATTCCAGTTATGCTTCATATTTCATCCATGAATGTTCATCCTATGCAAACTCGCAGTAAGAATGGCGTGTTTAAGAAGAAGTTTTGTCTTACATCAATTTCTAAGTCTACTGCTATTGATGTGTCCCTTATTGAACCTTTTAGCTACAAGGTTGCTATGCAGTCTTCTGTGTGGCTTGCTGCTATGCAAGAAGAGCTTGATGCTCTTCATTCTCAGGGCACATGGTCCTTAGTTTCTATGCCTCATCATAAAAATCTAGTGAGCTGCCGATGGATTTTCAAAATAAAGAGACATGCTGATGGTTCAATTGCTCGCCATAAGGCGCGACTTGTGGCTCAAGGATTTAGTCAAGAACCTGGCCAAGATTATGGTGAGACATTCAGTCCAGTGGTGAAGCCTACAACTGTCAGATTGGTGCTAGCATTGGCTGCTCATTGTGGATGGAAATTAAGGCAGCTTGATGTGAAGAATGCTTTTTTACATGGCATTCTTAATGAAGAGGTGTACATGGCACAACCTCCAGGTTTTGCTGATTCTCATCACTCTCAATTAGTTTGCAGATTGCATAAGTCTATTTATGGTCTCAAACAAGCTCCACGAGCTTGGAATGAAAGATTTACTGCTTTTTTGCCTTCTTTGGGATTTCAGCATACATATTCTGATGCATCCTTGTTTGTGAATCATTCTGCTGATGGGATTATTGTGCTTTTGGTGTATGTTGATGATATAATCATCACTGGAAGTAATACTAATGAGATTACAAAGATTATTCAATCTCTTACTGTTGAGTTCGAAATTAAAGACTTGGGGGATCTTTATTTTTTCTTGGGCATTCAAATTCAGTATGTTCATAATGGCTTATTTCTTACTCAATCTCAGTATGTGCTTGAATTGTTGTTGAAAACAAATATGAGTGATGCAAAGGCTTGTGATACTCCTTGTCTCCCCTATCAAAGGCTGCCGAAGGATGATGGGATTCCATTTGAAGATCCTACACTTTATAGAAGTGTTGTGGGTGCCTTATTGTATTTAACTTTTACTAGGCCTGATATTGCATTCTCTGTAAATCAAGTCTGCCAATTTATGCAGCAGCCCATGGCAATTCACTTTACTGCAGTCAAAAGGATATTACGCTACTTGAAGGGCACTGCCAATTATGGCATTCATTATCTTCACAGTTCTTTGGAACTCAAGGCATTCAGTGATGCTGATTGGGCAAGTGACTCAAATGATAGACGATCTACAACAGGTTTAGTTGTATTTCTTGGATCTAATCCTATCTCATGGTGTTCAAAGAAACAAACTACAGTTTCTCGTTCTTCCACTGAGGCCAAATATAGAGCTTTATCCTTTACAGCTGCTGAAATTGATTGGATCAAACAATTGCTGACATTCTTGCATGTTGAATTACCACAGCCTCCAGTTCTGTTTTGTGACAATCTTTCAGCCATTGCCTTGTCATTTAATCCAGTGCAACATCAGAAGACAAAGCACATTGAAATCGATGTACACTTTGTTCGTGAGAGAGTAGCTGCAAATCAACTCTTTGTTCAATTTGTTTCTTCCACAGAACAGTTCGCAGACATTCTCACCAAAGGGTTAAGTTCACCATTATTTCCGGATTCATTGTAACAATCTCATGCTTGGTTTGCCCCATCATGAGCTTGAGGGGGGATGATAGAGTATAAATATAGTATTAAAATATGTGTATTCTAGAATATATGTGTATATTCTAGAATGTGTAGAAGTTTGTTAGAATTGTTAAAGGTTAAATGTTGACAATGTATAAATAGACAACTGTAGCTCACAAGGATATCATGCAGACTATATTTGCCAGTAATACAATTTAGAATTTTCCTTTCCCTCTCGTTTTTGTCTTCTCTCTTATCTCTCTATTTTCTCTTCAAGTTATCTGCAGAATTCCTCTGTTTCTCTTGATCAAATATACAATACACCCATATTATTTTAGCTTCAACAGTTAATATAATGGTTATTGCACGCTTACATAGTCATTAATTTTAGGATCCGTGAGATTACTTAAAATACATACTAGATAACCCAGACAATCACGTTGACAGAATTTTGAAGTATAGATGTCTAACCACTAGATGAAAATCACGAAAGAAGAAAGCTTATATCTAGCTCGAGTGCTCAAATTATGGACACCTTGTTTATGTTAATAACAAAGAAGGGTGAAAAAAATTATTTTTCTAAATTAAAAAAGCTTTATTCAAATTATAGATCAAATTAAAATTTAATTTTTAATTAGCAATAAATTAACCTTCTCCTCTTCTTAACGTGAGGTCGTGACTGCTTGTTTGAAAGTTAAGAGAGTAAGAAAAGCAATCGAACGTGCAAAAACGAGGGTATCATTAGCGTTGAACATCTAGACTAGTTTAACAAATTTTATTAATTATTGTTCGTGGTTCGAAAAACTACAATTTCGTCTCTACAATTTTAAAATACTTACAATTTAGCTCTTTCACCATTATTGTTTTTTTCCCCTTCAAAAAACAAGAAGAAAAAAGAAAAGAGAAAGCAAGCAAGATGGAAAAGTTAAAGAGAAGGTGTTTTATGGGAACCTTGATTATATTTACACCCCAGAAACTAATTAATAAATTATGATAATTCATAGTGATTATTAAATAAAATAAAATAAAAAGGCAAATCAAACCATCCCTTTTATCTTCTCTAAGGAACTGCAGTCAGCGTAGAGCTACCTTTGTTTTTTTTTAAATCTTTTGCACAGCTGGCATAAAAAACTCCTTGACAGCCTCAGCAAGGGCGAGAGCGACCAAACCCCAGAGGACAAGACAAGAGGACGAAAATAAAGGCCGCATCTCTTACGGGAAGTACCACTCCAGCAACAAGTATCATATCCACGTGTCGGATTCCTAGACGCCTAAACTGACAAACACGTTGCCACTTTTTCTTGGTTCTGTTACATCTCGAAACGTGTCCTCTGAAAGGCAACTTGTTTTTTAGGTCCATTCAGCACAAACTTCAAGAAGACAAAACCAATTAAATAATAGCACAAATTTAGTAAAAAAGAAAAAGGATTGTCAGTCATGTCCACGTGTCGACCTGTCATCTCTTGTGATCGCCACTTGGCCATCTCCCATCCTCCTTCTTTACTTGTCTTAACGTGAAGGGATTTTCGGTCCCTCACTAACCCAAGCAAAACACCCCCATCTCCCTCCCGCTGCCTTCTTCTGTTTTTCCCTGCTGATTTCAATTTCCTTAAATCCTTTGATTCTGTTTTCCTTCTTTGTTTTTTAAAACTTTATTCAGCACTATATTATTATATATAAAAAAGACATTAACATCTCTCTCTCTGTTTTTTTTTTTTTGGTTTTGTTGATGAGTGCATGCGAGTTGGGTTTTAATTAATGGCAAAGCTTTTGCTAGATAACTCTGAGGCCGAGAGAGAATTCTTTAACAAATCAAACAAAAAAGTTTAAAATCAAGCCTTCCTGACAAACGGGTGTCTCTAAATCAGATCAAAAAACACTTCAACTTCTTCTCCTTCTTCACGTTCCGTTTCAGAGACCCCAAAAATACACTTCCCAATCCACTAAAAAACTTATATTAAAGAAAGAGAGAGAAAATGTCCACCCCCCCCTCTTGTTTTATAGAGCAGCATCATGGGAGAAGTAAAAGCGAATAGAAATAGAAGCAGCAGCAGTAGAAGTAGCAGAGCAATGGAGAGTCTTTCTTTGGAAATGAACAGTTATCCCAGAGATCTGTTACAAAGACTCATTTCAAGCGATGCGCAGCAATATATAACAGCAACAAGTGAAGGAGAAGAAGCAGAGGAGATTGAGTTAAATCTTGGGTTATCACTTGGTGGAAGATTTGGGGTTGATAAGACTTCAAAGAAACTAACGAGATCATCGTCTATAGCTGGTTCAATACCATTGTTGAGAGACCATGATGCTTCAAGTGCACCACCTGTATCTTATCCTCTTCTCACGAGGACTTCTTCTTTGCCTACAGAGACGGAGGAAGAGTGGAGGAAGAGGAAGGAAATTCAGAGTTTGAGGAGAATGGAAGCCAAGAGAAGGCGAAGTGCAAAGCAAAAGAATTTGAGAGGAGAGTTGAATTTGGAGGAAGTTAAATTGAATAAAGGGAACTGGGTGCCAACGTGGGCTAATAAGCAGAGTGGTGCTGTGAATAATAGTAGTAATTTGACAGGTCAACAGCAGCAACAAGGGTCACGAGGATCTGTGGAGTCTCTAGGAGGGAGCTCTTCTGGGTTGTCAGAAACGGAGAGCAAGCCTGTTCAAGGTATTTTTTTTTGGATTTTCCAACCTTTTGGTGCCTAATTTATTTTTTCATTGTTTTTTAAGGGTGGATTGGATTGGAATGGATAGTTTTATTTTCCTAGTGGATTATGGCGTGGAGGCTAAATTTATCGTGTGGATGTGGTGGAGTTAGATAGGCGGGATCTTTTATTTGGATTGGATTTTGGGTAGTGCCTCTTTTGTGTTGATAGCATTACTGTTGTTTTCGGTGGTCGCGGTAGTGGTTGGGGAAGGTGCTAAATCTTTGATGTTTATTTGTTTCTAAGCAGTGCAACTCTCACCCAACTAATTTAAGTTGTATTAGATTCTTTTGTTGGAGTTTATTTGGTTTCATCAAAACTTTGGGAAAGAAAATCCTTGAAGGTCCAAAGCAGAAGAGGAGTCATTTTTATTTAAATCCGCGTAATTTCGATGTGTAAAAAAGTAGAATATTAACTCAAGACTCTGCTTATTGATTGTTGCCACACATCGGAAGTAAGCAGATTGCTGTACTAGCATGTCTCACGAAAAAGGCAGTGCATCTCTTGCATCAGTATTTGCTGCAGAACTGAACTGGGGTTCTGCAGCATATGAAATCAAAGTCAGTGGATACTTCTTCTTACTTGCATAGAATAGATAATCTTCCATGCTAGGCCTATAGTGTGTGGCATAAGCTGGCAGGTCCAAGCAGCCAACCCCAACTAGTTTGAAATCGAGAGTTGGTTGGGTTTTGTGGAACACTGCATGAAGGGGACTTAACATCCAGATCTTTCCTTCATTGGTAATTATTGTACTTGGGAGATCACATTTGGGTAAAATCATAGTAAACCCGTGGTTGTTTCTGGAAATCTTCTTTATACCGACCAACTTCATGAGCTTGCAATTCGTTTTGATGAACTTGATTGACTGGGAACTCAAGTTATGCAGTTGCTTTAGTTCACATGTTTGGAGAACTATGTATTTCAGTCCATGACTAGTCTCGGTCTTAGTTGGCTTAGGATCTACTTGCTTGAAAGAGACGTTCACTTCTTGGAACATGTTTTTCCCCCCTGCATTATCTCTGCTATAAATGAAGCCAGAAGGGATGCACCCTTCTAGTATGGCATCGAAGTGGAAATTATTGTCATGGCCGCCTCCTCGAAAAGGAAAGAAGGAAACATGAAACAAAAATCTGCGTACTTGTATTATGTCTGGGTACTTATTTTAGTTGTGTTTCCCAAGAAGCAGCAGAAAGAGTCTTGACTGTTTCTAAACTATATATGTTCACATAATAATATTTCGCTCACCTGCTTGTTGATGTGAACATAGTTTAAACCCATGATTTCCGGCGAGTTAAGGAGGTTCTTTCTGAGAAAGCAAATGGTGAATAGTTAAACCCATGATTTCTGGGTGAGTTAAGGAGGTTCTTTCTGAATATTCCATGCTCGACAGGTATGGAGGTGATGAGACAGTCCGGAGTAGCTATCAGGTGGAGTTTTCTTATATCAGGCGATGGCGCTGATCCTTCTAGTTCATGTCATACGTCATCCTTCATCCTTCCAGGATCCCTACTTCTCACTTTGCCGGTTTAGCCTGCTTGACTAATGTCACTTCTTTTCTCTTTATCTGGCTAGCTCAATCCTTTTCTATTCCCCCCCATGCATTATGGTCAAAATGGCCTTTAAAGTGATTAACCGCTCATGCATGTAGCTGACAGATTTTGTGATCTTATAAATGCACTGCAACCGCTACATGGGTGTTTGGAAATTTGCAATTAATTTTGAAAGTACTATGCAAGTAAAGGGAAGAGGAAAAAAACGGAGAAAATACAAATGTTATTCGTCTTCTCATAATCTCATGTGCATCACAGGATCAGGCAGTGGCGGCGAAGCACGAAGTCCTGCGAGTAATCAATCCTTGCAGGAACGAAGCAGTCAAGAAGCTGTGGGCTCTTCCGGGACAAAGAAAACTGGAAATGCGTGCAGAGCCTCCAGAACAGAAACGGAGAATCTGTCCACGAAGCTTGATTCTGCAGAAAATGGAGGGAGGGAAATTGGGACCAATGCAATGGAAGATATGCCTTGTGTGTTTACTAAAGGAGATGGTCCTAATGGGAGAAGAGTGGATGGCATTCTGTACAAATATGGTAAGGGAGAGGAAGTAAGGATAATGTGCGTATGCCACGGCAGCTTTCTCTCCCCCGCAGAGTTCGTGACGCATGCAGGCGGCAGCGATGTTGATCATCCTCTCAGGCATATAGTGGTAAACCATTCGGGCCCCTCCTCTGTATAATGTGACGCGGTGTTCATTTCATGCCTTAAAGAGAGGTAGGGATGTGAAATGGGGGAAAAAGATGAGAGAATTTCAGAGAATAGCTATAGTTTTTGAGGGTCCTTGAAACGGGAACTTAATTTCAAATGGTTTTTTGAGGTTGTAATCTGTATGACCAGATATTCGTTCCTTATATCCCCATTTCATATGCTGAGAAAGCATGAATAAATAAATGTTGCGAGGAAAAACAGGGGGTGATAGATATATATAGATCGGATCAGCAAATGAGCTCACTCTGTGCTGCGCTTGAAGATAAGAGAGATTATATTCTTACAATTGCCTTGAAAAGTAGAGGAAAAAAAGAAGAACGGCAGCAGATTAACAGTCTCTTTCAAGGCAATCAATTCGGGAGAACGATCTCTTCCCGGCTCTCCTCGAGGATTTAGGTGGTAGCTTCATAATTTCTAAGATTTGGAAAGGATGAAATAGCAGCAAATGAAGCCAAACCGGTTCAGAAATATGAATTGCAACGTTATATTTAAAAAATGATTCCAACACGACGCGAACATGAATACTTTTATTCGAAGGACTGTATTAGAAAATAATATAAATTATATTCATTGTATTAATATTCAATGGAACAGGACAGGATAATTTGTTTTTGCTAACATTAGCAACTATTCCTTTTAATTCTCCAAATAAGCTTGTTGCCGAGAAAGGAGCAATCAATCTGCTTTCCATATCTCTCTGGTGTAACGAAGAGCCTACAGTTTCAAAAAGTAAAGTTGTGAATCATCGCTAAATGGCAAAAACTTTTTTTTTTTTACGGTGCTAGTTTGGAAAAAACTCCAGTGTTGGATCCTACCCAACACGGTGGTAATTAAATATATAAAAAATAAATTCAATGAACGGTTGGGGAAAAACATCGTCGTTTCATCAACAAATAAAAATGTCTGCAACGCTAACAAGATAAATTCCCACCTTTGCTTACCCTCATCCTTTTACAAAAAAGGATTGCAGTTGAAAAGAATTATTTTTATTTTTCCTTGCCAATTATTATTATTATTGATCATTGCAGTCATTACATACACCTGCTCAAGGGGTGAATTGGAGACAACATGATGGAGAATATAAAAAATGAAGGCTAGGAAGATGTCACTTGTGATGTCATCTCCATTTTGGCCGTACCATCACCGTTCGAAGATCAATGAACACCTAAGAATATCATCACTGCTTCTAATATCAACAGCCTCTACTCGATCACTTCAAAGAATTATCATAAAAACAAATATTCTGCACATGCTTGGAAACAATCATCTAATACAACTAAAGGACTATTGAATTAAAGATTGATTTACAGCAATATAGACGCAAATATAGTTAGCAGTAATAAATTGACCAGCTCCGATTCAAGGAGGAAGCCCCCGACATTTTCTTCCCAAAGGTCACCTCACATCATGCTGGCACAGGTTTAGAGGTTCGCCTTACCATTGCCCATGCACCTTCCTTTTTTGCAAAGAACCAATTTCCATGTGGCAACACCAAGAACAGTGCTCATGGACAACAGTTGCATGTTCAAAAGGCCTCGTATTGATTCAATAGCAACCATTGTCGATGTCCCAATTTTAAATTGATTATAAGAAACTTAATTAAGGGCAGCTCAGGCTTGCATTTTATACAGGAGGCGGCTTGGGAGCTGAGAAGCACTCTTCCTTTGGATCATATAAGGAGCCAGTTTTAACAACACCACTTAATTTTTTGACAGGAACAACAGCGATTGAAAGAACAACCCCATGAGCAACATGAAAAGCAATGAAACCAGCGGAAGAAAGCCGATTTTTTACTCACTGGGGCAGGATGTGACTCCAGATGCTGCTGCTTTTGCTGCTGCTCCACCCCTGCTTTCAGGGAACCGCTTCTCATCCCGTTTGCCAAACTGCGCAACTCCAAGAAATTAGGACTACAGAGTGCTACTATAAACCTTGTTTTATAATGTAAATGACATGACAATAATTGTGAATCACATGTAAACTTAAGTAACAACATCGGTATTAATCATGGCTCTTGAAAATAAAATAAAATAAAACGGCAGAGTTTTTTATTTTCCTGATTGTTATCATTAAGACGGAAACAGAGAGAGAGAGAGAAGCATACACAGAATATTTATAACACCAACGTTTTTGGCCACAGTTCCAACAGTAGCAGAACACCCAGCTACAGTAAGAACATGAGAAGCTTGGCCATTTACAGTAGCAGAGCGCCCAGCTACAATTAGATAAATAGCACAATGGCCATGCATATTTCTTATTTCTTCTGCAACACAAATGCATATTCCTCATCGACAAAGCACTAGGCTTGTGGAGTCCTATTTAAGTAGTTAGGCACACGTGTGCATATACCTACAGAGAAAATCTAGACACCTGATTTACATGCATAAAATACAAGCATGCCAAGTACATAGGCATTTCTGTCTGGATTGAATTCACACAACAAGTCTGCTAATATAAAGACATCCATGTATTGCAGTGAGAATGTAAACGTGGGCATGATATGGGCTAGGGTTGATGCCTTGATGGAATATGAATGTTATGCATGAATAATAGGCGTTCACTAGTCTTTATGCACAATAGAGGTGATATGTAAAAGCTCAACGCACATGAATTCCGGTATTTAAGTGTTTGCAGATAGATATCGACGACAGCTTACATTGGAAAAGAAAATGACTTGACACTGTCTCCGCTTCCATATGAACGGTTGGAAGAGCTAGGAGATTTCCAGGATACAGCTTGATTTGTGTTATCTTCCTCATTTTGATATTCTGCTGGATCTTTGATGGTGTTATCTGCCATTCCACTTGATCCACCCTTCTGTTTGTTGGTTTCCATATCAGGAACTGAAGACTGGTTATCAGTGGCCACCATTTCTCTTGGAGGGAGTGGACTGAACATGATCGATTCACCTGACTTGGTTATATCTCCAGACTTGCCCGGATCACCGAACAATAAAGCATGGTCTCTGGAGAAACTATTGTTTCCTACGTGAATGCTAAACAATGATTCATTGGAAGCAACACTCCAATCCATAGGTTGTGTTCCTTTATTTTTTTCAAAGATGGATGATGGAATCCTTAAAGGATCATATCCTCCAGCTCGTTCCATGACTTGAAGTGGAGGGGATTGTTTCGGTGACATGTTGTGCGCCAGGGATTCACAAGTGACACCAGAAACTGGGGGTATTAATGCGTGATCTGATGAGCCATCCTCATTCTCTTCTGATATGTGAGAATTGTCGATGGAAACACCATTCTCATGATCTTTTGATGCTGGTTGAGTAAACTCATGAGGTTTGTTGGAGGATTCAAAATCAGAACTGCCTGCTCCGGGGTCAGCACTTTCTTTAGGGATCACATCAAAGAGATCATACAATGATGAGCCAGAAGAACTCGGAGAAGAAGAAGAGGAAGAAGAGGAATAAGAGGAACCGAACTTTATGGTTGGCATGTATAGATCTCCTTTTATAACAGTAAATTCAGGTTTTGGTTCTATATGTTTATCGCTATCACTTCCACTTATAACCTCAGAATGCGATTCTGAATATTTACCGCTTTCACTCCCCTCAATTTTCTCAGGATCTATCTGAAGATGGCCACTACTTCCAATCCGAACACGAAGCCTTGGATATGTATCCTCATTATCGCTGCCCCCGCTCCCATCAATAACTTCTGGATGTGATTCTGAATGCTTACCGCTTCCATGTTCCAAGTCCATAGCTGAAAAACATCAATCTGATCCAGCTTTTCAGTACACCATAACTCTACAACTCCATCTTTTAATCAAATGACATGTATGAAAATGTGATAGAATTGAAGGTAACATGTGCTCGAAGAATCTCAATCTCAAAAGCTTGCATGATGAGAGATGAAAACAATTTAAGCAGCATCTAAAGGACAAGAGAACATTTTTTTCCAAGGAAAGACATGTGACTTTACCGGATCCAATTAGCCAGTCTCTGAGCATTATCATTTATTCATAATAATAATAATAATAAAAGGAAAAAGATAGGCCAGCAAGGTGATTTAATGTGCTATGAGACTCGGTTCAAAGTACCACTAGAGTTTAGACATGATAATTAAATAATTAAAGTGTTTCCTTATCAGTACTCCACTGATCTTCCTTTTCTTTTTTTCTTTTGAATATCTTTTCTTGCAATCTCCTTGATTAATATGCTAATTCAAAGACACTAATTGGCTTCCGTGTGACCTGTCTTCTAATTACACGTTAATTAAACTGCCAACCACCAATTCAACATTTTCGAATTAAAAGCCAATTGTGTTTATTTAATGTTTTCGATACTTCTACATCTTCAATAATAGCTGCTCAAAAGTAATTTATATACATGTATGTTTGTATGTATTGATTCCTTCTTTTCGCATTCCTTCTGTTGAAAGAAAAATTTTCATGCAAGAAGAAGCTGGTCAAGGTTCTTCGACGAAACAAAAATAAACGACTTACTTTTACGAGTTTAAATAAAATTCTCCCTGTCGTTGAAAAATCCTCTATTAACCAGCCGTGTCTAAATCCCAATCGCCGGAAGCGGCACCGGCGATCATCCACGGCTAATTCTCCTATAATTTTAAAATCACACAGCAAAATATAACAGAATTCAATTATCCAGAAAAAATAAAACGAAAACCAATTAGCAATGATTTTAAGAATGTGTCGTACCTGAGATTCGACCTGAAATAAAACAGCTGAATTGCTGGTGTTTTTGAGGTAAATCTCTGTTTATTTATTTGTTTTTATTTTAGAGGTTTTTGTTTTGGAAGTAGGATGCGAGGAAATTAAGGAAGCAAGAAGGAAGGAGAACGGAAAAATTGATGACACAAAGGCTTGGCGATAGTCTTGGGGTTTCTAACAAACCACGGAAATCTTTCGCGCCATCTTTACCCACTCCTTTCCTTTTTCTGTTATTGAAGGGTACTTTGGACTTTACATTTTGGGGTTCTAACTTTGACCAATGCGATTGTGCCACATCGCTTTATCGGTTATTGTGCTCTTAAAATTATTTTGATATAAAAATAATTTTTTTTAAATAAAAAATAATATTTTAATATATCTCTAAATAAAAAAACTTAAAAAAGCAATATCCAAATCTAATATAGCATTTGACAGCGAAGCGGTGACAGAGTATTAATTACAAGAGGAAATCACGGATTAGTTCCGCTAGTTAAAAAAATAATTAATTCTCAAAATAACATAGACTAATTAATTTATTCTCTAGAATCAGAAAAACGAATTTGTAATTATAAAAAAAACATGATGTTTTTTAAAACGAATTCCTTTCATTTTTTTCCCGTTAGTTCTTGGTATCTCGTAGTTTGTACATATATATTTTTTTAAATAAATATAATTTCCTGAATTATTGTACTCTTTTTTGTACTTTCAATGCTTGGCATGCACCCCGCCACCTGTATAGGCTCGCTCAGAGTCAGACTATCATTTCCGGATCCAAAGTGGCTGGATCTTGCTTTTTATCTCTAATCGGTCCAGCTATCATGCAGCCAACATTTCATTGATATTTAATATTAGTTGAGTATGTATCATTCTGAGTAATTAACTTTAAATATTATAAAACAAAGTTACATTTTAGTTAATTTTCTTTAGAAAAACTAGATTTATAGACCATAAATACATCATGAATTTTTCTAGCGTCACATTTATAATATTTTTATTTTTAATATCTTCATAACATATATTTTTAAAATTTATCTCTCTGAAATATCATTGTATTTTTTTCCCTATAAAGTTACTAACTTAAACATATATGAATTCTCATATTAACTATTAATCACCTTGAAAATGCTTGTTTGAGAGTGTAGTTGAAGTTATTTAAAAAAAAATATTATATATATATATATATATATATAATTGTTTAATAAAAAAACCAATTATTAAATACATTACCTTCAAATAAGATATTTTGATATCTTATCAAACTCCAAATTTAATCACCGACTTATGTATCGATTGTACATACTCAACCCACAGCTTATCTATATATATTTTTTCCAATAACAATAAATATTCTTAATTGTATTAATTCAATGTATCATATTCTCATGACGTCCTCCATTTCTTTTTATCTGTCAATTTTCTTTAAAATGTCGTAAAAACTATTGAATTTGATGATTTTTAAGAGTCAAACATGTTTCATTACGAAAAAAAGTATAGTGACCGAGCAACTAGTCGCGGAGATATTAATAAAACTAAAGGCTACGGTTGTTCCGTCATGCCGTGTGTACTCTATAAAATTCTGGCCGCGTGAGAGAGGCAAGCACGTCGTGGGCACCTTTGGTACTCTCTCGTTCATGGTTACCACAAGAAACACACAGCTCTCATCATCTGGATCTCTTTGGAAAAAGAACATCTTTCTGCATTGTATCTCACAAGTTTCCACCATTGAGCTTGAACATCTAAACTACTTCTGCCTTTGAAAGGGTACGGTTCTCGTTTCTCCTTCTGGGTCTATGTTTCACCCTACTGATTCTTTTTCTCCTCTCTCTCCCTCCCTCCCTCTTTTCTTTCTTGGATTTCACGGGCTTTCTTTTAATATCAATCAAAAACCTTTAAATGGAGTAATGGGGTCATGTCCTTTTATCCGTGCAATGCTCAATTTTTATAGAAATTGATGTAGGAGTAATTTTAACGAGTAGATGTGACTAGATATAAGAATTGTGGGGTAATTGATTCTTGCTCCTCTTTGTGTGAATTCTGTTCTGGACTTGAATGATTAAAGAATTTGTAACTCTTAGGTCAGAGTCAGAGACGGCCTGTGTAAATTCTGGCCTTTCCCGACTGAAACACTCACGAGTCATTAGATTTTGTGCGTATCTCCATTCACCTGAATTTTCAAGCTGCAGATTCACGTGCTAGGCCTAGCCAAAGTTTCAAAATTTCTCTTCTTGGTTATCCTCAGTTACCAAAGGGATTAGTTCTGTTGGATTCATTATTAACGGAAGTATGCTAATTTCTTTCATAGAAACTGATGTGCATTTTAATTGATGGACTAACAGGGTTTATAACTATCATATGACGTTTTACTTTTCAGATATTTGCTTAACCCAGAAATGCTAGAAGAACATGGATCACAGTAATAACCGTAGGTGATTTTTTATGACTAACTCAGATGTCATAGATTGACGTGTTAAACCATTTGATGAGTACTAGTGCACCACCCTTCTACGAAATTCTGAGCTGGCACCAAAAGAAGGAAAGTTAATGTCCAATGGAAGGATTTCGAGGTCCACATCCACCAGCTGGTGTTCCCGAACCTGCTGTTTCTCATTTCAATGGGATGCTTAATTTAGATGGGTATGGCAATCGTGGGTCTGGCTTTCCAGGTCTAAAGAAGAGAGGTCATGCTCTTGGAAGTCGTTCATGGATAAAGATTGATCAGGATGGGAACTCAAAGATTTTGGAGCTTGACAAGTTCACTATAATGAGACACTGTTCTTTGCCTTCCAGGGATCTGCGCCTCCTGGACCCCCTTTTTATTTATCCTTCCACAATTTTAGGACGGGAGAAGGCTATTGTGGTCAGTCTTGAACAGATTAGATGTATAATTACAGCAGATGAGGTTATCCTGATGAATTCCCTGGATGGATGTGTTGTCCAGTACATGTCAGAACTCTGCAAACGCCTTCAGACAAATCGAGAACAAGCGGGTACAGATATTTCTAATTTAGAATAGTTGTTTTAATGACCTCAAACTTTTTCTGGTTGCATTGTTGTGGGTGGATGGATGGAGTTTAAAATTTGAAAGTCTTTGATTAACTTGGCTTGAATCTGTTGTTGCATTATACTAGAGCTTCTTGTTCTCAGAAGAAGTTTGCTCACTTCACATTTTTTCGAACTGATTTCTGTCACTCTATTATGACTATTTTCTTGAAGTTTATAAAAGCCATGCTGTATGAGTTACTTGTAATTATTGCTGATTTGATTCAGATGACTTGCCATTTGAATTCAGAGCTCTGGAATTGACTTTGGAACTAACCTGCACATCTCTTGATGCTCAGGTATGCTAACAACATGCATCACTAAAGCACTTCCATCTCTTTTCTGAATGTGTTGCCACCTGAACTACTTGCACTCACAACCATAAGATGAACCGGACCAATTAAGTAAAGCCCTTTAGCCTTTAAAAACTAATGATCTCAGTGGAAAAGGAAGCTAGTCTTCTAGGGTCAGGGGATTTGTATCTAAAGGTAGTCTTGTAAAGATCATCCACATACCATGATTTTTTCACTTCCCAAGATGACTTTCTACATTGATAACTGGAAATCTTAAAATCATTGCCAATTTCTTAAAATAAAATAGTGTTATTTGAAACGTTCGGTTGCTTCTGATGCAAATGCCAAAATTGATATTCCCTCTCTGCATCATACTTATGGATGTTGAAAAAATTGAATCCACATGTGCAGTCGGGCTTTTTCTGGTTTGAAACACTTAGATTCTACCCTGAGGCCTGAAGACAGGTTTTTATGGCTGCTCTGACTTCTTAACTCATACCCTGAGAGAGGGGCTAATTCTGCTTATTATTATTACCTTTGCAGTGCATTGCTTTTTTTCTTCCGTGCTTGCAGTGTGGATACTCAGCTTCCCTTTTATAGATACTCTGATTACATCATCATTGTTCAGATTGCCATTCAATGAGTTTAATCAGTTCCATGATAGGAGTTCATGACCTTTTGTGGCATGCTTTGTGCTGACCAACCATGACAGCTATTTGATGCATGCAATTACATTTCCTTGCATGATCAACAGATACTGGGAAGGTTTTGATTCACAATGTCTCAAGGGGCCTAATTGCATTCCTCTCTGTTATGTCTTTCCTAGAATAAATGCATATCTGTATGAAAGAAAGGAAAAAGATTTAGGAGAGTTGAATTCATAAACTGTCTCTCAATGCTCCAAACTTGTTATTTGCATGTGGTTGTTACTTGCCACGTGTTATTTAATGGTGTATTTGACCAAATGTGGTTCCAGAAACTGTGTGGGTTAAGATTAGGTAGCCATTTAAGCATAGTGATTTATGTGTAATCTGGAATCAAAACTCTTGGGCTACAAATGCACATGGTTGAGTCTGGAGTGGTCCCTTTATGTAATGTTTTAATCTTCAGGAATCAGGATCATTTTTCAGAACACTTCTCCCTGGACTCGGCCTAGGCAGACCAGTGGTAGTTAAACGGGCCTTCACGCACACAATAAAAGCAATAGAACAAATGGCAGTTTGAAAAATTCTGGGTAACTCATTTAAGGACTTTTGGGTTTGATAGGTAAAAAATTTGGAATTGGAGGTATATCCAGCAATGGATGAACTAACAACATCTGTTAGTACTCTTAATCTGGAACGTGTCCGTAGACTAAAGGGCCACCTTCTTGCATTGACTCAGCGAGTTCAGAAGGTACAATTTAATCTCTTAACCCTCCTTTTAGTTTTCTATTGTTTTCTGCTGCTTTGTTCTTCCATATGTTAGCTTTTAGATTGAAATTGTAGGTCCACGATGAGATAGAACATCTCATGGATGATGATGGTGACATGGCCGAGATGCATCTGACAAAGAAAAAACAGAGGTTGGAAGCTTATGCTTTAGGTGATATATATTTTCAAAATGATATCCCAGCTGAGACCAGAGTGGTTTCAAAATCTGCACCTTGTTCGCCAGTGAGGACAATTAGTGGAGTCCAGAAATTGCAGAGAGCATTTAGCAATATACATGGAAGCTTGATGAGTTCATCCAGTAATGACGAGAATATTGACCAACTTGAAATGTTACTTGAAGCTTACTTTGCTGCTATTGACAACGCTCAAAGCAAGTTGTTCACGGTGTGTTCCTGTGTACATGTTTCTGAACTCATCTAAGTATATGTATATGAGTTGCTGTGATTGGATAGTGCTTGCTAATTGGTATCCTACAATTGACGAGGTATAAGGCATCCATGACTAAAACCAACCAATATTGTGATTTTGACAATCCAAAATCTATGCAGATTGCCCCTTTTGGTGTCAAGCCGAAACAGAAAACCAGCCTAGGCTGTTTAGAAATTTTTTTAGGCTCTAAAACAGATTATGCTGCCCTTACAAGAAAAGGATGCGTGATGTTTCTAAATAGGTTTTCACATAGTGATGTGCAAGAATATGTACCACATGATCATATTAATTGTTACACATATATTGCAGCTCAAAGAATACATAGATGATACTGAAGATTTGATCAACATCAAACTGGTGAGGGTTAATCTGAATTTTAACTTTTATGATGCCCCCCCTGTTTTTTTATTAAAAAAAAAAAGAGCACACTCGAGATATAAATTCTCTCTCATATATTTACAGGGAAATGTTCAGAACCAACTGATTCAATTCGAGTTGCTTCTTACTGCAGCTACCTTCGTGGCTACAACAGTTGCAGTTGTGACAGGAATATTTGGGATGAACTTTGTAGCTTCAATTTTTGATTACCCGTCTGCATTTTATTGGGTTCTGATTATATCTGGTCTTGCATGTGTGCTCTTGTATTTCTCTTTCTTGTTTTATTTTAGATACAAGAAGGTCTTTCCATCGTAAACTTCAGTTAAGAGTAAAGCTGCTCCAATGAAGAAAAACACTTTTGACTTCTTTTATAGAAACCCACGATTCAATTTGACTCTCTTCTCTCTCTGGGGTCAATTGATGCTCTTCCAAGATTGCAGGGGCTTGCTCTATATGTGTACATGTATCACACGAGGCCATCTATTAAGTTATGTGCAAGCTCTTGCTCAAGTTCATAGTTTTGGAGTTTCTTATAAACAAGGATCCAGTCAGTCTTCTGGTGACAGATAAGGGCAAGCATCTGGCCATGGAATAGCACAGTGTGCCTCGTCCGTTAGTGGCTTTATTATGTCTTGATCTGAGGATCATTTATGCTTATTCTGTAATTTGATAATGTACCAAGGCCTGTGCTTGTTACACTTATCCACTAACTCTTATAAATTTACCTCGACTGAATCGAACGCTCTCTCTAAACTAGATGATCTCATGTTTGGTACCAACCTGTAGTTCAGATTCAACCTCGGCCTCTATTGTACTCGTTGCCTTTGAGTTCTCTTCCTTCTCATCATCTGGCTCAGGTAAGAGATTTGACAAAAAAGAAGTTACTTTTCAATACTGCTGCTTCAGCTGTGGAATGGACTGCATAACAAAATTTTGCCCCGTGATAAAACTTTGAAAAGCACTTTTTGGGGCCATATGGTTCAACTTCTGGAACTCCAAGCCACTTAAGCTTTAATTACCCAAGAAAAAAGAAGAAGCAATGCATACGTATTTTATTGATTGACCTGTCTTGTTATCCGTCTACCAGCCCACAAAAGAATGTGGCGTTGAAAGTTCGATACCCGTTGCAGAAAATGTTACGGGCAGGTCATATTATGAACTGAAACAGGAGGTCATTTTATCATATAATCTATTACCATGCAACCGGCAACTTAGCCTCCCTAGGATCGCCAGACAGTATTTGAGCCAAAAAAATGTGAAGATACTGTTAACCACAACGAAATGTAGACTGGAATAATGCTCATCGGGGAAATCGTTACGGACAATTTGTACTCCCATCTATTAATTAAACGGTAATCGTTTCATGGGCCTTTTTTCTGTATCTCTTTTTTTCTTTTCTTTGCCTGGGAATATATTAGAGTTCTTAAGGATGGTCTTGCGAGGATACTTTCACGGCGAGACAAAGTTTATGCAGTATGAAAGAAAACCTAAAACCCACCTTTGATTTTGACCTCTAGAGCAGAGTCTTGCTTTGCCTTTTCCATTTTGTCAATCTCAGCTCCCCATTGCGTATGCTTTGACATTTAGCCAAGGAGAAAGGAAATAAAGAAATGGGATCTAAACCCATTTACACCTTATATTGGTTGGATAAAATTTTATAACATGATCCCATAATTCAATACGACATATACCATGCACAAAAATTTATGTTGTCATACACACATCAAGATGCTAGTGTCGTACTGGGACAGCTACCCACAGTGCAGGCCAAGATGTCCCTATAATCGCGGGATATAGTGAAAGAGTCATACACCTTTCCATCCCTGCTCTTCTTGTACTCAAACAACAGATTGGAATGGTCAAAAGCTGTGAGTTTTACAAATCCATGATCATAGTCTTTATACAAACTCCAGGCTGTTTGGAGGGTGGTGAATGGTGAAAGGCTCGCTCCTGCACCACCAGCAGCCACATGTATCGTCCCATTCAGGGTGCCTTTATAGTAGTGCTTCTCTTTACTGGTGCATATATTCTGTAGCAAGAAGATTCGGCTATTTCATTGTTAGCAAAAGAATGCAGAACCAAGATCTTGGTTGCTAGTTTGAATCAATCCAAGCTCATGAACATGCATGCAGCGAATTGAAGAGGGCATTTGGGTTTTGGAAAAAGATATGGTTGCAAAAACTCAAATGATATTTGCCTATTACCAGATGCAATTCAATAGGGTATTTGCTTGACTTTCTATGATTGGAGCCTTCAGAATAAGGGCGGCGGCATATAGAATAGGTGTTTTTCTACAGTTTGGCGTATCTAAATGTAACATTATTGAAATCATTAATTGGGAAACTCTCAGAATAATTTTAGGTAGATTCCCGAAATCAGTTCAAATGTACAAAGTAACAAGAGAATTTACAAATGAAGCTGCATAAACATAAAGTTCAGTAATACCTGATATATGGGGCATGTCCTTTCATAGTTGTGCACATGACCAAACATTGCAATGTCAACCTTGTATTTCTGCCACAGTTTTTGAAGGCTTTCCCTTCCCATCGGTTCTTCAAATGATCCTTCAATAGCATAAGATAAATCAGAAGAATACCCTAGCACTCGATGTGCAAGAAAAATCAGCCATGGTTGCTTCTGTCTATCAACTGATGCAAGGCAATGCTCGATGAACTTGTACTGCTCCATTCCTTCCCTCCAATCATGTTCTGTGTCTGCTATGCAGAACCGGAACATGCCATAGTCAGTGGAATACCTATTTTAAGAAAATAACAACGATTCAACATCAGATCACTACAGATGCAGGAATTGTTAAGGAACCATCTCATCTAAAAACTTAAGTTATTAGGTGAGACCCCAGAATATGATTTATATTATTCTCTAACACCCTCTCTCAAGTGAAAATCTTTTAGGCTTGAAACTCGCACAGACCCACATTACCTTGTACTTAATTTTTATCAAATAGAATGAGAATGATGAAATTCGAACTCGTGACTGCTGAGTCAACAAGGCTTTGATAATATATTAAGGAACTATCTTATCTAAAAACTTAAACTATCAGGTGAGCTCCCAAAATATGATTTATATTAGGAATAACTAGTAACTTACTTCCAAATCCCTCTGGCACTATGCCTCTATCAGAACAGCATACTTCTCTGGGTCGAGAAGGGCTGGTCTAGCAGTGTTAAAAGTTTGTGTTGGTTTGAGCAATGCAGAAGACAAATGAGTTTCTCTTTCGATTTTTTTTTCAAATTTATACAGACTTGTAGCTACAGTGAGAGTTGATCCATGGATTGCTAAATGGAAAATTATTCACAAACCAAAAGATCACGCGATCAGAACATGGATTAGAAATAGTACAGTAGGGCATCTTTACCGGGAAAAATAAAAGCAGAATGCTGTTAATATGCATAAAGCTAAAGGTGTGAGCACTAAAGGCAGATAATTTGGCAAACTATAACAAGATACTAAAGTTTCAAAATGAAAATGTTAACAGATTGCAAAATCTCCTTACCAGAACTTTTCCCTGTTCTCTGTTGGCGTATAGAACATAGTCTGAGCCAACACACCACATTCTCCTCCAGAATCCATGTTCCCATAGAAGGATCCAGTCCCTGGCCAGTCACGCTCATGGTTCCCACTGTAAAGAAAACCAGCAATGGTCATTCATGTAACTTGAATTCGCGATTCAGCAATTTCAAGTTAACTTTTAGCAGACCTAGAAATCATGTAAGGGACAGATGATGCAATTGGCTCAATTTGTGCAGTAAATTGGTCCCATTGTGACAAATATCCATTTGCATAACATATATCTCCATTGTGGAAGACAATATCAATGTTCTTCAGGTCTTGAACGAGTTGCTTGGTAGTGTTTAGAGAGCCAGGCTGAAAATCATTATATTCACTGGAACCATCGACTTCCCCCTGCAAGTTTAGATTTTAATAAAGAACCCATTAGAAACTGCATTTAACTTGATAAAGGGACAGCAATTTATCAGCTTTAAAGGGGTCTTTGTCATCGAGGTTAAATCTATGTTTAGTTAATTTTTGTTTTCTTAGATTGTTCTAATACGTTGATATAAATTTTTGAACAAAACACACTTTAAAAAACAATTCAACCACACTTACAAAAACAGTAACAATGATTAGACCTGGGACATGAAAATTGATTCAATGCTATCAAGGGGGTTCAGACCTTTCCCATGTCACCAAAAATAACTACACGTTGTACAGAATCTTGACCGGGATAAGGGGGTGCTTTAAACTGGTATTCTTTACTCCAAACATATGTGCAATTGAACAGTCTGTGTCCCAGCTTGTATGCATACCTGAATAATCAAACAAGAAGCATGTTATAGGTTGAGTCGCATGTTGTACTAAAGGCATGACATCTTATTACCTAGGATTCCTTTTAATAAACTAGATTTCAAAACTGATGTTTTTAACAAACTGGTATATTGATTACCATAACCTTGTTGATCCTATGTGTTGTGAGAGAATGAAAGAATGCTTTCCATCAATATAAATCCTTATGTTAGGTTACACTGGTTTATTTTCCTTTTTTTCCTACTTCAAACTGAATGCGAGGTAATAATAATTTGAACCTGCAAGTTCTCAGAGAAAACATTAATAATTTGTATGGAATTCTGAGAATACAATATCTATTATTCTTCTAATAAACTCGAGGGAAAACTATAAATTTTGTGAGAAATCGAGACCAGGAATCAGACCAACATGCTAGCACAACGTACACTGTGTTGGGCCACAACTCCTTCAAAAAGCTTGTGTGTATATACCCAGGATCACGCCATCCTACTGTCCTTGCTGGTGCACCTGTGGATAAGAAAACGTTGTTTGGGATCTTAACAGTGTACTTTAAGAAGACTTGACCATAAAATATGCATTAGATCTTTGTCAAATCGAAAAAGATAAACAGAAGATATGAATCTTCTGTGTCTAGAAACACGTTAGAAGTACTTGCACAGTATGTGAGCACTGGAGAACTTCAGACTTCACCCTTTTCAGGTTCCAGACCTTCATTTTATTCCAAAAAACATTTCTTAGAAAATGGAACTCCAGAAAATTGAAGAATTACGCACCACACATGCTGCTACGTTCAAAAGTCAGTGTCCCAGCTGGTGATCGGATAGGATCCCCTCCTTTAGGACCCCATTCAACAAAAGGTTCTGCTTCACTGATCCCATATCCACTTGTCCATGTTACAGTCATCTGATTATGATGAAGAAAATTATAAAATCTCCTTGAAAAATAGCTAGGACAAAATAACATCTGGGTAATAAATATTTTTTTTTTTAAAAAGACCATAAAACAATTAGGACTAAAAGGAAAGAAGCTTATGTCAACAGGAATGATATGATGAAACAAAATTTTGTAGTGTTCATGCTCAACACATGCATGGGAGCAACCATATTCCCGATCATTATGTAATATGCATTGAGCTTCGAGGAGAGACTGAATTTACTTCATCCCATTTTTTCCCTTGCGCCAAGCGTGGATAGGCCGGTGCATTTGGATTTGAGAAAACAACCTTATTCGAGACAGCAACCAACTTCGGCTGTCATAAAAGAAAACGAAAGGAATGAATGGCAAATTGCAGCAGGGATTGACTACGGATACGCAACAAAGAATAGATTTACGCTTAAAGCAGCCATGTCTCTCGTGAAGGATTTTAGTATTAAGAAACAATTAACAGAGCATAGGGGTGTAAAACTGAAGATCCACTTTTTATACAGAAATATAGTGATAGGAGAATTTAACAATTTAATCGATACCAAATATTGATTGTGGACAAACTGAGTTTGTGAGACAAATCTTGTTATCACATTAAAACAAAGATTGTAGGGAAATCTTGAGCTTTACATTCAAAAAACCACCAGTAAATAGTGCAAAAGAGAAGTCCGATCTTTGGTTGATTATTTGCAGCTTCAATGATCCTTTTCCTGTATCTTTATACTGAGGACTTGAGTAGTTGGCGTATTGAAACTGTCAATAGAAGTGGAAATTAGGATCTGGCTGTAATCTAATCATTCCACTACGAAGAGAAGCATGGGATGAGATTGAAAACAACGCTGGAATGAACCTTAATAGGTGCAGAACACAGTAATGGAGGATAAACTCTTGGATTTTCTGAGGGGCAGGTGGAAGCACTGAATTTATTAACAAGTACAATTCTAGTTAGAACAATTTGCTTCAGCTATAATTATTAAAGAAAACAGAAACGTCGCACACACATCGATATATAGATGCATATTTTATGAGACAGGAATGCACGATATGTTTGGCAGAAGATTTTGAAAGGTGAAGCTATCCTGATAAGTACCTGAAATTGGCAGGAGAGAATACTCCAATCCAATCATCAACTGATGGGGATGGAGTACTATACTCAATAGTCACCCACTCTGAATTCTGTCCCTGAAATAGAAGAAAACTTATCCATCAAATACAGTCTTGAAATGCATATAGAATTTAACGACCATGAAACGATATAATTAATAATCAAAAGAAAGAGAGACCACAACCATAGTAGAGGTAGCAAAAACGCTTACAGTAGTCAGTCCAAGAATGGAAGGAGAGGCTTTAACATTAGCAAGAGGAGTAAGGGCAAAAGTTGCTTCGTGTATAGCTATTCTTGAGAGAGGATGGTCTCCATTTGAGCTTGTCTCTTGAAGATTTGTAAGTATCAATAAAGATGGAATAAAGATCATCAACCTTAATCCTCTCATCTTTCCAATCTGTAACTAGAAACTAAAGAACCCACCACAAATAAAAGAAAGCAAAAGGTCTTTTTTTTCAAAAAAAAAATCCAAACTCAGAAAAATAAAAGACACTTAACTGGAACGGATAAAAGGGTACTAATATTAGCTGATATACCTAACTGCGAGATAACAGGATTATACTGACGTTTAGGGATTGGTGAGATTTTTGCCTTCGCTTTTTTTTTTCAGGTAGCAAGTTGAAGAAGAAGACTGCTCTTACTGGCTAGCTAGCTAGCTAGCAGTAGGCAGAAACATGGAATCTGCAATGGAATCTTCGAAAGGTATATCCTAGTCGCCAAATATAATGGCTACGGCCGGGCCTGTGGCCTATGTTATTAATTCCAAACTAGACATGGGCACAGTCTTCTGACAGGTGGATCAATCTGTGAAGCACAGAGTCAATTTATAAATTTCAGAAATTCTAAAGTTTCTGTAATAAATAAATTTCTGAAGTTATTGTGTTTATTACAACTCCAATTCCATATTAATAATATAAAAAAGAATCTGTATTGTAGCATACACGAGCGGTATACCCGCGCGCTGCGGCGGCTTTTTTTTATCGATGTAGAAAATTTATTACTTTTATATGTATTGTATTTTATTATTTTAATATTTATTTAATATAATTATAATTGATAAAATCTATGTAATTAATTTGGAAAGTGACCCGTATATTTTGTAATTGCAGCTAACCTAAGTAAATCTGTATGTTTTTTTTAGTTTAATTTTTTCCCCGACAATATTATATTTAAAATATTAAAAATGAAAATATTGTAAATTTGTTTTTAAGAAATAAACTTAAACAAAAGAGTACCAAATTTCAATATTAATTTTAAAATGATAGTAATTTTTTTTATTCAAAAAATCTTAGGTCATGTTTTCTTCTCCCTTTATATATTCCTATGAGATAATATCCAATAAATATTAGAACATATAATTAATGAAAGACTAAAAATATCCTAGAAACTTTAACAAAAGGAAAAAAATAAATATCATTGTCATTACTGTCAAAACAATTAAAATTATTAAATTATACGGAGGAAAAAAAACATTAACAAAAGAGTAAGCAAGAAAAACAATTAAATTATTATTATTATTATTATTATTATTATTATTATTATTATTATTATTGTGTTAAGTACAAAATTAAAATTTGAAGGCAATTTTTTTTTATGTTATCCGATTTATTCATTATATGATTTTATTAAATGTATTTAAGAATACTGATATTAATTTTTTTTATTCAAAAAATCATAGGTCATGTTTTCTTCTCCTTATATATATTCCTATGAGATAATATCCAATAAATATTAGAACATATAATTAATGAAAGACTAAAAATATCCTAGAAACTTTAACAAAAGGAAAAAAAATAAACATCATTGCCATTTCTGTCAAAACAATTAAAATAATTAAATTATACGGAGAGAAAAAAAAATTAACAAAAGAGTAAGCAAGAAAAACAATTAAATTATTATTACTATTATTATTATTGTTGTTGTTGTTGTTGTTGTTGTTGTTGTGTTAAGTACAAAATTAAAATTCGAAGACAATTTTTTTTTTATCTGATTAATTTATTATATTATTATATAAAATGTATTTAAGAATACTGATATTAATTTTTTTTATTCAAAAAATCCTTGGTCATGTTTTTTTCTCCCTATATATATTCTCATGAGATAATATCCAATAAATATTAGAACATATAATTAATGAAAGACTAAAAATATCCTAGAAAATTTAACAAAAGGAAAAAAAATAAACTTCATTGCCATTTTTGTCAAAACAATTAAAATTATTAAATTATACGGAGAGAAAAAAACATTAACAAAAGAGTAAGCAAGAAAAACAATTAAATTATTATTATTATTATTATTATTATTATTATTATTATTATTATTATTATTATTATTGTGTTAAGTACAAAATTAAAATTCGAAGACAAAATTTTTTTTTATCTGATTAATTTATTATATTATTATATAAAATGTATTTAAGAATACTGATATTAATTTTTTTTATTCAAAAAATCCTTGGTCATGTTTTTTTCTCCCTATATATATTCTCATGAGATAATATCCAATAAATATTAGAACATATAATTAATGAAAGACTAAAAATATCCTAGAAAATTTAACAAAAGGAAAAAAAATAAACTTCATTGCCATTTTTGTCAAAACAATTAAAATTATTAAATTATACGGAGAGAAAAAAACATTAACAAAAGATTAAGCAAGAAAAACAATTAAATTATTATTATTATTATTATTATTGTGTTAAGTACGAAATTAAAATTCGAAGACAAATTTTTTTTTTGTTATCTGATTAATTCATTATATTATTATATAAAATGTATTTAAGCATACTGATATTAAATTTTTTTATTAAAAAAATCCTAGGTCATGTTTTCTTCCCCCTATATATATTCTCATGCGATAATATTCAATAAATATTAGAATATATAAAAACATGTTTTTACATGTATTGTGTTTTGTTATTTTAATATTTAATTAGTAAAATTATATTTGGTAAAATCTATATAATCGAAATGGAAAGTGGTTTGTATATTTTGTAATTGTAGATAACATAGGTAATATTTTTTCCCTGCCAAAAAGGAACAGTGTAATCGAAACGGGAAGTGACTCGCATATTTTTTAATTGCAGATAATGTAAGTAAATGTGCAATTTTTTCCCCCCGGTAATATTAGATTTAAAATATGAAAAATTAAAATATTGTAAAATTGTTTTTAAGAAATAAACCTAAACAAAAGAGTATTAAATTTAAATTCAAAGGCAAATTTTTTTTGGAAGATTTATTAATCATATTATTAAATTAAATGTATTTAAGAATATTGATATTATTTTATTTTAAGAAAAAAATCCTAGGTCTTTTTTTTTTCTATATATATATATTTTAAGGCGATTATATTCAATAAATAGTAGTCTCACATTTTTTTGTCACCAGATTTATTCATTATATTATTATATTAAATATATTTAAGGATAATGATATTAATTTTTTTTTATTCAAAAAATCATAGGTCATGTTTTTTTTTTCTCTATATATATTTCCAGGTGATAAGATTCAATAAATATTAGAACATATAATTAGTTTAAAATATTTTAATTTGACATAAATATACTAATATATAATTAATTTGACATACTTTAAATAATATAATTTAATTCAAGAATAAAATTGAAGCAAATAAAAATATTGAAATTAAATAATTAAAAACAAAACCTGGAATTAAAAGATTTGGGACCGAAATGAAACTGAAATCTATAATAAATTTGGATAGAAGGATAAAATTGAAAGAAATTAAACTTTGATACTGAAAATATTAAGGATTTATAATAAATTTGCATGGAAGGATGAAATTGAAATCACTGAAAACTTTGATACCAAATAAATTCCGAATTCCAGGCCAATCCACTAAATTAAAAGAATGAGGACCGAATTGCAACTCCAATATATAATCAATTTCAATTGAGGGACGTAATTGCAAGAAATTAAAACCTATATAATAGCATTAAGGGCAATAATAACAAATAAAAACGTTCAGGGACTGAAATGAATTTTGGCAAAACAACAGCTTAGTTGACGTCAGGTGGCGCAAGCAGGAGAGAGAAAGTGGGGGTGAAAATTCAAAAGACCTTTGACACGTATACGGACATCATCTTGATACACGCGCCGCCCCATGTGGAAGAGAACATGCCTGAAAATCATTCTAGACGCCGGTTGGTCATTTTTGGACGCCGCATGAAGCCGCACGCGCCGTTTGAAAAACGCGTTAGCGCTGGAACGGACGGCGCGTCGAGTTTTCGGTGAAAATAAAAATAAAAAAGTGGCTAATTACAGTAAGGTCCCTCATCCCCCGGCCGTGTTTTTGTCGTTATCGGGGGGCGAATTCATCTCTGCACTGTTCTGTCTAATGTTAAAAAAATAAAAAAACTGGTCGGCTGAGCCGGACCGGTCCGGGCAGGACTGGTCAATGACCGTCCAGCCCCTGAAAAAGACGGCGTTTTTTTGTCTTTTTCGGGGGCTAATTTCGTGAATACATTGTTCGGGTTAAAAAAAAAAAAAAAAGGATGTACACCCGCTAAGCAGCGGGTTAAATTGCAAATGAACAGTGGGCATGGGTCTGGAGCTACAGGAATGAGCAGTGAACGGGCGACCTCATTTAGGCTGTGTTTGTTTCCCGGAATTCACTTTCCGGGAAACCACTTTCCAAACTTTCCGGTGTTTGTTTGCCTTCCGGAAAGTTGGTCAACGGAAAACACTTTCCAGTCAAAGAAAAATTTGGCTTGGTTTTCAGGAAAGTGTTTTCCGGAAAATTTGGGCGGAAAACACTTTCCGGAAGTTGTGAAAAATTTAGAAATGTCATTATTTGCTGATTATATCAAATTTGATCCTCAAACTTTTGATTATTATATATAATTTGTTTTGAATATTTATTTTTCAATTCCATCTCTTAAAATTTAATTTTTATATTAA
Source organism: Salix brachista (assembly GCA_009078335.1). Taxonomy (NCBI): domain Eukaryota; kingdom Viridiplantae; phylum Streptophyta; class Magnoliopsida; order Malpighiales; family Salicaceae; genus Salix; species Salix brachista. The sequence continues at coordinate 12,170,682 of CM018581.1, forward strand.
TTTTGGTCCTTATTTTTATAATTGCTATTTGCTTTTTTCTTATCATTTTTTTATTGAAATTTTTTATCTATCAAATTTGGTCCTCATTTTTTTTATTGTTACTTATTTTATTTGAAATAATTTATGAAATGTTAATTATTATTATTTTAATTTATTCACCTTTCATTTTTTTTTAAATTTTTAGATTTGATCTCTATTATTTTGATTATTATTTATTTTATTTGAGATAATTTATGAAATTATATTTTTTTTCAATTTCATTCTCATTCAACTTTTTAATTTGTAAGATTTGTTCCTCATTATTTTAATAAACTTGAAAAAAAAATTAATTTATTAATAAATTATTTTTCAGTTCATTTTCCATAACACAAACAAACACTGGAAAGTGTTTAACACTGTCAAACATCGGAATTCACTTTCCAGGAATTCACTTTCTAGGAATTCACTTTCCCCGGAATTAACTTTCCAAAAGAAACCACTTTCCAGCAAACAAACGGGCCTTAGTTTCTTTAGTAATATTCACTAATAAAAATACTTTACTCAATGATTTAATTATTCTCTACGTCAACTTGCATCTTGCTTTTGTTCAGAGTTGTGCCTTGAAATCTAGCAGTAGACGGGATGAACAGTGTTTATCTTCTTAATGTTTCGTTGGTGGTAATGTTTTTACGACAAAGAAAACCATGCTACAAAATAAATGTTTTTTCTTTATTACAAGTCTTTCCTCTCTTTTTTTCTTTGATTTTTTAAGAAATGATATATTTTTATATTGAATTAACTAAACATTTTAATAGTTCTTCTCTTGACTATAAGCATTGGGTGGACAGAAATCATCTATGAAGGACGGATATATAAATTGCGCACAAAAACTGCCGTCCGGAAGTGGAATGCATCACTACTTAAGGCTGAGAGAAGGTAAATCAACAGCAACTACCTCTTTAACATTTTTCAGTCTTGTGTAACTGTAACATTGATCATTATTACATTTGTTTTTTGTTTTTTGTTTTTTGTTTTGGACAAAAAAAGTTTTATTCAGAGCGGTAATGGCTATAACAAAAATCTAAAATTTCAACAAAATGCTCAACAGGAATGCAGGTCAAGATGCCAGGGTCATGCTTGGACAGCTATCCACGGTGCAGGCCAAGATGTCTCTGTAGTCCCGAGATATCTTGAAAGAGTCATAAACCTTCCCGTCCCTGCTTTTCTTGTACTCAAACAACAGGTTAGAATGGTCAAACGCTGTAAGTTTTACAAATCCGTAATCATGGTCTTTAAAGTAACTCCATGTAGTATTGATGGGTGTGAAATCTGCAAGGCTTGCTCCTCCTCCGCCCGCAACCACATGTATTGTTCCATTTAAGGTGCCCTTGTAGTAGAATTTCTCTTTGCTCGTGCAAATATTCTATAACAATAAACAAGAAAAGAAATTTGGTTCAATGGTGATAAAGCTGGCTGTTAAAACATAAATCCAGGTTGAAGGTTTATTTGACAATTATTGACATCCATAAAAACGAGTAAATTGGCAATTGCTAGATATAAGTAAAGTATAGTCAAGTCAAAAGTCAATTTGCAAACAATTTTGTTTGAATTACTGAAAGAATTGTCAGTTTCCATAGAGTTTGCTGGGTATAGGAAGAAACTTCGTGTAAAAGGAGATGGATACAGTCATGGACTTCAAGAAATTCATTCTCCAAAGGTAATTTTCAATGAAGTAGATGTAACCCGCCTGTTGTAGGATGCATGAAAACATAGTTCTGGGCATATAAAGAAATACTAGAACAAACAAGTAGTGTAACATCTAAATACTGTGTTCTCACGAGATTTTCCCTGCGGTAGACCACAAGATACTGGTATTGATGGTCATTAGATACAATTCAAAGAAATTGCGCCATAACAAACCTAAAGTCCTAGGACTTTTTAAAGAATGTGGGCAAGATAACTGGAATATGGTCCTGACTTCACTTCTTGATCTGACTCTACAGGTTGCAAAACAGAAATGCAGAAATAAATGGCTTTTAAGTTGATTTTCGTTTTTTCATGTATACTGTTAGACTTTTTATAGAATGTTGACAAGATAACTGGAATATTATCCACCCACTTATTGCCTCTACTCAGGTTCCAGGCAGGCACTTTTAAGTTGAAATGACCTGACTTTCAGATTAGTACTTCTAGAGCAAAGAGAAATAACTTGGGTACGTGCGTCCCTAGTGGAACTTGTGTGCATACCTGGTAAATGGGGCATGTCCTTTCATAATTGTGAACATGGCCGTACATGGCTATATCAACCTTGTACTTCTGCCAAAGCTTTTGAAGGCTCTCCCTTCCCATAGGTTCCTCAAATGATCCTTCTTCAGCATACCAGGTACCAGATGAATAACCTAGCACCCGATGTGCAAGGAAAATTAGCCAAGGTTGCTTTTGTCTATCAGCAGAAGCAAGGCAATGCTCGATAAATTTGTATTGTTCAGTTCCCTCCCTCCAATCATGTTCTGTGTCAGCTATGCAAAATCTGAACATGCCGTAGTCAGTGGAATACCTAGCAGCAGGGAATCAGAGGATCAGCATATCTGCTAACAATTGCATGCAGAAACTAGGAATCATTTAGTGGCATGTTCTTCTAGGACAAGGAAAAAAAACTGAAATTTCTTAACAAAAAAAACTCTTAATGTGGTTTCAGTGAGGAAGATACCAAAGAAGCCATAATTTTTCTTGTTTTGTTTACCATTAACAAGGTTTGAATTAAATTACCATCTACATTCAAAATTACAAATGGAATAGCCATAACCATTGGAGGTTAATTATCTTAATTGTTTTTCAAAAAAACTTCCCATACCAGAATTTGGCCCTGTTCTCAGCAGGGACATAGAACATTGTCTCGGCCAATACACCACATTCTCCTCCAGAATCTGAGTTCCCATAGAAGGATCCGGTTCCAGGCCAGTCACGCTCATGGTTACCACTGAAATGATACGATGTCAATTACCATATAAAATGAAGTGGATGAATATTACAAGCACAAACAAACAATACAGATAACTTGTGACAAACCTTGCAATCATGTAAGGAACAGTCGATGCAATTGGCTCAACCTGTGCAGTGAACTGGTCCCACTGAGAAAGGTACCCATTTGCATAACATATATCGCCAATGTGGAAGACTATATCAATGTTTTTCAAGTCTTGAATAAGCTGCTTTGTAGTGTTAAGGGAGCCACGCTGATAGTTGTTATATTCATTGGAGCCATCAGCTTCATCCTGCAAGGTGAAAAGTACTTCAAAATGTGCACCGATGCTTGTGAATTAATTCGCTTTACAATCTCTATTCATCCACAAAGAGAGAGCTTTACAATCTTCAAAATTGTGAAAGAAGATAACTTTATAACATCCAGTGGCATTGACATTAGTGGAAGTCATTGAAGAAAAAAATTAGTAATTTAAGTCATTTAAACAAGACACTGATGCATTTCTTTCCTAAAGGAGTGAGATAAATATACATTGGACAATATTAAAAAAAATATTATGTGTTGGGGTCACTGAATCCTGAAATGTTATTCAAAAATTGATTCATCAGTGCATATCTTGCATTTCTTTAGTGTTCCTGATGAGCATATCTGTTAAGGATGCGATTTTATATTTAGATGTGCATATTATTTGGGAGAGAGTTCCGACCTTTCCCATGTCTCCAAAAATGACAACACGTTGTACAGAACTTTGACCCGGATATGGAGATGCTCTAAACTGGTACACTAGACTCCAAACATATGTACCATTGAATAATTTGTGCCCAAGCTTGTATGTATACCTGCATAATCAGTAAGGCAGTAGATCTTTAATCCAACACTAATCTCTTACAAATGATTAGGTCACAGAATCATCTCAACTAAAAATCAAAGTTGTTAGGTGAGACTCCAGGATATAATTTATATTATTCTCTAACACACCCTCAAGTGAAAGCCCTTTGAGCTTGAAACTTGCACACGGGTCTACACCATCTTATGCTTGATTTTTATCAAATAGAATAAGAGTGGTGGGATTCGAACTCGTGACCGCTAGGTCAATAAAGCTCTGATATCATGTCATGAAACCATCTCACACAAAAACTTAAGCAAATAGGTGAAGTCTCATGATATGATTTATATTATTTTGTAATAGGTATGAGATGCTCATACTATTTATTGTAAATGAGCTTCCTTTACTGTCCTCTACGTGCTCTAATGGGAACCATCACTTTATCAAACAATGGTCATTTATTATTAGGGGGAAATGGTCCAATCTGTCCTTTTATACTGAGGTGAGTCTTCAATTATATCCTTAATTGAGTCAATTTTATCTTTATAAATGATTGAGTTTCCAATCTATCCTCTAGTGTGTGTTTTTTGTCTAAATGATGTGAATCAGTCATTATATAACTTAATATTATACTGAAACTGGTCAGGAGCGACTTGTCAGTCAGGTGCAAAGTACGTGACAAGCATAGAAAAAATATTTAAAAAAAAATCACGGGACCAGACCTCTCTCCCTCTCTCTTTGAAACCTCCCTTTCTGAAACCTCCCTCTCCTTCCCTATCTCTCCAGTACCCCCTTCTCCTCCACTGGAGTTGCCATTTTCAATATAATATTAAGTCTTGCACATGACTGGTAATGTTAATTTGAACTAAAAAAAAGTTAATATAAGGATGGATTGGAAACTTGATCATTATAAGGATAAAATTGACTCGGTCAAGGATATGAGAAAAGATTGGAAACTTGTCCCATTGTATGTGGAAAAAACTAGGCCATTTCCCCTTATTATTTTGACACAAGTTAGCACACCAGAAATCGACATTGGGCCACATGATATTGTAGTTTAAGATAAGGCATGACATACACAGAATTGGGCCACAACTCCTTCAGAAAACTTGTGTGTATAAATCCAGGATCACGCCACCCAACTGTCCTTGCTGGTGCACCTGCATGTACATTTGATAAGGTGAATCACCTACCAATGGAAAAGAAGCAATCAAAACGTTTTTAGAATGCCAACCATACAGGTAAACAATAAAAAAAAGCTAGAGAACAACCAACTTGTTGGTGCAAACTCTGCTAATTAAGACTCAGCTAAACTGATAAATTTTTGCCAATATGCTACCCTACTCAATGTAATGAATTTAAATGTGTTGGGGTGATTCTTTTATGTTTTCCTAATGAATAAAGAGACCATGTAGCATTTCTGATATGCCAATTCTAGTTGATGTACACTTCTTTGAATACCAAGATAGACAATGGGTTTTCATTGTAATGTCACTTTCAGCAAATTCCAAGCTATCATGTAATATCACAAGGTAAAAGAGCCACCCACCACACATGCTATTACGATTAAAAGTCAGTGTCCCAGCTGGGGAACGCATACGATCACCATCTTTTCGACCCCATTCAACAAAGGGTTCTGCCTCATTGATCCCGTACCCACTTGTCCATGTTACAGTCATCTGAGTACGAAAGTTTACAGCAAAGTTATAGATTTGAAAAATAGTTACTCCAATATAAAATAAAGTTTATAAACTAGGGTGACAAAAAAAACACTTGATTTCTAGTAACAAGATTGCGGCATATATAAATAATTCATCAAAATGTGATAAAAAAAAAACTATTTTATATATGCAACAAAGAGCTTCACATATTCCTCTAGGTATCACATATGAACTTTCAGGTATAAACAAGGGGGAAATTAGGCCTTACTTCATTCCATATCTTTCCTTGTGCTAAGCGTGGGTAAACTGGCGCATTTGGATTGGTGAAAGCAACTTTATTTGATACTGCCACCACCTTGGGCTATTATGAAAGAACGAATAATTAGATCAAATGTGCAGCATGGTCAACCGTGATGGAATACCAAAACAACCATACTCATCAAATAAATTTGAAACAATCAGAGAGCTTTCAAAGTTGCGAGAAGAAGAAGATTAATAGGAAAATTACTCGTTGGTGCAATTTACTTGTTGTGAAATAATCTATTTATCACATCGCAAGTAAAGAGCAGATAAAACCAAAAGCATACATTCGCTAGACCTCCAGAAAAAAGCACAAAAGAGAAATCTGATCTCTGGTTAATTAATTGAAGCCTCAACGATCCCTTCCCCTCCTTTCTGTATCCTGGACTACTGTAGTTTGCATACTGATACTGCAAGATTAACACAGTGTATTGGTTTACCTTGTCACTTCAAGAAAAAGGGTAGGTGAATGAGCAAAAGTCTTGTAGCAGAGAGGTGAGGATCGACCTTAATAGGTGCAGTACATAAAAATGGAGGAGATTGTTTTGAGCCTTCATCAGGGTTGCAGGTGGAGGCACTGAAAATTGATAAAGATATCTCACTTCGATAATTGTTGAATTTATTCAAACACTTACTAGAATACCATTGGAAACATGGCAGTTTTTGACCATAGCAAAATTTAAGAAGCCAGGCCAGTTTTATGATGCAAAAATCTACACATACCTGAAATCAGCAGGAGAAAACACTCCTATCCAGTCATCATTTGATGGGTTTGGAGAAGCATACTCCAATGTCACCCACTCAGAATTTTGCCCCTAAAACAATGAAAGAAATTTCCAATCACACAACAAATTGATTTCCCCATATTGTCAGAACTTGGCCATTGTATCACTCCATTCAAAACCCAAAGGATATAGTACTCACATCTCAGTCTCCGAAATATGCAAACATCTTGCAATTAAAAAAAAAAAAAGAGGGCTTTGGTCATATTATGGAAGCTGAATGAAATAACCGCTGCCGCAAAAGCCTACCTTGAGTCCAAGAATTGAAGGAGAGGCTTTAATATCAGCATTTTCAGAAAGACGAAGTCTTGTGTTATGAACAGCGATTCTTGAAAGAGGCTGCTCTCCATGTGAAATCGCCACTTGAAGAGTTGCAAGAACTAGTAGAATAGCAAAGAATACAAGTTCTAATCCTCTCATCATCCGAACCCAGTATCTGAAATTAAAAAAAAAACTTTTCAATCACATCGAATCTTATTAGCTAACATCTAAAACAACTCATGAGAAATGCAGGTTAATTTTAAACGATGACCAAAAAAGTAAATTAAAAGGTGCGTAGAAATCCCAGGCAGCATAAGAACTGAACTACGCGACCAAGAAAAAGTAAAGAAAGTACTAACCAGTATAACAATACTGAATTGCTAGTAGTTAAAGTATAGTACAGCAATAAAAACAAAACAATAACAGGGGAAAGAAAAGTAGCGGTTTGTGATTGAACTTGAATGTATTGAGCAAGATGAAGAAGAAGAAGGTGGACTCACAGGTCACACAATAGGGAGGAGTGATGGGATGTCAAATTTTAGCAGCAGCAGTAGCATATACGAGCAGGCGTGGGATCTTCTTTTGGATATTCCAACAAATGTCCAATAATAGTGGGCGCAGAGTCAACTGTTTTAAGGCTGCCTTGCCGGAGAGTTATATCGCCGGGCACATGATACGATGTGTGTGTGTGTATAACCTTTTGTGCCCCCGCAAGAGGGGGTGAAAATAACAGTTCATTGCAGGTCTTGCTTATGATTTACACGCACATTCCATTTCTTAAGTTATAAAAGTATTATTTTATTTTAGGCCATTAATTTGTCTCAGATGAACAGCTATATGAGTTTTACGGGAGATAGATGGGGTGTTTAAGATCATTACCGGGAGCAATTATTATAATTAGGCAGAAGGTACTCCGTTCTTTCCTCTCATTGAAGCAGCACAATGAGTGATCTTATTACTATAAACAGGCTGACCAATGTAGAAAGTATAAAAATAAGGAAAACACTGTCCAACTTGTCTCGGTTTCTAAGCATCTATAAATAATATCTTTTGGGTGTTTTTAAATTATTTTTATTTATTAATATAAAAAATAATTGTTTTTTTAAATATTATTTTAATATAATTTTAAATAAAAAAACATTTTAAAAAACAAATTCATCACGTTTGGACAAATAGGTACTGGGCCAAACACTATGAGGTTGATTTTTTTAGGACCCCACGGATCCCTTAATATTTCTTAACTAACACAATATAATTTGGGTTCAATCATCCTTATAATTTTTTAATGTATAAATAAGTTCTGTCTCGTTAAAACATTTATGAGAAACACATTCTACGGCCAACAACATTAATTTATAAGGTCCCAGGAGTGGTAGCGTGGCGGCAACGGCCTTGCTCTTGATGTTTCAAGAGCAAGGTTCGAGTCGGGGCGTGTACACTTTCCTGTAACAGACTGGGACAGCCAGGGTTTTACTCGTTCACCTGGGCTCACAAATTGCGCTTTCCGGGGAGTGGGGTTTCCTCGAATCCAAAAAAAAAAAAAAACATTAATTTGTAAGGGTAAAATATTTTTTAAAGTCTACCTCTCTAAAATATTATTACAGTTTCTCTTTCTACAAAATCATTAATCCAAGCATCCGAGAGTCCACGTATTCATCAAATAAGACTTTTTATATATATTTGACTTACCACATCAAGCTATTAGTTACTGGTCATCTTAGCTAGAAAGAATATATCATACTATAAGAACCACTAATCATCTTAGCTAGGAAGAATATATCATATTACAAGAACTGGTCAAGTCCGTTTTGGACCACGGCCACTCTCAGCTACGCGGGTAGATTGCAGCTCATCAAGTCCGTTTTGTTCTTTATGCAGGTGTACTGGTCTTCCATTTTCATTCTGCCAGCCTCGGTCATTAAGTCTTTGGAAGGTATGTTGGCAGCCTTTTTATGGCGTGACTCTTCTATGACGCGTCATGGGGCAAAGGTCAGCTGGAATCATATTTGTTACCCGAAAAAGGAAGGAGGCCTAGGGGTGAAGAGCATAAGAGATTGGAACATAGCAGCAACGTGCAAGCACCTATGGAGAATAAGTACAGCTATTAATTCCATCTGGGCTGATTGGGTTAAATCAGAGCTCTTAAAAGGTAAAAGTATCTGAAGGGCAAGAGTGACGGGACCAATATCCTGGGCTTGGAGGAAAATCTTAGAGAGTCGCATATGGTTTCGTGGGATGTTTAAAAGCAAAATAGGAACCGGAGCCAACACTTCCTTATGGTTTGATCCTTGGCTCCCTGATGGTAGTTCCTTATTTAACTCTTGCCGAGCGAGGATCTTAGCCTCCACTGGTCTCCCCTGGGATGCAAAAGTTGATAGTATCATTCAGAATGGGAATTGGTCGTTCCCTTCGGGTCATCAGGACCTTAGTGTAGTATGGAACTCTATCAATTTCCAGCCTAGGGTGCACAGGTCTGACCATTTAGAATGGACTGGGCATCACTCAGGCAAATTTAACATTGCATCAGCTTGGGATTTCATTCGCAGGAAGCGGCAAGTTCACCCTCATGCTTGGATAACATGGTTTCCAAGGCATATACCAAGGCACTCCTTCATTTTATGGTTGGCTATGAGAGGTAGACTAGCTACGATGGACAAGCCCCATGTGCAGCGGATGGTCACCGTTAATTCTTGTGTGCTTTGCGGGGTGCAGCCAGAAACTCACACGCACTTATTCTTCCAATGTGGTTTTTCTAATGCCCTGTGGGTTCATCTTTCATCTAAAGCTGGAGTGACTTGCCCTTTCACTCAGTGGGATGACATCCTTCAATGGGCTTCGTCGAACTTCAGACACAAGAAGAATTCAAGTCACATTTTGGGCTGTTATGCGTTATCTATCTCGGTGTACCTCACGTGGCAGGAACGCAACCATAGGGTTTTCAACAACAAGCACAGGGTGGTGAGTATGCTCAAGGACGAGGGCATGAAGACTATAAGAATGTTGCTGCTCAACCACAACAACCCAATCCCGACGAGAGTGCATTCGGAATGGAACTTGTAGAGTGGTTTTTGTAGTGTGGTCTGCTGGGAGTGTTCCCTTGGTTAGGTTGTGCTCCGGCTAGTTTTGCCTGGTAGTTGTAACCATTTGGCTTTAGGCTTAGTTTGTGCAGGTTCTACCATTTGTTGTTTTAGGTAGGAGTCCTCTTAGGTCGGTGGTTTTGTTGTTGTCCCTCTGTCTGGGCCTTTGTAGCCAGCTTTGGGGTTCCTTTGTACAGCTCCCTTTCTTTTAATCCATATGAACTTTGTTCAAAAAAAAATATTACAAGAACTAGATAATGGATAAGGTTCAGATCTTTCCATTAAGAATGCGAGTCAAGGCTCGTGTCTTCGATAATCAGTTAATCTTTTGATTCTGATAACTTGATCAACTATCCTTAGCTAAGATAGCTGGTGGCTAGTGCATAATCCCTGCAAAAAATTCTCTTTAATGAATTTGAAGGCTCTCTAATGTTTGAATATTGTTTAAAAATATGTATATTTCAGAGAAAAATTATAAGAATAGATATGCAATATGGAGTCAAAAAAACAAATTGGACCTACTCTTAAAGGATTTTCATGATCACTTTCTTAACCCTTATGATTTGTCTTTTTTTTAAGATAAAAAGCCAAAATACAAGTAATTTTTTTTTTGTTATAATAAAATATTTCTAACTTGTCCTAAAGTAAAATATCTTTGAATTATTAGCATAAAATATCTAACTTATGGTCTAATTACGAAGCCCAAAGTTCTTGAAATTAAAAAAAAAATAGAGTCTAACACTTGAATGAACCTAAAAATACGAGGGTATCTTCCTATCTTCAACCATTTCTTTTTTTTAAAAAAATTAAATAAAAATAAAATATATTCGATCGAATCAATCTATTTTTCAACCACATAAATCTTGTTTGCAAGCAAAATCCATATATTGTGGACACCGTCAATTGTTGGTGATAGTAACTGCTGTAATCCAGGACGAATTATCCATTTTGAACTTTAAACAAAAATGGAGCATACAATCATGACTTTTTTCCTGCCAGCAGTGAGTAAAGTGCTGCATTTGACCTAGGAAGCGATAAGTTATAGGCTAACTCTTGGAGATCGTTCACTTCCAATCTTCAGAGAGAAAGTAGCAGCCACAAGAGCATGATTCCTGGATGACAATAGAAAATGGAGAGAGTGATGAAGACATGAAAGTAGCATACGTGTAAATAAAGAGAGGCGGCTAGCGACGAGAAATAAACGGCCATTGAGCCCAGAAATACAACTTCATGGCTACAAGATAACAAGCAGGAAATCCACTGAGCTAGCCATTTGTTTGACTTTTCGGGAGTCGTTTACTTTTATGGGGAAAGTGTCCCACGAGCCCTAAAGCCGATGCATGAATCTATTTTTAACATCTCCAGTGAGCTGTGCAGCTGTGCGTAAGATTACCCATGATCAGTCGAAGAAATGGATAGACTCGGTTCCTTAAGTTTGATCAAAACCAAAGCGAAATTTGTTTAATCTTCTAGCAGCTCATTTACAGGGGAAGAAAAGAGGAAAGAAAATCTGTGTGAGCAACAATTCAGGATTCCAGACGATCAATAATGAAGAACGGATGTACCAATTAGATGACCTTTGTTTTTTTCTTTGGCCAAATCGTCACTCTCTAGCTAGGTGCCATGATTTGTCCCGAGACATAATTGAAGGAATAGGGAAAGGTGTCGTCAAGCAAACCACAGCAAAAAAAATCCAAAACAGTATTTTTTGTGCTGTTGCTTTTTTTTTATTTATTTTTTTATAACCGGGGTATCCGGGCCAGCTTACGCGCACCTCGATTATTCTCTGGCTCCACTGGAACTCAAACCAAAATTCAAAAGATGGAGGGCGCCTACACCGCTGGCCCACAACCTTGCAGGTTCTTTCTTATAACGTTTAGTGATTGTTTAGAGAACAGTTTCAAAGTTTTTTTTCTCATAAATATATTAAATCGTATTTTCATCTTTAATATTAATATATTTAAACAATCTTACAAAAAACTATTTTCTTAAACATAGAAAGTTTAAATTTCAAATACATCATATTTTGGGTCGCCGTGCCCAACTTTTACTGATAAAGTTGATGAGCATTGAAAGTGAAGTTTGACAAAAGGCACGTACCTCCAAAACCGAGCTTGGTTTGAATTTTTGACTCCCGTGTCCCGCTCCAGGCAGCGCCTAATCAATCAAGGGCATACATCAGCTCACAGGTTCTTACAGAGAGAGAAAGAAGAACAGCTTACCTGCCCTTCGTGTTCAGACGTCATGGTCGAGCAGAATTGAAATGGTGAAGTGTGAGCTACTAACCTTGGCCAAAACAACTGGTGGAGGTGTTCTTCCCATTCCTACAAATGCAAGCAAATGACTGATCAAAACCTGCAAAGCCACACAGTCCCCCGCTGGTTTCACAATCTTTGCATAGATTAGTGTAGTATGAACCATTATATTGCAGAGAAATCCCAAATTTCCATTTCGATGGATCCCCCTCACTCCCCCCGAAGCTGTATACTGATGTATAAGAAGAGCATTGGAGCTTGGGAAGATCCAACGTGTAGCCTGTTAGTTGGATCGGCGACTCGTAAACACAGCAAGTGGAAGGTGGCGCATTCTGTGGCAACCCTAATCCTGTCACTCCCTTACAAGAGTATAATCCTCTACATACACGGGATCGCGACCCCATAGCACACAGATCTTCAGCTGGGTCAAATAAAGGAGAGTTGGTTGAGCATCCAAGCAAAACAAATATATTTTCCCCCGTTAGAGAGAACGGACTGGCTCGATCCAGGCTAAAACTTCCCGAGTTCTGCATTGAGCTACAAGTAGACATGAAGGGGTCTGTGATAATTAAGGAATCAGTTGTGTAATCGATTTCTGAGATACTGTAAATGCCAGTCCCAGTTGAGAACTCTAGCATGCCAGAGTTGCACCTTACATATCTAGCGAAGTCGGGGTGCCCGCAACCAAACCCGGAGCCAAAGGGGTACTTCACTGGCACTGCGCCACAAGTGTCATGACACGTGCCGTTCATTGAGATAGGATTCACAGCAGCGGAGAGGGTGAAATGCACGTGAAGGGAGAGAAGAACGTAGGTGAGGATCCATGGATTTGAGGTGGATGGCATTGGTGAGAATTCGGGAGAATTAGATATTAGCTCGTTTGAAATGATGAAGAAACTTCACCAGAGAGTATAATAGATTTATAGTAATATTTGGAAGAAGGGGTTGATGATGGCTCTTTTCGGTGGAGGAGACCACTTTCCAAATTTCTCCTTCTTTTGCTTCCTAAAAGCTAACCATATCCATGTGGGTTCTAGCTGTAAAGCAACGTACATTCCATCAGAAAACCCAGCAAGCAATAAAGAAGAGAAACACTTGTTAATGTGAACACACTATAACCAGTAACTTTCAACTAATGCAGGTGAAACTGTAACATGTTTTTTTTTTAAGAAAAATGATTTTTACTGCCCGTTCAAACAGCGATATGATTTTCAGTTTATCTCAAAGTAGAAAGAATCACTAGAGTTTCACACTGGATGCAAAGAATTTGCAAGTATATTTCAATACAAAATAATACATACCAGAGCACAAAGAAAGCTTCACAGGTACAACAGGCTGTAGCTAGATAATACATATGATTTTCATATTATCTCAAAATAATACATACACTGCAATATGCCTTCAAGATTAGAGCGACGACACCAGGACCTTCAGAACCACCTTGAGCATCCATTTTATGACAATACTGTGTGCTTTATCTGATAATCCAGGATTAACAGGCACTAACAATACCAAACCCAGTTGATTTATCAGCCACAATAATTGCTGAATCCAACTTCTGAGCTTCAATGATAAGTTTGCTGAACCCTTGATACTTCCATCTTTCATTAACGTTTGACCACTTGACAGTAAGTTTCCTCACTAAAATCCGAATCTTCTCCACCTTGTTCCCTCAAACTACATAGAATAGAGTCCGGGACAGCCCCTAAATTCAATCCAATATGGTTGAATTTAGTTCTTTAGACTTGTTTTCTTGGTTTCAGGAAAATAAGAACACCAAATCAAGCAAACTTTCTGTTAAATTTCTAATCAAAATTATAACGCACAGCTCTCAGGTTGAGACTTGAGAGCATCAATCAACTTGATTGGAATAGACTACAAAGACCGCATGTATGTCATCATTTTTCGTACGTACGCTCTCTATCTGTTGCCTCTTCAACACAGCCTAGACTCCAGGGAGTCCAGGCGAATCAAAGAGATGGGAGGTTTTTTCCTTCTTTTTTTTACCAAACGATGAGCTAGAATAGCAGTTGTAAAGTTTCAATAAAAACTAGAAGATTTTTTGGACACCCATTGCACCTAACCATTCAGAAATTCAGAATTCCCAATGCTACTGTTTTATTCCTCTCCCCTTCTCACCATCATTGTAACTGAGCAGGATGTCCGCACTCAAAAAGATTGGCCAATTAGAGCCATCTATCATCGTAAACAAAAAATTAACGGAATTCGGGAGACACAGTACATCACACATCCCGGTCAAAACTTTGGTCTCCCTTACTCTTAAAATTAAGGAATCCTTCAAATCTTTTGTACCAAACACTACGGCGTAACACTGCAATTTTAGCGCACGAACCGGCCAAAAGAGTGAGCAAAGAGAAAGTGTGCAGCAAAATACACGAATGTTTAACCTAAGAAAACATAACTAGCTGTTTATCTCAATATTAAAGAGCACACATGTAACGCATATACCATTGGTAGCAACCTTCTAATAGCGGCAAAAAGCATAGGTGATCCCGAAACCAAGCTCAAAAGGAATGCAACCAGTAATTTATCATCACTGCCTTGCAACATTATGGGAATACAGCTATTGGCCACACATATAGACAGATTGAACATCGAACCTATATTTCCCATCTCTCTCTTCACACTTCGTTTGAGTCCACTTCTCTAGCCATCTCTCCAGACATCCTTTGCAGAAAATTTCCCAGCAGTCTCTGATCAAGAACCATGTTCGGCACCTGTAAAAAGAATGTCATGTTAAATTTGTGTGTAGCAAGGGCGGGCAGGCAAGGGCGGGCATGCATGCACGTGTGTATGTGTGTGAGAGGGCGAGATTAAAACCTTGTCCCCGAAGAAAATTTTGGTATTATCAGCAATGGCTTCAATAAATTTCAGCTCTAGAAACTGAGGAGTAAGCTTCAGCTTGTTTGCTTCAGCTTCTCTCATGACGCTGAGAGACAGAACAAGTATATTAATCCAATTTCAAGAAATCAACTGAAATATGCCGAGATGAAAAAGGAAACAGGGAGTGTCACCGATAGAATGCAGCATCTGCCAGGCTCTTTTCATGAGCCATATACATTTGATTCTCAATCTCTTCCTGCCGCCTTGCACTGTCTTTCTCCATCAACTTCTGTTCCATGAGAATCTTGCTCACATTGGCATTCTTTTCAGCCTCACTGATAGCCATCTTCTTTGTTGTCTCTGCTTCTTTCTCAACAACTTTCTGTCTCTCAATAGAAATTAAGACCTACACAGCAATGCACAATCTGACTCAATCACTATCACAGATGCATACATGATAAATATTTCACATACAGAAAATCAGGAATGTCAAATTGAATGTGCCCACCATAGCATCCAAGCTGCTCGGTTGGATGAGGTTATATGATGTTCATAATACCATTATATCACTCAAGCTAAAGCTAAATTAATAGACAACCTTAAAACATACATGTATGAACAGTCTGAGTGAGAGAGAGCTTGCATATCCACAGCAATCTCAGAAAAGATTTTTACCACAAACCAAATCATCTGGTGTCTCAAACTAACTTTCAGTGGAGGGAAAGTAAACGAGTGAAAATCAAACTCATTTGACTGAGAAGAGTGTACCTTAGTGCGTTCTTCTTCCATCTGTTCAAAATTCCTTCTTATGCTTTCTGGAATGGTAGGCTTTGTGACACGCACACTTATTATTTCAATTCCAGGAGCATAACGTGTGCAATCTCCTTGAAGAGCATCTTTCATCTTTTCATCAATCTGAGAAAGATAGTGAAATAGATATTTCCTCGACATGGATACAAGAAGGAAGAAATATAAATCAACTTTAAGACAAGCTGAAAAGCATAGTTCTTGGACACAACCACCATCCAGGGAATGATCTATTGGGTAAACAGTACGTCTCATTCAGAATTCCATAACACACCTGATCAAAAACATCAATATAAACTTGTTGAAGAGAATGAGAGCTGCAGAACTGATTGATTTCATGATGAATCTTGTCATATATCCATGTGTGGTCATATTGCACGCCATAGTTCAGTAGTGTCTCATACACATATTCCTTACCAAGCCGATTGACAACCTGATATAAGCATTTCAAGAGCGCACATAAATTGTATTGAGAGGAAAAGGCAGCAAATATAAATGGAGATTGTCAAGCCTTAAGCTGCTTGTGATGTCAATAAAAAGCCACAACTCAAGGCCTCACCTCAATTTTCTCAAAGTTAATCATGACTCCTCCTTTAGTACCACATGGAATATCCCTAACCTGGATAATTTTTGAGATACAAGAAGGATTCTAGTGTCAACACAGCAACTCAGAGCTCTCAATCCAGGACTTGGAAAACAAAACGTACCTGATCTGTCTGAAGTGTCACCTGAACAGGCTCATATTGGGTTATCAGAGGCAACTTCAAATGAAAACCTGAAAATTTAAAATATAAGTCCACAAGCAAAATGCCAGGAGCACTAAATGCAACTTGGCTAAACAGTCCTGTATTCACACCTGGATCTGTAACTGTCTTTAGAAGAGCACCTCCTCTCCAATATACCCCGACATGACCTTCGGGGACTTGGTGCAAGATGGATAAACTATTCTTAATATTTGATGATGATGATGATGGAATCAATATCTATAGTATTTGCCATAGAATGTCATAAATCCCCTAGGTCAACTCTCAAGTAGCAGATATTCCAGCTTATAAAAATTCAACATACTTCTATAGTGTTTAACCAAACAACGTTAAAATAGTAAAAAGCATCCATCCACTCATTATCTTGATCTATTGAGAATTAAACAACGAAACATTTCGAATTTGAATACAAAACGAGAGATGGATGTAGAGGCTGGGGAGGCGATTAATGAAGTCAATTTAACATCAAATTTGGTATAGAAGACCACAGTCCGATTCAACTAAACTTAAGCATAGCTGGTTATTGAGCTAACATTTAGATAATAATGCATTTACAGAGTGTGAAATCCCTAAATTTTAACACAACCACATTCCAATATTAGAAAATCAAACCAAATGAAGAAAATAAATCATTATCAAATTCTCCACAACAACGCAGTACGCCTGATTCAATACATAATTAAAAGTTATCATCTATAACAAGCCTGGAACAGCATTAATTATCAAACACTGTTTGAAGGACCGTCTACATAAACATGCATTTCACAGTACTGCTATATATAAACAGGATGCTGAAACAATTAAAACACTGGAGAGAGAGCGACTACCAAGGCGAAGATGGCGATAAAGGAGACGAAAACGGTGAGGATTGGAGAGAAATCGCCGGTTTGAGGAGGAGGGCCACGCTGGGGAACTCCTGGTCTTTGCTGCTGAGGATCCATGGTAGTGACTTGCTAGACAAAACACTCACTTTGTTTGTTTGTTTTTAAGTTAAAACTTAAAACCTGAAGATCTTGCGTTTAAAGAAGGAGACAATGCGATGCTTGGTGCTATCAGGACGGTAATGTAGTTCTGATGTTGACAGATCATGATCGTTGGATTTGAATCTGATGGCTGTGAGCCGCTCTGTTTTTCCACGTGGGTCCCCCAATAAAGCAGTCTGGTACTCTGGTTTCGTTGTGAATAATTAAAGAATATGGGAAAATGTGATGGATGCTCCCCGATGGTTTCGTAGCTTCCATGATATTCATTTTAAAGTTTTGTCTTATAGTAACTTTCACCAGCTATTTTTTTAGATATTTTTTAAGATATTTATTTAAAAATATATTAATATGTTTTTATTTTTTAAAATTAATTTTAACATTATCATATTAAATTAAAAATAATTAAAATAATTTTTTTCCCCAGAATACAATTACAAACACACAATTAAAAAGTATTTGAGAGTGTGATTATAATTACTTTGAATTGATTTTCAATTAAAATCCATTAAAATATTTTTTTATTTTTAAAAAATTGTTTTTAATATAAAGATATTAAAATAATATAAAATATTAAAATAATATAAAAATATTAAAAAATATTTTATTTAATACAAAAAAAATTATTTTTTTAAATTAGTTTTAAATGCTTCCCAACTAGCCCTGTATATACATGCTTGGGTTGTCGGTTAAATTTAAAACTATTTTTAACAGAGAAAATTACCATTTTAACTTGTAAAAAAGTCAATGAAAGAATCATGTTATTTATTATTTATAGAATTATTATTATATTTTATTTAATAATTAAAAAATCATTGCAGAGTTAAAATTATAAAATCACCATTAAATTAAAGAAACAAACTAAGACCCCTTTAGTTTCTTACCCTGACTCCACAGAAATCTATCATTTCTCTCCTTCTGGCCATTTCCATTCCATTTACCACCAGAAGAATCCTTTCTTGCTGCCATGGCAGCCAATTACCCTCGCACTAGCTTAAAAAACTCATCAGTTAATTATTCTTCACTAGTTCTTTAGCTCGTTAGCCATCACTTGATATTTATCCTTTATTTTTAATATATCTTTCGAAAAAAAAAATTCAACATAATTTAACCAATTTCTAGTATTTTATATTTTTTAATTTTTTTACCTAAATAAATAAATAAAATAATAAAATAAATAAATAAAAAGGATGTAGTGCCTTAAGTGCACTGCATTAAATTCAAGCAAGCACAATAGATGCATCATGCATGCATTAACGGCGTCTTCCAACTGCCAGTACATCAACTATAAACTAAAGGGAGGGAAGGAAGCCACCATATATATCTCTGATTTTCAATTTAAAATGTATATTTTTTTATTTAAAAATAAAAATCTTTTAATTTAAATAAGATTTTTTTAATATATATATAAACCCAGCTGCATTTGTCACTTGAACAGAGCCGGTCACCACCGATCAGCATCTTCCCACCAACAGCCGCGGCGGCTTCCCCCCACGCCGGTAACAGCAGTATCTCTTTCACCCTCAAGTAAACATGAAATTGTTGAATAATTGAATGGAGAAGTTGTTTTACGATTTAGATGTTTATCAATAATTAACATATTATAACCACCCAGGAAGTGGTTTATGGATATAAGCTTGAGATTAAGAGATTTATTCCTCTATGATTTCAAGTTTTAGCTATATAACTACTAATATGATGATAATTATAGGTTTATTTGGTCGTTAATTTTAGATCCTCATGTTAATAAAATAAATAAATAATTAATTCAAGCATTACTCAAAACATATTTATGCCAGTCTGAAGAAAACGGATATCGTGATTAGAACTAAAGATGGGATTTCGGGGTGTTTCAAAAACTTTCATTTTATTTAATTCATCAAGTATTCGATCATCATTATGAGCACCTTTTTTCAGCTATTGTAGTTAACTCGATTGCATTTATAGGTTTGCAATAGTCAATGAAGCTAACATCTACTTTTTTCTCATTTTTCATCCACTTTTTATTCTTGAACTTTAGTCTATCTAAGTTGCAACTTTGTTTGCTATTAGCTATCAGTGTTTTTTGTTAGGACTAGAATTTCATAGCATATAGAAATTATATTTATATCGAATTATTAAAAACTCATAAACGATAAAACGGGAGCGTATTGGATTAATGGCCCAACATTTTATGGTGCTGGGCAGTGTGTTTCCTCGATACTTGGACAATTTATGGGCAGGAATCTGTAGGTAGCTCTTTTCCCTGGATTTTTGGTAGTATTTGATGATGAGTTTTTGACCTCGTATGTTGGGTTTATGTTCTTGATTAATTTGCACCATGTGGTTAGAATTTCTGGTTGATGAAAAATTATTGCTTGTGGCTGGAAATGGTGAGGAAAAGGAAGAGTTTGATGTTTTTATATGGGTGGAAATGGTCGTGGAAACATCACATTTAAATGTTTGCAAATGAAATGTATTTTTGTAATCATAAGAAGTTCCCCCTGCTTTTCCACGATTAGATGCTGTTTATCATGAATGAACACCACTCAAGGCCAATCCAAAGAAATCATTAAAAAAAAACCCACCTCTTCTTCTTCATTCCAGATCTAGATCTGGGTGCTAAATCAATAAAATCCAATTTTGGAGAGAAATCGCCTGTATGAGGAGGAGGGCCACGCTGAGGAACTCCCGCTACTTTGTAGCTGTGGATCCATGGCAGTGGCTTGCCGGGAAAAACACTCACTTTGTTTAAACTATTTTGATGTTCTGTAGCGTTGCCCGTTTAGGAAAACAGTGCCATTGGTTTTCTTTCAAGGCATCCCACGGTAGGAATCTTAAAGGGTGTTTGGGAGTGTGGTTGCGGTTGTTTTTGAAAGTGTTTTTTATTTAGAAATACATTAAAATAATTTTTATTTTATTTTTAAAAAATTATTTTTGACAACAACACATTAAAATAATCTAAAAATACTAAAAAAATTCATTTAAAATGAACTTTTTTTTTTTCAAAATTTGGCCAAACAGCGGTTCAACCGCTTGGCCAAACAGGCTGTTTGGCTAATGGATTTTAATTTTTACTCTCGAAAAAACCTTAAAAAAACCCGAAATAGGTGGGCTGTGTTCTTCCATTATTACAAGAAACTAATTATGAAAAAAAAATAACACGATGAAGACAAGTTCTATGAGGAGAGAAGAAGGAAGAACGACAAAAAGGAAGAGAAGATTACGGATAAACAAGAGCGATAGTTGGAAATGTTACGGAAAAAATGAGTAAGGTGCAAAATAAAAATACAATATTAAAGTTATATAAATTAAATTATATAAAGTCACGGGGACACAACAAACTATGGTCACTTTTGGTATATTTGATGTCGTAATATATTTTATTTTATTCGTTGTACGATGATGTGGTATTCCCATGTCCACTTCTATTAAATCAAAACAAATTATATTTTTCAAAGTTAGTTGAAAAATGAATCATTGAGAACACTTAATCTATCTACGTGTACCTGTCCTAAGAATTGAACCTCGACCTCCTGCTTTACCACATAAGCTAGTTTATTATATGCGTGTTTCGTTTAACTAAATCAATTTTTTTTTATTAAGAATTTATTATGCATACGAAAAGTGCAGTCCACATATATATTTAAACACACATATAATATACCTGTTATTTTCTAAAATGGTTGAAAAATAAGCTATCTTATCTCAATCAGGGATTTAAATAAAAAAAATAGAGTTCTGCACCAAAATTAAAATTTCAAAAACCAAAGGACCAAAATAACGTACAAGGACCAAACTAAATTTCTTTGTGCAAACTTTGAAGTGCCCGTCTTTTCAACTTCAATCCTCATCTTCAACCCTGCCTTTATTCTAAACAAGTCAAAGCCAATTGGTTGTAAATTTGGCAAAAGGGTTCAACAGAGGAAAGAAAGCCCTGAACGAACAAAGTCAAAGAAAACTTCACCATGGAAGTCCAAGGTGAAATGTGAAGGTGTGACCAATGGCATTCATTGTAATATCACTAGTGGTACTAATAATCTTCTCGGCATTTATGTTTCTACCCAATCTTTGAATTTTGTATCCTGATTCCTGGAGATTACAAGTTGAAACGCTAAACAGGTTCCCGTACAAATATGTATGGGCAATACATTGAGCACTGTGAGAAAATATCAAATCTCCCCATTGTTCTCGCCCAGATGGAGCAGCAAATACGAAAGCAATTTGCTCTCCGTTTCAACAATTTAGCACTAAGCATTCTGAATCCAGTAGAAAACACCACGGGTTTCTGCAACCCAGAGTGAATACCACGATGATCCCCCGCATCGGAAGCCGGGGCTAAAATTCACTACCTGTCTTTTGATTTGAGATCCGTATATTCACAAGGAAAACCAGTCTTTTCAACGTCAGAAAGTGAAGACGAAGGGCTCATGAGTCGTTTCCTTATTCTGCTTGTTCTGCCATCGAGTCCCACATCGAACAATTATGAAACGATGCGCGTGTACTATAAAGTTAGACCTGGCGCGCGATTGCAAATGAAAAGGTTCATTTTGTTATTTTAACTGCTAATATTAAAATTTCTTGTGTTTGAAGGTGATTCTGAAATATTACCAGAAGATGAATGATGACTCGGATCTGGTTAAAATACAATTCCAATTTAGCCACTGAATAATTTTTTCTTGTTGATATATATATAGATGCATGAACCTCTTCCTTCTTCGCGGTTTGACAGAAGGATAAGGTGAGCGGTGAGCGGTGAGCAGCGAGCAACCGGCAATACGAGTTCAACCTGCAGGTGACGGAGATGCTCACCCTCACAGTCAGCCCTGTATTAGTGCCGACTAAAAGCACAGCCCATGTGAAACTCTTTACAGTGCAGGGTAGCAATTTCCCTTCTTTTCTACCCAAAGAGGTTGAGAATATCAAAGACCCATTTGCAAGAAGGCTTGCTACCAGAATTGAGAGGCTGCCAGTAAGCGTAATTCTCACTTTCTTTTCTAGAGTTCTATTTATCTGGTACCCTCTCTCTCTGCTTGTTGGTTTGATATATTGTTGTGTGGGTACTTAATTGCGAATACTATGCTTGCTGGGAAAATGGACTTTTCTTATTTTTAATACAAATCCCGCCCACCCCACCAATAAACAAAAAAACTGATTTTACAGGATTTGTTGATTTATCGATAGCCAAGAATACACCTTTCGATATCAAAATTTTGTAACGCCTTACAAGTTTCGACTTTCCAAGATATCCCAACTGTATATGATTGATCCACTGACTTGCAGGTGGGGTTTGCAGACAGAAGTATCATGAGTAGTTGTGTGAAGCCTTTGATACAGAGTGAGAGAAGTCCAGTGGTTCTCCTCCATGGTTTTGACAGGTATATTCAATAACATTGTTTTGGGAATAACTGCAAATATGTGGCCTTTAAAGTTCACTACATGTTATAATTCAGTTCCTGTTTAGAATGGAGATACACATTTCCGCTGCTTGAGGAGGCTGGTTTGGAGACTTGGGCTATCGATATTCTTGGTTGGGGCTTCTCTGATTTGGGTTTGTTTTGCATCTCTTGCCTCCTTTTTCTAGTCATGGAAGTTCTAGCTTCTTATTCTTTCTTTCTTTTTCCCAACCTCCCACACCATGATTATAACATCTCTTGTATTTTTGTGTGCTTTCCAGAAAGACTTCCATCATGTGATGTTGCATCTAAGCGGGATCACTTGTATCGGGTACTTCAACTATCAAGTTCACTTTATGTTCAATCGGCATCCTTTTTCTGCTCTTTTATGAAATTTTCAATCTATTTGTTCCTGTTATTTCAGCTATCAGAATGAAAGGATCAGTTAGAGGCTTCCTTAGTTCGGTTGTAGAAGCCAATATTTGCAGAATTTAGTGATTGTATCCATTTTGCTAAAACTAATTTGGGTCATCTCACTTTAACTGCAGCTCTGGAAATCCTATATCAGAAGACCCATCATATTGATTGGACCAAGCCTTGGTGCTGCTACTGCAATTGACTTTGCTGTCAACCATCCTGAAGCAGTAAGTAGTTCTCAGTAATTGAGCACCTACACATACGCCATCCATCTATTCAGGAGAAGTTACAGCCAATCATTATACATCTTTTACTGGCAGTAGCCAAAGTTATTGCATCTATTTGTACCATGAAACTCAAATGTTTCAGCTCTCTTTTCAGGTAGAAAAGTTAGTGTTGATTGATGCAAGTGTATATACTGAAGACACAGGGAACCTTGCAAAGTTACCTGGAGCTGTAGCATATGCTGGGGTAAGTCTTCCACTCAACCGAACAATGTTTTGAGTGCCCAATATTTCTTGCAAAGTTACCTAGAGCTGTAGCATATGCCGGGGTTAGGCTTCCACTCAACTGAACAATGTCTTGAGTGCCCAATATTTGTTGTCTACCTTAATTCTTTTCCACTCAATTATATCCAGGGTCATCTCCACTGATTATACATGATATTTTCGCTTTATCGTGTAATTGTGTCTCTAGGATTTGTTCTTAGTCTTGGCTTTCTTCAATTTAACTGGTGCAATTTTCACCACTGTTATTTTACATGCATGTGTTCTTTGTTGTTCGTCAAAAGGCTACACTAAGTGACTTCTGTTCTCCTTTATTTTGGTTAATTTTCTATTTCTAATGGACGTTCTTTTTCCTTGAATTGCCACTTAACTGTTAAAACGATTACTTAATCACATGAATTTACAGGTTTAATGCTCTGATGTCAGTATTGGTTCTTCTTGGATAAGTAGAGAGATTTTAGTTTTGATACACGATAAAAGTTCAAGTGCGACTCCCTCTTGATAGGATAAGTAAAATATTGAGCAAGAGCCTCTGTATTTTGTTAGCTCAACAACCAATTTCACATGAAAACTTATCAGAGCCCAGTAGGCTTGATGAGAAGTCCCGTCTGCAGATGATTTCTAGAACAAAAATGAGCAGAAGCTTTTGCCTTTTTCTTCCAGTCCCATTCCATAGATGTGCGGTCTCTGAACACCTTTGAGAGAGAGAGAGTGACATCGTGCCACCCACATGTTCCTTCCTCCAACACATTGCATGATATTTATGCCCCCCACTCTTGCATTTTTCGTTAAAATTATATATTGCTTCTATAACCATAAGCACTCCTTTGAACCAGGTTTATTTACTGAGGAGCACCCCGATGCGCTTATATGGTAATCTTTTGGCATTCAATGGTCTACCATTAAACACCAACATAGACTGGATGAACGTGAGGGTTCTTCCCAGAAACAGAACTTATCACACTATTGTTGTTTCACAATATATATGTATATGTATATGTATATGTATATGTATGTATGTTTTGCAATCACAGAGCTTTGCTAGTCATTGGATTTAATCATCTCTTTATTATCGGATGTGGATGTAACCAGGTGGGGAGATTACATTGTTTATATCCTTGGTGGAAGGATGCGACTGTAAATTTTATGAATAGTGGTGGTTATAATGTCAGTGCCCAGATAAAAAAGGTACTTGTTAGTGTTTCATGAAGTAAATAAATGCTTTGATCATGCCGACTAGCTTAAAAGGGTGTTATAGTATGTCGAATCCATGTAACTAACACTTCTGGACTGGGATCTCATGCTGGACGAATGCAATTGACCTGAAGCCTTTAATTGTCCTGACTTCCCAGCAATTTCCCAAAAATGCTTAACAAATTTCTTGTGCAGGTCAAGCAGAAGACCCTTATCATTTGGGGTGAGGATGATCAGATCATTAGCAACAAGTTGGCTGTGGTTAGTTCTTGCTGAACATCTTCCTGTAAGATTGATGAACTTGAAAAAAAAAGTGTGAAACACATTTGTAATAATCCATCTCTAGCCTTTTACAAAACTTGCCGGCTTGAAACTTTTTGGATGCTCACAACTAACTTGTCCAATCGATTCAATTGGAAACAATCTCATTAACTCACGTGGCTCTTTAAATCACATCATGCAGAGATTGCACTGTGAACTGCCGGATGCTGTCATACGCCAAATTCCAGATTGTGGCCACCTTCCTCATGTGGAAAAGCCTAATTCAGCTGCCAAATTGATTCTGGATTTTGTGGGAGAAGATAGCAATAAAGAAGCTCAAAGTGTTTCTCAGGTTTGAATCCAGTCACAATTAGTATTAAATTTTGGAAGTTGGGATCCAACTGGAAACGCTCATTTTTTAACTGTAATGAACTAAAAAAAACCCAGTCTCTCTTTTATTATGCTATACAGAATGATAAATTTGATTGCCAGTGAGCTCACTGGAATCTTAGCTCCTGTAACATGTTAATCATAATTGTTTTGTGCTCTGAAAATTAAAGGAGCAGGTCAAAATTCTGTGCAAAAGAAGTTTCTAGGCTGGTGTTTAGATGATCCCGTAACACCTTTCAAGAACTGGCAATAGACGACAAATTGAAGGGGGGAGCTTAAGAACATCGAGTAGGCCAGAGGGATAGTCTTTAAATCTTGTTGCCTTCAATCATCGCCCTCCTGGACCAAGTAAACGTAGATGAACTCGATGGTGGGAAAAATTTCTATTTTTGTTAATATTAATGAGAGTTAAATATCTGAGATATTAAATATGGCAAGTTTTTTAAAATACGTTGTAAATATAGGAAAGTTATTATCTTAGACATGATTGTATAAAGCCTTAGAATTTGATTATGTCTAAGTTTTTTCAGTGACATTTTTTGAGTATGTATTTTTTTGAACTCAACTGAATGTCAAGACCAAGGTTGTCTGTTTTATTCTGTTTTGATTGAAGCAGCTGAAACTATTAGTTTAAAAAATAAGACAAACGACGTCATTTCTACATTGGTTTAAATTCTGATCCGTTCCGGATTTTTCGGACAAATACCGGCCGAAACGTTCTGGTTTTGTTCTGCTCGTTCCATTTCGGCCAAATAGTGTTTTTTTAAATAATGAATAATTTTACAATATCAATCATATCTCTTAATCCAATCGTTAGATTGAGATGAAATTTTACGATGAGTTTCTTGACATATTTATATATATTATATTAAAATTTCAGAACAATCATAGAATATAATGAACTTACGAGATTACGAGATTAATGATGACATTCTCGTAATATTATACATGCTCATAATTTTGTTCAGAAAAATTATTTTATTGTATTTTTTTATATTAAATTACACAATTTGAACTAAAAAAAATTTGGATTTGAACTAATTTTTTTTGAATTAATATATTTAATTATATATATACATAAACAATATAATCTCAAAATAATATTTCAAAACCAAAATATTCCGTTCCAACAATCTCGATCAAGCCTAACACGCTAGACCTCAAGAAAAACTAGCAGGCAGGGACAACACTGAGTTGAAATGTTCATACAATTATTTTATGATTTTTACAGGATCCAGGTATTCATGCACAGGGGATTGTAGTACCTTCGCACTTCTTGCTTTGTATATGGCCTCATCGATATAACTGGTGCATCTTTATAGTCATTGGATCTAGTTAAAAATATCATTATCTAGAAACATGCTGTGATGCGTAAAAATATCACTCATTATCTAGAGACGTACTGTGGTGCGTCACCAAGCTGGTTGGCGGTTCAAAAGTCATGCTCTCTCTATAGTAAAATTGATTGTTGATTTTTGTTGACTTGCAAAGTTGCAAAATCTCCTTCGTCACACTTCTTTCTTACAACATCAGCGGCAACGATCCATACAAAACCAAACATTACGTTGCTATTACCTTAAGAGGCTCGCCCTTGCGGCGCCCATAGAACATAAATGATGAAAATTAGTGGTAAAACGAGACACTGATAATTGAAATTAATAAAATTTGATGCTTTCATATTTTTAATGTTCTGATGTCAAGAATAATTTTTAAAAAATAAAAAGTTATAATTTTAATATATTTTTAAACAAAAATCACACCAAACACTCCCAAAGCAGGCACAAATAAAAAGTTATAATTTTAATATATTTTTAAACAAAAATCACACCAAACACTCCCAAAGCAGGCACTTAATCGGCTATCTTAACAATTTCGAAGGCAGGCCGACCAAAACAAACACATGACACGGCTAACCAAGCATTAAGCAAAAGTAATTGAACTGGGGGGGGGAGGGGGGATGGGTCCAATTTTTCATTAGATTAATAATATAAAAAAAATACTACTACCTCTCTCTAGATATACAAACGGAGAAAATCTGAAAAGAAGAGATCACGTTCTCCAACAGCAGTCATATCAACCCCTCGATAGGAATCAAATTCCTAGCTTTTTCACATAAGTGGAGGCAAGAACCAAAAAACCCTAGTGAGGTTTGGCTCTCTAGATACCCCCCCTACAACCCCCAACGTAAAATTACATGACTACCCTTCCTTCCGTTGCAAAATCAAATCTACACATCCCCCCCCGGCAGCAGCTTCTTACCGTCAACCCCACAACAGAAGCATGCCTGAAAACAGGAGGGTCATGGATGCAATGAACCACAAGTTTGCGCCTTTAAAAGGAGCGTCGCTGTTATCGTTGAAGCCAGTAGGGCCCAATCCTGAGTTGAACACTGACGAAGGAGGAGTAGGAATTATAGATGAAGGTGTCCCGGTAATGCTTCCTGTGCCTGTGCCTGTGCCTGTGCTTGTGCCGGTGCTTGTGCCGGTAGGTGTTGTGCCTGTTCCGGTGCCGGTAGGCGTTGTGCCTGTACCGGTGCCGGTAGGTGTTGTGCTTGTCCCTGTGCTGTAAAAACAAAAGGAGATACCAGAAAATGATGATACCAAACTTTGCAAAAATATAATCTGCAGAAATGGATGCATCTCACTTCACATGTGGAAAACATGTCAAGCTGAGAGATTCATTGCAATGCAGCCCCTGACCTTCAAAGATATATCAACGCAAGATGTTAGAGAGTGAATGATAGATCTACTTTTCTTAACCACTGTCCAAAAAAATCTCTTAATCCAGCATTAAAGAAACGATACTCTTCTGATACTTGTTCAAGAAAACCCAGTTCAAATCTACCATTAGGATCGTACAAGTCGGACACGCAAGTGCAGAGAGACAGCTAGCGGTTAGAGTATGATTAAGTCACTGTTTAGGAAGTATGGTTTTGGAAGTGATTTTCTCTGTTTCGAAATAATAATTTTTTATTTTTTAATGATTATTTTTAAAAAATTCAAAATTGTTTTTGAAATGCATACCAAACACCGCGGATCAGGATTTCATCAGCTTATTGACTCCTCGTCGCGATAAAAAAGTAACTTGGGTTTTTACAAAGTTCTCCGAAGATAAAAGAAAAAAAGGCATCCAAAGCTTTAAACCAGATTCACACTACGCACAGTAAAAACTTCAACTCAACACTGTAGCAAAAAATCTGGAAAGATCCAAAAGTAAGAGAGAAATCACCAACACAGTATTTCAAAATCACCGACTATTCTTATTTTTTAATAAAAGAAACAGTACCTTGAAGTTGCAGATGCAGGATATGAACACCCAGAGGCTACATCTGCATATTACAGAAACACATAAAACAAGGAGCGAGTTAGTGCCGCCAAAAGATAATGGGACTATAGTTGGGTGGATTGTGGGATTAACTTACTTTGAGGGGGAGTGGCACTAGTCGTGGCAGTTCCTGAAAAATCACAGCTCCCAGTAGCTTGGCCCTTCTTCTGGAAGTAGCTGTTAACAGCATAGCTGCAGTGATCTTTTATAGTGTTGGGCTGGTAACAAGGACCATTTTGAAGAACTTGGGCACAGTCAGCTCCGGCTCCGCAAGCATAATCCAGGCTCTTTTGCAGCTGTGCGTCACCAACCCCATCCTTGCATATGCAGTAAGTAGCACCTACAGCAGAAGATGAAAAACCAGCAAAACTGTTAGTTTACACAAAACCACGTCCTTTTTCTCCTGCAGATAGCTAGAAATTGAAAAAAAAAAAGATCTGCAAAATAGATCAACAAATATAGAGAAACACGGGGGGGGGGGGAGATCGCTGGTCTACAGATCATCATAGATTTAAGCTAAATTTTCCCTGGAGTAATAAAAAAATTGAAAGAATGGAAATTTCTAGGGGGGAGAAAATAGAAAAACTCTTTCTTTAAGCTTAATCATACTAGTAGAAGAGCCAGGAATACAAGATAGGAGGTCACTTTAAAAGAGTAAAAAGACCCCATCTAAAAAACGAGCATTCCATTAACGAGTCCTTGAAAACTTTTTCATCCAAAAGATCGTAAAAGAAGCGAAGCAAGAACACAAAAATCCAATCAACTTACTTGAATGGCCAGTGAGGGCCAAGAAAAGCACTAGAAACACTAAAACAGCCATGATTGATGCAAGTTGAAGTGCTAAAATATGAGAACCAGCTGTTCTTTAAAGAGGACAGAACTTCAAAGATGAATGACAGCTTTGTTAGTGAGTGTTACAAGAGAGAGAGAGGGAGAGAGAGTGTGGAGTAGTGTTGGGAGATGGAGAGTTCTAGACAATAAAATGAGGAGTAGTGTAGTGAAGGTGTCTGTATCTGGTTAACTTTTTATACTTCTTTTTTCTCACTTTCGTTTTACTACAGTTACTTTAATACAAGAGTACTGTAAGTGTTTATAGGGAAGTGAGCAAGCCGGAGTACTTGTCGCCTATGTGACTGCTTAGTTTTACAACGGTCATAAACTCAAGTGCATGATTAAAACTTAACCAGAAAGGACCCAACCTGGTTTAGGTTGCTGGTCCTGTGTTGAGGGGCCTACGTGTATGTTCTTGAACCTTTACACTTTTGTTTGTTAGTATAATATTTTGGTTACTGTTTGTAATTATAGTTGAAGTTTTTTTAAAAAATATTTTTTATTTAAAAATATATTAAATTAATATTTTTTTTATTTTTTTAAAATTATTTTTGATATTAATATAAAAAATAATTTGAAAATACTAATTATTTTTATTTAAAATAAAAAAATAAATTTCAATTTCAATTTTTTTAATTTAAAATAAAAATAATTTTTTTTTTTCAAAAATACTTGAGAAATAAAAACACTTCTGATAATATTTTTGAAAATATTTTTTAACTCCTAAACTCTAATGTTTTTGAAAATATTTTTAAAAAATAATATATTAAAATGTTTTTTTTATTTTAATAAATTATTTTTGAAAAAAAATATTAAAATAATGTTTTTAATTTTAAAAAAATATTTTTATATAAAAAAAATAATTAAAAAAAAAACATTTTAAAAAAATAATGTAAAAATATTACTTTGTGCTGTCACGATGAGCTCGCACAGTGTGGTGTCCCTTCTTTTTCCTTTTTTTGATTTGATTGGAGGTATCAGCATCTATCATCGTATTTAGGTGCTTGAATTAAAAACGATCCCTGTATAGACTGGTAGGAAGAGATTGTCTATCGTGTTTCGCCTTTACTTCCTGTGTTGCCAAACGCACCGTGCTCACTGAGTGGATGTTTGGCGTTGCGGTGTGATCTGCGTTGCGGTTTACCGCAGCGCCAAAAGCTCATTTAACCAAACATCAAATGATTTTTAAGTGGTGGGTTTCACCAAAAAAATAACATTTGCGGCACAATTTGAAAAACACCTGTAATATATGCTTCTCGGAACGCGTTTTGCGTTACAAAACGAAAACGAAATAATAAATGAAAAATAACATGCAGAGACAGACAGGGAGCAAAGATTAGCCACCCATCATCTTCCCCAACTCCGGCGACAGCAACACCGGCCACCAAGGTTGACAGCGCCAGCTCATCCTTGTCTCTCTCTCTTCCTTCGCCATTGCAGCACAGCAAGCTCTCTCTCTCCTCGCCAACTCCTGCAACAACTCCCGGCCAGAAGCAGCACCAGCTCCACCGTGAGCTCCAGCCACCACCCAAGCCTTCTTCTCCAGCTCCGGGAAGCAGCAACAAAGCAGCAGAGGCGAACGGCAGCTGTGCCCGACAACTTCCAACGCCCCGTCCGGCCACCACAGGCCTCCATTTTCGACGCCACCACGACAGGGAGAACCATCTCGGCCTCCTCTACCAGTCGGTACCAGTCGTTCACCCTGTAGTCACAGTCGGCCATGTTATGAACAGTAACATGCCCCTGATTAATTCATGCAAAACGAAAGAAAAAACGCACAATTTTGTGCGTTTTTGCTTGTGCCTGTTTTTAGCGATTGGGCTGGGCTGCTCTCGGCCCAACCCAAGTCCTGCAGGGTGGGCCTTTGGCCCACCGTGGCTGGGGCGACCCATTTATTTGGGTCAGGCTCGGTCCAATTTTTTTTTAAAAATTAAAAATCATATTTTAAAAAATTTAAAAATTATGTACATAGAGATCAACTCTGATTAAAGTGGTGTAGAATAAGTGGCAGAGATGTACATGCTCAAGAGAGATTATCCAAAATTCAAAGACAACTGAATTTTCGTAGTTCGGGTGCTGAAGTCGAAATGACGCAAAAACTCACTCAGTTGAAGCGTCTCGGCGTTTCCGGAGGAAATCAGAGCTTTGCTACTGATGCATGCCTTTTTTTGGCCGAATTCCATCGTTTAGGCCCCGAAATCATCATTTTTGTCATTTTAGAAAAGTTTTGTTTTAGCCATAACTCTTGATTTCCAAGTCGAAATCGACTTCCATCAATTCCAGCTTGCTCAAGATTTATAGCCTTTTCAATTTCCGCATTTATCTCAAATTTGCCATTTTTGGTAATTTTATTAATTAGCGTCGTTTATAGAGATATTGAAACAACACTATTTATGGATCGCAAATGTTGTTCCTGATGATATTTTACCAAATATTTATCAATCAAATAGCAAGGGATCGCAGAGGTCTTGACGTATGAATTTAATTCGTGATGGAATTGCAAGTAATTTGATGGGAGAATAAAAATGAGTGTCTAATTTATTTTAATTATTAGTTACATTTCATTATTATGATAATTAAATCTACAATATTTAAAAATATATATGTGTGTATTTTTAATTAATTTCATAAGTTGACAGCAATATGAAAAACATGGTAACCAAACACACAAAACTGCTTTTCATTAAACTCAATCTCAACTACAGTTTTAACCAAACACAAATTTCAGTTACGAACCGCAGCTAAAAGCGATTTTCATAAACCTGTTTTTTTTCAACCTCAATCACAACAGCAACAACAACAGCTGTGCCAAACAGGCTCTAATATACGGTAGATAATTTCGTCCGACGATCCAATTCCAAAGCCTCAGCCCCGACCCTGTAGCGTGCAAATTTTGACGAGTTGAAATTTCGCATTTTTCGTTAATTATGTGATGCACGTAAAATGCGGTTACGTTCACACTTTGTGCTTGGAGGCAAGTTGCAACTCTACTCCAGTTAGCTAGCAGAAAGTGAATCCTCTCTGTGCTGTTTAATTAGGGCACGCCTCATTTTACAGTGCATAGATTTTTTAAATACATGTAATATTTTTTTATTTTTAAAACATTATTTAAAAAAAAATAGATGGCCAGTAAAATAAGTCACGGGTGTGCTAAAAAAACTCGGAACATGGGTCCAAGGAGGCATGCTGCCGGGCTGTTTTATATATAAATATATATATATATATATAAATATATAACTCACAAAGTAGACTGCATCTGATGCCACTTATTCTGTTTGGCATTTTGGAAAAAAATTGAATTTTTTTTTTTATTTTAAATTAAAAAATAATGTTTTTAGATTATTTTAACGTGCTAGTGTCAAAAATAATTTTTTAAAGAATAAAAAAATATCATTTTGATGCATTTCTAAACGAAAAGTATTTTTAAAAGCTATCGCAATCGTACTCCCAAACAGGCACCAAGCTTGCTACGAAACAATTGAATTAATTAATAATTTAAATAATACATTAACCTAAATTAATTGTTGATATTTACAGCTAAACCGAACAAACCTCTTGTAGTTGCATTGATAAAGGTCATTCATCTCTTTTCTAGTTCTTCTTCCTTCACATAACACTTTATCGACATTTATTGCGAGGAAAAAAGAAAAAAAACTTCATCAACAGTAGACAAGCTAAAACTAGCTTCATGTACAGCTGATGAATTCGATTACCAGGACCATTTTATCTTATATTATTCTACTGGGTCCATAAAATCCACATAGTTTTACCATCATATAGTGTCCACAAGTGCTCTTCCAAACAATCTAGTTAGTCAATCAAATCAAAACTAATTGTTTTCATATGTTTTTATATATAAAAATAATATATTTCAAAATAAGAACATTTTTAAACATATTTTTTAGTAAAATGTCAAACACCTTTAAATAGTTCCACCATAGTTATTTTAATGATCCTATGTCGGCATATGCGCTAATAATTGCTCAAGATTTGGCTCTAAGGAGCATTTAACATGCTCCGCGCCAATAATTGCTCAAGATTTGGCTCTTGGGAGCATTTAACGTGCTATAAAACACAAACAATGCAAGAATAAATCATCACCCCCCACGAGGCCAAGCAGGAGAGAACTCAACCAGACAAGCACACTCCAATGCAGCGACAAGGAGATGGCTACAAGAAAAACCCGGCGAGCACTGGTTGCCGGAATGAATTGTGGCCAAGAGTTTTTGCCGTTGGGCCACGTGGTGGCTCAGAAACTTACAAGGCTGAGTGAGAGCACACATGGTGTCTGATGAGGCTGGGTGTTCTGGTGAAATGTCAAGTTCTTGCCTCCATGCAATACTGCAAGTAGTCGCTTCTGCGTCAATCTGATTTATTATCATTAATTAATAAGTTTTACCATGCTGGTACAATGCATGTGTTCTCTTCTAGGGTGTTGCCAGGTTTAAAATCAGATTCGTATAATCGCAGTGATTAAGCAAGATAAAAAATCGATTCAAGTTCAACGGTAAGGAAAGTACAGAACCACACCTGGCCTTTGCAGAGATCATTTTGCGCACCATTTTTGAGGAATTTAAGAATTACCACAACAGTTTAGAATACTATTATTATCATGACAGACAAGACGAGAGAAAAGAAATCCCTGAACAGTCCATTTAGACTTGTTAAACAGAATCCACGCCAATGCTAGGCTGCTAATCAAGCTTAAAGGCAGACCAAACAGTGTTTAAACGAGCGTGTTTGGCTCAACCTGTCGGCTTAGGGTTATAATGGGAAGTTTTAATTAATCATTAATTTAAATTCCTGTAGAATTAGTTAAAATATACGTAAATTAACTCGAATATCTATTTTTTTTTAAGAAAAAAAGAGAGTAAAATACTGCTAATCATAGGAGTATGGATGCATTATTAATAACAACACACAACAGGTTGTATGTGATTAATTAAAAGGATCGGAGACATGGCGCAATTTTTGTCACGTCTGGGGTCAAGCAAACAATCAAAGGTTTAGAGGAATAACACATTAAAGTATTCTTTGAAATTCTATCCGTCCTCGCTTTTAGATTGCTTA
Organism: Salix brachista; assembly: GCA_009078335.1. Taxonomy (NCBI): domain Eukaryota; kingdom Viridiplantae; phylum Streptophyta; class Magnoliopsida; order Malpighiales; family Salicaceae; genus Salix; species Salix brachista. Next base: position 12,205,569 of record CM018581.1, read on the forward strand.
AGGTGATCGGTCTCTAAAGTCTTTGATTGGGGTTTTGAAAATTCTCGTCGACAGGCCGAAAAGAGAATAAATGGACCACAACCTCAAAGGCAGATGCCTCCTCCATGCACAAGAATAATACTTTTGCTGTAAAAGATGAGGAAGCTGTCAGAGCTCCCCCCTCTCTCTCCTAAAAAAAACTCCATTAAAGGAGGAAACTCAACGATGGAAATGGGCACAGCCCTTCTGCATGAAGATGCCCATGCATTTAGCCCAGTGCATCGGATTTTGCTTAGCACAGGTAAAAAGAAACGAGTTGGATTGGTTATCCTCTACAATTGCCCCGACATTCAAATTGGACAGTATAAACTGGTCCTAATCCGATACACGTAATTATTTACCAAAATTTGATCGTTTGGATCTATTCGTTTAAACTGGCGTGCCTTCCCCTTAACCACCACGATTCAATCCTCAAGAAAAAAAAAAATAATTAAATGAAATGAATTTCATAATTCCAAAATAAATAGCATGCATTTGCCTGAACGAAACCAATAACCATAATACTAATACTAGGGTGCAAAACATACATTCGAGGATATCACCTAATCATAAGGAGAGAAAAAAAACAGAATTACCGATGGCTAGGACAACACTTCAGGGGATCGAACATTTTAAGTGCACTGTATGCATATCGAGAGGGTAACATTTCGGCCCAGCATGATCCGGACAAATATTTTAACCCATGCTGGCCACTAGGAGCCCACCATGTGAAGAAGGGCCCAACGCAACAACCCATAAACCCTAAGCCCATTAAGATCTTATATTCTCTTATTAACCAAACGAGCACCCCTTCCCTTCCACATAATACATATATATAAAAAAAAGCCGCTCCCATCGCAAACACCAAGCACTGAAAAACCCTAAACCTGAAAGACAGGGGTTCACTTTTGTACACCCCTCTTATCCCACACTCCCCCGTCAATGGCTTCCCAAATGGCAATTCTAACAAGAACAACAAAAACCTTAATGAAAGCCCTAAACCCCCAAATCAAATCAATATCCACCCTCACCCACCTCTCTCAAGAAGCCCATATCGCCACAGACCACCATCCCTCCGACCACCCTAACCCTAATTCAACTCCTTTCCCTCCAAATCCAGCTTCCGGAAGCCCGCTCTACAATGACACAAACTGGCGAAACCCAATCCCAGTCTACCAAAATACTAACTCCCCTATGATCCCGCTCGGTCTCTTCCAGAACCAAACCTCTAGAATCCAATCAATGCCACCAGACATGGACTTGAATTCGCTGTCAAATATGTTTGCTGACTGGACCACGTCACAGAGATGGGAAGATATCAAGGGGTATTTTGAGGCGTGGATTAAGTCACTAGATAGAAATGGGAGGCCTAATAAGCCTGATGTTAGCTTGTATAATCATTATTTAAGAGCTAATTTAATGATGAAAGCAAGTGCAGGCTATTTGCTTGATTTGGTTGCTCAAATGGAGGATTTTAATCTTTCGCCTAATACTGTTTCCTTCAATTTTGTTCTTAAAGCTATGTATGAAGGTCGTGAGACGGAGGCTGCTGAGAAGCTGCTTCAACGGTTAGCGAGTTTTGGATTATTTATTCATTTATTTGTGTTTATTGAAAAATTGAGATGCATGTGTTCTTTTTGTGTGTGAAGTTAAAGTTTGGAGCCTTACGCCTTTATGATCGGCTATCATTTTCATTTCTTATTGGTTTCATAATTGATAATCTTTTAAACGAGTAATTGCATGATGTTTGTGTGAAGAATGCATCTTATTTTGGAATTCCTAATTCTTGCATGCCCGTTGTAAGAGCCTCAAAGTAATTTCATATTATTCACTGTTTGTTGATCCCCTGTTACATTCATGTGGGGACCTTCTGTGGTAAGTACCTTGTGGACCTATATGAATGTGAGTGTAGGAGCACAACAACTTCTCAGCTGAATATGTGCAGGGTTTGTGTTGAAATATCATTTTCTGTCTCAGGATGGAGCATACAAAAAACGAGTCGCAGCCTGATGAGGAATCCTATGACCTGGTTGTTACCATGCTTCTCAATAAAGGCAACGTTGATGCGTTTGATACTGCCTTGAAATATATAGATAAAATTCTAAAAGGTGATCACGTGTTATCGATGAAAGTATTTGATGAATGTGTTAGAAGCTGTTGTAACTTTGGCAGACTGGATGTGTTGGTATCAATTATTGAGAAGTGTAAGGTAATTTAACTGATTTGCCTTATAATTTATTGCATAAAGGGACCCCACTTTTTATGTGTGTGTTCTTTGATCTGATTATTTCTTGTTTACGGTGTTATCAGAAAATGGATCAGAACAAAGCTCTCTGTCCAAATTGGAACCTATGCAACTATATTGCTGAAATTGCATTAAAAGAGGATAACGACAAATTATTGTTTTGTGCCCTGGAGTTTATGGCGAGATGGATTGCTCGAGGAGAGAAGGCAAGGCCTATTGTTCTACTTTCAGTGGATGAAGGATTGATTGTGGCAGCGCTTGGAACTGCTGGCAGGACCTTCAATTCCACTCTCCTGGATGCATCATGGGCAATCCTCCGCCGCTCTTTACATCAGAAGAAGTCTCCTAACCCAGAGTCATTTATTGGGAAGATATATGCCCATGCATCATTGGGCAGTCTGCAGAAGGCTTTTGCTACTTTGCGTGAATTGGAATCTTGCTATGGGGGTTCTGATAAGGAAGCAGAAGAAGAATTGTTCTCACCATTCTCTTCTTTGAATCCACTAGTTCTGGCTTGCTCCAAGAAGGGTTTTGAGACTTTGGACTCGGTATTTTTTAATTTTCAGAAGTTGATAATCATCATTCACAAATCGTTTGTTAACTTCTAACAAATCATCATCCACAAATCGTTTGTTAACTTCTAACAAATCATCATCCACTTCAAATTTTGATATTTTATTTAGTCATTCTTCACAAAAAGTTTTCTTACCAAGTTTAGGAACTCTTCATTCATTTGGATTCTTTAGCTACATAGTTTAGGAACCCTTTATTCATTTTGATTCCTTAGTTGTCATTTGATTAGGTGACTTTTAATAGAGATTGTTTCTTACAAGTCCAGGAATTGGGCTTTAAGCTAGCACAATGGTTTCTGAGGCTATTTCAGAAAAGATGTTTTATTCTCTATCAATCAATTCGTGTTTTTAAGGTTTCACAACAAACCGTAAACCTATTTTCTCCTTTTCCACTTCAATTTTATTCAAATTTCACCCAATTTATCCTGCTGTTCTATGGTGTGTATTGGTTTTCTCCTCCTATTTTACCTCACTGATTTTTGTTGTTTTAATCTTTCTCAGGTGTATTTTCAGCTAGAGAATTTAAGTCGTGCAGAATCTCCATACAAGTCTGTGGCTGCTCTTAATTGTATTATTTTAGGTTGTGCAAATATATGGGATCTTGACCGCGCCTACCAAACTTTTGAAGCGATTAGTTCTTCTTTTGGGCTGACCCCTAATATTCATTCATACAATGCTCTAATTTTTGCATTTGGAAGGCTCAAGAAGGTAGGTCATTTTATGGCTCTCTTAGGCATGATGCACATGCAATTTATCAATCAATACCATTTTTTTTTTTACTCAGTGTAAAAGGGGCTTTGCAGTACTGTATGCAGTCACCTGCCCCTTGACAAATCTCATATTTATGTGGGTGCTTTCAATGAACTTCCCCATGTGTTGCAGAAGTGCTGCAGTAAAACTAGTTTGATGATTTCTTTCAAATATGTAACGTGTTTTGTTCATGCATGCACACATTAAAATAAATAAACGCATGCATTCCTATCAACTGCTTGTTTGATATACAGGATCTATTTCATTGTAAAATTTCTTGCTTTTCGTGTGACAGACATTTGAAGCTTCAAATGTGTTCGAGCACTTCGTGAGCTTGGGTGTTAAACCCAATGCAATGTCATATTCATTGCTTGTTGATGCTCATCTCATCAACCGAGATACAAAAGCTGCTGTGGTGGTGATTGACAAGATGGTAATGCACCTTTTTCCTCTTGGGTGTGCTTATTGAGATATATTTGGTTTCTATCATGAGGTTTTGCATCTCTAGAGAATAATGCATGCACAATGACCCTTTTGAACAGGTTTCTGCTGGATTTGTTCCTTCCAAGGAAATACTAAAGAAGGTCAAAAGACGCTGTATACGAGAAATGGAATATGAGAGTGATGATCGACTCAAATCCTGGGCTAGACAGTTTAACTATCGATTGGGCACTGAATATCGTAGGGACTTGTTGTTTTATCTGGAGTACAGCACTGAATTTGCTTGATCAGTAAGTTTTGATGAGTTGAATGGTTTTTGTATGTTTAACAAAATCAAGAGAAAATTGCCTTTCCTGGTAGTATAGCATGATGGTCTTAAATAGGGTGATATTTTGCTTTGACTTTAACACTTGTTGCATGTGATTAGCCACATTTTCTTTTTGCAGAAATTAGTCATTATTTTAACATTTACCTTAATATATTGGATCATTTTATGCGCAAAGTAACAATTATAGTCAAGATTGTAATGGTCTTATTAGCTATATATATCAAGAACAAACAAATATTCCTAATTTCTTCAAAGTTTTACTTGGCATCAAAGAAATGGTCACTTTCTCCATAAAAAAACTTAATGGCTGTTTGAGCTTCCTTGTCCTGTGGTATTTTTTGTCTACTAAATGAGCTTTTCAATCTACTCTCCTTCATTGCTTAAACATTCCTTAGTGGAGGTTTTGTCTGAAGTTTGATCATGGCCCGTGTGTTTGGGGACAATGTCAAAACTCCACTAGCTAAGTTAGGTGACACTTCAAATATTGTTTCTTGATGCAAACAAATTTTTGCAACCATCAGAGGAACTAGGCTGAATACAAAAAATGGAACTGGTAATTTCTTTTCATTTCAGGAAGCTCCAAATCTCCTTTTTCTTTTTAAAATCAGCTCTACCTGTGTATTTGTTTTCCGCAATAACGCTATCTTTGTATAAAAAAATGAAAGTGAAAAACTACTGATTTTCTAAATGTTGACTGTGCGGTCACATTCTCGTTACCTTGATTTGGGTTCATCTTGGATCAACCCGAATTTCTGATCTTTCTATTATCTTCTTTCAGGTCTGGTTACTGTTTCTTCTTGGTAATCTCTGTATTGGCAGTTCGCTTGTTCTCCAGCTCCTGTCCAATGAAATCCTTTCCTGTCTGTGCATTACTTAATTGTACTCGATTTTGACTTTGGCAGGACTGATACAAGGATCAGGATTGATCTGATTATCATAGCCTTTATCGTCCATATGCTTCTCGGTTTTTTTTTCTTCTGAGGAAATCTATAGGGCAGGGAAATGTTGCCCCAAAAGATTTCAATGCTGACAAATAAATGTAGGACAATCTTGATTTCTTATTTAGGATAGAAATTCTGCAATGGCTTAGATACTCTACCAGTGGGATGTTCGTCCTTCTGTCTGTAAATCTAGTGCTTAAGTTGATTTTGTCATCAAGCAGTAATTTGTAAATCCAGTGCTGAAGTTGGTGATGTGATCGTTCGTACAGAGTGTAACTTGCCTATAATTCATATGGAGAACAGGAGAGTTTCCCTTGTTGCACGTGTCGGAAGTTTCGGGTGATTATTGCTCGAAAATTTTAAAAGTGAAAATGAAGTATACTTTTTAAACTAAAACTTTGATGACATTTAGTTTTTGATGAAAGTTCTTAACATGGAACATGTTTAAATAAATTATAAATGGAAGTTTAATTTCAAATAATTATTGGTTAAAAGTATTTTACATAAGAAAGAAATATTTCAATGCTCTTTCTCAAATAATTTCAGTGTTTTTCTTTTCTTTTTAAGTTTTGGTTTTCCGTCAAATTTGACCAACATAAGCCGTAAAGGGCAATCGCATGCAGGCATGTATCGTTTTTGAATTCTCGTCAGCTTTGCAATGTTGGAAGGGAACTTCATCATCGCCGATGCTACTCCGGCGTCTTGCAAGAGTTTTCATTTATTAAATTCTGCAACTTAATATCTGGTATTATTCAGGTAAGCGGTATCGGTCTTCTTTTTTTAGAAAAAATATTTAAAAAAAATTCAATATTGGCACACATTTTAATATACATTTTGAGGTTGAGCATACAGAATGAGCATCGTGTACCACCCATGCACGTATAATTTTTTTTTATGATTTATTAGCATATTTTTTTAATATATTTTATATAATTACATGAATTTATATAAGCTTAACACTATCTCTTATAGACAGTATAGAAAATGATGACTGACAGTACAGATACATCGTGTTATTGGAATAAACACCTAGTCTGATGAATGAATTCTAATCTAGAAAAATACTTCGTCGATCTGCTCTCAACGTAGAAATCTAAAATATCATAACTGATTTTTTTGCTCAAAAATTTAAATTACTCCTATACCAGATCTATCTAAAAACAATTCTTAAATTTTCTTTTTGTTCCCATTCCCGTGCAGTTCTCTCTATTTTTAAGGAGAACAAAGTGTATTGGCAAACTGGTCCACGGCCTCACATTTTGAAACTAGAACACTCCGAAGCCCAGCCCAGTTTATCTGCGAAAGACCGAACAAAATATGGACTGGACCAAAAGCCCAAAAAACCTGGAGAGCTCTGATGTTGTAGGGCCGGAGAAGACAGTACCAGGGGAGTGAGCATGGTCTCTAATGGCTACCATATAAACCATTGAAATAAAGGCCAAACCCATCTCACAGCGTAAGACCTAACAAGATATGGATTGGACCAATAGCCCTAATTGTATAGCACCTTCTGGTTCGAAGTCACTGTGATTTGGATCAAACGGTAAAACACTAGACAAGAACCAACGGAAATTCCCTTCACTTTTCAATCTTAACCCAAGTTTTGGGTGAATAGAAAAAAACAGAGCACAAATGGAAGGCGGGGCAGGTCGTAATGGCGAAGAGAGAGAAGAGGAACGAGACGGCATGTCCGTACATTCTCCATGCAAAGCTCCTCCTTCCTCTGCTTCCTCTCTCCCCAAGGTATCTCTGCCTCTCTCCCATGCACTTATTTTTGTTTTGCTCGTGGGATTTTAATTGGAGTTGGAAATATTTATTCTTTGGGGTAATCAGGAGCAATCACAGGTGGAGTTGGAGCTAAGACTTTTAGAAGCACTGGAGATCTACCCTCCTGTCAAACTAAGAGGCAGGTTCTTCGATTTTCCTCTTCAGTTTTATCTCAATTCGCTCGATTGTGGGGTATTTGACTCTTTTTTTATGAACTTGAAATAGGAATTGTGTTGTTGTGTCATATTTCCTGTAGTGGCATTTGTCTTGATTAAATTAATAGAGTTGAATGGGAAATGCTCATTGCTTGTATGATGAACATGTCAGTGTCGCTACCTGAACAGCTCGTGTATCGTAATTTTGTATGTTGAGCACTATGTGATTATGTTATGATTCTATCTGTTGGGGTTTTTGAGGGATCTGCTTCATTTGCTATCATTTACTGGTGATAATTTTTTGGTGTGAAAGCTTTTGTTCAGGGGATTTGCGGTTTCTTATCAAGACTGTCGAGGAGTTATTTGTCCTGATGATAGAATACAAATACTTTCTGTGTGAGATATTTAATGAGACAAATATAAGTCATCTAGCAATTAATTCACATGAGTTATTAAGGAGACAATAAATATATCTCTAGTTCCACTTTTACTTCTTTTTTTAAGGTTTGAACAAAATATTTGAAAAATTCTTTTCATGCAGGCATGCATCGCCACTTTGTACTTTATGGTCTAATGGAATTTCTTCGGAGAAGGTTGTTCTTTCTCTCACTCTGTTTCATTTCTAAAAGTTTCCATTTACATGCTCTAACACACTGATCACTCTATCACAGCTTTGATCGGCAATTTTCTCCGGATGAGGTTTTGCAGTTGCTGGACCGTTTCTACAACATTGAAATGCTGGTATTTAATTTCAATGATATTTTTCGTTTTCATTTCATGTTACAAAAAATAATGCGGCAAGTTTCAATACAGAAAATAATTCATTTGAACGCTATGCTACTACAAATTCATTTCAAGTAAAATGTTGGAGATTTTGATGCATATATGAATTGATAAACCTCTCAGCTCTGCTGGATGCTAAAATTGGCTCACTTCATTGCTGACCTTGTATTGTTTCCTTTAGAAGGAACATCGCACGAAATCTTAAAGTATGTCTATGAAATTAGATGATGATATATAATTTGCGGCCAGTGAAAGATCAAAGTATTCATAATCAAGTATTTCAGTCAAGGCCTTGTGAATATTGTGTTTTTTCTGCTTTCGCTTTTACACATCATCTCTATTTTCTTATGAGAACATGTAATGTGTGCAATGATTTCGGGTCGTTTCTGTTAAGTTTCAGAAACCAGATGATGAAGAGGCAGAAATTCTGAATCACGAGGAAGATTTTTCCTTGCCTCAAAGTTATTTTGTCAAGGAAGAGTGAAATGGACCACATCTTCTTTTTTGGACTCCTTGCACAACAATCCTAGCTGGGAGCATATTTCTTGATCATATTATAAATCCGAAACTGGGGCAAACTTGAGAGGAGTTGGTGCTGCTTAGAATGTCTGGAAGGGCATTGTGAATGATGCTTTTAAATCTTTCCCCTCACGACTCGTTTAGTAAGATAAATTTGTAAATTTTTGTTAATATAGTCTCATTTACTTTCTTGTCCGCTATCGTTCCCAGTGGGCTACACACACACATATATATATGAAGGGGGAAACTGAGCAGATATTCTGTTTTTTGAAGACGGCAGAAACAGGGTTGGGAGAGGGTCAAACAATAATAGGACAAGCGCGTTAGGAATATAGGATGCATTTTCTTGCGTATAGATTTCTAGTTTTAATCAATATAATCTGCTCATCCCATAAGGAGGAAAATATTTATATGGGAAGAATTCTATCTTATATTAATAGTTTAGCTCCTGAACTTCTTGATAATTTTTATTTGATTAGATCAATCGATAGTAGATGTGATAATTTTTTTATTATCGTTTTATTTCCTATAATATTGTATATTTATTTTGATAATTTTCACAAAGCTTGCGATCTTATTATATGTAAGAACTTATTTGAAAAAAACTTAGGGACTAAATTGTATTTATTATAAAATAGAACACTAATAAATGACTTTTGTAAAAAGGTATTTATTATTAATAGTAATTATAAGACTTGCATGAGTTGCTCACGCGCCTCTTGCCCAGCGTATTAAACCTTCCTAGTTTTCAGCTCACTTGATCCCATCTCTGGTAATGCTTCTCTTGCTGTTTTCCTTTTTATCCATCACGTTATGAAACCGAGTTTTTCTGCTCTCGAAACACTAAGCAATCGAAAACCCACAGACCCCCCTTGTCTAATTTTTGTTTCTAGCCCAACTCAATTAACAACATCAATGAAAGTGGTTTTTTTTCCCTTCGTGAATTCTTAGCATCGATTCGTAAAGTTCTGTAGATTGAAAAAAAAAAAGAGAAAATAAAGTGCTGCAACATAGAGTTAAAAGGCCAGCTGAACGGATAGATGGGAAAAAGTAAAATAAAGGAGGTCCCTGATTCTGATACGAAGCTTGCAAGAACAACGAATAATAATAATAATAAAAACAAAAAAACGAATTTTTTTCTGTTTAGAATAAAAGAGAGGAACAAAAAGGAATAGCAATGGATCATTCTTATCATCAGCTTTTGGTAGGACTCCAAAAGAGCAATGACATCAAAAACTTTCAAGATGGTTCCATCCAATCCCTTGTGCAGGAAAGATAAGATGCCACTTCTGCAAAGTGCAAAGTAGTTTAGCATCCACTTGCCATTTGCAGAGGGTTCTCTTAACTCTCCGTCAGTGCTGAAAGGAAATTACAAGTTTAGTAGGGCAGTAGAAAAAAAACAGTAGGTTATTTCATTGAATAGCAGCAGTTATATGAGAACCAACCTCTCCTTCGGCAGGCTTTTCCTTTGATTCTTCTCCTTTGAAGTTATCATCACCTGCATGATGCAACTTGTCTGAGATGAAGTTTAAGAAATACGTGTTTTAAAACGTAAATTAATGGAAAATCAACCAACGGTATGCCTTGATGTAACCATTCTAAGAAACAGAGATTTGGAACTCATCCCTTACTGGGGCCAAAATATGAGTGGCCAGCAAAATGGTGGCACATCCATCATCTGTGATCATGTTAACATCCATCATGTTAAAATCTTATTTTTAGTTGACAATAATAGGCTGGTCGTCCTCTCTATTTTTCAAGGATGAGCATCAACGATTTGGTAACGATATTTTTTCTCACCAGCATAATATAATGCTAATAAATTTCAGTTTCTCAATTCTCATTCAGTTTGTAATGTACCTCCATCTTCAGGCAAGTCAGAAGTCCAGAGAGTGAGGTTATCTCTCAACAACTGCATAATTAAGGTGCTGTCCTTGTATGATTCCTCGCTTAAAGTGTCCAACTCTGCAATCGCCTCATCAAAAGCTTGTTTGGCTAGATGGCAGGCCCTGCAAGTATTGACATTAAAAATTAGATCATTAGAAAGTCATGAACACAGGATAATACAATTTGGCAGCCTTAGATTGATAAAAATATAATCTAACGTACCTCTCAGGAGAATTCATGATCTCATAGTAGAAAACAGAGAAGTTAAGGGCAAGGCCAAGACGAATTGGGTGGGTTGAAGGCAGATCCGTGCTTGCAGTGACAGAAGCAGCCTAAAAGGGAAATGGAAACACGAGGAGCATATCAAATGATGACAAAATTAGAGAGTACCAAATAAATGGATTGCATATTTATGAAAGAGAAACCAAAGTAACATGCCTCGTAACCCTTTAATGACAACTCGGCTGCCTCCTTCCTTTCTTGATCAGTCTTGAACTCAGCTAGATACCGGCAGTAGTCACCTTTCCTGAATTCATGGATGCCAAGACCCGATATTAAGAAAATAAAAAGAAAAAGTAGGTCTTTATAGATCACTACTTCCATGCCTTCTTACATGAAATACTGCTGTGACCTCCTTAACTGGGAACATAATAAATCATTACAAAGTTCATGAAATTGCTGTTGCTTAAACGTGTTGATAAGCAGGGGATGAAAAGGCAAGAAGAGTATTATAAACCTTTTGTGCACCACTTGTCCAGGAGGCAGGAAACGTAACTATTCATCAGATGAACCCTTTCCATTCATGTATGTAAATAATGTGATGCAAGGTGCAAAAAGATATATATAGGATCGAGGATAAAAGTAATATAGAAGATCATCTCTAGAGGCCACAACGTGAATAACTCACATCTTGTAGTAGAATACAGTTGGTTCTCCTGAGGAAGAAGACGGGACGAGATGTTCATCAATGATGGACAGGATGTCGTTGCAAATCTTGGAGAGTTCATCCTCTACCTTCTGGAGGTAACCCTTGATCAGTTTAACGTTGCTGTCATTTCCTTTAGATTCTTCCTTCTGCTCAATTGAAGACATAATCCTCCAAGAAGCTCGCCTAGCACCAATTACATTTTTGTATCCCACTGAAAGGAGGTTCCTCTCCTCCACGGTCAGGTCACAATTAAGTTTGGCAACTTTTTTCATGCTCTCAACCATTTCTGTTCCATCAATATTAAGATGTTACAGATTTCAGAGAATCTGGAAAATGGGCATACATTAAATGAAAATGCCTCTCTCTGGGAAAATATAAACTTTTTTTCTTAAAGAAAAAAATTCATTTATCAAAAATACAAAGAAGAAGCGAGTATTATATAAATTAAAGTTACCATCATAGCGCTCAGCCTGCTCAGCGAGCTTGGCCATGTAAACATGAGTCTCTCTCTCCTTCTCGGTCGACATTGTAGTTTGTTTTCTGACAGAGATATGATTCGATCAGATCACAATGTGTTCGCAGACAAATCAATAATCACCAGATAAAAAAAAAAAAAAAAAAGAGGTCTGAAAGCGAAGAAAAGGGGGGCGTGATTTAAATAGAAATGGAGCGAGTGGATGGGAGGAGAAAGAACAGATCTGAACCGCGAGTTAGGTTCGGAGATTTTGAAAGAGGAACCGCGCTTTTCGAGATTTTACAGCTACACCTGTTTCTTCTTCTCCACTTGTATTTCCTTTTATCTATTTACTTTTTTTGGTAAATTAAAAAAAAAATACTATACAATTATCCAAAGTATTTAAAAATATAAAGATTTGAAAAAAAATCCTTAAATTTAAGTAAATATTATAAAAAAATATCTCTTTTATAATATATTATAAAAATATAATTCTATAACCAAATATATATGGGTGCTCTAAAGATTTAAATATTATCCATAAAAAACATGGAATTCATTATGAACTCTTAGTTCATATAGTTCTCAAATTATATAGGTTGGATTATTACTATTTTGATTTGTCAATTAGCATGGCATTAATATTTTTTTTTTCTACCTAGTAGTTTTATCACATCTTGTTTACCTGGTTAGGTGAAAGAATTTACTAAATTCATTTACATTTCACATAATCAATTCAAATCATTTCATTTTTACCAAGTGGAAAATAGATTCTATCGTTACCGCATAACCTCGAGTATTCAATACTTGCTTAGTGCTTACCAAATGTATTTACCATAGCCACATCGCTGCCATAACAGAAGCTTTCTGGCTGTTTGGATGTGTGGTTATTTTAAATGTATTAAAATAAAAAAAATATTTTAAAATTTATTTTTAATATCAGCTCATGAAATAATTTAAAAGCACAAGAAAAATTTAATCTAAAATAAAAATATTAATTGTTTTTTAAAATATTTTTAAAACACAATACAAACACCAACTCAAAAGCAGTGTACGCAATTAATTTTGATTGTGAGAGTAGAATTCAGGTCAATCAGATTTTTGAGCCTTTTCTTTTTCACCTCCCCTCTCCTCTCTTTACAAACACATTCACTTGAAAATTTTCTGAATTGAGCAACTGATCAGGGGTCAGAGAGGATAGAAAAGAATAAATCTGTAACTATCATTTCCTGGCAGTGTGATGCGTCATTGTATGGTTCAATACAGTGTCCGATAATAAAATAATTAAGAAATTAACACCCAAAAAGAATTAAAAGAAGAAAGAACGTGATGAAAGAATTGCTACAAATGCCCTGACAAAAACTGGAATGCTTCGCTGCCCACTTCTGGAGCTAGCTTTTCTTCTAATATACAGCCCACGCTTCCCCACATTTTCTTCTAGTCATTGAACTCGACCCCCAGGGATTCGTGATCTGGCAATAACATGAGAGTTGCAGTCAATTTTAAGACACCTCTGTTAAAACCCGAGAAGGGGGGGAAATCTTGATTTTTATGAAGCATACTGGCTGAACTGCAATTTATAACAAAGCTTTTTAAAGCCTGGGTTTTTCTCCCAGTTAACCCCGCTATAGTTAACTATTGAACCCCAGGAATTAATGCATGATGACACAAATCCCTTGACTATTCAACTGACTTTAGAAGACCTTGATTTTATTTTGGGAAGAACATGAGGCTTGTAGCTATACTATTAATCAGTCGCAACTGACCAATGAAGGATAGAGATTCTTTTTCACCAAGAAACTCTGGAGCCCTGATTGGGTGCAAGTTCTGTTATAGGTCTTTAGTAATGAAAAAAACAGGTTTGAGTCGGTGATTGGACCAATCATCACAAGCACTGATTACTACTGAGCAGTAACCACGCCTACAGAGTGTTGGCTGCCGGGCTCAACCTAAAAGGAACTTCTGTTTACAAGTACATGTTACGAAGTGTTTCTGGAGTTATATAATGAGCAAGCTGCTTAGGATCTACTGTTTTTGTGAACCAGCAAAGACATAAACTGGGCTGAAGTTCCTAAATCTAACTTCAATTGTTTGCCCGTAGAAAAAAGGGGATAAAAAAGACTCATGCATGGCCATTGGATGAACATCTACACTGTGAGTGTGTGTCTATTCAAATAAATTATTGCTTAAGGTGGGACTAGCACTCAAATACTCACCCCTCTTGTTTAGCAAAGTAAGGGTGAGCCACAGGGCCATTGGTGAAATGTATACCATATTAGACAAAACATTACTGCCTAAAGTTTTATTTGTCCAGTTTTCAAGAGAGGTTAGATGAGTTACCAGAGCAAGATCATGTACACTTTCATGGTGATGAGACTTCTGTTGCTGGATCACTCATTTTTTCACAAATGGTTTTTGGCAAACAAGTAGACGCTGGTCACTGCCATTATCTAGGTCAATCACCCTTGCTTCCCAATGTATCTGCATTGCAAGTGCCCGTGCCATCTCAACAGCTCCCAATTTATCAGAAAAAATAGCCCATCCCTGCAAAAAGACCAGGAAAAAAACAAAGAAAGAAAAGAGAACTATTTAATGCTCTATTATAGGTTGTAGAAAACACAGGAAAAGCAGCCAAGGACCACAGGAAGCAAGGAACAGCATCAAAAAATTGTAAAATGAGATGGGGTTTCTTCTTCTTCTTTTTTCCTTTTATTTTTTAAGTATAACAAGCAAGGGTGGTGGGCAAGGGTGAGGGGAGTTCAGGACATCACAAAATGGGAAGAAAACATTTCAAGCGAGATGATGTGGTTATTATGAAGTTTGGCAGATATAATCATTCCTTCAATTTGACCAGCAAGATTATCAAGTATGTATTGTTACTCATTCCTAATCATATACCTACACATGGGGTTTAATTCACCCAAGGATAGATTTCTAGTTTGATATTGTATTCAAAAGATTTACAATGTCAAAAAGAACACCAGTATCAAAGCGCATGCACTGCATACTTTCAGAGTCCAATTCCTGGAGAGGAACATGAGGCAATGCCCGTACACCACTTACAATTAGAAGTGAACAATCTTATAGGTCATTGCAAAAAAAATTCAAGGACCAGGCTTCAGAAATATCAGTTGTGAAGTTAGAAATACCTCAGGGCGTAGAATTCGATCCATCTCTAAAAATAAATCCATCATGCTGCATCTCTCTGAGCTGAGATGTGAGAGGAGCCCATTAGCATGAAGCATGTCATATGTTCGGGGGTATGTGGGGAATGGCTCACACCTGTGCAAAAGAAGACAGGTTATCCCCTTTGTTCTTAAATTGAAATAAGATAGCATATTCCTCAACATGTTGTTGTGGATAAATTGATAAGATATGACCAGAAAAATTAGGTCAAGCTATTGAGAATAAAGGATTCATAAACAAGGTCCTTAAATTTGCAGTGGAATCCAAAGCAGAAAAAATTGCCGCTAACAGTATTCAGGTCTTTAGGCTCATATTGAAAATGTAAAGTTTACTAGTAAAGTTGATGTCCATGCTTTTTGTGAAGAAGCTGCATGAAATTATATAGAACCACCAGGGTCATGATAAATGCATCTGCAGCATGGGTAAAAAAATTTCACAATTCTTCTTGCAGGATAGCTTGATTTTCAGAAGTTTTTAAGAGGATGTTGCTCAATACAAGTTAACAGGCAAAAACTATACAATATTTACAAAAACTAAAGCATTAAAAAAAACTGATTCGCCAAAGTTCCTCCTTGAAAGAGTTTAAAAAGAAGACAGGCCATGCAACCTATTTGATTATCAAGGCATTTTTTAAAATATCAAGAATAAGTCAAGCAATAAAGTTTTAAATGATTTTAAGGTGAGAGAAACTTAGAAACTAGAATTATACTACAGCATGTCTTAAATGAAACAGGCATACCAGTCATGCATGACACCAGCAAAACCACGATCAAGTATGAGAGGAAGTGTATTAGGAGCCCTGACAGGCACAACATTCATCACCCAAACTAATCTCTTTTCCTCCAGCATTGCAGCATTGAAACCTCCATATTGAGCATTCATGTCCATAACATTGCGTACCATGTTATACGGAGGTGTTGGATCTTCATCACCTGGCCTCTTAGGATGGTCGGAGAAAATTATAGGTGAAAGCAGAGACCAGTAGTTTCTGAGAGATGATCTCCAAACCTGAGTGTCTTCAAAGAAATCTTCTGGCTGAACTCCTGCAAGGAAAATAATAGATCAATAAACTAGAACGGCCATATAATGTGACAAATTTGAGAAAGGAAATTTTTTAAAGGGACAAAGTAAGAATATAACAAAAGAAAAGGGGGAAAAAAGTAAAACACGTTGAAACAATACTTTCCATGACCTTCAAGCTCTGCTGAGCTCAAATGGGGACCAGAGGACCTGTTCTGGATGGGAATCCAGCGATTGCTGGTGGTCCCACTTATACATGACACAAGGGGTTGATAATATGGAGCATTGTGAACATCATTGCAAAGTGGTAAAGCACCATGCTTGCTGCAGGGAGGACCAAAAAGGAAAAGGAACTATTATTGTTTTTCCAAAAAAATTGCAAGCCAGAAAGAGAGCAAAAAACACAGAAGCTCGATAATTCAAATAAGCCATAAAAATGAAATGCCCATGTTTCGGAAGCTGTAGAATACAAGTTCAGAAGTCACAACCACTCAACATACGCAAGGGAATAAAAATTGATTTAGGGGATACTGGTGCATTGTTGTTAACATCCTCACCGAGATTTATAACAATGAAAATCCACAGTTTTCTGCCAGATGAAAGTCTCATCCTGCTGAGCTATAAGATTCCAGCAGATATTTTCACTAAATTCTTCTGTTGGTGTCAGAGTGCTTCTCTTCTTTGTATTTGATGAGCTTCCATGTGGATTGTGATTGCTTGCTGGTGAAGTTAAAACAAAGTAACCTCCAGGCTTGAGAACTCGATCCATTTCAATAAGGAGCATGCCATCTGTTTTATTGAGTCACTGTTAGAAAGCAAAGCGACCAAATTTGAAAAACCAACAGTCCCTTCAAGTTCTCCAATTACTATGTCCGAATAAGAACACTCAGAAATCAAAGTATGAAATCAATAGCGACATTAAAAGGAACCTTCCCCAGTACTTTTGCTCTTTAGGGCTCTAATTTCAGTAATACAATCAACCAGAGCATGAATTATTTTATTGCACCTATCTCTTCATCATTCATGTACACCTCCTAGCACTAAGAGGTAACCATAATATGTTGATTTAACACAAACTATAAGTATCAGCTTCTCTATTATAACAATACACATGGATTTTCAAATAGTCTTTCCCTCATGATGAGGATTCTAAATGTATTTTTTTGGGAGGAAGGGAAAACTCAATAGATTTACAGCTGCTGATTGACAATGCCAACTTTAGATAAGCTATCCCAAATCCATGGTTGTATAAGAGAACAAACATTTTGAAAAAGAAAAATAAGAGGAAAATATAGCAGCAGCAAAAATATATGTCAACAAATCAGCAGGAGATAAAGCTATATAGCCAATGGCACCCGGAGTAAAGCCATCACAAATAATCATCAGAAAACTTTCTTAATCTAGAAACTAATCTAATACCTTTTTCATCCCAAACAATACCACATTGAGCACAATGAACCATGTCGAATGACAATGGTGGATATGGAAGTTGTTGTGAAATAAAATTGCCAATCATCGCTGGAAGACCTCTTTCAAGGGCCAGTTGAACTTGGCTTCCAGTTGCCTCATAAGCCGCAACACAAATAGGCATTAGTTTCAACGATACTAAATGAGCTCCAAAGATACCAAATCCACAACCAATATCTAGCACACTTTGCACCTGTAATGAACACAAAATGATTAAGAGCAATATATAAACAGCAGATGAGAAAAGTAAAAACCAAAAGGCACCTTTGCCTTTAAGGTCATGGTCATCAATACAAGATTATATCAAACAATAAAGCACTCTATTCTACAAATGCTTGTGATTTTGAAATCCAGTTTGCCCCCAAAAGGTTACAATAATGCTAAAAACACTTACCCCAGCTTGAAGGAATTCAGAATCACTTCCTAACCCTATCATCTCTGCAACCTGGCGAGAATAGTCTTTGAGACCATCAAAGGTCAACCCATCCTCAGAGTGAAAGGAAAATTGATTCTCTTCCACTAACATTAACCTATAGTAAATATATCAAGAAAAAATATAAGCATTCATAAACAGGAATACAATCATAACTTGTAATGACCATTCTAATATGGACCAGAATACCAACTAGGGTCAGTCAAAAAATACCTTTTGGTCAAGCTCCCGGAAGAAAGAAACTGGTCTTTGGTTATCTTAACAT
Organism: Salix brachista; assembly: GCA_009078335.1. Taxonomy (NCBI): domain Eukaryota; kingdom Viridiplantae; phylum Streptophyta; class Magnoliopsida; order Malpighiales; family Salicaceae; genus Salix; species Salix brachista. Next base: position 12,223,728 of record CM018581.1, read on the forward strand.
TTGCGCTCCAGATCACATCCCTACCAGCAGGCCACCTTAAGGGGATCTTATAGTCCTTTGGAGGGCGAACCAAACACCGTTCACTTTGTCTTGAAATTTCACAATGCCGATCAAACTCCTCTCCATCTTTAAGCCCTGCGAACAAATTTGCCGAAACATTGTAACAAGGCACGTAATTTTCTTTTTCTCTGCCACAAAACTCCAACTCTGTTTGCCTGCCAGCTCCTAGTGAGAGTGTTCTAAGCTCTAAATAATCAACCGCTGCTTGTTCCTTTAACCTTCTATAACTGGAATAAACATCAGGCACTGGAATGGAAGTCGCAGAATCAAACACACTCCAAGAAGTAGAACCCAAGATAACGATTAGTCCAAGCACACAAACAAAGCACAACAGCAAACAATTAATTGGCGGTCTGGGGCCAAAAATAGCAGGTTTACTGAACCAAGGGCTTCTCATGTCCAAATTATTAAACAGCTGAACTTCAAATCCACTAGATATCCAACTTAAATATAAATCTCCAAGAACTGCGGAAGCCAAAAACTATCGTAGCACACAAGCTTCTATATATGCTACCATGAATCCGCACAAATCCAACAAGCATTGAATACAAACTCCTTTACACTTCCCTCCCAACAAACACAGAGCTTCCACAGCGAAATCAGACTCACGTCATCGCAAAGACAGAAAAACCAGTGCGATTGGGACACCCGGGTTTCAATTCCCGGTTAACATAACAAATCCACAAAATTGTACTATTTGGAAGGAATGTAAGCTCTCGATGACGACCTTGATTTCAAAGACAAGCAGAACCTTCCTTCTCGACAAAAAAGGATCTTAAGAAACTAATCAATCAAGATCAACCTGCCACAAGAGTCAAAACAGCAACAAACAAAACAAAGTATCAGTATCACATTATTTCAAATCCCTACGGACTGTTTGGCCATGTTTATCGAACAGAAAGGTAATAATCTTAAAATGAATTGGATTTGGAAAGAAGAAGATAGAAAAAGAAAAGGAAAAAACATCCTAGGATTCTGATTTCTCTTTTTTCAGAAACTTTCTAGTTTCTACTACAATTCTCTCTCTGAAAGGAAATTAATTTCCATCACTCATACTCAGATCTCAAAAACGAAATAATAGGGGGGGAAATCACACGCAGATCAGATCCATAGGGAGGGAAAAAACGACTAACTAGATGATCCTTTATAAGATTTTTTTCAAAAAATAAAAAGAAACGCGCATTTCATTCATAAATGAAACGAGATAAAAAAGATGGAAAGCCATTAGGGTTCTTCAAGGACGAAATGAATTACCGTTTTTGTTTCGTTGGAGAGAGTCCTGACTCTCGAATGCGAGAAAGATAGAAAAATGTTTTGCGGGGAGAGAAGGAGTGTCCTGTTTTATGGGTTGTTGCTGGTATTGGATGTGTGTCTGTCACTCTCGTGTGATGATCGGATGGTAAATTAATTAATCACATCCAAGTTTTACCCTTATCTTTACTAGAAAGTAGAGAGGATAAATACTCGAAGCCTTTCTTTTCTATTTTTAAAAAATAATAACAGAATTACATTTCCAATTTCTTACCTTTTTTAACTGTTTTTGGAATTAAATGGATTTACTTAAACAGATAGGATGCGCTGGAATGACAGGTGGTAACAGGGCTGTTATTGGCAGTTGATTCTCTTTATTATTGGCGTGTATAATACTAATACTAATACTAGTATTGGTAATGTTTCTAAATCTATGGATGCCAACATTTAAAAGTTTACTTGCAGGTTTGGTAAAAGGTATTTTTTATTTATAAAAATATAAAAATAATTTTTTATTTTAAAAAAATAGCTCATCAAAATGATTAGGAAAATACCATAAAGATAAGCAAAAAATAATAAATACTTTTGAAATAAACTCTCGTCTTGGATACAACTGTTTGAAACTCGAATTGGGAGAAGGGCAATGAGTGTTTAGTATTGAGTTTAATTTTTCTAATAAAAATGATTTTTTGTTTTAAATTAATTTATTTTAATATACTGTTATAAATAGATTTCTCTTTATAAAAAAATACATTTACGAAGAAAAAAAAACCACTATTATAATCTTACATTCTCTTTAAGTTTTTTTTTTCAACCAATCAAAACATACCACGTTATGTATTATTTTTATTATTATTATTTAATGGTGAGTGGAGCGGCTTTCTTTTGCACACTAGTCCAAGCATATCAAATCGCAGGTGTTTTTGTTTAGATTATGGATGTTTCTTCTTGACAAGCCACACATGCCCCGTTACGTCACCCGACGCATAAACTATTCTACTTTTAATAATTAGGCTGGCTAGTTTGATTCTGGTGACCTAACATGAGCGGGGGAATCATGGCTGTTGCCAGTGACTGTTTGGATTTGTAATTTTAGTTGTTTTTAAAAATATTTTTTATTTTAAAATATTTTAAAATAATATTATTTTATTTTTAAAAATTATTTTTAACATCAGGACATTTAAAATAATTTAAAAATACCAAAAAAAAATCATTTAAAAAAAAAAAAAGAGGAAACTGCGTTTCAAACACCCTTCCTAACAGCTTCTTAGAATTCAAGTCGGTAACTAATGTAAATATAGGAAAATACGGACCTTTATAGATCAGAGATTTTGTCCCGTTTAGGGTTTTGTCTGGTGCTTTCCGCAGATTAATCTGCTACGATGGAATTTCCTTCTATGTCGCTTGGTTGCTTTTTTTGTCACCTCTCTTCTCGTAAATTACTATACTGGGGTTAATTTGTAATTTTAACCAATTGTATTTAATTATTTATGTTTATCTCTCCTTTATATTTGTTCATTCTACTTTGAGATATTGCTCTCTCAAGCAAAGAGAGGGATACGATCGGATACATTAAAGCATATAAATGTTTTGCACCTTGCGATAAGATTCAACAAGGACCATCTGTTTGAGAGACTTTCTTGATCCAACAATACTGCAGCTCAAAATGTCTCGTGAGAGAAAAGTTACAAGGAAAATAGCAAAGTCAATGGTACATTGTTGCCCCCATTAACAAGATACTGCTCGGATTTCAGTGGTAGGCAAAAACAAAAGCCAACACATTCAGCTACAAATCCTGTACAGTGGGGGACTATTTGTCCACGTTTGTTGGTTCAGGAACTTAAATAGCCAACATCTACTGAAAACATAATTGATGAGGCTTCACCTGAACCAGAAAGCCACTCCCAGTAGCAGATGAATGGCATAACAAATTTCCCATATTCCTTCTTCAAGCAGTTCCCAATTCCCTGTTCAAGTAATCCACAAACATCCGTTTTGCACTCTCTGCATCTGATGGTGGGGGTGGTCCACTCAAGCTTGTCTGACCTGTCAGCTTAATGAAAGTCCGGCGCAGTCTTCGTAGCTCTGGTAGCCCGACTGACCTCGACATATTAAGAGTTGGTAATTCCTGGCTAAGTGAAATTCCATTTAGAGGTCCACCAATTGACTGGGATTGTGCTTCTACAATGACATTGATAACCTCTTGTGTTGCCCTGTCAAGCTCATATAGAGAATTTGCCTCTGAAAATCGTGCACTCTGCGTAGCAATTGTTGGCTGTAAAATTTTAACATCCCGAGTTTTTGAATCAACTTTTTTTGTTAAGTATGAGATGGCATCCACGATGGCAGCAGAAGATTTCTGAATACCATCTTTATATGGAAACAGTTCAAACAGAGGAGAATCCCAGCGATTTCTTCTATCTGGCTTCTCAAACCTTCTTATCAAGTCCTCAAAGATAGCATCATCATATGTGGCTTCACACTTCTCCCTATGCTGTTCGTTCCATTTTTTACACTGAGTTTCTTCGGCATCACAGAACAGCACACAGTATCTTATTCCTGCAGCACGAGCCAAGCACCATAGCTCATACCTATAACCCTTGATACTGTTCAGAGAATCCACTATGATTATATTGTCTCTTGAAACAGATCTATCAACTTCAGACCGGAGCACTCCTCTTAAATTCTTCTCTGCAGTCATATCAGCATAACTTTGATTACGATCAAGATGAAAAGAAGCTTCGTCAATTATTCTAATGGTTGAGTTAGATTCTGATTCCTTGAGAGCTACAGATAGGCAAAGTGCAGCTGTCGACTTCCCACTGCATGGCTGGCCACAAATCACAACCAAAGCCATTTGGATGAAGTCTTGAGCACCTTCCAAAAAAACTGTTTACTGCCTGAAATACAAGAAAATTGCATCAACAATGATCCTTCACCTTTACTTGTGTATCTAAGTCTATTCATTGTCTACTCTATATCTCCTTTCAATTAAATATACAAAAGTATGCAATACGCACCAAAATAGATTGAAATGAAGAAATAGATTCCACACAGATGGTTGAATAATCACCCTCAACTACAAATTAAAGAATAGCAGCACATGTCAATTATTAAAATATTTATTGGCAATGCCAGTTGAAACTTCTAGCATAGAGAACATTGAAGCAGAGGAATACAAGAACAATAGAAGTGATGATGACAACACTGTAAAAGACACATTGAAAGGAGGTATGTTTTGATTAGTTTCACACTGTAACACTTACAGAACAACAAAAAAAACGGGAATCTTTCTATATGATTTAATGTTTGACAATTTTGTCCTACAATAACCAATTGTCAAAAACTTTCTTTCTTCTCCAGGCTACTATCTATCTCTCTTTTTCTATTTGTTTACTGATAATGTTTGTCGCCTGCCTTTTTGCAGATTGATGCAAGCACACTTTCAAATCAGCTGAGAGGGAGAAAAAACAATAAACCTACTTAAAGTAATAACCCAGTTCATATCACATCCTTCCGAGAATTTTGAAACACTATCAATTTTATATCATGTAAGGATTTCACTGTTCCAAAACTGTGGAGGTGATCATATAGAATCATAGGGAAAAGAATTGTCGCAGAAGGAAAGGAGATTTTTTTTTTGCGTTGATATATCAGAATTATTATTTCTGATAAAAAAAACTTGTACCAGAACTTTTTGCACAAGCTAAATCCCAATTGGGCAAAAGCACCAGGCTACCATGAAATTTATCAAAAACATAAGACACGCGAAGAAACCAATCAAATAACCTAGCCATTATCAGCAACTACGAGACAAATTCACTAGTCAAAAATCAGACTTGTAGCAATACAGAAGACAAACAACCACTCAAAAATTAAAAAAGTTCAGCACGTTCTTCTATTATTGCATACAATTAATTAATTGATTAGTTTAGGAGAATCAAAGTGAGAGGTGCGAGAGAGATACGAAATAACCAAACATATAACCAGCAATTAAATGAAAATAACAACCTCTGAAGCTAAGTAAAATCTATTTCAACATGATTACTTAAAAGTTACCTTGATGGACAGCGGCAGCCGCAAGTGATGGCGTGACCTTAGCAGGGGAGAGGGAAAAGGAGGCAAAGCTTCGATGCAGTGCCGTGTAAAGAAGACAAGAACGCACGCGTGGTTTAGACTTTAGACAGGGTTGTAGTAATTGACCCATTAGCTTATGGCTTTGACACGTGTCTACACTAGACCAGGTCTAACACTCTCACTAAGCCCGGCCCATAGTATCTTTTCAATCAGGTCGGAGCTCATCAAAATCTCGAACACCTACAATGCATCCTGCGAGTATAATACCCTTACAATTATACAATTATAGAGAGAGAGAGAACTTGATTTTAATTAATATATAAATTTATTTAAAGATATCCTTATCATCTAATTAAAATTAATATATATATATATATATATATTGATAGTCCTATATTGTAAAAGCATGACTACCTGACAAAAGGGTATAGACATAAAATGGTGGAGACAAGAAGAATCGCATATCTCAAAACTTAGAAAAAATAGATATAAAGCTAAACATAAATGGTGAGCAATATTGGTAGGTGCTAGGAGGAAAGACATGGATGAAAAAGTAGAAGCAACTCCACATTCCCAAAACTGTAGCTCATTAGACTTTTGATTCTGCAGCACATGGCAAAACCCAGGAAGTTGTTGACTAACGATAAATCTGTAGTTCTTTCTATACAGTAATCCGAAGTTGCGCAGCATTCTAAGATGTGAAAAATTAACAAAACATTAACGAATCTTCGAAGGAGAGAAATTGAACTAATTAGATCGAGATTTCTTATAATTAAACCAATTGAAAGTTAGTATCGTGAGCTTTGATTTAAGATCTGGTATATTGAGCACTTTTTATTAAGTAAAACTAGAAGAAGAAAAATTGTATCCATATATTTTTATCGAAGCTCCTTGAATCATTTACAGGTTTATGATAAAATAATAATTAAATTATGTATTATTTTCATTTTCATTATTTTTCAACTAAATCTCTTATTAATAAAATGACAAATTCCTGAATATAATATTTCATGGAGAACTAATGTCCATGAGGTTTGCTATTGATCTAGCTCAAGTCAATGTTTTAAGGAATTATCTCATCTAAAATGTTAGACTGTTAGGTGAGGTATCAGAATATGATTTATATTATTCTCTAACTCTACCTTGTTCTTGATTTTTATCAAACAAAATGAGGTAATGAGATTTGAACTTGTGATCTCTGGGTCAACAAGATTCTGCTATCATGTCAAAGAATCATCTCACCTAAAAGCTTAAGTTGTTATGTAAGACCCATGATATGATTTATATTATTCTCTAACACATCATCTCAAGTGAAAGCTTTCTGTGCTTGAAACTTGCTTACATACCCACATTACTCCGTGCTTGAATTTTATCAAATAAAATGAGAGTGGTAAGATTCGATCTCATAATCGCCGAGTTAATAAAATTCTGATACCATATCAAAAAATCATGTCACCTAAAAATTTAAATTGTCAAGTGAAGTACAAAAATATAATTTATATTATTTTTTTTTATCACAATGCATAAGGCAAGATAGTTCTTGAAACTGACTGCATGCAATCCCAACAACTAATTTCCTCAGATCACGATGAGCTCTCCGGTAGAGGCAATGATCGCTGATTATGTCTCCGTCATGGGTTTTAATTCCCAGTCTTCTAGTTGCAATGCTATTCGAATAGTCGATGAAAGAGCTGCTCGTTGTTTAGCAGACCTGGCTCGGTTTTTAGGTAACCCATTTGCCTTCTTGAATGAATGAAACTAGCTTTTCTTTTCACCAGGAAAAAAAATGGAGGAAACACGAGTACGAGCAGGGACGGATTGAGAGGTGGCGCTGGTCACCCAAAGCCAGACATTTTCACGAAATCCGATGATGAGTGAATGAGAGAATTCTCCCACGGATTCAACCCACCCTCTTTTATATAGCACCAAGCTCAAAACTTCAGTTCATGCAAAGCCTCTCTGGTCCCGTTTGCGATCGCCCAGGAACACGAGATGAATAGCTTTTTCAAGTTGCTGTGATGGGCACTTGATTCACTACCACCTGCCACCTGACTCTCCTATATCCCTCCACGTGTCATGAGCAAGTAATTCAGCTGACAGGGATGTTTACTTTCCTAAAATGATTCTTTGATTGCACTTGATGCAAGTCCGGGTGAACAAAACAAAGTGGTCCTCTCGCGGTGGTAGAATTTAAGAAAACAAATACTAGCAGGGACAGTTGCTAAATTGTTAATAATTTATTCTAAGGAAAACCCTGATGCACTCATCTGCTTAATTGTTCTCATTGGAATTATGAACAGTTGCAATTACAATTATATAATGGAGGAACATTTTATTTGATTCCCTGGCTTATTATATATCGGACAAAAAATGCAGAGGTTTCGGTCATAAACAACTGACAACAACTCGAGTCCATGATATAGAAATGGATATAGACAAAATAAAATGATTTCTCGTGCTATGTAATGGGTTGGACTATTCTTTTTAATATATATATATATAGAAAACAATAGATTGTTGATGTGTTTTATAGGAAAACAATAACTATATGGAGATTGTAATCTAGTTGACTTGACAAGTTTAAAGACAACTCAAACAATCAATGAAAATATAGTTTTACTAAAAAATCAAAACGACATTCTTTTTTTAATATTGAAATGATAACTTATTAGATTGATTTAGATCAATTCAGGTTAACCTTTTAATCTTCTTCTCGTGTCATAAGTCTCTAATAACCCAGTAGAAATCAAATTGAAAGAATATTAGAATTGATTCCCGATGAACTTAAAGTTGAAAAATGTAATTGAAACGAGAATCAACTAAAAGTATAAATAGAGTTAGTCTAAGTTAATCCACCAAATACGAGTCAAAAAGTTGTGATAATTTCATAAAAGTCAATTTTAAATAAATTATGAATAATTTTCAATCAATTTATTATTGAAAATATCAGGCACGTAGATTAAGTCATGAGATTGAGGTGGCTTCATAGAACGCAAACTAAAATAAATTATAAAACATGATTCCTAATTAATCCAATATTAAAAGATAAAATTAAAAATAATACAACTCAAAAAATAACAAAAAAACTTGAGTTAATCATCTAATCTGCGATCCGAGGCATAAGATCACGAGAGTCCCATTGAAAGAAAATAAAAATATTATCGAGCTCAATTTTAGTCACTCCAAGTCAATCCTGATTTGGAAACTAATGTTATTATAATATTATTATTTTTAACACTCAATATAAACTAAAATAAAAATAATAACATCTAAATGCTCTTTTAAATATATAATTTTGATAATAACACATGTTAAGAATAGAATATCTTCTTATATATTCTTTTTATTTTATTCATCATAATAAAAAAGAATAGAAAACAATCGTCTTATTGAGTAAATCATTCTCAAACACAATTCTATCTCTATCTACTTTTATTCTTATAGTAATCCAACCCCTTCATATATTCATGTAGTAGCCTTGATTTATCTGTATTTATATTTAAAAATATTAAACTAGGATATTTTAAATAATTTTTTTAATCTGTTTGAATTTCTCCTAGGCTAAGAAAAAAATCATGGATAAACTTGTGAAGACTTATATAAATCCTAAAATAAATCCTTATATTCTTATGAAGGCCTGAACAATCTCAAATATACTCATAAACAATCTTTTACTATTTTTCAACTAGGTTTTGTAGTTAATTTCTTTAATTTAATAAAATTGGCTAGTAAATTATCAAGTTCGTGACAAACCACTTCATCATATATTCCCATTTTCAACGTGTCAGTGGGGGAGGGGGCTCGTAAGGGAGTTGCTGGAGCCTCTTCCACGCCGCATTTTGCGTACAAGGCACGGGCGAGGACTCGAGTGCTAGGAATTTTCATGCCAGGGAGTGACCGACTCATAATCACGGTTGGTCCCAAAAGAGACATGCTCCAATGCCTGTTCGTGGGTTTATTATTTCTAGTAATATTTTTCAACTTCTCTGACCCCCTCAAGTTATTGACAGGTCGGAGAATAAACCACGTCCGATTCATCATCTCAAGAGAAGTCAAGTGCAGAACCGGTCGGTGCTAAAATCCGAGATTCGGAGAGTGGTGAGGATTTACACTGTGCCCAGATTGGCATAAACAATTGCTGGACAAGATAAACATGGAGACGTGAAAGTGAAAACACAGAGCTTGAGCATATGTAAATTGGAAAGGAAACTTCTCTCTTCCGACCTTTGAAACGACACTACTTTATTTTAGCGTCTCCTCTTCTCTCCACAAAGCGAAGCAGGTGGTCCGTGATTCTTCTGGGTATTATCATTTCAAACAATGCATTAAATCCAAGACTTGAACATTATTATATTAAAAAATGGATACTCGGCTGGCAATCGATTTTGCTCTCCGATGTCAAATCCAACACTTTGGTTCACAACTTGCTTGTGTTCAAGGTTTACAATTTCCATAGAATTCAAGTACTATATATATATATATATATATATATATCCCATGTTTTCAAAAGCAAAAGGGCTAGTGAATTTGAAGTTTGGACGGATATATAGTGGTAGGATAAACGACGAAGATATGAAAAGAACCTCTTAGAACTACAACAAATAACAATAGCAATAATAATTATAAACAACTGCTTCTTACATGTGCATAAACAAACAGCCAATGGAATGGCTACCTTAGCAAGACATCCTTGAATCATAAGCAAAGGAACCAAAAGCATTCATCTTGTCTGTACACTCAAGCAGTCACTAGCATCATCTTCATAAAAATCAGGAGCAAAAAGTTCTCATCTGGAGATTCGACTGACTGACTTGCAGAAATTCATGAATTACCACGGCCCAAACCCATCTGCCCCTTCCTCCACAGAAACAGGAAGATTAAGATCAATTAGAACACGCATCGATATCTCAGCTACATCTTGCTTAATTACCACAGCTCTATCCCTGGCTGCTCCAGTAAAATGGGACCTCTTATGACCACCCAAAGCTTGACCTGATCGGAAAACCTTGGGACAGAAAGGACATTCGTGCTGTTTTCCTTTTTTCAACCCCAGTTTTTTCTCTGCATTGCCAGAAGAATTCTGCTCAATTGTAGTTTTTCCAGTTCTAGATTGAACCATTGGAGTTTTTCCAGTTCTAGATTGAACCATCTTACTACTATTAGGAATAGGGCTGGGGACATAGTCAGTATCTACACTGTTCTCGCCGCTCTCACACATTGAATCGCTGCAGCCATTAGTCTTGTTATGGCTGGCTCTGCGTCCCCAGTGAGGAACACATTTGCCCCTCCTGCTGCTAAGAAATTCAAACGACTCATTCTTGCATCTCTTTTGTGAATCCATTGAAGCCCTGTCAGCTTGATCATATACATCTTCCTCAATGAAATCCTTCCCTAATTGAGTTCTAACACGCCTAAACCTGCTTAATCTTTTCCCTGATTCAGCATCAATATCATCGTCATAACTAGAACCAAATTCCACTTTATACTTCTTGATTTCATCATTCCTAGCGAACCCACGAACAGAAACATCCGATTCAACCTTCTGCGGACCCTTCGTAAAATACCCGGAATCAGAATTCTCAGACTGATCATTTTCAGTAGAAACTACCCCCCTCTGCATTGATTTCTTCATTTCCAACGACTCGATACCGCTAGACACAAAATTAACACCATTATTTACATTAATCGTCATTTTCGTAGATGATGATTTACCCTCTAAAACCACAGAGTTGTTATCTGAAGAATCTGCAAGAGAACTAAAACAGCCTTTAAAGCCAGAGTCCTTGGACAACATCATCAAACACTTGGCCACTTCCTCTTGTTCTTGCTCTATGCCAGAAGTAGAAGATAAAGCAGCAGCATTTGCCAAAGATATTGAAGTAGTGTAAACATCAATAGTCTTGTACCTCATTCGTTTGGATCTCCTTGGCTTACTTGGATCAGTTGTTTCACTATCTGACTGGTTGTCCGAAACTATTTCTTTCAACTTCTCATTAGTCCCCGACTGGTCTACAAAGTAGTTCTTTGAATGAAAAGCCATGTGACCACACAGTGCTTTCAGTGATTGAAACCCTTTACCACATTCTTTACAAACCTTTTCTGGCAGTGAAGTAGTATTGCTTGAATCCGCCACAAACCTGCTCGTTTTCTTGGGTTTCGCTCTGAGAACGTAACCAGACTGACAACCAGCTTCAGACACAGAGATTTGCTTGCTGTTGTTTTCGGTCTTGCTTACCTGAACCTTAGCTTCTTCACCAGTCGAAGAGGTTCCATTAGCATTCAAATGGATCCTAATATGACCACCCAAAGACTTGCCACATGGATATCTTTTGTTGCAAAACTTGCAAACAAAGTTGTTCTTTTGATTTGCTTCCATGGATTGATCTAATCAAATTAACACACCAAGAATAACAAAATCAACGTTACCTCAATCTTCAAAACTGTGCTGCATTTAACTAAAGAAAGGCTCCCATCTGGTGGAAGAAGAGAACAGGACAGGGTCAAATCCAGATCAAGTAGCAGGTAAAACAGATCACGAAATTTGCTGCTTTGGTACCGTTGATTGATCAAGAGAATCAAAAAGGGTGGAGAGATGTAACAGTTTTGTTAAAGTACAAAGATCAGACCCACCTAAAGAAAAAGGCCATCCAAATCCCATCTCTCAAGCACACACATTAGAGCCTCTCTAAGGAATTTAATGGGGCTGTTTTGCGGCGAACGAAAATCAAAGCTTTTTTCAAGAGGAGGAAGAAGAAGAAGAAAGATGGGTAGAAAATGATGAGCGATGAACGTGCTTTCTCTGTGTGAAAGAGCAATCAAAGCACAGCACCACCATGAGTCTTTTCTCTTTTCTCTCTCTAAAGTAGAGTCTCTCTCTCTCTCTCTCTTCTTAGTTTTTGTGTTGAGGTTGGAGGAGAATTCCATGCATGGTAGCAAAATATTGAAAAGGGAAGAAAAGATAGGCAGCAGGTGTACTCAGTTGAGAATCGTTCGGTGTGGGATTTGGACGGTCAAGATTAAGTGGGACTTTTGGGGATCCCAAGGAATGAGGATTTTAGTAGATACTACATTAACAACCAGCAACTCTCTGACTGCACAGCCACAGAAGCATCCAAACTCTCATTTTGCCTCACCGTGTCTTTGCTTTCTGAGCTTATACAAGTGAAGGGTCATATAATCTTCAACCGATTATATGAAAATTTTCTGTAATTGTTTTGTTCATATGAAAATTGTTCACACTTTTTACTAGTCAAAACCATGACCCCCCCCCCCCCCCCCCCCCCCCTTTTTTTATTTAATTTAATCTTATGCTTATACCGTAGAGCTCATGCCTTCAAGATTATGTAGCACTACTAATCTGTTGCATCGTCATCAAGTCATATCTGGACCCATTAACCCAACCACTGCTTTCCGATATCATTCATGCTTGAAATATCCTTCTTCTTAAGGAAATATATATATATATATATATATATATATATATATATATATATATATATATATATATATATATTGGTGATAAGTAGAATATGGAATTTTCATATCTTTATGTCCACAACACCCAATTGGAAACAGCTCAAAAATAAAAAGGCCAACATTACAATTTATGACTCCATCTATTTTGTTTGGCAATTCCATTTCTAACTTCAAGACTTCACGACTCACTCTCCCTGTAATTTTAATAATAAAAAAGAAGAAGGGAAGGAATTCCCGAGAGTTCTTAAAAAACTAGCCTCACGTTGTGCAGGAGACATCAGGGCCTGCCCTCGTTGCCTGAACAGGACCAAGGGAATTTTCATTTTTTTGGTCAGGCTAGGAGGGATTTCAAGCGTTCAGAGAAGCAACGCCTGTCTAATTAGATCCCATCATCCCAAAGGGACGCCTATTTAAGTTACGTAATAATCTCGTGAAATTTTATTATTTATATCATTTTCCTGCGCAACAAGATAGAGATTTTTCTTGACAAGTATCGGGATGGCTGCTTTGAAGTTTGACAAGTCAACCCATCTTTGTAGTGATCTGCTTGTCAAATGCACGAAGGTCATTGTTTATTTTCCTCGTTACTCCCTTCCTTGCGACTTCCTTAGTGGGTCGCATCCCTTTCGAGCATTTAAATTGACCGGCTAGTTTCGTTTTTCTAATGAAGGGCGTGGGAAAAAAATATTTAAGAGAATTGTAAATTGACATGGACCAAATCCAAAGGAATTATAAATTGAAGGGCTATTTTAAAATTTCAAAGGGGCAATAAATAGATTAAAAAAAGAAGTTAAAAAAGTGATGGACCACGATGCCAATCTAAGCTGTCACTAACTTTGTAAACTCCCAACTCTTTTGGTGATCTCCTTGGCATCATCGGTTCCAAATTCTTTAAAATAATGTATCCCCAAAGAAAAATGGAACTCTCTCACCCTATTAGCTTAGACATCTAATCTCTCCGGAGCACATGACCACCAAAAAAATAGTCACATGAAACTGGCAAATTACTTTCTGGTAGCTGATTAAAGTAACCGGAAAATGATGAAGGTGAGAGATCCAGGTTAACAATAACAGGGGCTGGATTTCAAACGACGTGCTGAATCATTTTAGTGCTGTGTACGACGATTGTAACCGGACTTGTTGCTTTATTAGCATCTTGCCAACCTTAAGTCCTGAACCGAATGATGTGTGCCTCCTCTGCTAGTCCTTGCATTATCGAAACGAGCCCGGGCAATAATTCCGTCTCCAAGTCTCGATAAAAAGGAATCGGGACTGGCGCTATAAGGCAACGACAAGGCACCCAAATGACCTTTAAATGCCATGCTCAAACAAGTTCACTACAATCCAACACTAAAGCAATGATAGCGAATAGGATGGACGAACGTTTAAGGGTCTGTTTGGTATTGCTTTTGTTTTTGTGGTTGAGGTTGAAAAAAAGCAGTTTAAAAAAAAGCGTTTTTATTGCGGTTCAAAATAAGCAGTGAAGTGTTTGGTAAAAATCGTGGTTGAGTTGGAGGTTGAAAAAAAAGCAGTTTTGTGTGTTTGGTTATCATGCTTTTCATATTGCTGTCAACGTGTGAAATTACTTTAAAGGACCCCCACACACACACATATATATAAATTGTTTTTTTAAAATTTTATAGATTAATAATCATAACAATAAAATATAATTAATATTTCATGAAAAAATAGATATTTGATGTTATTCTCTCATCAAACTACTTGCAATTTTATCACGAACTAAATCGTTACGTGAATGCCTCTGTGATTCCTTGCTATTTGATCGAGGAACAATATATGGTAACAATATCATTACTAACAACATCTGTGATCCAGTTGTAGGGTTATAATTCCAATGCAAAATCCAGTTACAAGTTTTTAATTCATAATCAATCGAAAAATAACAAGGTTGTGGAGTGTAACGAAGTCACGTGTCATTGTTTTTCATCGGAACATATCTTTATCTACATTTTTTTTTTTAGAAAATATTTTTTTAAAAAAAATCAGAATGGGCTTGTCCCAAATTAAATGGCCCGGCCCAGCCAAGTGGGGCCAAAAAGGCCCAACTCTGCTGGACTTGGGCTGGGCCAACAGCAGGCCCAGCCCAGCCCAAGAGTGCAAATAAAAACATAAAATGGTAAAACGGTGCGTTGCACCCTTCGTTCAGTTGATGAATTATTCATCCATGTTACTGTTCACGTGAACAGTAACATGGACGACTTTGACGAGAGGGTGAACGGCTGATACCGACGAGTAGAGGAGGCCAAGGTGGTTCTTCCTGTGGTGGTGGCGTCGGAAATGGTACTGTGTGGTGGCCGGTATGAGCCTCGGAAGGTGGCACCTGGTGCTGCTGCCACTGGTGCTCTCTACACGACGGGGATTGTTGCGGCTTCTGGAGGTCACGGAGGAGCTTGTGGCATGGAGGAGAAGATAACGGTGATGAGGGGGATGATGGTAGTGCCGAGAGCTGACGATGACGGTGGAGAGAGAGGGCAACGACGGTGCTATAGAGAGGGAGAGATCGTCGACTGTGTTGATGAAGAGAGAGAGAGAGAGAGAGATCGACGATGACTGTTACTATATATTACAATGTTTGTTGATCGTCGGCTGTATATTACAATCTCTGTTGGTTCCCTTAATTTATGCATGGTGTGTATCGTGTTTTTAAAAGCTGGAATCGGGATTTTAAAAACATGTATTTTCTGCTTTTGTGCAAACAGCGTTTGGATTTAATTTTTATGTGGGTCCCACGGTTTGTATCACAGTTTGAAACTGAACCAAACACTACAATGCCAAACGGCCACTAAATCCTGCCCGGTGACTGGCTGGGGTCAGGGATCACATACGGTTGTACTAAAGGGTGCAATGACCTCACTTTCATTAACAATAGGATACAGTTCATCAACAAGTAAGAGTTACAACTCACAAGCCCTGCATTGCAGAGGATGTACTACTGACTATTGTGATCATTAATCACAAAGATTCCATTGAGAAAGGTCGATGATGAATGTACATGAAACAAAACCAAAACTTTTCTTTTTTTTTCTTATTTTCAATTTCTTGTGGCCTATTTGGGGGGGAAACCTCCAATTCTCTAGAAATTAGATATCTTAAAAGACATTCTTACAAAGAAAAGCACCAGGATCCTGGCCTCCACAGTGAATGCACATTTTGTATACTAAAATGCCTGGCAACTATCTGAAGGATGCACTACCTGATTCTATTGACATCTCTTGTCTGGTCCTCACAGGCTCCTTGTCCAAAAATTTCTTCAATGATGTTACTTGTAGGAAGAAGATCAACACCCCTAATTGGACTCAAGCAACGTGCATCCCAAACTTTAGTATCACACGGTTCCAACAAGTATACCTGATCCACATCATCATGACATCCATCTATTTCACTGGGCAGGCATTTGCTATGGTCATTTGTACCTCTATTTACATGCAAAGCAGCCCTGGTATCACCTGAAGCACAAAGGTCAACTTTATCGGCTTGGAACTCAAAAGACAAGCAAGAGTCATCTTGAACAGTGAAATCCACCCCATCACTACCAGCATTCTTGTTCATGTGCTTAACAGCAGGATCAATACAGTTCATGTCAATTGCTTCTGAGGAATAATCTATTCCAGAACCTTCTCCTGTGGTGTCTCCACTAGCATCTCCCAAATCACCATCAAAGTCACCACCACCTTCATTGTCGTCATTGTCATCGTCTTCAAGAATATCCTCTTCGAGGTCCGCATGATCATATTGATCAGCAGGGGACTCGAGATCAGAATCTTCATCAGCTTCTACAACCTGAAAATAGGAGCCTCTGTGGATCTGAGGAAATTCATCGTCATCACTGTCAATGTCCAGTGGATTAGATCTGTTTTGAGCAGCTCGCTTCCGAAGCATAAAGACATTGAAGTAATAGTTGACAATTTCCTTTGTGGTTCTATCAGGAAACACTTGCGCCAAGTGCTTCCAAAAGTTCTGGCCCAAGGATGCTGGCCTGGAATAAACAACTTTGTTAAAAACACGTTCCTCTTCCTCGGTCCATTTACATGCCACCTCCTCTCCCATGTCATAAAACCCTAAGTTTACAAATTTATCATGCCCAAGGGATTTTATTAGTTCTTCCCGTTCTTCCATTATGTGCTGCCGCACACATCTGACAGAGCCTTCATCCAGGCAGCCACAGTCTGATCTGCCATAACCAGCCTCATACCTGCTGCACAGTTGCAGTTTTGTATCAGGCATTGGAATGATACGAGTGCCCATCAGCTTCTCCTCATTGTCTTTATAAATGTGATGTTCTGATTCAGGCAATAAGGAACCATTTGGATTGAAAAGCTGTACTAGCTTATCCTTCTTTATATGCTTGTCCCACAATGGAATGCTAGCCTGATGATCTGGTCCAAGTGGAACCTGTTTCCTAGGAAAGTCATTCAAATAGGAAGAGTGGAAATCCTCCAAAGGCATGGATGTTTTCCGTGGAAACTCAAACTGAAAATATTCAGGAGAAAGAGAGCAGTAAGCTGCCATTCCGGATGCAGAATCTTCATCACTGGAGCTGCTGGTGACTAATGACAAAGGAGCACTGGAGTCGTTTTCAGATGTCTCATGCCACAGAGGTTTGAAAAAGCTGGTCCCAAAATCATCTGCTTTACATGAAATGAAAAATACAATTAAACTAGTCCACACTATATTATTAGTGGTAGACAAGCAAGAAGATATGTTTAGAGCCAAAAACTTTACCTGCGATATCAGGTTTCGGAGCCATACTACTATGTGCACCAGTTTCTGAAAATTGACTCAAGTTATTGCAATAGCTCACCTGTCTTGCCTGCTTAAAAGGAAGATCCTGAAACTCATCATCAAAAGGCCGTTTAAATCCCATTTAAGCCTGAAACACAACGACCAAAAGTTTATACAAAAACTTGCGCCAAAATATTAACAAAAAACAGTCCAACGCAGCAAAACACAACATATCTCAGCCATGGGACAAATGAAGAGGCACAAAACTGAAGCAATTGTATCCAAAAGCAACCAAAAAAATAAGTACTATAAACTGAGACATGAAAAGGACCTTTGTCCACAAGTAATTTCATATTTGGTACAGGATTGCTAAGTAGCCCAGTAGGCAACAGCATAAAAATCAGGTTACATTCAAACCAGCTTAGCTTTGATGTTTAAAAAACAAGACTTGTGAACATCAGAAATATTACTTATCAGACCAAAAACACATGCCTGCAATGAAACTATAACCATAAAAGCAGGAACGTCGAGATAACCGTCCACACAAACACAATATCCACTGCTAGCATTAACTTCAACAAACAAAATCATTATAAGCATTTTCATTGCAGACACAGTTAAGATTAGTATCAGTTAAAACAGAGCACGCGTGGACAAGAAAAAATAAGAAACATTCATCAACACACAACTCGCCAGTATCATAAAGTGAAGTTTTTTTTTGTTTTTTTGGTTAACAATTATAATCAGCAGTAATTTACCTTTGCAATAAGTTGAATTCAAACTCCAGAACAGAATAGGACAGTATAGCCGTAAAGGACACTCAATTATACTCCAAATATGATTTAATGATGTGTGGACACGAACCCCTAAACCAATTTTACAAAAATAAATAAATATTTTAGGAAAAAAAACCCTAAACCTAGTTTTTGTGTTCACCAATGAAACCGCAAAATTACGGGTAAAAAGGGAAGATACAGACACCCGATGACGAAACGAACAAAACCCCTAAACTTATTAATAGATTCGAGTAAACTTGAAACAGATCGAAGACTTTGAAATCCAAACCCCAAAGGTAATTACAATAATCAACAAAATTGGTATTCAATTTTATAGGGAAATTACTATACACACGAAACCGATTAGAAAGGCGTAAGGGATCGAGAGATTAGAGGTCTTGATGAGACCAAGATGAGAAACCCTAACCCTAGAAAATTGTAAAATAACAGCTGGTATCAATCGAAAGAGGATGAAGCTAATTGAAACGATTGATGGTTGGATCTAAGAGATAAGAAGTAATTTTGAGAAATCAGAGATCGTTTTTTGAATTTAATTAGGTGAAAGAGACGATGAAAAATGAGGAATTTTTAACAGGTACGTGAATTCAGTACACGACACGGTCCGAAATACTAACCGGGTTAAATGAGGTCATGAACTGGATCCTAATATAAGATAGACCGCTCCGGTTTTAGCGAAATTACACTAAGGTCCTTTCATTTAGCAGCCTGGATTCTGTTTAGTTGTTTTTGACTTTGTTTTATTATTATTATTATTATTTGACTTCTAGTTAGATGGTTGGTCTGGCTTGATTTTCTCTTTTTACCATCAAAATCGAAATTTGAAAATTTTCTGATGTGACATGGTTAATTTTGATATGTAAAATTATATGGAAGAGATAAAGAAAAATGGTTTGAATTAATAAAAGTTAATTTGTTAAATTTATTATTCGAGTAAAGATTGAAATAATTTAATAGAAAGCAAAATAAAATAAAATGTAAAACTCAATTCTTAATAAATTTAATGTCAATAAATATAATTAAATTAAAAAAAAAAAAACACAAAATATCAACAGATAAAATAAGTATAACATCTTAAAAAACAAACTTAAATAGATCAAGAAGTATAATTCATATACTGGTAGGAAGACTCCGACAATTACAAGAGTGAACCTCCTATTGTATCAATGAATATCTGTTCTTTGGTAGAAAGATAAATTAATAAATAAAATTAATGACATGTTAATCAGTCCACGTGTCTCATTTCAAGTAACAGTGAATTTTTTTCTTCCCTTCTGATTACATTTGTTGTGCATTGAAATGATCATATTATTAAAGAATCAATTGACACCTTGCAAGGAATTAATGGAGCTGGACCTTTTAAATTGTCTTCGATTTCCAGAGAAATGAAGGGCGTCTAAATGAAAATCGTATACAGAAGCTGCTTGCACAGCTGAATTTCCAAAGAAATGATGGGCGCCTAAATGAAAATCGTATCCAGCCATCCAGGAGATGAGGTGAATGATGCATGCATGCATAGCGGGCAAACATAGTTAAAATTTCAAGATGTTCAGTATATTGCATTAACCAGGAACAAATAATATTTTGATACCAACAAAAGACATTCCGACACAAAGGCGTCAGGGAACCCATCCACTCGCAAAGTAAGAAACAATCGAATCCCAGAGCTATTGAAATGTAATAAAGACAAGAGTATTGAAAAATATATGATAGTGTCTCGAAACACGTGATTCTACTACAACCTTCCCCAAGCCACTTCGAAACATGCAGGTCTTATGCCACAGCAGGCATGTCCTTTAGCCAGGCATCCAATGGCTTGCCAATGGAGTAAACAATAAACCCAATTTGCCTCAGCTTTTCAATATCCACTACATTCCGTCCATCAAAAACAAAAGCAGGCTTGTTCATGCTATTATAGATCTTCTTGTAATCAAGAGTTTTGAACTCGTCCCACTCAGTTAGAATGCAGATCCCGTGAGCACCCTTTGTAGCCTCATAAGCATCCCCTACACAAGTAACTTGCTCGATAGCTACGGAGTTCACTGGCCGGAGATGAGGTGGCTTGTCCAATTCAGATTTGTGCATTGAGAGATCCCTTTGAATCAGTTCCTGTGGAACCTGTGGGTCATATATGCTCAATATAGCCTTGTCCCCCAACAGACCCTGGCAAACACCTATGGCCGGGGTCTCCCTGGTATCACCTGTGTCTTTCTTGAAAGCAAATCCTAAAATTGCAATCTTCTTACCCGAGACAGTGTTAAACATGGAGGAAACCACCCTGTTCACAAAACGGGTCTTTTGGTACTCATTCACCTGAACGACCTGTTTCCAGTAGTTTGCAACCTCGTTGAGGCCATTGCACTCGCAGATATAGACCAAGTTCAAGATATCCTTCTGGAAACACGATCCACCAAAACCCACACTTGCATTCAAGAACTTTGGCCCAATCCTCGTGTCCTTGCCAATAGCATGTGACACTTCCGAGACATCTGCACCAGTGGCTTCACATAGTGCCGACATGGCATTAACAGAAGAGATCCTTTGTGCCAAAAAGGCATTTGCAGCAAGTTTTGACAGTTCAGCAGACCAGAGATTGGTGCATATGATCCGCTCCGCAGGAACCCAATGGGCATAGACATCTTTCAATGCTTGAATTGCCTTTTGCCCTTCGGGGGTTTCCCTGCCACCAATAAGGACTCGGTCTGGATTGAAAAGGTCCTGAATTGCAGTTCCCTCTGCAAGAAATTCTGGGTTGGAGAGAATCTGAAAGTTGATGCCTTTGCTGTTGTGGGTCAAAATCTTTTCAATTGCTTCTGCCGTTTTCACTGGAACTGTTGATTTCTCAACAACAATTTTGTCAGATTTTGAAACATCTGCAATCATACGAGCAGCACTCTCCCAATAAGTTAGATCAGCTGCTTTGCCAGCTCCAAGTCCCTGAGTTTTGGTTGGTGTATTCACAGATACAAAGACTATATCAGCTTCTGCCACATGCTTTTCCACATCTTTGCTAAAGAAGAGGTTCTTTCCCCTGCACTGTTTTACCACATCATCGAGGCCTGGCTCGTAAATAGGGAGTTGGTCACTATTCCAGGCAATGATTCGAGGCTCGAAAATATCAACAACTACTACTTCAATTTTTGGGCACTTCAGTGCAATCACAGCCATGGTAGGCCCACCGACGTAGCCAGCTCCAATGCAACAGATCTTCACCATATTTATATGCAATGGATAGCCTGAAAATAGAGTCAAAAACACAGTTCAGTGGAAGTGAACATAAACAGATCTTGAATACGAATGCTTCCTCCGAGCTGAAAACAAATATTCCCTCAGAAAATTCAATTAAAACACGAAAGCTTTGAAAAATAAAATCTTCATAATTCGGAGCACACTGCAACATGCTTTAGCATGCAATTATGATTCAATTTGTTAAAATTTTAACAAGCCAGAGCAATAACATGGTTTATATGAGAGAGACAGGGGGCTCAGAATATTAGATTTATGGACTCCATTACCTTAAAAATCACAGATCCAAGAGCAAGAAACAAGAGCTCAGAAATTAGTGAAACAGCAATTTAAAGACCAACGTTTCAAAACCCTTCCTGCAAGAGTTAGGGATCAAAATCACCAGTACCAGAATTTAGATCTAGAGGAAGCATAGATCAAATATCCCATAATCAAAGATCAAGCACGATAGATCTATCCATTATCAAACAGAATTGTGCTCTGTGCCAAAAACCCAACATCCAAAAAAGCCCACAAAAGAGCAAACTAACTACATGAACAAAACACGACAGCCAAAAAGAAACATGGCATAAAGCAACCACACAGACAGAGATCAGAGTAAGACTAGAACAGTTACCTTTGTGACCTGCTTTTTAGCAAAATGGGGGTTGGAGGTTTAGATAATTGGGGAAATGCAGAACAAGAGACGGAAAGGGAAGGCAGATGCGGGAGCTACTTCTGCCGAGGAGTCAGGCTAATAGAGAGGCTTTTACCTTGTATTTATACATGATCGCCTGCCTCTAGTTTCGTTTCAAGGTCTGATTCCATCATTAAATTACATTACATGATGACCCAAATGAGCACTACTGACACGTTTCTCTCCTCGTTGTCCTTTAGGCGCCTACTTTTGCACTAATTAAACGATCGAACTAGAACTGTTTCTTAATGTATTTGAAAAGTGTTTTTGTAAAAAAAAAAAATATATATTTTTTATTTTTTATTTAAGATATTTTTAGATTATTTTTATATATTTATATCAGAAATAATTATTTTAAAAAATATATATTTTAATATATTTATGAAAATAAAATCCCAAATAGTCGCTTCATACAAACCAGCGATATCATGAAAGCACATGAAAACAAAAAATAAAATTAAAAGAGTGCCTTTTACAATCTACTCTTTCCTTTTTCTTTCTTTATTTTTCTTCTTATTTTATTGTCAAAGCGTAAATATCAATATTGGTCAGCAAATGGGACAGTGTTTTCTCCATGATAAAAAACAAGAAAGAAAAGATAAAGGGGGGAGTGAATTGTGAGATGTACTGGGGTTTTACATTGCGGTATTGATTGATTTTTAGAGTATTTTTGCTTAAAAATATTAAATTAATATTTTATTTTATTTTATTTTTAAAAAATATTTTTAATATTAGTGTATTAAAATAATTAAAAATACTATAAATTAATACACTCTAGATTTCTCACCCCCGACATCACTGAGGCACCGACAGTGCGACTTGTATAGGTAAGTGACGCAACAACAAGATGGTGCAGGTTGCTGTTCTATTTTTACTTTTTTGTCACCTTATAAAGAATTAAATCAACAGCCTATCCTTTCGTATTCTCTAATTTATCTTCTTATCATATGCATTTGATTACATTGGCGTGCTTGCTTCTAGAGTGATACGGGTAAAATAATAAATTTTAAATTTTATTATCTTGAATTTTTACCCAGCATGATTTTTTAATAAAATATTAATTTTAAAATTGATATGAGTTTATTTATTTATTTAATAGGTTTAAACAAAAATTGAATAATTTTTTTTAAAAAAACTAATGTTAAAGTAATGCAATTTGAAAAAAATAAGTCAAAAAACAAAAGATAGAGCCATGAAAAAATTTCAACTGTTAATCCGGAATATTAGATCTGAAATACTACACACAGAGAAATTGCAAGACTCGATTCTTAACAAATATAACATCGAATAATAAATTATTTCAATTATTATTTTTATTGTTATTATTATTGTTGTTGTTAAATTATCTCTATCATTGGTAATTATTATATACATTAATATCATTACCACCATCATTATTGTCATTATCATTGTCATCATCGTCACTATTATTATTATTGTTTAAACCATCGTTGCAACATTATAACTAATACTACCATTATTTTTATTCTTGTTATTACCATCATTATTATTAATACAATCATTTAATTATTACTACCACCAATGTCATCACGATTATACTATCATGATTACTAACACCATTATTGTTATTGATGTCATTAAAATTATCATTAGTATTATTATCATCATTATAATTGTTTTTGGTATTATTGATATTATTTTATGAGTTATTGTTATAATTATCATCACAGTCATAGTTATTAACGAGTTGGGTAGCCCACGCGTTGCGCCGGGCTTTTTATATATAGCAAACTGATTATTTATGTGGTAAGCAGAGAATTTTTTAGTTGATAGATAGAGAATTGTAAATTTTAAATAATGCTATAATATTTTTTTATGTATTGAATTAGTTGATTATTGTTATAAGCTTAAATACTCCGATAATAATTCAATTGTGAAATTTAAAAAAATTATTAGCGATAAATTTTTTGAAAGATCAGCTAATTGTAATTTGAGTATTGCAAGACCATAATTGATTAATTATTTAGTATGTACTAATTGTTTTGATGGTTATTTAATTGGTTGATGTAAATCTGTAATCAATAAAATGAATGAAAGATGATTTTTGTTGTCTTCAACTAAATTTTTTAACAGTTATTAAGCATTTAACTGGTTGATAGCAATATTGGAATCGCTGAAATCTATTAAAAATAGATTATTTTTTGTTTGCATTGATCTAGTTGGTTGTTAACATTATTTTACTGGATTGGAGAATAATTTAGTTACAGTTTGGATCTGAATTGTGTGTTGATTTAATTAACCCATAGATTGCAAAATTGCAATGTTTTGATTATTTGAAGAAAATCGCGATGTGGCGGGTTTTTTTTATCTATGTTAAAAATTGATTGCTTTTATATGTATTGTATTTTATTATTTTGATATTTAGTTAGTATAATTATATTTAAGAATACTGATATGAATTTTTTTCCTTCAAAAAATCCAAACTCATTTTTCCTCTCTCTCAATATATTTTTAGGCGATAATATTCAATAAATATCAGACATATTAGAAATAAAAATATTGTGATTTGTTTTTAAAACATAAACTTAATTTTTTTGTGTGCTATAATTATTTATTTGCCGTCTAAAAAGAACAGTCTAATGGAAACGGGAAGTGACTTGTATATTTTTTAATTTGACTTGTAGATATTGCAGGTAAATTTGCAAAAAAAAAAAAATTTAGATGTTTTGTTTTCCCAGTAATATTAGATCTAAAATATTAAAAATGAAAACATTGGAAATTCTTGTAAAGAAATCAACTTAAATAAAAGAGCACAAAATTAAATTTTGAAGTCATTATTTTTTTTATATAAGATTTATTAATCATATTATTATATTAAATATATTTAAGAAAACATGATATGAATTTCTATCCTTAAAAAAATCCTAAGTCATTTTTCCTCTCCCTCAATATATTTTTAGGCGATAATATTGAATAAATATTCAAACATATAATTAGTTTTATATATTTTCATTTGGCATAAATACACAAATATATAATTAATTTGACATAATTTCCATAATATATTTTATTTAAAGGATAATTTTAGGCTATTTCGTTCTCTCTCTATATATTCTTAGGCGATAATATTCAATAAATATTAGAACATATAATTGGTTTAACATATTTTAATTTGATATAAATACACAAATATATAATTAAAAAGTCAAAACACTGAAAATTTATTTCAAGAAATAAACTTAAACAAAAGAGCACAAAATTGAATTTTGAAGCCAATATTTTATTTTATTTTATAAGATTTATTCATCTTATTATTATATTAAATGTATTTAAGAATACTGATATGTATTGTATTTTATTATTTTGATATGTAGTTAGTATAATTAAATTTAAGAATACTGATATGAATTTTTTTTCTTAAAAAATACAAAGTCATTTTTCCTCTCTCTCAATATATTTTTAGGCGATAATATTCAATAAATATTAGACATATTATAAATAAAAATATTGTGATTTGTTTTTAAAACATAAACTTATTTTTTTTTGTGCTATAATTATTTATTTGTCGTCTAAAAAGAACAGTCTAATGGAAACGGGAAGTGACTTGTATATTTTATAATTTGACATGTAGATAATGCAGGTAAATTTGTCAACATTTTTTTTTTATATGTTTTTTTTCCCCAGTAATATTACATCTAAAATATTAAAAATGAAAACATTGGAAATTCTTGTAAAGAAATCAACTTAAATAAAAGAGCACAAAATTAAATTTTGAAGCCAATATTTTTTTTATATAAGATTTATTAATCATATTATTATATTAAAGAAAACATGATATGAATTTCTGTCCTTAAAAAAATCCTAAGTCATTTTTCCTCTCTCTCAATATATTTTTAGGCGATAATATTGAATAAATATTCAAACATATAATTAGTTTTACATATTTTCATTTAACATAAATACACAAATATATAATTAATTTGACATAATTTCCATAATATATTTAATTTAAAGGATAATCTTAGGCTATTATGTTCTCTCTCTATATATTATTAGGCGATAATATTCAATAAATATTAGAATATATAATTGGTTTAACATATTTTAATTTGATATAAATACATAAATATATAATTAAAAAGTCAAAACACTGCAAATTTATTTCAAGAAATAAACTTAAACAAAAGAGCACAAAATTTAATTTTGAAGCCAATATTTTTTTATTTTATAAGATTTATTCATATTATTATTATATTAAATGTATTTAAGAATACTGATATGAATTTCTGTCTTTAAAAAAATCCTAGGTTATTTTTCCTCTCCCTCTATATATTTTTCTTGAGTTCCATTTTCTCCCTAGCAATATTAGATCTGACACATTAAAAATAAAAATATTTACATTTTTTCCAGAAATGAACTTAATTTTTTTACATGCTATAATGACTTATTTCCCGTTTAAAAAGAACATGAATCGAAACGGGAAGTGACCCGTATATTTTTTAATTGTAGATAACCTAAGTAAATTTGTAATTTTTTTTGAGTTTAATTTTCCCCACGGTAATATTATATCTAAAATATTAAAAATGAAAATATTGCAAATTTGTTTTTAAGAAATAAACCTAAACAAAAGAGCACCAAATTTAAATTCAAAGCCAAATTTTTTTTCTATAGGATTTATTAATTATATTTTTATATTAAATGTATTTAAGAATATTATATGAATTTTTTTTTTAAGGAAAAAATCCTAGGTCATTTTTTTCCTCACTCTATATATTTATAGGCGACAATATTCAATAAAAATTTTTTTATGTTATTTGAGTAATTCAATATATTATTATATAAAATGTATTTAAGAATACTAATATTAAGTTTTTTTTTATTCAAAAAATCCTAGGTCATGTTTTCGTCTCCCTATATATATTCCTATGGGATAATATTCAATAAATATTAGAACATATAATTAATGATAGACTAAAAATTCCAAGAAACTTTAACAAAAGACAAAACAAAAAAATAAAATAAAAATAAAAATTAGCATTGCTATTATGATTATTATTATTATTATTATTATTATTATTATTATTATTATTATTATTATTATTATTATTGTTAGCATTTAAAAAATATTTGTGATCCAAAAAAAAAGATTATTATTATTATTATTATTATTATTATTATTAATTATATTATTATATTATAATTAATTTAAAATGAAGGATTAATTTGACAACAATTAATAATTTTGCACCAAAAATATTCAAAGATTTAAAAGGAAAAAAATTTAAAAGAAGAGGGACTGAAATTAAAGTGCAATATATAATGAATTTGAAATGAGGGACACAATTGAAAACAATATAACCTGCTGCACCAAACAATTTAAGGGATCTAATAGAAAACCGAAAAATTCAAAGAAGGAGGACTGACATGCAAACTGCATATATATCAATTTGAATTAAAGGACGGCATTGACAGAAATCGAAACTTCTATTACAGAAATCAAACAAAAGCCAAGGGACTGAAATGCATCAACAATAAATCGGGGGACTGAAGTTGAATCCGGCTCTGAGGAGAGAGAAAAGTGCACATTAACGTTAAACCGACTATATGAGCCTCTACGTCGATCATCACACCACACGCGCCGCTCCATGAGATTCAGGGAAGGGTTGCGAAACGTTCTAGCCGGCGGAGGAAAATTTTTGACCGCCGTATGACGCCGCACGCGCCGCCTGAATCGATGGCCGGGAGAAAACGCTCCGACGCGCCTGTACGGACACCTGACGTTGCTGACGCAAGCGCACAGTGACGTGTGCGTCAATTACTAAACCACCCCTGAGGCTAATTAATGAATTTTGTCTTGTCGGGGGCTACACACGTAATAACACATTTTAAAAAATATTAAAAAAAAAAGGTTCCGGCGGACCGGACCGGTCCGTACGCGTGCAATTACAACCGTAGCCCTCAGCGGAAAACATGTTTTTGTCTTATTATCGGGGGTTGTTTCGCCATTACATTGTTCACATCAGGAAAAAACAAAAAAAATAGGGTGGAAGAACTCGCGCGACACACGGATAAAAAAGCTCGCGTGTGTGCACAGTGTTTGAACAGTGTTTTAGGTATTTGTTAATTACACTGTTCACATCAGGAAAAAACAAAAAAAAATAGGGTGGAAGAACTCGTGCGACACACGGATAAAAAAGCTCGCGTCCACAGTGTTTTGTGAGTGTGTGCACAGTGTTTGAACAGTGTTTTCCGTTTTGTTTTAGGTATTTGTTAATATCATAATTATTATCACCGTTATAATAAATTATTATTGTTATTATCATCATCATTAGTGGTGTCGTCATCACAACAACTAAAATTAATGTTGTCATTGCCTAAACAATGAAAATTATTAAATTATTCCGAGGAATAAAACAAAGAATTCAACAAAAGAGCAAGCAAAGAAAAAAACAATTCCTAAGATTATTATTATTGTCTAAACAATGAAAATCATAAAATTATTCAGAAGAATAAAATATAAAAACACAAAAACTTTAACAAAAGAGCAAATAAAAAATAAAAAAATGATAAAACTAAAATAAGTATTATTAGTATTAAGGAAATCATTTGATTTGAATAAAAAAAATCAATTTTAAAATGATCACCTACACAAAGTTAAAAATTAAGAACTAAAATGAATAAAAATAAAACCTCAACATGAGAGAAAAATGATAAAAAAAAATAAAAACCAAAACTAAGAGCATAAACATAAATATGAACAAAAAATAGGGATTGCTTTAGAAGAATTGAAAAATTAAAGTAATTAAAATCAAACTAAAAATTAAAAGAATAAAAACTAAAATGAAAAACAAGATATATGACTAATTCCAATTGAACGACGTAATTGAAACACATCAAAAATTCAATAAAAGAAACCAAGATGAAGAAAAAGGACTGAAATATACAAATCATGAATAAAAGGATCTGTATGCATATTCGGTCCAGAGAGAGAGAGAGAGCGCTTCGATCATCTAGTGTTTTCACCATTCATAAAAAAAAAACCCAATAATATCCTTGTTGTCAACCCTATTTTTTATCTTATCCAAGGACAAAAAGTTAATTGACTATTCACAAAAAACATAGTGTCTATAATACTTTTGCCCAACTAATTATTTTTTGACTAGACCCACTAGGAAAACCTTAGTTTTACTAATTAAAAATAAATAAAAAAGACACAAACACTCCTAAACTCAATAGTTATTTTTTTATGAGCCAACAGGGTTTTGGCCTGACGGTCAAGAAAGGCTTCTCCCTTCCTCTCACCCCAGGTTCAAGCTTCGTCAGGCACGTCTGTCACCCCCGCGGTGCCTTACCTGCTCATTGGGCTTGCAGGATGTTCAGTGGGTTCGGGGATTAGTTGTGGTGCGCGCAAGCTGGTCCGGACACCCCGGCTATTAAAAAAAAGTTATTTTTTTATGAATTGAAGAGCATGACAATAATTATACTGTAACAATCCACAATAAACTGTGTTTAGAGATACAATGAATCATCGACACGGTTTAACTTTTTTTTTTTTTAATTTGTCGTGGGTATAAAACCTGGTGAACTGTTAAAACAACAATATGAATCCTATGATATGAGGTTTTGAATTTAAATGATTCTCTAATATAACATCAAAATTTAATAATTAAATAATCACAAAATTAAATATGTATTATTTTCCTGCAAGAAAGCATTTATTTCATAGCTAACATCTGAAACTTTTTAAAATGATTTTTAATTAACATGTTAACTCGGTCATCTACTAATTCAGGATCTAGTAATATACTAATCCACTATATAAAAATAAATTTAGCTAAATTCTCTCTTGTTTTCTTTAGTGGTAGCAATTAAGATAGTCACGTGTATAAATAATGATTTTTAATAACCTCTGTATTTATCCTTTCTTTGATTATAGCCGGCAACTAAGCAACAAAATGTGATGAAGAAAAATAAAATAAAATAAAATCAGAAACGGTCATGAGTAGGATGGAAGAAACACGTGGAAATATAAGATGGCAGTTAGAAATCCAAATCGAAAGGAAGGAGGTCGAATTATTTATTTAAAGCAGTTGTTCCCCACGACATAATTTTATTGATGCATTGTCTTACTAAACGTGGAAAACACTGCAACTTATGACCTGTTTTGGGAAACATTTTAAAAGTATTTTTTTTATAAAAAAAAAGTTTGATTTTTTTTTCTGTTTTAAATGAATATCAAAAATAGAAAAATATATATTATTTTAATGTATTTCTAAATAAAAAAACATTTTGAAAATCAATATCACTGGTTGTTTAACACTTTGTTTTAAAAGCACTTTAAAAATTGAAAAAAATATTTATTTATTTTATATGTTTTTTGTGTTTTTAGATTATTTTAATGTACTAATATTAAAAATAATTTTTTAAAATAAAATAAAAAACATTATTGTAATGAATTTTTGAAAATCACACTCTCATATAGTCATATTGAAAACATGGACTAACAACAATTTACAGGTAAAAGGCTATTTAAGGACCACTCGTGGCTTAAAATCCTATTTTGTATTGTATTTTAAAAATATTTTTTTTAAAAATATTTTTTATTTTATTTTCATTTTAAATTTTAAATTATTTTCATATGTTCATGTTAAAGATAATTTTTTTTTTAAAATAAAAAATATTATTTTAATATATTTTTGAACAAAAAATACTTTAAAAAACAACTTTAATTAAATTCATAAACAATCACTAAGCAAAGTCAGGTGCCAGATTCAAGGTTAGGAATTACGTCGCTATTTTTTTTGATGGATCTCGTGTGTGTGTGTGTGTATTATCGAATGTACAAGATTTCTTGTTTTTCACCATAAAAATATTTTATAAAAATTTAAGCGTTAATGGAGATAAAATCTGCTTTTATACTGTTGAATCTATATCTTCCTATTAACTTGATGCATTTAAAAAAAATATTTTTTTTATATATTTTATTTAAAATTTAAGATTTTAGTTGTCATGTCATATGACCAATTTCAGATCCGCGCATTGGACCGGTGATCCGTCGTGATCTTGTGGATGAAGCCTTGAATAATTATAATAAAGACAGTTTGAAATAGAAATACAAACAAAGGGGTGTTTAGTAAACTATTTGAAAAATGTTTTCGAAAAAGTTTAAATTTTTATTGTTTTGATTTTTTTTCTAATTTTTTTTATATCATTTTGATGTGATGATATTAAAAATAATTTTTAAAAATATTTTAAAAAAAATATTTAAATAAAAAATACTTTAAAAAACAATTTTAAAACCATCTCTAAACATTTATAAAATATCAAAATAAACAGTAGCCGGTCGCTCAATTTATTTTTTTGGTGCTGTTTCAATCATAAAGTGTTGATGAGAGTGCCCAGTCTTTTATTTCATCTATCCTAGCAATTAACCTTTATTATTATTATTATTATTATTATTATTTGAGTGCATCACATCGTCATTAAATGTTGATGTGGTAACGTGACCGTTTTGCACTCGCAAATAGCAAAATGTGAAGTTGTGAACCCTAAAATAAATAATTATTAAGAATAAAAAAATACTTTTATTCTGACCATACACACCTTCAACAAGTAATTTAAAATCAAATACTAAAAGATAAATCGAGAAGCTGGTTGATTATATGTTGAAATAAATAAAAACAATTTGGGAACGTCGTGAAACCTTGTATGATTTTTTTAATGATTTTTCCTTCTATATATATATCATCAAAATAAATTAATGCCTCCTTTAGTTAAAGATCATCACCATTAAAGAGCAAAATGGAGAGAAATTGACATTTTAAGGGTGTTTGGAAAACGCTTTTGAAAAAAAATAATTTTTTTTATTATTTACTTTAAATTAAAAAAAATTAGTGTTTTTAAATCATTTTGATGTGCTGATATCGAAATTGATTTTTAAAAAATAAAAAAACATCATACTAATGTATTTTTAAATGAAAAACATTTTCAAAAGCAATCTCAACCACACTCCCAAACATGTATTTTATGGGCATGCAGTATGTGCCATACGTGACCCGGGCCATGTGTGCAATCGACCCATGTTGGGTTTTTAATAACTATGGAGCTAAGTAGCTAACTGCTAATCATGACCAAAAACATGAAAGAGGACAAAGAAAAATGGAAAAAAAATCCATGTGCGGCTCTATTAGAATTTCAAAGTGGAATGGAAATCTTAGTTTTTTTTCCTCCATATTTTTACTCCAATAATCAATTTATTGATAACAAAAAATATAATTCACAGTTCATTTTTGGGGGACAAATTATAAGTTATCAATTATATTTCAAGTGAATAAAACACTCCCTTTTCATATACAATATCAGGAACACAGTGTAAGTATATCCAATCTCAAAATAAAGGACGATGCTGGGGGATCTGGTAATGAAATTGCTTACTTCAGAGGCAACAGATTGGAAAACTGAACGATACAAAATCAGGGCAGTCGTGAATTTGCATTTTTCTTTAACCTTGACAAAGAAACTGTACTTAAATTGAAATTCCTTGTATCATATCATGTTGCAACACTGTGTTCTAAGAAAATCGGTATATGTAATTTTATAACTCTGTGTGTGTGTCTGTTTGCCTATGCAAATCTTCATTTGCTCCAGTTCCCTCACTCCAAGTGGAAGTCAAGAACTTTTTGAACCATCGAACAGAGTCCTTAGGGTATCTCTTGAGCTTGTCCTTGTAATCCACGAAGTACAGACCAAATCTTGAAGTGTAACCAGCTGTCCACTCCCAATTATCCAGAAGAGACCAAACAAAATACCCTTTCACATTGCAACCATCTTCTCTGCAATGACCAAATCAATAGAATAGAGTATTAGTTTGCAGACAGTAGCATGCTATATATATCTCGGAACATAAACGCGACGAGTGATCCGTACTTGATAGAAGCTAGCAGGCTTTCCAGATAGGCCTCGTGGTATTTGATCCTTTTCTCATCCTTCAGAGCATCTTTAATGGGGGTCAAGGCGTTATTTGGATCGTCCATCCCTGTTAGGATCACAGAAAAAGACAGATTTTATACGACAAGTTAAACACAGAGACATGTATTGGATGCCTTTTGACAGAACCAGTGATGTTTCAGAAGATTACCATTTTCAGTTATAATGACAGGAGGGTTTCCGTATTTCTCCCTGATGTAATTCATCAAGCTTCTCATCCCTCGAGGTACTATGTACAGCCATATAGAATTTGCCTGCAGTTTTAGTTGATGATGCGTAGTTAGAAACACTAAACCCAAAAGTGCTGCTAGAAAAGAGGGTGATGAATTTGTATGTATCAGAAAATGAACTGGATAAACTAAGATCCAACAAAACTGGACTTAAGAAAGAAGAACGAAATCAGAAACAATGAACACTCAAATGTTTCTAGCTTGGCATTGCATCCTCTTGCATGTCTTTCTTATAATTGAATGCATAACAAATTTTTACACTCATATGACATTGTTATGTGGTCTAAATGATGAATGAAAATATTCAAGTTCAACGAGGTGCATACCCGGTCTCCAATGGGCTTCAAATTTTCACCAAATGCTGAAAAGAATAAGAGCCACATATTCAGCTGTTATTGACAGATTATATATATATAAAAGAATTACACTGCTGTTTCATTATCGCTACTAGTTAAAGGATTAGTTGAAAATAAATTATTTTAGAGGTATCACTATTGCTACAACTCACGGAGGGTTAGGGTTCCAGAGTCTGCGAGAGAGTCATTAAGGATTTTTCCAATTAGATCCCCAAGAAGAAAGTCATTGGTTTGTGCATAAAATGTTGTGTAGTGATTGATGCCAACAAAATCCAAAGACCCTTTGACAAGAGCGACGTCATTTTTAGTAAAGTTTGGCAGTCTCTCCCCTACTCTGTTTCTCATTGAGATCGGATAGTTGCCCAAGATCAAAGGTTCGATAAACCTGGAGGAAAAACATTACAAATTAACATGGACATATTTTAGGCAAGTGCTATTTCTGTACTAAGAGCTTTGATTATAGATACCAGCCAAGCTGAAAATCCTGGGCTCTTTGGGTTGCTTCAGTGTCATCTGTGGTGTTTGTTGCTGGTTCAAACCAAATTACATCAAGTGATATGCCCAGGGATCCTTGTTGTTTTGCCTGGAAAATGTAATGCCATGGATATATGATATCATTCCCGAGCTTAGCACCAACAAAAATATAAAATACAATATATGGTAAGAACAAAAAATGAAGAAATAAGGCAAGTTGTGCCTCCTCGATAGCTCAGAACAATATATATTGCCTTTACCTTGTACTTTTTCCTGTAAATATCAGCCGCAGTCCCATGAGAAAGAAGCATGTTGTGGGCGACTATGTAGGGCTCAGTTGCAGAATTTCCGTCCGGGCAGAAGAGGTGGAGAAAGATAGAACATCTTCCTGGTGCATGGAGACCCACATCATAACCCTGAATAGCAACTGTATGAGGCTCATTGAATGTGATCCAATGCTTTACTCTGTCCCCATAATTCTCAAAACATGTCTCTGCGAATGCTGCAAAGTCCTTTCTGTATATGACAAAAATCATGTCAATCACCAAAGTCATAAAGGTAATTCTAATTTCGTATTTGCAAATTACGAGAACAATATTTTACATGATCTGGGGGTTGAGCCATCCATTATATCTGTCATGCAAGGCTTGAGGAAGGTCCCAATGGTATAGGGTCACATAAGGCTCAATTCCTGCAAATTTTGTGCAACAGAAGGAATCCCTTAGAATTAGAAACTATATTAAATATCACTAACCAGTGACAAAGTTGACAAATGTTTATGTTGTTTAAGGATGGGGAGTGGTGATTAAGGATGAGACTCAAACTATTCTTCTAGATCTTAAGTACATGAATCTGATCACCAAAGAATTGGATGTAAGGGTTTACCTTGAGCAAGTAAAGCGTTGACGAGTTTGTTGTAATGATCAACTCCTGCCTGATTGATTTTCCCTGTTCCATCTATATAGAGATCCATAGTAAGAAACTTTTCTACATTATAGCAACATGTCTATATAAAAGGGTGTCGGTTTCTTCTTTCGATTGTCTGTAAAAGTAAACTCGCGCTTACTATACTATTATTATTATGACACCACCCATGGAAATGAATACCCATGATTTACCAAAAAGTAAAAAAAAAAGTTGACATACTGTGATGAGACTTACTAGGATATATTCGAGACCAAGAAATTGAAAATCTGTAGGCATCCATTCCCATAT
Source organism: Salix brachista (assembly GCA_009078335.1). Taxonomy (NCBI): domain Eukaryota; kingdom Viridiplantae; phylum Streptophyta; class Magnoliopsida; order Malpighiales; family Salicaceae; genus Salix; species Salix brachista. The sequence continues at coordinate 12,259,273 of CM018581.1, forward strand.
CCTTCATGAGTTTTATGTCTTCCTGATTCCAATAACCACAAAGTCAATTGTTTAGACGTATATCTATCTCTACAGTAAAATGTTTCAAAAAGCTAAGGAAGACATGGTATAATTGCTGGGTTTTTTTTTGACCCGATGATGTAGCATGCTACAGCTGAGTTTCATATCTACAAGCAATATTTAGTATCAGAAGACGTACATCAAAAAGGTGATATTGATCCACAGCCTCATCAGCATTGCTGAAATCAATTGTCTTGCCTGCAGGACCAAAATACCTCGATAAGCTTACTAAGAGAAATTTTAGAGATTTTTGACTGATAACTCCCAACTTCAGTGCTGGTTTTTGATAAACTTATTAATGATTGCAAGGCCAAACACTTCAACAAGTTTGAAGCTGATTGACGAGCATTCACAGAAGAGAAATTCCATTTTAACTGGCAGCAAGTTTGAACAGAAAAGCAAAAATTACTTAAAAGCAGCCTCGATGTGATATTCAGGACTGCGCTATTTCTAAACTAAGATTTGATCAAACAATTTAAACTGAAATAGTTCTGCAATAAAACAGAAGGGTCAGTTGCCAGAAAAATCCTCACCCAAGAGGGGTGAAAATTAACTGGAATGTGTTTATCTAGTCATAAAATGCTTAGTAGAATACACACTTTTTAATCATTATGGTGGCCTTACACACACACAACCAGAAAAAAAAACTAGTAGACAAGTGTAGGCTTAAATCAGCTAATTATTTTGCTTCACTCACTGCATCAGATTAATTTCTATTGCCAGTTCATTTGAATAACTATTCCATTAAACTATGGTGTTTAAATTGATGCTAATTTCTTTAACTATTTTGATGCAGTGATCATGCCTAGTTCATGCCTAGTTCAAATGCTAGAAAATTAGAGGGTGTTTTATTTCTTAAAACTATTTTTTACATTAACCCACCAAAATAATTTAAAAATATAAAAAAATAATAGTTGCACCACAATCCCAAATATCCCACTATAACCTATCCTATCACAGTTCAAACTTTGTGTTTGTTTTTGACATTGCATTTTAAAAATGTTTTTTTTAAATAAACTTTTTATTTTTATTTTTTATTTTAGATTATTTTGATGTTCTGATATAAAAAAATAAAATGATTTTTGAAAAGGACAAAAAAAACATTATTTTATATTTTTTTAAACAATTGTTTTTTTGAAAAATAATCCCAACCAAACTTTAAACAAGTATAAATTACCAAAAGTATGTGAAAATGTGTCCCAAATACTTGGTCCCCTTCCATCCTCTTTCACTGCTCCTTCATACTGCAAATAAAACCAATTAAGATCAATGATATATATATTTGAAATAATTAATTAACATCACATTATAGTGCAGTAAGCTCTTGTGGCCTTTCTGCATGGCGGGGAGATTTCTGTGTAAGGAGCAACATCTGCTCGAGTCGCTGCTCCAGTTCATCATGTCCGACTACTTGAGGACAGATCATATGCGTGGAAGCAATATGCAAGGAAAAAAAGAAAGAATAATCCAAGTTCCGACAGGTTTTCGTCCAAAAAGTCGGCTATTTTTAGCTTATTCGATTTATGTAGATGATGGTGAGGTTTTTTTTTTTTTTTTTTTTTCACAGTAAAAAAATAGTAAAATAGCATGAGAAAAAATATTTGGGGGATATAATATATTTTGGTCTTAACAAGGATGCAATAGGCTATGCTCGAGCTGGACAAATTGAAGTGCCCAAGACAAAACTATGCCGGTTGTGTGAATTATGGGTTTTTTAGGCAATTGGAAGCTGAAAACATTGCTCTTGAAAATATTTCTTGATTGAATCACATTTTTTATTGCAACTTGCAAGTTGCATGTATCATTTGTAACATGCAAATCTCTAATGATACTTGCAATTTGTAAAAATATGATAGTTTTTAATTATTTTTTGGACCACGATTTTTTATTTTATTTTGCTAGGGTAAAAACAATCCCTTTTCCTAAAATTGATTTTTTTTTGGATTCAAGAAAACCTCCCCGGAAAACGTATTTTATGGGTTTAAGTGAGCGAGTAAAACCCTGGTTGTCCCAGACTCTTATAAGAGGTGCACACTCTGACTCGAACTCAAGATCTCTTGTGCAAATCTCAAACTCTTTACCATCACGCTATAACCCCTTGGGGACTTTTCCTAAAATTGATAACAAATTGTGAACTCATTAATTAGGGTTTCTCATTTTTCCTTCTTTTTATACATAGGACACCAAACCAAATCAGTTGAATTAACAAGTAACCAACGTTTCAATCACAAAACATAAGTACATGTTATGAAATAATCAAATAAACTTTCATATTTAATATGCAAATTTCAATCTCAAATTATAGAAAAGCAATAATATAATTTTTATAGTTGTTATCTGCAATAGCATCTTGCTAAAATTGCCCGAACTTTGGATTGTGTTGGCATCCTGAGCAGAGAGAGAAAAACAACATTAACGAGAGGCTATTTACATATGTTACAAAAGACAGTGATTTTCTGTCAAAAAATCAGGGAAATAACAAATAATCATCTTAAAACGTGTCTGTGCCTCTATTCCTTTTATATAGTATACTTGACATTATGATAATAGTTAGTTTTTAAAATGTTTTTTTATATAAAAATATATAATTATTTTTTCGTTTATTTGACATCAAAATAAATGAAAAAATTATTTAATTTACAATAAAATAAAAATTATTTTTTTTCAAAATTCAAAAACAAGCTTAGTGTACCAAAAACTGCTTAACTTAGAAAAAACATACATGAAAAAACAAGAAAAGAATTATAGCGTCTCTAAATTACGAGAAACCCTACAAATGGTACTTGCCAAAAAGCAGCCAACAGGCATCTACCTAAAGAGTAAATGCAGAACGCAATCGGCTAGAAACATTAAATGGCACGGCTATCATGTCACGTCGAAATGGCATCACCAGGAAAGTTCAAGACAAATGCACTCTAAACAACAACCAGTTGCAAGTCATTTTCTAAGAAAAAAACCACCATGTAAGCATCGTTGGCAGAGCTTGCTTTAAGCATCGGTGGGTGAGTTTGGTAATGTTTAAACTCAGAAAGAACACGCGCACATTCTCAAGAACATTTTCTTTCCCTCTGAATGTGATCGGGCTCTCTTTTTCAATCGACAGGAAGAATAAAAGAGAGAAAATATGCTTCACTGGCTTTTCAAGAAGAAATTAAGCAGGAGGTGTAGTTAATTAGTGAAGAGAAATTACACAAACCTGGAAAGCAGAAGAGGCTGTTCCAAAGATAAAACCCTTTGGAAAACTTGCCCTGTTAATCTGTGACAAGCATGTCTGAATCTCAAAAGCTACCAGCACTGCCATGATCAAGGCAATGCGGCCTCTTCCCAGTAGCATCCTGTATTGCCGATACAGAAATCGATTTGGTTAATAATGAGAGTTTTTAAATCTTTACCGAGACAGAGTCTGGCTTGGAGTTAGCTAGCTAGCTAGCTCGTACCAAAACTTAGTGAGACTCTAACGATCTGGGTTGTGGTACGTGAAAGGTGATAATGAGATGGTGCTGGATCGATGTCTCTAGTTTTCTTAAGATGACTTGAAAATGGTGATGGTTTGGGGATCATTATATAGGGTGGTGGTGGAGGGGTGTTGGCCATTGAAGTTTTGAAAGTCCTACATTCACACGTCTGTGTATATTCCACAACAAGCCTTCATTGGATTTGCTTTACGATAATTGAGATTTTGTTTTACATAAAATATTGTCTTACTCGTTTTGGAAATGCTTTTTGCTGACAGCCAGACACTTTTTAAAAAAGAATTAATATGCTGAGGTACTGTTGGATGGGGTTTTGGGATACCACATCCCAATATTAATTTATAGGGAATTTAAATTCTCGTGATTTTCCTTCCAGGACCAAAATAACAGTGCTTGAGAGTAACTGCGGTGGGTTCACACTCCACAGCGAATTGTATGCATGCGGTGAAGTTATGCAAAAGAACATTTCCTCTTACTTCTTTTCGCAAATTGAAATTTTCTTTTTTTATGATATATTTTTCCTTTTATTTTGTGACGAGAAATAATAATAAAAGTGGCAGCAGGGATATATTTTAGCTTAGTTGTAGTTTGACTTGCCGATCCCAACTCATGACAATTGCCAGATAATTAAGCACATGAAAAATATAAATATTCGGCTGGTAATCGATTCCTTTCTGTGCTGTCACATGAAACCCTTGCTGTCTCATGGGAGAGATGTCTTGGGTCGATCAACGATTTAGAAACATCCTATTTTTTGAATTTGTTTAGCCATCAGATCATACACTGTTACAGAATAAACCATTTTTGCATGATTGCTTGAGCAGAATAAGGAATCCACGTTCAAGTGTATTTTCCTGCCGGCTTTAAACTTTGGGAAAAAGTACCATGCACGCCCGGCTCTAAACTTTGGACCGGCCGGATCAGGAATTCAGTTTCAGTGGCGTCGCCATCAACTCATCGCCTGCTGATTCAGATTGGACACGCACGCAAGAGGTCGAATAATTAAGACTCGATCAAAACCATTGCAGCCCGGTAGGTGGTTGAACTAACTGTCGAGAAAAATATGAAAAAAACATAGCTTATAAGATACGAACTTGTTATATATATAATATTAGCAATACATAGGTTAAGAGTGATTTAAACGTAATTTAAATATTAGTATTGGGATGTATTGTAATATATTTTTATATTAAAGTACAATAATCCATCGAAATTGTAGAAGAATTAGTGTTTTTAACAAGCACTGCAAGTCATTTTCCTCGATCTCACTTGGACGTTGTTTTTTTCGACGTTCGGATTCCTAGAAGCATGATAGTCCGGGTTGAAAAAAATAACACATGCAATGTTGAAGGAAGGAGCATGGCGAATATTAAACTAGAAAAAACATTCCCAGAAGCTAGCCTAGGCTACCTCACTATACATGTGGTGTAAGTAATGATATCAGTATACGCAAATAATTATAATAAAAAAAACCCCAGAACACCAAAATAACATCGTAGCCGCCCACTTGGAGCTTGCATGTGCGACACTCTCTCGTAGGGCCTGTTTGTGGTTGTGGTTGTTTTTGAAAGTGCTTTTCATTTAAAAATACATCAAAATGATATTTTTTTAATTTTTTAAAAATCATTTTTGACATCAACACATCAAAATGATCTAAAAACACTAAAAAAATTTCATTTAAAATAAAATAAAAAATTGAATTTTGGCAAAACGCCGGTTGTACCGGCGTGCCAAACAGGCTCTTAGTATTTTTTTAATAATTATTAATATATAGTCAAATACAAAAATATCACTTGACTCAACTTGATATTAACCAAAATCATGATGAAATAGCAAAAAAAATTATTTTAATGTATTTATAAATAAAAACCACTTTAAAAAACAACCTCAATCACACTTCCAAACAATCACTAAATATTTTGTTAGTGAAGAGTGAATTCATGATTTTATTATTTTAATAAATAATATTTTATGATTAGATGCATAATAATTATCTTAAGAGTTTTTTTCATACGGATCTGGCCCTAATATTCCGTTCTTGTAAATATTATATAGCAAGCAAAGGTCATCAAATTTTCCCAACAGTATCGGGAGTACCATAGGTCACTTCCATAAATTGGATTAAAGAAATTATTAATTTCGAGATTAGAAATCTTATAGCTTTTTTTTTTTATTGGACATCAAAAGACCATTTATTCTTTAGTCACGAGTTAAACCCATCAAATCAATAACTTAAACAACAAGCAGCAAGGCGTGTTGATTTTATGCACTAGGAATAGGATCGTTTCGTCCCCAAGAATAGTGACATATAAAAAACGTACAAGTTACATAGTAAATCTTGAATTCAAATCAAAATATATATTTTTTATAAGAAAATAGAATAATTAGAGTTTTACTCAATTATTTAACTTTACAGAGATCATTTTTTGAAAAATAAAATTTACTCACAAAAAAAAAAAAAGAGGATTGTTTAGAATCAAATTTTTAAACGAAAGCCTTCACAAGTAGCCATTAAAAGCAAATTTACTTTTCCTCCGCCTAGAATTCTCCATGTGGCATATACATGTATTTCAGCTACCTTAACTGTGCCTTGCAACAACAATGTTTTTGTGTATACTGTACCGAGTCTCGGTCGATCGAACCTCGTACCCTGCTTCATTTAATAATGTTTTATCCTTTCTTGGAAGGATAGCAACACTAAACTTGTACGCCTTCTCTCGCTGCGAATTGTTGTCAACAAGCTAAGCCAGAAGCAGCTTATTATATATTGAGAGTTCGTAACATGGATCCAAGAACTCAGATTATTATATTCGATCCCATGTCGTTTTGCATTATAGTATATCTAGTCCAAAAAACCCAGCACGCAACGGAGCTAAAATTACATATTTAATTTGGAGAGACGACAGACAAATTAAAATGAAACAGTTATTCAAGCTTATAAACAATGGATTGATCAAGGACCTCGGTGTAGCATGATCAAATTATTTTTTATTCCCTTTAAGATTTAGGTTTTTAGATGTTTTAATGAAGACTATAGAAACTTTAATGTTTTTTCAGTTACATTAGGGCTCCTGCCTTCTTGTTTCACAGTGGCCCTGGTAAAGCCAAACTATTTTATTTTATTTTATTTTATTTTATTTGTGGGGGGGTCAAACTTAACCCATGGTATATCACGAGTAAATAATCTAGTAACGTATACTAGTGGCATGTAAAAATTATAGTGGGGCCGTAGCCCAAACCTGTTTTTGAATGGTTCTACACCTCTACCATTGACTATCGGGATTCAGCTCGAGGCTGCGTGACGAAAAAAAATATTCTCATGATCTTTAGATAAGACGAGCGATATACCCGCGCGATGCGGCGACTTTTTTTTATCTATGTAGAAAATTGATTGTTTTTATATGAATTGTATTTTATTATTTTTATATTTAGTTAGTATAATTATAATTGATAAAATCTATGTAATCAAAATGGAAAGCGACCCGTATATTTTTTAATTGTAGATAACCTAAGTACATTTTTAATTATTTTTTTTAGTTTAATTTTTTCCCAGGTAATATTATATTTAAAATATTAAAAATGAAAATATTGTAAATTTTTTTTTAAGAAATAAAGTTAAACAAAAATTTTTTATAAGATTTATTAATGATATTATTACATTAAATGTATTTAAGAATATTGATATTAATTTTTTAAAAGGAAAAAATCCTAGGTCATTTTTTTCCTCTCTCTATATATTTATAGGCGATAATATTCAATAAATTTTTTTTTATGTTATTCGATTAATTCATTATATTATTATATAAAATGTATTTAAAAATAATGATATTAATTTTTTTATTCAAAAAATCCTAGGTCATGTTTTCTTCTCCCTATATATATTTCTATGCAATAATATCCAATAAATATTAGAACATATAATTAATGATAGACTAAAAATATTCAAGAACCTTTAACAAAAGATAAAGAAAAAAAAATTACCATTGCTATTACTGTCAAAAGAATAAAAATTATTAAATTATCCGGAGGGAAAAAAATATTAACAGAAGAGTAAGCAAGAAAAACAATTAAATTATTATTATTGTTATAATAATAATAATAATAATAATAATAATTATTATTATTATTATTATTATTATTATTATTATTGTGTTAAGTACAAAATTAAAATTAGAAGAGAAATGTTTTTTTATGTTAAATATAATTTGAAGGACAAAATTGAAATAAATCCAAGCATGGATACTAATGAAATTAAATAATTTGAAAGAAAACCAGAAATTAAAAGAATTAGGACCGAAATGAAACTTTAAATTATACTTAATTTGCATGGAAGGATAACATTGAAATAAATCAAAACTTTGAGACTTTAAAAAATATGGATTCCAGACCAATTTCCGAAATTCAAAGTCTGAGGACCGAAATGAAACTACAATATATACTTAATTTCAATTGAAGGGCAAAATTGAAAGAAATCAAAACCTATATAAAAACAATAAGGACCGAAATAAGACAATTAGAAGTGCAGGGACCGAAGTGAAAATTGAGAAAAAACAGCTGCGCTGACGTCAGCTTGCGCAAGAGGAGAGAGAAAAGGGGTGAAATTTTTCAAACGACCATTCCACCGTCTACGGCCACCTTGGGATTACACGCGCCGCACCGGCGGGAAGATAACATCTATGAAAATCATTATAGACGCCGTTTGGGTATTTTTGGACGCCGTAATACGCCGCACGCGCCGTCTGAACATCGCGTGAACGTTGCAAATGTCTGGCGCGTCCGTCGACGCGCGTGCAATAATTCCCCGGGAAAAATTAAAAAAAAGGGTTAATTTACGGGGGAGCCCCTCAACGACAGAACGTGATTTTGTCGTTTTGGGGGGCTAAAATCGTTATTTGCACTTTCAATTAAATATTAAATATTGAATGGACCGGGTGGTTGGACCGGGCCGGTCCGGACCGAAACCGGTCAATGACCGTCCAGCCCCTGAAAATGGCGGCGGTTTTTTGTCTTTTTCGGGGGCTAATTTCGTTAATACACAGTTTAAAATCGAAAAAAAAAGAGGACCAACACCCGCAATGCATCGAGTTTTATTGCCAATGAACAATGCCAATGTGTCTTGAGCAACAGTAATGAATAGTAATTGTGCGATGCCTTTTAGGTTATTTGATAATCGGTTTTGTATCTGAGATAACCTAAAAGAAAATGAAATCATCATCGGAAAACATAGGAAACGGGCCAGTGTGAAACCAGGCCTTTAAAGCGGGAGGGGTCTTGTTTTCTTTTTGGGCTGGGCTTTGTTGGACATTGAGCTCAATCTATAATGGGCCTATACTTTGTATTTCTATGGAGACGAAGGATATATCTATTCCCTTTTGATATTTAGGTTATGGGCTTTGCTTGGTCTTGAACGGGCTTTGGCTTTGTGAATATATAATGCCCCGCATTTTTTTATTCCTAATAAAATAATAAAAAGAAAAGCCACTGCCTGTATTCCCGAAAAGAGAAGGAAATAGACGCCGAGGACCGAGGTGATTGAAAATTTGAAAACGGAGAAGGAAGACGACGACGCGCTTCTCACAGTTGAAATTCAAGAAACCATACCTGCACAGACGACCTCGTTTCTTTCAAAACGACCTCAATGCGATGACGTTTCTGTCGGGGTCACGGTCATCACAGGCTATTTCGGTGCTGGCATGTCCACTGAACCCCCACCCCCCCTACAATCTACATAAGTTAATCACTATATGCATAGTTTTGTTAATGATTATTGAGAAGCTGCCTCGTTCATTTATCTTTGTTCTGGTTTATTTATATTTCCATATATTTATTGATTCACTTCTTCCTGCAGAAGAAAACTGCGTGTTAGTACTTGTAATGCAATCAAATACTGTTTTTTTTTTCAAATAAAAATAAAATAAAATTATTGAAGTTACATTTCAGGTAATCTGTGGTTTAATATTTTTTAAACTCACGATTGGTATAGCTTGTTAGCCATATCTTGAGTACTCAACATGGAAAGAGGATTGCTGTCATTTTGAATGATTTTGGGGAAGAGATTGAAATAGAAAGGGAAATGATAAATGAAAGAGAAGGTGGTTCTGTTGTCGAAGAGTGGGTTGAGCTTGCAAATGGTTGTGTGTGTTCAGTTCAAGCACTGGAGCAACATGTTTAGATGAAGGGAAGGTTCTGATACCTTCTAAATACTTTATCTGTCTCCATTGTATGATCGACCTAAAAGATGACAGTGGATTGCTTTGTTGTCTTCTGCCACTCTTTTTTGTCTGATTTTTCAATCATACTTCATTTTAACTTTTAGATTTGGTGATTTTGTCCTGCTTCTGCTTTACGATCACTGCTAGAACAAAACAAAAAAGAGAGACGTAGAGTAAAATAACATTATTCATTGCACAATTGCATTCATCAGGTTGTTTCCCAGGATGATTTTAGGATCCTCTCACTGTATGTTGGGTTTTTAGTGTAGATAAGGAGAGGGCGTGAATATGTGGTTAAGCATATTCTTGTTTAAATATATAGCCGGGAGAAAGAGACCTTCTCTTCTTTTACTTGGAGGGAGTAGGAAAGATCATAAAAGTGAAAGTATCCATCACTGTTGGAAAGTGGAGGGAAAGATTTGGGTTAATTTTATAGAGTATTGTATGAAATTGCCAATCATATCATTTCCCTCCATGCTAAATTGTAAATCTAGTTTCTTGCCCTTACGAACACCCTACTTTTGGGTTCTGGATTTTTTTTGAATGGGATTTGGGGCTATGAAAATTCTGCAATCCCCTTCCTTTTACTTTCAAAAACCTTCCTAGAAAATTGAAGAATTAATATCCTTATCTTCCCTTCCCTTTTTCTCTTAAACCTTCCCATCCTAACGAAGTGTTTCTGAAAATAAGAGTTTGTCAATAAAATTCCCTTGATCAACACTGTTAGGCTTGCTTATAAGTTATGTCACTATCCTGTTTTTTTTTTTTTTTTTGCCTGTAGACTTGATCTTATATTGCTTGAGACCACAGGGCTGGCAAATCCTGCTCCACATGCCACTGTTCTTGGCTGGACGATCTATTGGAATCAGTTGTCAAGCTTGATTATATAATAATTGTAAGTTTTGTTTTTGACAATTCAATTATTGCCATCACTTGTCTGTGTGTTTTGGAGTGTAGGTTGTTAATCTTTCATTTCCAGCCTTTTCAAGTATTTAAACTGTCATCGTCATTCTCCCTAATAAATCTGTTTGTTGAATTGTGCCAGTACTCAGCAGCTAAAAAAAAAAAAAAATAGATATAGATGGTAAACAATAATACAAGAGGCACAAATTTTATGACATTTTATTCAACAGTAATGCTTGTGCTGTGCATGCTTCCTAGAAAAAGCCTGGGAAAATTGAAGGAAAGAAATATCTGAGAAAGGAAAATAAAGTCTGTTTCCTTCTATGGATATCTAGGAAAATCAGAGGAAAACATAATATTTTTTCAAGTGTATATATAAAGAGTTTAAAATAGAAGCTTATTTCATGATCTAAGTTAATCTTTAAGAGACTTCCTATGCTCCCAAAGAATATTTCTTCAATTTTTGGTAGGAAACACGAATTCTCACCCAGCACAAAGCTCTCCTACTTTGCATTAATTTTTTCTTTTTGGTCTCTTCCCTTGTTTTTTGTTGCCCAAAGACAGGGATATCATTGCGCTTGCCTTCCAGGCACCTTGTGGTGTTAAGCATTGATGTGCATCCTAATGCTATTTTTCTTTTTTGTTATGATTATTACCGGTTACTGTTGCATCTCCCTCTCCATGCCAAATGCCTCCATCTCTCTCAACAAATTCTGCTTGCATAGGTTGTGGATGCCAAGGACCCTTGTTTTCAGCTCAACTAGCTTCCATATTCATCTACATACCCTGAAGCATTTCTTCAAAGTTCAAATAGCATCTGCGATAATTCTCATTTTATTATCTTTTCTTCTAAAAGGATTTGGCTGCCTGATTTATGCCATGTGGAGGTTCGTATACATATGCACGCTCTTTTTTAATATCCATGCACATGTAATTTGCAATTGTATAATCCATGTGATTGCTTCCTTTCCTATTTGAGTTTTTTGGTGATATTTTGATGCATAAGATTTCAATAGTTTACAAGTTCTTTGTTCTATTTATTTATATTTTTACTGTATCAAGGTTGATTTGGGGAGGTTCTGGAGAGGCTTTGAAGGAATTAGAGAATGAAATACACAAGATTAACTCCCTTGCTAGTATGATTCATTCTGTTCAGTGTCAAGTAGACTTTTCTAAGACATTGAATGGCCAGGCATATGATTCTAAGGCAAGTAATATAAAGCCTTGCCCCTTTTTTTTTACAATTACATAATTTTCATTTCTGTACTGATTTTTATTTCAATGGCTGTTTCTTGAATATTTCTGCCCTTGGATCGTAGCATGTTGGTTATTTGGAAGCAATATTAAAGCAAAACAAGTCCTTATCTACCAGCAATCTTCACGATTCAAGAGCGCAAGCTTTTTGTATCTGCGTGTCACAGAAGGTTGATGTTGGTAAGGTTAGTTATTGGAAATTGATCATCATCATGCCGAACCAAGCTGTCATGATGTGCGTACTCTTATATCCAATATATTAAAACCATGCCATTTTCCCCAAAAGCATGTACACCAGGACTGGCATTTTCTTGCATTGATTTAACTCTAGTTCAGCATAATAGGATGAATATAGCTGAGCTTCAGAATTTTGAATATAGAGTTAGTTAACTTGGTTTGTCCTTGCAAGATCACATTAGTGAAAGCTTGACAGTACAAGAAATAAGGGTTTTGGAGACACCTGTAGCTGCCAGCGAAGTTTGATTAAACCCAAGACTTTGGAGACGATTCTCTGATTATATAACTCAGATATGAACATCATATGGGTATTTTTTTTAATGTTTTGGGACTCCATCTGAAGAAGTCATTTTCTTTGTCTCATGGTTTTGAGATCCATATATGTTTACGTGGAAGTAAGATTTTATTTTCATCTATGATAGGATAAATAGAATGACAAATTAATTTAAAACCTTTCTAAATTGATCAAACTTCAAGGCATGTTATTCAAATGCTAAGCGGTAAACTATAAGAGGCAAAACCTTGATAATCTTTCTTTGAACCCTAATACACCCTTTTCACTATCAACGATGAAAATCTTGCTTCAAACAATACAATTATGCCCATAATATAATCATCAATTGGTGACTTAAATAATGTAAACAACGCTTATTTAAGTCAGTCTCACCCATCCCATCGTTTCTTTTACAAGGCTGACCTCATGGTTTTTATGAGAACCGATGGTTTTTGATAAAGTTAGGACCTGTTAATATAAGCAAATTTGAGATTGAGATGGGGAAATTTTATTTTTGGCACATCATTCACACGCACATATATCTTGCAGTTTCTTTTTTAGCTTTAAATATATTTTTTTGGATCAGAACCTAGATGACGATCAACCTTATTAGACGAGGAGAATATTGTCCAAATAAAAAGAATGGAGAAAAAATATATGAAAAAAGATAAAAGGGCTGCAAAAGTGAGCTAACAAATAAAGGAAAAAAAAGGTGAAAGATAAAAAGGTCTCCAAAACATTTCTAAAGGTGATGCAAAGTTCAGATAAAATATTAATATCAAACACGAGGTGTAGTTTTTAGAATTAAAATTGAAGTGAGACCAGTTTTTAATATACAAAATCAAGTTGGCAAGTTTTTAAGAATTATTTAAGATTTTTACCTATTTTTTTAATTTTTCAAATGTAGTTTGCCACGAAGTCCTGCAAAAAACTCATAGCAGTACAGATCTAAGATCAGAAGCTGGGGGGTGGGGGGGATGAAGACATTTCAGATGGACGTTTACACGGTGCAGAGTACAAATTGTGACCCTAAATTGAATGCTGGGTAGCAAACAGCGTGAAAAACGAGGTCCACGTACCTGCCGTGCATTATACATATTAACATCAATAACATGAAATCAATATCGAAATGTGGATTTGACATAAATACCATCTTCTAGAAAGCGCGCATCAATGTGAGCGACATATACCTGATGCAGAAGCACATGCATATCAACGTCGGGTACTGCATGCCAGGGGGTTGGATTGGAGGAGTCTCCGATCGAGAATTGGACTGATCACTACGGGCTAAAGTTCCCCGTCCTGCTCATGGAACATGGACGTCAGCCACAGCAATGGAACATGCACCATCTCTGCACTAAATACACTACTGCCTGGACGTATATATATATATTGGGAAGGTTTAGTTTATAGACCACAATTAAAGGGAGGCTGCTTAAACACTTGGGAATAAAAAGAAAATGCAACAAACATCGATCATCTCTGCATCTATTAGAAATCTTAATTGAAATCGACCATAGAACGAGCGTGGAGTTTCAAAATCGGAATAGACAAATATCGGTGGATTGAGAGAAGAAAAAAGCAAAAGTATTTTTTTCAAATTGCTTCTGGCCACGCATCCTTTCCTCTCTTCAAGTCCACATTCTTCCGAAATATCTTTTTGAGTACATCACAAGGGGGCATAAGAAAGAGTTCGATTATCACCATGTACCAAGTATTAGATTGTTTGTTTTCTTGGGTGCTCTATGACTTTGTTATCACTAGGTGGAAATTATTAAAAAAAAAAAAAAACACCTGTTGCTTTTCCAGCCAAATAAAATTTTACAACAACAACCAAACACAATAAATCTTAAGCAACAGGACAGGATGAGTTTGGAGCCATTCAAATGTAGACATGACGGTGTAATTAATGATGTATTGCTACCAGGAAACATGTACACGGTGCACCTCACGAGCGTGATATAGACCCACCACCGCAGTATTTCGATTAGAATTTGTGTAGCCAATCTTAAGATATATATATTTCAGTGCTAGCTAGTTGATCATCAAAAAACGACTCTTATTAATGAAACTAAAAAATTGAAATAGAATAATCTATCTCATTCTTATGCTTGCCTTTTCTCAACAATTTTTCCATAAAAAGTATAACCTTCTTTAATCATACAATCTTAGATACAAAAATACTTAAACTATACTAACAAACAATATCAAAATCGATGCATGAAATTTGTGGTCTAGACAGCTGGATGCTTTGTGCATATTCAGAATCCATCCTCCGTTATTTTCTTTTAATTAGAAAAAAATCATGACGAAACATTTTTAGCAAAAGGTTGTCTTGAAGTTGATTTTTCACCAGATAGATTAAATATATAAACATTTCGGTTTTGTCTGATCTTAGTTTTGTATTATGCTAATATTATTTAGTGTTTGTTTGATTTTGTGATAGTTTTTGTGATACCAAAAGTAGCGCAACCTTCGAGATATTCTCATGCAAGAGGCTTTATAAATCATAAGTAAATTTATTAAATTACAACTACATGGATAATCTAGTAAATATATTTTTGAATAAGATATACAAGTTTAAGTTTAAGAAAAAGTTTGATGATGTCAAATGACATGTATAAAAACAAGTATAATTTTTAATTTTATTTTTAGATCGAACTCATTTTTTTCCAAAACAAATACAAACTCAAATTTATAGTGGGTGGACTTCCTATAACTAGCTAGATCTATAATGCCTTCAAATTTGTCTTTTCTAGCATTATTATTATTATTATTTATTTAATTTCAGATTTATATTTTAATAAAGTAAAAAAGTGTAAAGGCCCTTCAAGGTTTCTTATAACTAGTTGTCACAGTTATGCACTAAAAAAGAAAATTTAAAGGTTGGGCTACTCCTAGTAGGTAAACCTTTTAAGATTTATTTTATATTTTATTTTTATGGATTGTGCCATCCTTAACAACGTAACCCTTTATTTATTTTTTATTAATTTATTACACTAGCGAGAGGTGCACAACAATCGAATTGCACTACTCCTGCTAGAACTACCCCGGTTGTATGGCATTTTGAGAGAGAAAAAACTATTGATCGTTTATGAAAATATAACTTGCCTCACTTCAGGAAACAATACACAATAAATGACCCGTGGAAACAGAATATTCGAGGAATAATTAGAGATAACTAAACACAGAATGTCTATATAAATACATAGGATCTAGACATGTAATTACATAACCAAATCTCCCGAAAACTAATCTAGCTGGTTGCTAGCGTGATGGTGTCCATGCCAGCTAGCTGTGGAGTATGTAAACTACTTCATAAACGACCCGGAGGGTTAGAGGTGGTTCGCAAGAACAATAATACTTCCCTAAACCATCCTAGACTCTCAGGTATGTTTCGAGGCGTCCTTTTGCTGGGCGTTGTCCGTGGATGCTAAAGAAAAGGAAGCTTGATTGATTATCTGTGGACTTCATGAGCTGAACTTGGAGAGGTTTTATAATATATATGTGCAATTAGATATCCAATTAGTTGCACTGATTTAAATATGGCATATCACTAAATGAAGGGTGCTAGAACTATTTCTCCTACTGACGTTTGATCTTTGGATGAAAGTTGATTTTAGAAGAATGCTATTGATGTACTCGTGCTCACTCTCACACGCGCCAAGACTGGAAAGAATGGAGAAGGTAATAGATATTCATGCAAATACGGTAAATTGAAGCATACGAGTTAAGTTTTAATATTAGTTCAAGGCAGGTAATGTGTACCGTTCTCAATCTGATCATCGCATTCCAGGAGGCACAATGTCCCCAAGCAATCCTTCATCTGTTGGAAGCTGGGGAGCTGGTGTCGACACTGTACTGCATTCTCTTGCTTCGACCGATAATGGATGTGACTGTGCCACAGTACTCGGAAGATTTTCTCGGGGCATTTGCATTCCAGGGTAGTAAAATTGCGACATTGGAGGAGTCATGTGACTTGCAAATGTAGCTTGATGACAGATGATTCCTCCTCGAGGGAAACCAACAGTATGGTGACAGTGCTGGCCTTCATATGTGGTGATCACAGTGGTGGGATCTTCAGAGGACCGCTCAACCCTTTTTTTCACGGTGCATTTGCTATTTGTGCAGCGATAGTAGCTCCTGAGGCATATTGATGTGTGAGAAGGAGCAAAGTAAGAAATTAATTAAGCTTTTTGTTTTGGTATTGATTTTCCAGAGAACATCGATTATGCATCAGAAGTACCCCCAAAAAAAGAAAAGGCCTTGAAACATAAAGATAACTGTATTAGGAAACGGACAGTAAATTGATAAGAGAGGAAAAGTTACAGACCTAGGAAATGGACTATTTTTAACTGCCTTCTGTCCATATTTCCGCCATCTGTATCCATCTTCAAGATGATCAACTTCGCTTTTGGTCATAAATGCAAAGCGTGGCTGCCGGATTCTTTTCTGGCCCTTCTTTTTAACCGCGCTCCTACAAAATATTTCACCTACAATTATCAAAATAAACACAAAATCCTGATTTTTTTTAAAAAAACGATGAAGTAGATGCATGTGCTAATTCATAATTGACAGCATTAACCACACACTTTAAATTATCTTCCAGTTATAATATATTTCTCTCTGGAAATCAGTAGCCTACTGATTAGCCACAATAAGATCAATTCAGTCTAAATACTTGTAATTTCTTGTAAGATTGGTCCTAAATGGACAACTACTTATCTTTCAATTATTCGAAGGGAAGTACTCAAGGGGGAATTACTTGTAAGTCACCTCATTGACAATATATGTCTATAGCACAATGGGAGAGGCAAAGTGAAATGGTTTGATGGTCGTCTTAAAAGCTTGAGAAATGGAAATGAACTCCAAAAAGCTGCTTGAAAAAATAAAATTTGAGTACAAATGAAGTCATTTCAGCACCATTTATTCAATTCTAGTGTTTGAAAAGCTTTAAATAATATAAATGAATCACAGTTAATTAAAATCACAGGTTTTTATAGATTTATAAATCATATTAAAAACAAAGTGATTTGCTTCATAATTGATCCATTAATAATAAATCTCACTGACATCATTTTCTCTCCCTCTCACTAGCTAGCTCTTACACAGGTGCTCGGAATGAGTTTTTTTTTTAACGGATGAGAACAAGTTGGGTAGATGTAGATTATATAATTCAAGTCAAATAAACTCTACAATTTTAAAACCTATTTCAAACAAAAAGAATGCAATTTGCAAATCGAATCATTAGCTGAAAACATTTTTCTAGTATATAATTGGTAAATTTACAAGTAAGAAGAGTTTTTTGAAAAAGAAAAGGGAAAAAAATATAGCTTATACACACACACACACTATCCTTGATCTAACTAAAACATGTTAACATAGGCCTGCAAAAACCGTATTCACTGAGCTGCATGCTCTAGCCCTACAACAGAAGATTAAATTGAAAATCTCAAATCCTCTAGCATAAATGATACAGAATTTCAAATGACCAGGTTTATAATTTATACATGTTGATTATTTACAATTGAGAACTATGCAACAATGTTGTAATTTCAATTTTCTCAGCACATCAATGATTGGCCAATACTAGCTGGAGAATGATAGAAGAGCTTGGTGTGCAACATGATCGATCGTATGGTTTAGGATCGATCATGATGAATACAATAATTGATAGATTAAGAAAAAAATCTTTGTCATGAACTCCACCCACTATATTCATCAGAGTATCAGTAAAGAATGAGAAACGTCAAGATGGTAACTTCAAAATAACAATGCAAAAATGAAGCATCAATACTAACTCGTTAGGAGAGCAGATTCGTGATGCAACTTGGCTGACACGTTTCGCATTCGAAATGATTATAATCTACACCTCCAGTACTATCCTAAGGGGGGATGAATATAGAACATAAAAAAAGCAGCAGACGACTTCTGATGTGGAAAAAATAAAATAAAATCAGAAGAGAATCTCTATCTAACCTTATTTGAAACAAAAAGTAATGTGTATGCAAGTAAATCAACAGAAGCAAGCAACCTTTTCCCCTGTAATTCTCCATCTATTGATAGTGTTTTACGTTAACAAGAAAGATAATCCCTAGCTGAAAAAAATATTCTTCAAATGTATGTGCAGTGCTGCTAAGAGTTAGAAAGCACGCCATTCCCGCCGCAATGACGGCGGTGTTCATGGCTTCTCTCACTCATGCTTCTCATTTTAACTTTATTCAATTCAATTACCTCATCTAACCCCGCACTTTTCTCGAATTACGAAGCTACC
The DNA here is from genome assembly GCA_009078335.1 of Salix brachista. Lineage (NCBI taxonomy): Eukaryota > Viridiplantae > Streptophyta > Magnoliopsida > Malpighiales > Salicaceae > Salix > Salix brachista. The sequence goes on from CM018581.1 coordinate 12,277,960, forward strand.
TCATAACAAACAACTCGTATGAACCACATAGCATCTCCTTTTTTATTTTTACCGTTTCTATATCGCACGGACGCGCACATTGCGCGCACACACTCTTTGAAAGCAGAATAAAGAAATAAAGTTTTCAACTAGGAGGACAATTCGATTCTTTTTCGGATTTTATCCCTCACTATTTTACTATTTTAAGTGCAAAATCTATCTATCATTTCTCCCCTTAAAAATCGAGTTATTTACACTATTAACCAGAATTTTCATGGCTACTTGGATATTCAAACAATTGAACTCACGGTATCTCAGGCGGTTTCCCGCCGGAGTCCGTAGACTTCTCGGGTGGATCCTCGCTGGAGCTCGATGATACTGATGGATAATTCGAAGTTGAAACGCTACCACTAGACCTTGCCGGACCTGCTCCTGATGATCGCTGAATCTCTGGGTTTCCTGCCAAACCGGACCTCTCTTCTTCTACTACCTGATCGAGGCCCTTGAACCTGGATGGTTCATCCGGTTGAAGATTCCATCCGAATTCGCTGAGTATGGAGCTCTCTCGGTCGTTAGAGAAGAAATAATTGACACTATCCGAGTCATGACCGAGTGTCCAGCTTGACTCGCTGGTGAGCTCAGTCCCTGGATCAAGATTACTTTTATCGTCCATTAAATGGTCTGCGGAGATCTATAGAAAAAAGGTAATGAGTTCTGGAAGAGAATCGAAGAGCTGATTCCAGCGATAAAAAGGAGAGAGTGAAATTAAGGCTGAAAAGATAGGAGGAGGAGGAGAGGGAGCGAGTGAGGATTTTAGAGAGGGAGAGAATTAGGGTTTTGGGTGAAGTGTGATAAGAAAGGAAGTTCGTTGTGTTGGGAAAGACGCGTAGTTTTTGAACTCTCTTTTAAGGGTTCGAAGAAAGAAAACTTTTTGTCCCGTCAAAATATACATAAATCTTTTTTTTTTTCACCGAAAAGATTCAAAGAAGGAACAGAGAGAAAGGAAGGGATAAGGTAAAGGAAAGGAAAGATGAGGAGGGGCGTCAACAGCAAAAATAGTAGGCGGGGCCCTCACGCTCATGAATAAATAGTACCGGCACTCCATTGTAGCTAGTAGCAGTGCAGGATTGAGTTACTTTCCGACAAGAGGTTAGCGCCCTGTTTTTTTCGTTACTTGTATTTGTAACATGTGTGCAGCTTCATCGGGTTGGCATCTCTTTCCCTCCCTCCTCCTTGTCTCCTAATTCGATGAAGCCTTAACAACATTTGTATTTTGTTGTTTTAAATCCCACAACATATGCACATGAAATGAAACAGCTTTGCCTATTTGCCGGCTCGTTTTTTAACCTGTTTAATTTCACCCTCCCTTCCCAGGCCCCGTAATTTGACTCGAGTTAATCTGATTGCGAGAGGGAAAAGAGGCTAGCATCCAGAATTATTCGAGTTCGGTGCTGCGGTGGGTTCTCTCTCATGCTGACTAACTGGACAGACAAAGAAATTAGTACAGGTAGGTTTTAAAAGATGATGATATTATTTCTCTGAGATAACTTGTTGGACTTGAAGTCTTCGGTTTGTAATAGGAATCGCATTGGCCTTTGTAGTTTTATTTAGAGGAATCTAGAACCTTGAGAAGAAAGAAAAGTAGAAAACAACGCCTATTTGACCGACTCCACTTTGAAACTTGGCCAAGAAAAATAATCAAAGATAATATTTCTGGGCTGGACCAGCTTGTTTCACAAGAACCACATCCTTTTATTCGAGTTAGGAAATGAGGAACCAGCCTTAAATACCAAATTTCATAAACAGTAACATAAAATAGGAGTAAGACTTTTCATGACTCGTGAGAGCTCTATCCATGACATAAGTGGTCAAGCAAGTTCTGTACACTACACCCCTACCGTACGTATTTTCCATTAACATAAACTGATCAGGAAACTCTCTACTTGTGTTTCTCTAGTACAGCGAACTTCGATTCGAACTCTTCCTGGCGAATTCTCTCTCTCTCTCTCTCTCTCTATATATATATATATATATATATATCAGGGGGGGGGGGGGGAATCCGGACAAGCTAAATTAGGTCTTAACCATCATCAATCTAATCAGTTTACCATAGTGCTTTTGGCAAGTTTTTTAAGAAATTTATGCGCCAATGATCAGCTTCAATGCTTAAATTTTGAGGGAAAGAGAGAGAGAAAAGGGTAGGACGTTTTGAGAGGAGAGTTTCAACCAAACCTACAGCTAAATAATAGGTACTCATGCCCCTAGCTAGACAGGAAAGAGGACGAAAGAAACTAAGATAACAATCTGCATAGTTTAAGCAAGGGAATGGGCATGGAACAATAATGCTACATTATATATCAATGTCATGAATCTGTTTTTCTTTCTTAATTTCTTTATCCGAAAAAAACATATCCTCTGGTGTGAAATAAAAGCCGAACGACGCTTCAATAATTTGATTTTTAGGCCTTGGCCCACCAGCCCACCGATTGATGTTGATCACAAAACAAAGTTTTGGGATTCATTAATTTGAGCTTATTAAATAATGCGATATCTTTTAAATACAGAAAACGAAGAATAGTAGGACGGATTTTATCATATGATGACGGTGATGATGACGGTGATCATTTCACGTTTGGTTGTGAACTTGAAATGGATAGCCCTATATATCTTAGTCCTCTTGAAAGCATTTGACGATGGGATTATTCCTTTCGAATTAAAAGTTGAGTTCCAATAATGAATATTTTTTATTTTAGTACCATCATACCCTCGATATTTCTTGTTCCTGCTAAAGAAATTCCATGAGTCTAGCATTTTTTATATATATTTTTAGTTTATTGTCAGATTTCTAATAGGACTTGCTAATTTTTAAGCAAACCATCTTCCGTGAAACTTTCACACGATGATAACATGAATTGATTCTCTGCTGGACGTTTAGTTAATACCTCACATGCACGACCTGTCTTTACTATAAAACTAAGTTAATAATTATATTAATTTATTTCCAAAAATAGAAATATATAACATGTTAATTAAACAACCCCTAAAATTTTGTTAGAGCCATCTTACTTAAGAGATTAAGTTGTTAAGTGAAACTTTCACGGATTATTTATATTGTTCTTCATTGCATCCCATCAAGTGAAAAATTTTATCTTGTGTTTAATTTTTTATATCAAATAGAATAAAGATAATGAAATTCGAACTCGTTAAATATATAACATGTTAGTTGAAACAGCCCCTGAAATTTTGTTAGACAGAGATGAGAGGATTAAGGAATCATCTTATTTAAAATATTAGGTTATTACGTGAAGCTCTTATTTATATTATTTTTTATTGTATCTCATATTTAATTTTTTTATCAAATAAAATAAAAATAATCAAATTCAAATTTATGAATGCTATATCAGTAAAATTTTCAAATCTAAAAATATAAAGTAAGAGAGACTAGGATTTATATTGTTTTTTAAATGAAAAGGTTGATGCGACATATTTAGCTTGCAGAGCCGAACAAGAGGGAGAGATCTAGCGTCGGCCATATGTAGATATCAGAGGCTATTGTGCGCAGTTATTAACCACCGAAAAAATGTTTTTATTAGGGTGCGATGCATAATTGGCCTTCTGTTTAGGTTCAAAGAAACGCCAAAGTATTTTAAGAGAGTCGACAGCGAGTAGCTAGGGGTGGGGGCGGATTGGAATCTGTTTTGCTATAAGCTAACTTGATCTTGAAGCAACCCCCGTCACTTTCACCGAACCTCATGAATGATCTCTTTCTTATTACTAATTAGTTGAGAATGCGCAGGACAGCTTTACACAATAGCAAAATCGCTTCACCAATCACCACCTCATCAATCATGCATCTAAACCTGTAGATTTCTCGCTCTCAAAAATAGTGCCCCAAAAACGTAGGGCCTGATAGCGAGATATCATGTTCGAGCATTTTGTGTATGGTGCGGTCATTAAATTAACGTGAAAATTTATGGAAAGGCCACCATGGTCATTTCATGGAATCTTCTAAATTAGAACAAATTATGAAGAAATATGGCTTTGAGAATCCTCCTGTGGATTGCGGGAGTCCTACCTTGGGATTTACAAGGTACATGCACCCAGCCACCGTCAGCTTTGTAAACTAACGGAGCACTTTTTGTGTGCGCGCGTGTAAGAAAGTAATAGAGGATTAATAACAAACCATCGGTCCTAATTGGTCGCTTCAATTCGTTCCGGTTTCGTCTTCAGCAAACAGTCTGGACCCTCAGCGAGCGCCACGTGTTTAGGTTCCACCGATTCTATTATTATTATTTTTTATTACACGCACACTACTGTATGATATTAAAAAAATTACGTTGTCACAATCATATCTCATCAATCATATAACAATTGAAAACAACATACCCCCCACTCTATATATAATCTTTTCAAGATTGGTTCCATATACGGATAGCCACCCCCACCTTAATTACCATTAAGATAGTAGCTAAGCTAGTTGGATCTTGCTCAGTGTGTCCCGCTCAAGAAATGTGAATATCACTATTCGTTTTAGTTTTATTATTTTATATCAATTCTATTAAATTATTCAATACAAAACATTAAATAACGTCATTCTTTCAATTAAAAATATTATAATTTGGATGAAAATTAATGAAATTCCTTCATTGAGAATTTTTGAAATATTAATGGTTGGATGATGTTTTTAAATTTTGCCTTTTATGATATATATATATATATATATATATAGACAAGACATCTCATCACATTATCGCTTTATCTGGAAAGACAGTAGGGCCAAAATTTAAATCTTTTCAAGTAGCCACGATCGTGATTACGGGAACATAGACGTGTCACCAATTATAAGCTGTAATTAATAACAGAGGTTTTAACTCTCAATATCATGGGTGGATTATGCTCTACGAGGAAACCAAACCCCACTTGAATGTTCTGTTATTGGTCGCTTAGATTCATTAAACATATGCTTGGGATTTGGGCTGGCCTGATAATCATAAACCATATTCTGCCCTTTTTTCAATACAAGTATTTTGAAATTTTATAATTCGTTGCCGTGTCAAGGATTTTTAAAATAAAACAAACCAAGTGGTCCGAGCAGATTTATTTTTAAAATAATACTTTGCTTATTTTATTCTTAAAAGATTTATATTGGTACATAATTATTTTTTCAGCTTCAAAATACTTTGAAATATAGACTAGACCACAAAAACAAACAATTTCTAATGGGTAGTAAAGTCATTTCCTTAATAGCATAAATACTTCTATTCTAAATATGAATGGGATTTCATTAATTCCATGGGCAGGTTACATGGTGCTAATGCCAAGTACACACATATTACATTAATAACCTTGATGTTATAGCTGAATTATTTTATTTGTTATAAAAAATAATATTACATGACAAAATAAGGTTAAAAAATAATATAAAAAATCAACCGTAACAAACTTATAATATCAGAAATCAAGGTTGAGTCAACTTAAAATACTTCATCAAATTCTAGTAAGTTTTAATTATTTTTAACTGTACACCTAATGCTTCCACCACCGCAAATAATAATAAAAATAATAACAAAATAATATGTAAAAGCATCATCAATATATAGGTTAACTTGTTTCGTGCATGCCCTGTTACCTAGATGTAGTTAAATAAAAAAAATCCCCATGTTCCTTAGCGGAGGGCTGGGAAAGAGTGTGGAAATCACATGCAATTAATTTTGTGCTTCCCACTGGACGACCTATTCAAGTTGTCGGTGGAAGCTATATTATTGACCAGATTAATTCCTTGCCTGAAAATGAGCATTTTCCATGGACATATGTTACCAAAAAAGGTATTCCTAAGATCTTATATATATATATATCTTACAAAAAATTAATTTTGTAAACTTATTTATGGCTTTTAATGTGATACGGGTTGAAGATATCAACGGGATCATGATATCTAGCATTGTTTTCAGTGGAATTTAAGTAACATTTAATCTGTCTATTCTTCTCATATCTCGAGATTAGATACGTAGGAGCTAGTTAGTTATAGTTTTATATGATATTAATAAAAAATTATTTAAGCCGATAATAAACTATACCATCAATTTCTAATGCGACGACACTAGTTATTTCTTTGACGATATCATGTACAAGGTAGTCAAAATCGCGAGCCAACTCGCAAAATCATATGATTTTGCGAGTTGGCTTCGAAAACCTGGTTGAACCGGTAGAAAAACCGAACCCGGTCAAACTCGTCAAACTCGTAGAAAAATCGTTCAAAATCGTAGAAAAATCGTATAAAAATCGTAGAATAATAATAATAATAATAATAATAATATAATAATAATAATAATATTTAATTATATTTAAATTCATTTTTTAAATTTAAATATAATTAAAAATAATAATTTTTGTACGGACATTTTACGATCTTTCTACGATTTTACGATCCGATCTTACGATCCGATTTTTTGGAGCCCTTTCCGATCCGTGTCAAAATCTCGATTTTGACTACCTTGATCATGTAACTGTTGTACAAATTGTCACTTAAAAATAAAGATATAAAAATATAATATTTAGTTTATAATTATGAAAAACTAAAAATAGATTGCATATAAGATATTGAAACTAATTCATAGTATGCACGTATATATATTAAATCAATACTTAAAATTAATAAAAACAAGTAAAGCAATTACTTGTTACAACTTTTAGAATTTGATCAAGTGAGAATTTTTACTGTTGCTAATGATTATTTATCTATTTTTTAAATATTATTAGTGCAAGCAAAAACTTTTTTTAATATGTTTTATAGGATTATAATAAGTTTTTATTATTTAAGTGTATTATTAAAAAAGATTCAATAAACTTAAAAAAAATAATTAAATATCTCTTTATAAAAACCTAACGTCCTAAGGTATGAAACAGAAAAGAAAGACTAGTTGTGAGTCTGTGACTCTATATATTTAATCACTTCAAATAAAAAAAAATTCAGGACTACGAAACCGTAAACACTGTAAAAAAAAAAAAAAAAAAAACTTTTTCTGTTCATAAAAAAACAAAAATTACATTAGAATTCAACTGGATTCCGCGGGGATCAACAAGCCCAATCTGCGATCGTTTGTCATTTCCAGGAAACAACGCCTGCAAGTTTTTCTTGTGCTGAGAGTCAGCAGTGCTGGCTAGTGATTCTCTAATTTGGGCTTCTGTGTGGATGGGAATAGCACCGCCAATGTGTGGTTCACCAGGGGATCCCTTGCGGAGGAAAGGCGTGATTGATGCTGTTACAGATTTTAATAGATTTCAGAAGTTAGCAATTTAAATTAATTAAAATAAAAAATTCAATACTTTATATTAATAAAAATAAATATCTGATTGTTTCTTTAAACCTCACTAGTTTGATGATGATACGATAACTTTTTATATATATATTCTTATTTTATCTTATATACATAACTAAATCTCCTTTTGTATATGAATATTAAATATCTTTTTTCCACATCTCATGATTTGTGAACCTTTTTTCTCTTTTTGGGACGTTTGTCTTATTTTCTATGTCGCAGTTGTATCTATCTCTTCTTTTCAAAGATCATAATCAAACATTACCTTAACAATCTATATCATCATTATGATCTTAGAGTAATTTGAATAAATAAATATTTTTGGATAGTTACACTTTACTTGATGGATATTAAATAAAATATAAGTATTATCAAACTTGACACAGACGTTGTTATTCAGAACCTGACTCAAAATATATATTCATATTATATAGATATAAACACACACACACACACACACACACACATATAATATTTATAATATATACTTCATATATATATTAACTATTTTATTTTTTATTGAATAATAAATAATATTCAGATAATATGTAGATGTCTATATAAATATTTAAACCTAATGAATAACTTATAAAATCTATTTTTTTAATATTTATATATCAACTATTTTTTTTATAGAATAATAAATAATATTCAAATACTATATATATATATATATATTAACTATTCAATATTTTGACATTATTACAAGGACATGAATCATTAAAATAATTACCATTAAGAAAATAATATTTAAAAAGATATACAGAAGTGAAAATCATTAAAAAAAATCATCAAAATAATTATCATTGAAAGGAGGAATCTTGGCCAAACTAATGTTACCTGGTGGATCCTTCTTTCATGAACATTAAATGAACTTTCGGATTAAATCGCTATTTGATATTTGAATCATTATCTTCATCTCCCATCTGCTAACTAAAACTTAATTTCGTCTTAAGGTGCGCGCTTCAAATTTAATAAGCTTCGACTGACCACCAAATATGTTGATAATTTATATTTATGTGGGAATGGCCTTGCCAAAAGATTAAGGAAAGAGGAACAAGAAAATGGAAATAGAAGATGGTAGTTGTCGACAAGTTTCTTTCCGGGCCCAACTAGGCCCATTAATGAGAGGAATCGCAGGCAAGCACTATGGTGATTGTCCATCCCCTCAATAAATAATATAATAGAAATAACCGTGCCAAATTAGCTTCAACCTATGGCCAGTGTCTTGATGAGTAACATCGCCAGATTCACATACTTCACAGTCATGTTTATAAATTGTCAGTGGATATTTAGAGATGATCATAGCAAGAAAAAAGAAAATCATAAGTTCTAGATGTCCAATGTATTCTCCTTAATTATTTTCATAGTTTCGTTGAATTCATTACGGGAAAGACAAACTTTGATCCTACAATCAATAAATTAATGCTTTTCCTGTATGATCACACACACACACACACACACATTTCAAATCACTTACAGCAACATATTACATGTCTAGCTGTGATTAATTGGACAAGATTAAGATCGAACGGTCATGGACTTCCCGCCGACACCGACTAAACAGTCAACAGAAATAAGATGAAAAATATGGGCCATGCAAAATTATGCCCACAAGCAGAAGCATTGAACCTTAAATGATTTACTCATCAAGAAAATCTCTCTCGCTGGTATCATCATTATAGTTGGTGGTGGCGAGGACACGATTCTTGAGCAGTACCCTCTCTGATGAAGAGAGCTATACACGTGGCTGAATGAAAATGAAGTTTGTTATTACAACACAAAGGTTTTTGTTTGGCTGAATCTCAACCACTCGCACTAGCATGAATGATGAAGGATCATGGACGCGTTTAGCTTTATATTTGCAACTACGAAAATTGGATCATGATAAAAGTGGTATTTTCTGATTGATTTTTATGTATTAAAAACGAAGTCATGAGGTCAGACCCCTTCGATCAGGATATATTTAAATCTACTTTTATTGTCTGAATTTATACCTATGATCATGATTAGGCTAAATTAATGCTGAGAAGGAAAGCAAGAAACTTTTTATAATGTTATGTAGCAACTTCCATATGATTCCAAAGCTAGATGCTTCTAACTATATATATATATATATATATATATATATATATATATATATATATATATATATATATATATATATAGCTAGTTAGAAGCATCTTGCGTTGGAATCACGTTTGCATAAAAGTGGTTTGTAGAACATCTACCTTCCTATAAGCCTACGACCTGAATGATTAATTAGTTTTTAAACGCGATATTCAGTTACAGGGCCTAATTAATTTTAAAAGTGTTTTCATTAAGATAATATAATTTTTATTTTTAAAAATATAATTTTCATATGATTCATCAAAATAATTTTATAATACAAAAAAAAATTTTTTTTGTAAGAAATAAAAACACAATTGAACTGTTAAAACAAATACAGCCTTGAGCACCGTTTGGATATTTTCTTGCAGTCTCTTCAAAGCTGTTGTGTTTTGCCGCGCTTCAATTTCCCATTGATTTCACTTTCGTTGGACTAGAAATGTCCGGATCATATTAAATGCTGTTTTTTTAAATATTTTTATTTACAATAGCATATTTTTTTTATTTTTTTTTTAATACTGACACATCAAAACAATTTAAAATATCAAAAATTAAAAAAAACACGTGTAACAAACACTGCCTATCAATGGACTACTGGGAACAGCACATCGGGTCGATCACTAGTTTTTTTCCAACTTTATCATTGACTGCACCTGGGTAGGGAGTGTAGATTTATGGAGCAATTAATACAGGGGACACACCGAACTTGACAAGAGAGAAGGTCTCTGCCATCAAGCAACCAATAAATTAAACCAAGAAACCCCCTTTTTATCTCTTAGAAAGCGGTGTTTGTTGAACAGTCGAAACTTTTTTTTTTATCTCATGATCTTGCTTGCTTAGCCCCGCAGTATAAATTATTATTTTTTTATTAATATGATGTAATTAATTTTACAAATTTTAAAATTAATGATTATATAATTTTTTAATAACCATTATATTAAAAACCTAACGAAACTGAAATCACATTAAAAACAAACCTCGGAGCTCCCGCAGTATAGATTCATGTCAATGGGTGGTGGGCTCGTGCACGAGAAGGAAAGCTTGAAAGTAACTTTTGGAAAGCGAGTTATTCTGAGTAATTAATTCGTTGTCCTTGGAATATTGTTAGGCTACTCTCAATTCACTTCAAACAGGGCCCCACGATTTTTATTTTTATTTTTATTTTTATTTTTATTTTTATTTTTATTTTTATTTTCGGTTAGTTTCATTTGTTATATACTATACAAAAATATACATAAAAATTATCATCTGGTTAAGTAACTTCAAGTGTGAGAAAACTAAGTGATAGTCTTAGTTACTATTATTTAACCATAAACTCTATACACCGGTTAAATAAAAAAAAGTCACCATTAAACTTTTTAACAAAGTGATTAACAAAACAATTAAATGGTATAGATTTGGTTTAGCCATTTGAATAAATAATAAACCAGATTAATATATTTTTTAAAATATTTTATAATATCTTTATTTTTTATATCGAGTTTAGACAATATCAAAAAACAATTATACAATTCGAATATTAAATTTTTACCTAAAAATAATTTTGCTACAAGCCACAACCAGGCGCGGCAACAAGCTATGTGCTGGAGAGTGGTGCTATTGTCATGAATTTAATTAATTCCAAAATCTCATGCTTCACCCTAAAACTAATAAAAACGAGTTGATGTATTTACGATAATGCCATCATCTTCAACCTTACAATCATTACCCGCGTCTCCAACGATGGCAGATGCAAGAGTACAATTCTGAAAACAAGCGCGTTAGTCGTATCTGGGTTTGATGCACGATTCTTTTTCTAAAAGAACTTGCTTCATCTGTATCTCTTCTTCCCTACGTTTCTAAGAAAGGCAACAAATTAATGAAGGAGGCACACCAAACCCCAAAAACCCCATCGTAGGAGCTGGCGAAGTTGGCTTAACATTTTGGCTTTTTTTACTTTAATATACATCGTGTTTATCTCGATTGCCCGTGCCTGGCTTCGCCAGTGGTTGCCGTGCTGCCTGGAATATTCGTCTCCGACTCCTAATTACTACGCTGGCCACACACAGCCTGATGTTTCCTCTGTTTTGCAGGCACATGAAAGAAGCCATCCATGCTGTTATATTAAGCTCCTGGTCTTCTGCTGCCATGGTTTCCTGTCTTTATTCGGAAGATCAAACTCCATCCATATTCATGGAACGTGTGTAATAACAGTACACTAACAAAGAAACTAGATTTTACAAATCAAATGTGGGGTTTACACCAGTATAGTTCGCACCCCTCGCCCTGCAGATATAATCAATTCAAGGCAGTAGAACAGGTTGGATCCTCCATATGTCTCTGGCATACTCACGAATCGTTCTGTCACTGCTGAACTTGTACGAGCCAGCTGTGTTCAAAATCGACATTTTTGTCCATCTCTGCCCCAGTTATCATTGAATTTATCAGCACACATCTAGCATTGCAAGCAATCCACCAGGCATGCTTCTATATATAATAATTTCATACATCTATAAATATAAACTCTAGGCATGGATGTAAAAATGATTTTACCTGTGGAGCCAATCACCTGCAGCTACATATTTTACAGGGTTGCATTTGCAAGGGAGTACATACATGCAGGATATTCATATACATTGTACATGTATGTTTCATTGAAGTTCAAAGATGGTTAATCAGATTGATTTCATTCTTCAGATTTCTATGCCTTTCTTTTATAAACTAACTATAATTTTTTTTTAAATACTGTTTATCAGTCATGGTGGCTGATAAATTTTAGTGCTTGTCTGTGTGTTTAGCAGATACTACTTACTTTCTGATCTTTATATGCCTCGTCGACCTTCTCCTGGCACTCTACATAACTAGGGAAATCCTTGCCAACAAGGAAATAATCAGCCCGGCCATAACCTTCATTTCCTTCCAAGGATCCCATGAGTTCTTCATAGTTGTAATGGCCAAATACACCATTTCTGACAAACGCCTTTACTTCTTCGAACCTTGGATCAGGAATAAACTGCAAACAAGATGAGATGATAAAGTGACTTGGATAATGATAGACTCACTTTTTATTTTTGCCTCAGTTTAATTTAAAACAGGGAGTTGATAGCGGAGTTTTGGTCAGATGTCATGAGAAGTTCTGGAAATCAGAAGAGAATGTTTGGGAAAGTGAAAAAAGAATGCAGTCTTGTACAGAAGACCTACTTTTCCCTCGGCCCTTTCCTTTCTCAGGCCAGCAATTTCGTGAGCCTCTGCACCGAAGAGGAAAAAATTATCTTCGCCAACCTCTTGCCTTATTTCAACATTGGCTCCATCTAAGGTGCCAATAAGAATGCAGCCATTCATTGCAAACTTTATATTGCTGGTTCCACTGGCCTCCATTCCAGCCGTGCTGGGCAATCAAATAATAAGATACAGTTGCATCAATAACTAAAATCTTGAATTAATAATGGAGCCAGCATCCCACAGAAACTTCTAACAATAATTAGCAATCTTGATGTAATTTGGCAGGCTTTTTTGGCGGTAATTCACAAGTTTCTTTTGTCAGATTTGTGGCAGTACGTGCCAAGGATATTGAACACATCTTATTCACCTGAATTGCAAGGAAGAAAAGAAAGGAAGCCCTGTAATTCTGAAGTAACATAAATACCTGATGTGCTGCGAAAGCTCGCTTCCTGGAATCAGCACTTCTGCCGCACTGACGTTGTAATCAGGTACAAAGACAACCTGAAATAAGAGTGACAAACAAGAAAGCAAATATGAGAAGAGCCGACGATTTTCAGCCATCAGGATTTGGACATAATTGATGAGTATCGACGATCACTTAGCCAAGCCATACCTTCAAGAGATCGCCAATGTCTGCATCATGATTAACAGTAGTTCCCACATCTGTGATAAATTTCACAATTCTTTTGGCTTGGACATATGTAGCGAATGCTTTGCCTCCAAATATACATACCCGAGGAACATACCTTGCCTTTCTTTCCTCAGGACTCATTTCTTTCATTTTCTTATAGCGATATACAATTCCCATTATATTCAGTAACTGCCGCTTGTATTCGTGCATGCGCTTTACCTGAGAATTAGAATTATTATATTACTTATAGACTCGAGATACTTTTCATTTTTAAATAAAATAAAGATGAAGAAGCTATCCTTTAAGATATACTTTATTTTTTGCTCAACATATCTTGTATCAACAAAAGTGAGAGCAGTACAGTTCAAAAAATGATTATCACCATTGTCAACTATTCAATTTCTTACTCGGGGCTTTTTAGTACCAGAAACCAGACATGAAGCACCAGGAATAAATACTGAAATGACTTCCAATAGAGTTGTATGATCAGATAAAACAGAAACAGATCAAGGCAAGGATAGGCAGGAAATAACCTGTACATCAAACATTGCATCGGGATTGACAATATATCCAGTCTTTTCTTTAATGAAGTCCGCAACCTTGATCTTGTTTATTCTTTTGGCTTCCCTCCACTCAGATTGGAGATCTTCATTATCAGAAAACTGCAAAAAACTTCATTTATCTGTCAAAATCTAATTTGTATAAAGCTGACGAGATCAAATTTACTGTTGTCCTGAAATGTAAATGGAAAGACACGCATGCATGCAAGAGTGGCACATCAAAAATATGGGTGTCAGAATGAATTTCAAGTGAAATTCCAATTAAAATGTCACCAGAGATCTAAGTTGAGCACAGGGCAACCTGTAGGTTGTAATGTACCAAATAACAATTTACCTTTGCTAGTGTCGACAGTTTCTCCGTGTTTAAGACCCAATCATCTGTTCCAGTCCACTTGGTTATGATTTCACTGAGAACTGGATTGCAGAAACGAATCCATCTTCTTGGTGTCACCCCATTTGTTTTATTCTGAAACTTCTCAGGCCACATCTGCCAAAAAGCAATGGATACTGAAATTACTTATATCCTGAAGAACATTCAATGCACAGTAGTCCTGAAGAAATACAAGATCTCATAATTTACTTTTATCCTCAATAACATTCCTGCAATTTCATGATCAGAAAGTGATATGAGAAGAAGAAGAAGAGAATACTAATTAACTTGCCTTATAGAACTCATTAAATACTTCATTTTTTACTATTTCACTGTGAATCTCAGCAACTCCATTTACAGCAGACCCGCCGACAACGCATAGATTAGCCATGCGGACCGTCTGTGGCAGATTTGGATCTGGCTCAAATGTCACCACATCTTTCGCTTTAGTTTCCTGTTCTTCAGACTGTTCTTCATCAGTAGGTTCAGTTTCTTCATCTGAGACTTCAACTTCCTCAATGGAGTCAACAGCAGAACTTTCTTCTGGTTTAACTAACAATTCTAGAACGGAGTCAGGCAATTCAATGTTATCAAGAATTCTCATTTGCTTTAGCTTATGCTGCAACAAGTCGAGATTTTCTGTTCCATACTCCGCAATTATGGTACGAATCAGCTGGATAACAGAATGGATATACGGCAAGTGACAACAGAATTGAAGAGAAAAAAGTCTATATAATTAATGTCTGAAAAAACCATACCATCTCTTTAATCTTACCTCTTCATCAATCATCCTAATGATCTCAACATGTCGTGGCAGAAGTTCCTGCAAAAGGTCTAAGCTCCATTTCTCCAGAGCCTCAGGAAGAACTGTGTGATTTGTGTATGCAACAGTTCTGCACAAATCACAGAATCCTGGGGGTTATTAGCAACCACAACTAGAAACAAACATATAGTCACTTCATGTGTAAGGAAAATTATTATACTGGAGCAGTGATCTTTGTATGGATCCACTATAAATTAATTCAAGTGCGAGCAGATATGCAGCAAGACACATTCATACGCTGTGAAACAAGCATAGTTTCATTGCTGCCCCACTGGTTGCCACAGGAGTGCAAAGCCCATTTAGAGAAGTACCTCTGAGTAATATCCCATGATTCCTTCCAGCTCAAACCCTTCAAATCTATCAAAATTCGTATCAGCTCCGGGATGCAAAGTGTTGGATGAGTGTCGTTCATTTGCACTGCAACCTTTTCAGGAAACTTTTCCCAGTTTACAGGCTTCCCTGATCTCTTCTCAAAGTGAGCGATGATATCTTGGAGAGATGCAGAGCATAGTGTATATTGTTGCTTCAACCGTAGAATCTTGCCCTCTATTGATTCATCTCCAGGGTATAATATGTAGCAAATCTGATCACAACAAATCATTCAACTTTGGTATTAGAAACACTAATAAACCATTTCTAATCCGTACAGATATTTATTGAGGTGCTGTTAACAAATCTGGACAGAAACACACTTCCGCATATAATTTGCCATATAGTGCTCAAGTGAATCTTAAAATTTCAGTGTCTTAGTTTGTTGATTATAAACAGATTCATGAGATTAGCTGCTATATGATTGTTACTTCACAGACCTTTTCAGCATTCTTTAGAGCTGCACACGCCTTGGCATGATCTCCATCATTATAAGCACGTAAATCAAATTCATTAGGAGCAACTTTAGTGGACCACAATCTAAGGTTTATTGTGGTTTTAGTTTTATATCCAGGAATTGGGACATCATACGCAACAGCTGTGATGTTTTCTCCTCCAATCCATTCTTTACTTCCATCGGGCTTGGAAATAACTTCTCCGTAGAATTTAACAGAATAGGAGACATCATTTCTTACAATTTCCCATGGATTGCCCATCTGCCAAGAGATGCTTCAATTATCAAACAAATAGAGGAACATATAAATTATGCAGTACCCATAAAAGCAATCAGCTTGGAAATTCATGTCAGTAAATCTTCAAGCTAAATTTAAGGGGCTATACAAAAAAAAGATGATAATGAAGCTTCAACAATACTAAACTCGATTGAGTACCTCAAGCCAATTTTCTGCAACTTCCTCCTGACCATCTTTTGTGATTAGCTGTTTGAACAATCCATATTTGTACCTGAGTCCATACCCCCATGCAGGATAATTCAGTGTTGCCAACGAATCCAGAAAGCAGGAAGCAAGTCGCCCTAAGCCTCCGTTTCCCAGTGCAGCATCTGGTTCCTGGTATTCGTAAATTTAACAGAAAAAATTCAGAATGCTTATACATAATGTTCAATAGATGTATTTATAGGAATGCCTAATAGAGAACAGCATCAAAAATCTTGGCAAAGGTTTCAATGACTGTGTTCCAAATCCCGATTCAATAGCTTAAGATTTAGTAAATAATTTAATTCATTCCATGTAAAAACTGTTTCGAAACCAGTGATTTTACGGAAAGAAAGTCAGACTGTTGTGAGAGTTGGATGCACCATTAGGCAACGCTATTTTGAGTTAAGAACATCTTACATGCCCAGCTACATTCTCTAACTCGTGGCCCAACTTTCTCAAAGCATCAGCATAAGCTCCTGAAAGCTCCAAGTTCCCAATGGCATTTAGCAATGCTCTGCCCTGAAACATAAAAGAAACACAGCACATAGCAAATTAATCATCACCAAGAACTAACCGAACTAGCACAGTAGGATTGATTTTCAGTTGTTGTTGCCACCAGAAAACCGACAGTACTGAACCTGTAGATACTCCATAGACAGGTAATAAGCCTGCTTCACATTCATCTTCTCATAGTACTTATATGTGGCATTCCAATTTATAATCAGCGAGTCGCGAACGCTTTCTGCTGTTGCTACAAATGCCTTGGGAAGATCAAAGTGTTCTGGAGAGAATAATGGTGTGAACTCTGCATGGTATTGAATACTAGCTGCAATAGATGCTGAATCGGGTTCGGGGGTCTCTAAAGACGCACACAAAAACACATGAAAAATATCAGAAAATGCTATTGAACGAGAGAACGGAAAACTGCAAAAGAAACTAGAAACGGAAGAAATTTTTTAGAAGTACAATAAGAACCTTCTCCATTGACTGAGGGATCTTTCAATTCTTGCCTTCGGTCACTAGCAATGTTCTTGACGGACAAGTTTCTTCTTGCTAAACGATTGAAAAATCGTGGGGTTCTAACAAGGAAAAGATTTGAATGACTGGCTCTGTAGTTGAAGCCCGAAACAAAGGTGGAACATGAAACTGAATTCGATTGAGCTGCAGAGAATGGTAAAGTAGACATTAATTGTTTTTGCTCTCTGCTCTTGGTTAGATAGATTGAACAGAAAATGAGTGAAAGAGAGAGTAGCCTCTTTTCTTTTTTGTCTTCTTATCTTCGCTTTCTTTTGGTGCCAGTAGCATGACTTCATGTTCAAAACGAGGGAAACATTATTGATTGTCGTTTTCGGTCACTTGTTAATTACTACAAGGAATTAACTCCCCGCTAGTTTGATGATAGTGTATCTGCTGCTTACAAATTTACAAAACTGGATGTCTTTTTCTAAAAGATATTTATGCTTTGCTTCAGAGAAGAAAGCAGATTTCTCAATTCCGTTTCGGGAATGATTCGGTTTTAAAAAAGTTATATTGTTTGTGTGTATATATATAATTAAATATATTAATTAAAAAAATAATTTAAAAATAAAATAAAATAATTTAGAATTATACAATTTAATCTAAAAAACACAATAAAATGATTTTTCTTATGAACATGTATAATATTATAAGAATGGCATCATCAATCTCGCAAGGTAATGACCTTCTTTGATTGCTCTGAAATTTTAACATAATATACAAAAATATATCAAGAGACTCCTCGTAAAATTTCATCTCAATCTAACGGTCGGATTAAGAGATATGATTGATATTATAAAATTATTCATTATTTTAAAAAAAAAATACTATTTAAAACAAAACGTACCGAACAAAACCGGAATGTCTAGGATAAAATTTTCAAAACAGGTCAAAATTTTAAATGAAATAAAAATTAAACTATTTTATCTTATTTTTTTAAATGATATTAAATATTTCGACTTTTTCAATCAAAAATGAAATGATAACAGCAACACTGGGAAGGATTGCCAGTTAGCCACCCTTTCAGCGTTGCAGCTGGCCAAATTCTATGAGTCGAGTGCCTGAAGACATGAGTTTCTGTTGTATCTTCAGTCTTCCCTTGCAAGATTAATCTACCATTTGTTCTACGAATAGCAGCGAAGAGTCATCTTGTTGAGCACTGAGAATTGGGCCCTTATTACCTTTTTGAGTCAACAGCTAGTTAGGCTTGATCCCATAGGAAACAGAACTTGAAAAGTAACTGGGCCTGGCTAGAATCATCCATGGATCATGACCCAACCAAACTAATGAACTAAATAATCTTTCTTTAAAAATTGAAAACGTCAATTATTTTATTGCAGATATTTGACCCGGGCCATAATTTTCTTAAAAACAAATCTTGTTGGAAGGATATTTTGATATGATTTTTTAAATAAAAAAAATGAAAGTGTAAATAGAAAAGTTTATATAGTTATTTAATTAAATAAATTCATAATCATCTATATAAATAAACAAAAAAATCTTTAAAATAATAAAAGACCTATTTCGTTGACATAAATTAAAGTTAATCACAACAAAAAATTAAAAAAAAAAAGAGTAGTGAAATAAAATCTCTAACCATATCAACTCTTAAAACTCGTGAGCCGTTTTATTAGTTTGAAAGTGTAAGAAAAAACATGAACTTAGTCTTTAACAAATCAAATATTTATGAAAAAATAAAATTGTCTCTTAGGTGGTCTTTTTTTTTTTTTTTTGATTTGTAGAGCATAAAAGTCCATGCATAATTTTATATATAAAAAAAACACAGATATAAATACCCATGGCCAGCTGTTTATTTTTTTTAATGTGGATTAAATAAATATTTTTACTATTTATAAAAATAAAAACAACCCCTGGCTAATTGATCTTTGGAAAAAATGAAACCAAGATAAACAATTTTTTTCTCTAACTCAACTATAATAATGAAGTCTTTTATATTTATATGCGGAGTAAACTATACAATATTTTGAAAACGCGTATAGAGAAGGGAAAGAGGACAAGAGAGTCGCAACGGTCTGAAAATTAATCAAAGGTAGACTCTGCTTCCTTTTCCACAGGGACGAGATTTCAGATTAGAGAGAAAGATCCTTTCTTGTTTTTCGTGGCGCCCCCCATCTGTTTGATTTTTTCGAACAGAGACAGATAGACAGACGATATTGCTAAAAATTCTCTCTCGTCCTTGTATTACTTGTATCGGAAGGAGTTTCATAAACAAGCCTCCCTCTGGCTCTATTCTTCTGCAGGAAACCTTTCTTGGCAATCGTCCAAGAATTATAATTTGTTCTCTCATTCTTTCATTCGGGTATCAGGTACCCATTCTTGTAAAGCTTTCCTTTTTTTAGTGCTGGTGATTTTGTTTTGAATTTCCCTTTATCTTGCATTTCTTTAAAGCAAGATTTTCCCCCCCCTACTTTTTCCTTCGTTGTTTGATTCTTATGCTTTTTTTCGTGATCTCTTCTCATTGAAAATATGATTTAATTTTCTCGATAAGGTGAAAGACCCGGAATTGAAATTAGAACTCTGTTTTGTATTCGTTGGAACGTTTATTTTCACTCTTCTGGGCCAAATTCCGTTGTGCGTTTCATTTATTTGGCATCTCTTTTTGTTGTTTTTCAAGACGCGAGACAACCAAGTGGAGCAGTTGTGATCCGTTCATATTTGTTTAACTTTAACGTGTTCCGAAATGCAGCTTGCAGTTTCTGGTTCTCTCTCGTTTTTCTCATCTATCCATGTCAATCGGAGTTATGTTAGTAATTAATTTATGGGTTTTTCTAGTGTTTGTGTTTGTCTTGAGATTTTAAAAAAATGGTTGGAAATCACCTGTTAGCATCATGAAGCATTTATTTCGTTAAGGAAAGAAAATGGAAAGGAAGAAAAATCTTCATCGTCATTGCAGCTGATCGGCGTTTTTTTTGCTTAGGTACCAGAATTGAAGTTTCACGCGGACAATATTGTTCTCTTTTTCCTGGTTTTGCACTCTCAACCAAGCAAGCCTTCAATTGATGTGTTCAGTCTTTGCTCATACTCAAAATGTTTGGATTTAGGAAATCTCCTGCGAATAATAAAGCTACCAAGCAAAGTTCATTGAACCCTCCAGCCTCGTCTACCTCTAACCCTTTTGATTCAGATGATGAATCCAATGCCAAGCAAACACTTCATCACGGAAAACGAACTTCTTCCGAGCCCATGCTCAATCTCCCCGATAATGCTTTCGATGATAAAGACAGACTCAAGAATGATTTCCGTGACTCGGGAGGGCTAGAGAACCAAAGTGTTCAAGAACTGGAGAAATATGCAGCCCACAAGGCTGAGGAGACAACAAACAGTGTTAATAACTGTCTCAGGATTGCTGAGGACATCAGACATGATGCTACAAGGACTCTTGATATGTTGCATGCTCAGGGTGAACAAATCACCAGGACCCATAACATGGCTGTTGATATGGATAAGGATCTCAGTAAGGTAAGCTCAATGTGTTGTTATGAAATCATTTTCCATATGCATTACTCGAGGCGGAAAACTGATTGTTGTTCTATTAAAAAGATGATAATACTGAAATTTTAATCTTTATTATCTTCAGAGTTCAGGCTCGGTTCATTTTGGCTGATTTCGCTCTTTGAATATAAAATAAATCCATCAGCCTAGGATCAGTTCTCAAGAAATTTTCTTGTTCTCTGACTCGCTGCAATATCAAATCCATAGCGCATTATGTTAGGTTGAGCAATGTGTGTGTTTATGTCATCAACAGGGCCTTTTCCTATATGCCTCTACGAAGATAAATCTGTTTCAGTTGGATTTGATAACTCCACCAAGGATTTTTCCATACAAATCTCCATGCAATTATTGAGCATATGCTTATTGAAAGGAAAAACAGAGTCTTGGAATGCAACACTTTTTACACACATTACCTCATAATGGATTGCCATCGAAGAGCATATCTGATTGTTTTAAAAATACTTTTTTTCCCCTTTGATTTCATTGGTCTTATTACTTGGATTCCTTTCACAGACATATTACCACTGTCAGGGATAACTTCTAATGATTTTATACTGCTATTTTGCCAGGGAGAGAAGCTCTTAAACAATCTCGGGGGCATCTTCTCTAGGCCTTGGAAGCCAAAGACGACCCGGGACATAACAGGACCTTTGATCACAGCAGGTTTCCATTATTACTGATTTGTTTAATTTTTTTTCTAAAAAATCGTTGCCTTGAACATAAGCTTATGTTCTTCTATGATCTGCTTTACTGGATACAGATAAGCCATCCAAAGCAAACCAATACAACAAAGGAGAAAGAGAAAAGCTGGGGTTAGCTCCTAAAGGACGTTCAGCTATCACAACACCTCCTCCTGAACTGACAAATGCCCTGCAGAAAGTCGAGGTTAGTGTACTTACTGGTGATTAGAACTTGGGAGGATAAAAGTGCAGTGTAAGGCTGAGATTCATGCATATACGGGTTTGCTGATACCAGGTAGAGAAGGCAAAGCAAGATGACGCGCTTTCAGATTTGAGCAACATCCTGGGTGATTTAAAAGGCATGGCAGTTGACATGGGAAGTGAACTTGACAGGTCAGTTTGATGTAACTCTTAATTGAAAAAGTAAAATGTCAAGGGGCATTACACGTTCAAAATTAACATTTTTGCTTCACTTCCAAAAATATTTCTCATCGTCAACTTTGAAAAGCAACATTTTATGTGAGCCAAGCTACTCGATGTTCTAACCAATGTCGCTAACGCAGGCAAAATAAAGCCCTAGATCACCTTGGTGGTGATGTGGATGAGCTGAACTCTCGAGTGAAAGGAGCTAATCAACGTACACGCCATTTGCTTGGGAAGTGAAACACTGGGCAGCAACGGCATTCTATTGACATCTTGATGAAGGCCCTGCTGTATTCAAAGAGAGTGCGTCTCTTTCAAGATATTGTTAATAAAAAGTTATGTTCTTTGTTTCTTCGGCATATAATTTCTCCATGTGATAGATTAGGAGAATTGCGGCTAATGATCTTCTACTGACCGAAAACAAAAATAGAACAGCAGAATTTCTCGTGAAATTATGTCAGCTCTGTAGCAAATGGGGGTGAAACTCAAAATACGTTAGAAAGCACGGTCGGTGGAGCCCATTGCGGTAGCCAGAATGGAAAGCAATTTATAAACACACGCAATGGACTCTATACACAGAGTAGCTTTTACTCCATTAAAACATGTGGCTACAAAAGCGTAATCATACAATCCGTTTTAATGCTATTATTATCATAAAATACAGAACAAAGATTTGGTATTTACATATACAAGTACGATGAGCTAGTTTTTTTAGCAAACTTTATTTACCAAAAGCAGTAGGAGGGCTTCATTTTCTCTGAAAACAAAAGGAGACGGCTTCATTTTAGCGCACCAAAAACTTTGACGACCCATTGCACACACGCTCCAAAAATACAAGGAACCATGTCGAATAGCCCAGCATCATAATTTCCTCGTAATCTTTCATGTCTCCTCACTTTTCACAGGAGTCCAGCTGGGCCTGTTACCATTTTTCTTCATGGAAAAGGAAGCGTAGCCAAGAATATAGCCCACAAAAACCCCAAGGACAAGAACGCTTGCCCCCTTGACATACCATGAGAACGTAGAATCAACCACCCCAGTCCTGGCTCCACCATCCACACCAAAGCTGTCATCACCACTGACAACTTCTCCAGATGCCAAAATCTCAACCATATCGTGAATCTGTCCATCATGATTACCTACATAAGTAAGTGTTAGCTTCTCTTTTGTGGCAACCAATTTGGTGTACCCAAACTCCCCACCACGGTACATGGACATGGCTGGCTGTGGGAAAATTGGATCATTCGGGTGGTCTGCTCTTGGCTCCCAGATGGCCTGCCAGTCTTGTCCTGCCATTCCAATCACAGCATGGACTGGAAATCCCTTCCAAGTGCTTCCGCAGATGAAGTTATTCACTGGACAAAACCTTTCATATCTATGCACATGACCCCACAATGCAAGGGTAACGTTGTTTTTTGTAAACAAAGGTTCCAAGTGCTCAAGCATTTTGTTCCTCATCGGGGCATCCCTGTTTTCATTGCTAGAAGTATACATTGGTCTGTGCCCCTGGACTACCACAAAAGGAGTCTTGCTCCGGTTAACTGATTCCAGATCATGCTTTATAAAGTTATATTGGCTGCTTCCAGAAACAAAATTGGTCTCAGTTGATATATACACAAAATGTACAGCCCCTGTGTCAAAAGAATAGTAAAGGTTTCGGGTTGCAGGAGCTCGGGTCCCAGTTGAGTCTGAAGAGTTCCCTGGCATGTTAAATTTAAGGCTGTAAGGAACCCCGCATTCACCGCCACCATCTGTTCCGTAAACTGCATAGGCCCAATCTGGTTTCCATGGCTGCAAAGGCCAATCGTACTCGTGATTGCCAATGCACACATGGTATGGCACTTTGGAAGCAACAGGTTCTACTTGAGTGAAAAAATGATCCCACAGCCATGAGTACCCTCTTGCATAG
Organism: Salix brachista; assembly: GCA_009078335.1. NCBI lineage: Eukaryota > Viridiplantae > Streptophyta > Magnoliopsida > Malpighiales > Salicaceae > Salix > Salix brachista. The sequence goes on from CM018581.1 coordinate 12,301,798, forward strand.
CTGATATCTCCTATATGAGAAATAAAAGCATGCTTGTCACCAATAGCTTCTATGTCACGTAGGATCCACTTCATAGTTGCTATGCTTTCATCTTGTGTACGGATAAAGGTAGCATATGGTGTCGATGTTCCCATGTCTCCAAACAGGAAGGCTATTGTTTCGTCCGAGTCTCCATTCCGAGAGACAAAGCTCTGAGTTGTGCTCCAACCCTTAGAGTCGCTTCCAACCTGTTATCAAAACTTTCTAACTCAGATGGTGGGCAAGCTAGATAATTGAACTTCAACAACTATAGTTGTCGCTGCAATGAAGTTAGGCGTGTCATCTGTGTAAGAAATAGATAATACAACCTTCATCCACACATGAACATGATAAAGAGAAATCAGGTGAATATAGATCAATGTTAAGCTGGTCATATGAAAAGAGCCAACGAAAGCAGAATTTAACACTGGATGACCATGAAAACTATGATTGACTCCAGATTTGATAATTGATGTCAGACTGGTTCTCAAAATGTTATGTTGTTTGGCAGTCGGCGCAAGACATGGAAAATGAAATGAGATTGAAACAACTTTTCAAGCCAAAAATGTAGTTTTAGAAGAAAACGAAAATGCACTTTAGAAAAGCAACTAAAATCCAAAAGTCAATCTTTCACTCAATTATCAATCTCATGAAAAGCATGAGCATGGCACAGGCAGAAGAAAACTTTGCCTTTTTCCATCTAGCTTTCATCCCTAGAGGCATTGGTTGTATGTGATTATATGAAAACAGAAAAAGAAATCCTACCATGCTGCAAAATCAAGGTAGCTCCAGAAAAGCAACCAATAAACCGTGCAGCAAAACAAAATTGAACTCTTCCAACCTAAATTATGGACTAAGAGAATGGAAATGAGCAAAAAGAGAGCTTATTTCTCATGTCTGAATTATAAATTATAAAGAAAGAAAAAAATAGATTAAACATCAATTAAAAACTAGATTACCTGATAATAATACCTAACGCCTTTCTTTAAATCCTTCATTACCCCATCATGGATCCAACCCGGATCTCTCCACCCAATACTCCCATTTGCCGGAGTATCACACATATCCTCCCGTTCGTACCTCACCACACGTGCCACACTCACGCGGCTCCACTCCCCGTCCCTCTCTCCCCACTTCACACTCCTCTCCTCTCCATCACCCACCACAAACATCACCCTCATCTCGTCCTCGACATCGGTATATGCCAAATGGATCTGCTCTGGCCCGTGACCCGGCTCGAACACGACAACATCCGACTCCGCCAGCAAATGAGCCGTCCCAGGGAGGGGATTGTGATCATGGTCATGGAGTTTGGGGTTGATTTCGGATTCGGTCCAGCGGAAGATCCGGAAAGAGTAATTGGAGCGGAGGTTGGTGATGGGCAAGGAAATGGAACCCGACCCGGATTTCCATGAAGGAGAGGAAGAAAGGAACTTGTAGCCAATGAAGTGGTCGTGAGGTGAGTCAGGAGGTGAATAGAGCCCGAGCCAGTCGAGTTTGGAAGGTGAGTCGACGTTGGACCAGGAAATTGTTACTATGTCACCGGATTTCTGGAGGGTTGTTGGAGTCACGGAGATGGTGACTTCGGAGAGGGAAGTTTGAGTGACGAGGGAGATGAGGAGGAGAAAGAGAGGCAGCTTCATCATCTTTTGTTTGAAATAACGAAGGCAAGGCAGAAACTAGAAGGTGACTTAGATTAATGTTGTTGAGATCTGGACATGAGGAAGACGAAGGGGTTCTTTTTTTTTTTTTTTTTTTTGAGATTAGATATGGGAGGCCGCTATCGTTTTTTATATGTTTTGTTTTTTTGTATTAAAACAATATCTTGGCATGCACTTATAAGATGGTGGGATGGTTAAATGTTTCTTTAGTAATAATCAAGTTATTTTTTTATGGGATTAAATTTAAATTCCTAAGAAATATATTTTATGGATTTAAATAAATAAATAAATAAAATATCAATTATTTCAAGTTTTTATAATAAATATACGCTCTAATTTTAAAACCATCATCCGAACTTAGTAAACACCAACGATATAGATTGCGTGCACAAATATAAACGGAGTCAAAGTTTCGTGCAAAAGGAGCAACCCAACGGCCTTTAGCTAGATAATTCCAATGCCAGGCGTGGTTTTAAAGATACGTGTGTTATTTTGCCTAGTTATAATTAGTTTGATTAAAAAAATAAAAATAATCACAATTAATCCAGCCCACCCAGCCTTGGTCACCACAACCGCTACTATGACTGGCATTAACCGCTGCTATGAGCTAGCTAGCTCTTTCAAGAGGGCACACTCCTCGTGATCTCATCAACCATCGTATATAAATTATAATGTCCTTGAATAGACATGAAGACCATGCCATTATCTGTAACACCTCTCTCTACATGTAATCACGGAAATTGAATGATTATCAAATCAAACGGTAGAGGACATCCGTGTTTTCTAGATTTACAAAAATATAATATTTTTTATTAATTTTTTAAATTCTATTTTCAAATCAATATAGATATAAAACACAACAAAAAACAAAAAGTTTATTTTGGCTAAGTTAAATACACATCATCTACTTAAAAGTTACCTTCTATTGAGCTATATTTTTTTTATTAGGAATTGACAAGGTCATATTAACGTATCTCGTTTTAAATTTACGAGAGCAACACAACCTAAACAAACAATTCTTTACTCTCCAGATTTCTTCCAAAATAAAAATGGGATTTATTTTTTTCATTAACACCGGATAATCGTGATAAAAAAGATTTCCCGAGAGAAACAACCTATACTTTTGGTATATAAAAATATGATCCCGGTAAAAAAACAAAACTAAATGGACTTTGATGTAATATAAAGTAACAAGTATCTATTTGAGAGTGTGATTAATGTTATTTTTTAAAGTATTTTTTGTCAAAAATACATCAAAATAATATTTTTTTATTTTTTAAAAATTATTTTTGATATCAACACGTAAAAAAATCAATTTTATTTTCAAAACACAATGTGAAACCACCCCATATAGTTCACAACTGTATAATTCATTTTCTATTTGAGATGATATAGAAAAAAAGAAGGTGGAGAGAGGCCTAGCTTCCGTCGAGTAATTTGTCGATGCTTGAAATGGAAACAAAGACAAAGATGCAGCCATGAGTTTAGAAAAATCATGATATAGTAACAGTACTATGAATTTCTTAATTGGATTTTCAGTCAACAGTTCTAACTCCCCCCCCGAAAGTTTTTAATATTGCAACTCAGCCCAATTAATTAATCAATCATCAAATCAGACTAGTCAACTTCACTAAAAAACAAGAAAAAAAGAGTCAACACCCAATAATTCAAATGAATTTAATATATTTGACATCAATTTAAAATATATTCAAACTCTCATTCCATCTAACCTCCCCCCACCCCCTCTTAAAGAATTGTCTTTAATCATCCCTGCAATCAATTAATTGAAATATAAATCTAGGGTTTCTGGGCTGCTACATGCCCTACAATATTATCTTCACATACATATATTCGTGACTAATTTGATGGGAAAGATAATGCCACCTCGACAAAAGTGGCCCCCTTTGTTCTTTGGCGAAATTATATTCGTTCATGTGTCTCTTGCTTGGCATTAAAACCCTTTTTTTCTAATTCTATCCCCATCTTCCTTCCCTTTCTCATCATTTCTCTCCAAGCCATCCCTTCTATCTCCCTTCGATCCCTCTATCTCCCTTTCAACCATGAAGAACCCTCTTTCTTCATCAGCCTCCTTGTCTCGTCGGCGCCGCCTTCTACTCTTGACGCTCCTCCTCTTCTCTGTCATATCAGCAGCCACCAGAATCCCTAGCTATGCTTCACTTGATATCTCTTCAAGAAACCACCACGACAGCTTCAAGAGTCGACGCCATTCTTGTAGTTCTTTCCCTCGTAAAAGTACTTCACGTTTCTGGTGCATCCAGTTTCAAATGAACGGGGGGCGACATCTCCGGCCACCAGTACCACCACCACCTAGCGAGATTGATCCAAGATATGGTGTAGAGAAGAGGCTAGTACCTTCTGGGCCCAACCCTCTTCATAATTGATCAGAGTTCCTGGTTCTCATCACCGTAACTCTATATTTAACCAGAACTGTCAATACCATCTTTTTTCTCTTCAGTACTACCACTTGGCACTTGCTACTAAATATATATGGGTAACTCAATTCCTCCTATATTTGGCCAAGATTTTCCTCTTTCTTGAATTATAATTAAATGATCTCTTGCATTTCTTCCGGTCTTTCTTCGTCCCTACGTCATGTGCCCTTCTCATGCCTGCCTTAATTATTTCTCGAGCATCCGATCGATCGATGGAATTCTTGGAATTAGGAGAGTTGATATATATGTTAATGGATATACAGTGGCTACTATGCATGCAGAAAAGATCAGCTATATATCTTTGCCTGCCGGCTTTCGGGTTTGTTATATAGCAAGGTCCGAGGAGACAATATATATATATATATATATATATATATATATATATATATCATGAATTTATTGCTATTTATTATCAATTAGCTAGGTTGTGCTTTTAACGAGACGATGGCTAGCCTGTAACGTGTAATGTGGGAGAGGGCAAACAATTTTCAGGACCGGGATTAAGCATCTTGTACGTACAAGCATGGAAATGGTCTACTTGTCATGACCATTTAATTAGCTATATGTGGATGGATTTTGGTGGAGGTGGACTTCAAAAGAAACCCCTGAGTTGCATTAATTCGCAGCTGTACTAGAAAATGTCGTTCAGAAAATATACAGAGGCCAAGGGCAAATTTGTCTTCTCCGAGAATAATGTGAGTCTACGACCTTCATCCTAATTAATATCGGTGGTGTATAGTTTAGTTGATTAATCTAAGATCATTTCTGGTACAATGTAAGAGTTCATTTTCTTTACGCTCCTGCCCTCCCTCCCTCTCTCAGCTTTGTCGTCATTGATGTATTGATCATGTTCAGTTTTCACATGTTTTTGGATGACGACACAAATCACTGATGAGCTAGCACTCTAATCGGGCAAGACATCTCGGCCGGCAAGTTTATATATATATATATATATAGCACATGAGTAGTATGGAAATGGGTAATGCAAAGATGTTCGCTCGAATCTATGCAATAACCTTTCCTATATCGTGGTTTCACATCACAACATTGAAGAAACACGGGCGCACACGTCACCTTTTCAACCGGACACGACCAGAATGCCATCCAAACATCCACAGCATAGTTTAACTAAGATTTTTGCCAAGGGAATTGCACCTTCAGGTGTTCTCATTTGGGTTTTTTTTCTCGTTTTTACACATGAGGTGGGTTTAGCAACTCTTACACTAGCGTGTATCAAAAATATTTTTTAGATTTTTTTTATTCTTGATATTAAAAAACACTATTTTAATATATTTTTTCAAAATAAATATACTTTTAAAATATATACAATATCAAATAGGCTACACCTGCAGTACATGTGTCCAATAAAAAAAGCAGAAGTAAATAGATAACAGTGCCAGAATTCAAATAAAAGTTTCAATTTTTTAATGGGCGACCCAAAAAAAATTTAATGTTCACTTGAATGGAAGTAGATGCAAGATTATTATTTTTTTCTATTACAAGAGGATTCTCTTTAATCAAAACTAAAACCCTTTTCAATTGATTTTAAAAATGTACATTTCTGATATAGTATATTAGGAAAAAAATAATTAATCTCAATGCTTAAACTCATCAGAAAGTAGAGGAATGAAGCGAGTATTTTTAATCATCTTACCATTTACTTAGAGTGTGTTTGACATTGCTTTTGCTTTTGCGATTGAGGTTGAAAAAAAGCAGTTTTAAAAAAAGCGTTTTTACTGTGGTTCAAAATAAGCAGTGAAGTGTTTGGTTAAAACTGTGGTTGAGTTGGAGGTTGAAAAAAAAGCAGTTTTTGGTGTTTGGTTACCAAGCTTTTCATATTGCTTTTAACTTGTGAAATTACTTTAAAGGGTATATATATAATTTTTTTAAATATTGTAAATTTAATAATTATAATAATATAAGGTAATTAATAATTCATGAAAAAACAAATATTATTTTTTATTCTCCCATCAAACTACTTGCAATTCCATCACGAACAGATATTTCCCTTCCATTAGAACTGATCTGTATCTACACATTTTTTTTATTTTTTAAAAAATATATATTTTAAAAAAACGGGCTGGGCTGAGGGTAGCCCAACCGAATTGGGCCTAAGCCCAACTTTGCTGGACTTGGGCTGGGCCGAGTGCAGCCCAATGCCAGCTTAAATAAAAAAGAAGTGAAACGCAGCGTTGCACTGTTCACGTCTTCTTCGCGTGACAGTGCAGCGCACCTGTGCACGTGAATTATTTCACGTGCACAGTAGCTTCCGACCGACCACCAAGATAGCGTCAACGGACGATACCAACGGGTAGAGGAGGCCGAGGTGGTTCATCCTGTGGTGGTGGCGTCTGAAATGGTGGCCTGTGGTGGCCGGAGGCAACGATAGAAGGTTGTGGTACTGTTCACCGACCACGACAAGAGCTTCAACGGACGATGCCGATGGGTAGAGGAGGCTCAGGTGGTTCTTCCTGTGGTGATTTCGTCGTAAATGGTGGCCTGTGGTGGCCGGAGTCAACGGTGAAAGGTCCCGACATCCATGGCTGTTTTGGAGAGAGAGAGAGAGAGAGAGCCATGCACAGATTGTTTAACATGCAAAACGCAATATTGTTTTACCAGTTTTTTTTTATTGTCGAACATAAAATGGATTTGTCAAAAGAGTAGCGAAGGATGAATGTAAGTTTTGTTCTATATAGATGTATCGGCGTTTCAGAAAAAATAGATCGCAGATACAAAAGCATCAAATTCCAGCTTTGCAAGAAACGACGTTTTGAAGAATTTTTGTTATGGGTCCCACACGTTGAAACTACGTTTGCTTGTTTACCAAACAGAAAACTCAGAAGCCGTTTGACAAACGTGGATGCCACCACAATCACAATGCCAAACGGTCACTTAGAATCATGGAAGATTCATGTTAGCAGAAAACTTGAGTTATATTAACAAATTAAATTAATGAATGGCTGAATATTAACAAAATTAAAATAGTACAAGGACGACGAAGCATGCCATTTAACCCATCTCTTTCTTTCATATCAATGGAAACGTCGATGTTGACAAGTGTGGGGGTGAGATTGAATCAATTGATTTTTCTTAAGTTTTATTTTGAGATATAAAAAAAGTGTGGGATTTTTGAGATGTAATTTATATATAAACAAAGGGCTCTATACGAAACTCCTTTAAGCAAACGTTTTAGGCCATCACAGTTTTGCAGCTTGTTGTTTGATTTGGAGTAAACATTAATAGTTTTATTTGCATATCCACGCACACGTGACTATTTTTAATTAATGCAGAACGAGGTGGTTAACTCGAACTACTTCAATTATTATATTTATAATTTATTGATTTTTTAAATTTAAAATTTGAATTTTAAGTTTTTTAAAATATATCAAGTTGATGTGAAAGCTAACTTCAATTTCATCCAAAAGAAAACAAATATCAATTGATCATGCAGGCTAGAAAATATCCTTAACATAGACTGTCTATGATAAGGATATTTTTCTGTCAGTTATTAATTTCTTTTAAATAATTTTTATTTTACAGTAAATATATATAACCAAATAATTTTTTAGTTCAATTTTTCATCACAGTTGCAATTTTTAAACTTTTTTATATATATACCACAACCATTAAGCATGCATGATTTTTGTTTTAAAAATATTTTATTTTATTTTATTTTTATTTTAAATTAACAATTTTCTATTTTTAAATCGTTTTGATATGCTAATATAATAATAAATTTATAAAAAAATAAAAATATTTTTTTAAATAAAAAAGTCTTTAAAAAAATATTAGCTTCACTTTTTGAAAAGTCATTCCTCTGACTTTAACCTTTTTTGAACTATACCACTTATTTTCTAAACTTTTGCATTACACTCTCGACTTGCTTCCTAGCCTTTTCAAATTTTCTCCATGTGAAATCAAGTAAAAAAATTTATGAATAACAAAATTTATTAAGATAAATATACCAGTACTAAACAAAAAATTTACTCGTCAAGAAGATTTGAACTAAAAAATTAAGAAAACTTAACTATGCTCTGTAGAAATACACCTCACATGATCATGAAAATATAATTCTGGTGAAACAGATTGAAACACATGTTTAATGGATGAAAATGATGTTTGAAAGTATGATTGCGATTATTTTTAAAAGTATTTATGCATCAAAATAATATTTTTTTTATTTTTTTAAAAATATTTTTGACATTAATATACCAAAATCATCTAAAAACACTATTTTTTTTATTTGAAATATTTTTTTTTTCTTTCAAAAGACACTTCTTACATTCATGAATCACGAGCCAATTAATTAAGAGTTTAGGAGGTGTAAATCCAAAATTTGAAAAGGAGGGCTTAAATATTATTAGGTCAAACTTCAGGGAGTATACATACCTTTATGTTTTAACCTAAATAAAAAATCATTAATTAATTAAAAAAAAATGCACCGACAAGGCTGCCCACCCTTTCCGCGTTTGCCGAAGCTGATTGAAGAACCAGAGCACCCACCGAGTCTGAACTCTAAGAGATAATTATGCAATTAGAAGTAATTATAATTATAATATTATTATCATAGGAGGTATAAAAACAAAGAAATTTAGATCTTTCACTTCCATTTCTTCTCACACTACTTTGACAGTTATCTTCATCATACTTAGATTTCCAGAATCCCGGATCCGCTTCCTAAAAATGGCGCGTCCATCATTCTCCCTCTCTCACATTCTCATTTTCCCTCTTCTTTTCCATCTTGCTCTTTCCAAAACCCTTAAACGCGACGGTATATCTTCAGATCTTTCTCTTAAATTCGCTTTACAGGCGAAATAACTCTTCGAATTGATGATTTTTATTGTATTTTTGCTTTTGTAGTGAAGGCATTGAATGAAATAAAGGCATCTCTAGGTTGGAGAGTGGTATACGCTTGGGTCGGCGACGATCCTTGTGGCGACGGTGACCATCAGCCGTGGTCTGGTGTCACTTGCTCTACTGTAGGAGATTATAGAGTCGTCACCGAATTGTAATTTCTGACAGATATTTTTTTGTATTTTATATTTTTTTGTTTGCAAAAATGTAAATAGGGTTTTGAGAAAGATTGAAAAATTGTCGTCTTTTATTGGTTGCAGGGAAGTGTATGCGGTGTCTATCGTGGGGCCATTTCCTACTGCTGTAACGAATTTGCTGGATCTTACTAGACTGTAAGAATTGGGTTTAGTGTTTTTGAATTTTGTTGATCTCTTGCTGCTGCTGTTTTAAATTTATGGACTAAAAGTAAAATTTTGCTATTTTAAATGAAGACCGGTGGGTTCGATTTGATGGAGTTTATGTGTAGGAAATGTTTGTGATATTTCTATGTTGTTTTCATAACAGGGATCTTCACAATAACAAGCTCACAGGGCCTATTCCTCCACAAATTGGGCGATTGAAGCGTCTCAGGATACTGTAACAGCTCACTGCTTTTTCTAATTAAGTCTACTTTGTGCTGAATTCTTAAACTTTTGTAATTTGGTTGTTATTGCAAATTGTGATCAATTATGCTGGTTTTTTGTTGTTGTTGTGTCAGTAATTTGAGGTGGAATAAACTACAAGATGTTATTCCTCCTGAAATTGGTGAACTGAAGAGTTTAACTCATCTGTGAGTGATCCTATTTTATACAACTTAAAATTTGATGCTGTTAAGTATTTTTTTTTTCCTGGAAGTCATTCCATTTATCTTTTTACAGTTATCTGAGTTTCAATGCTTTCAAAGGAGAAATCCCCAAGGAGCTTGCAAGTCTTCCTGAGCTTCGGTATCTTTATCTACATGAGAATCGCTTTTCTGGGCGAATTCCTGCAGAACTTGGGACACTGAAAAATCTTAGGCACCTGTATGAGTCCATCCTCTTCCCAGCACGTCTTTGTTGTATGTTAAACTGTTAGGACAATAGTTTCAGCATTCTAATTGTAATAATTCATGTTTAGTGATGTTGGTAACAATCATTTGGTGGGCACTATAAGGGAGCTAATACGTTTTGATGGTTGCTTCCCTGCACTTCGTAACCTGTAAGTTTATGTGATTCCGTAAATTCACACTTATTCCACTGATAATTTATAGAGAAGCTTTTGTGAGTAATTCTATTTCTGACCTCGAAATGTAGTTATTTAAACGATAATTTTCTTACTGGAGGAGTCCCTGCACAACTTGCGAACCTGACCAACTTGGAGATCTTGTAAGTTCTCTTCATTTTCATTCTTTCTTTCCCTAAGCAATTTGCAGCTAGATTTCATTGCTCTACCATGATTGTAATTGGTTGCTTTATTGGTTTCAGGCACCTATCACACAATAAAATGACTGGAATAATACCTGTTGGACTTGCTCATATGCCTAGATTGACTTACTTGTAAGTTTCTTCTTCAAAATTTTACGGCTAATACTTTTTTACAGTGTTGATGATGCCTTTCTTTGGGTCAAAGTTATAATCAGGCTGTTGTCAAAAGAATCGCACAGCACGGTGGATTGAATTGCAAAAATATGTCAACTTATAGTGGCACAACAATAAGAGAAAAAACAAAGACTTGATCCCTCTTCCCACTTATAGAAGCATTTTCATGAAGAAAAAAATGCCTAAGAATGCACATTATATGGATATAGATTTCTCTTATATTTTTTGTTGCCATAAATTATTCAATCATTCTCTCGCAAACAATTTAATATTGACCACCTTCACACAAGTATTTTGACATACTCACAGATGTTATTGAGGTTGAGATATCTGTCACATAGAACTGTTCCCAACTAAAATATGAGAATTCCTGCCAATTTCTGTCATTTAAGGAGAAGAATTTAAACATTTTATCGCTCCCATTTCAGCATTCATATGCATTCTTTAGATGACTGAGTGGCCGCATGAGCTTATCTGCTCTCCAAGAATTTATGTGCTGTTTCAACATCATTACACTAAATGCATTGCTCAGCTGGCATTGGGTGAAATGTTTACTCTTCCCTTTGCCGCTCCTCTCCCCTTTCTCTTCCTTTGAATTGGTGGAATTGTTTGATGCAATTGTTAGTGAAGTATCTATCTGTACACTGTCTTCATCATGGTCCAGGTACTTGGATCACAACAATTTTAATGGGAGAATTCCTGACGCCTTCTATAAGCATCCATATTTGAAAGAATTGTGAGTCCCCCCCCCCCCTGCGGGCTTGGGAAGGTGATAATTCCTTATCGTGCATCTTGGTGATCTATAGCTAATTGAATGTTTCTGCAGGTATATTGAAGGAAATGCATTCAAGCCAGGTGTAAATCCAATAGGTGTTCACAAAGTCCTCGAAGTGTCAGATACCGAGTTTGTAGTTTAGTGTAAGCATCAACCTATTCTTTATTTTTTAATACTCTAATATTTTTGGCATCACAAGGCTATATTTATGTTTCTGTAATGAAATGGGAAAATTTAGCTGCGCTCTAGTTCAAACTTTCCCACTATTGATCTCAGTGTTTACAAGGGATACAAGAAAAGCTGAAGTAGAGCCCAAAATGGGTTAAATCTCCCCATGTAAACTAATGTGGATTAAGAGAAGCTCGGTCTATCCATATCTGGATGTGCCCCGAAATTCCGAGGAAATTAATGCTGTCATTTTGCCTTAATTATTGCCATGTTCACCGTTTTCTTCCGTGCGACTTTCTGAGCGCAGCTGTCACATCCCCGATCTGAATGCTGTTTGTTATATTTTTTAAGCGTGCTTATCTCCGAAAAATAGTCTCAAGACTGTTAAATCAACCAGATATTGTTTGAGCAATATAGGATTTCTGGGCACGATCCGGAGAATTAAACGACCACATTTAAATAAAAAATCCCAAGACGAGATTTTTATCTGGCCTGCATGCGTCAGCCATGCAGATCAATGCCCATCTAGATTGGGAAAATTAATACAATCTATTATGGGTTGTAAATCTAGTGGCTCGTTGGATGTAACATGATGAGTCTCACAATGATCGTGCAAATTAGTTTTGTGAATTGCTTGACCGGTATGAGCCTCAAGCCCCATGAACACATCTGACTAGTTAACGATGGTATCAGTGCAATCAAGAGCCTGGCAGCCTTAAAAAAGATGATGCCACCTTCGCTAAAATAGGCCAGGAATCAGCACCCACACTCGGGGCTGAGAGCCACGCCTTGTCAACTAAAAACAATCAACGTGGCATCCTATTAATCTTCTCCAAAGCCGATCCAACATCTCCCCATGTATTCGCGTGGTTTTCTCGTCCATCAATGCACTCACGAGCCATGCCATGGATCTTGATTGAACCGCCTTGTCTATTTCTCATCGACTAGTCATGTCTCCTGTAGGCCGCATTCAGATGAGAGGTTTGGAAGTATAGAAGTTAACCACCCTGCGAAGTAATAACTGCGCCAGTCTCTCAGGCTGGTATTAAGAATTGTAATTTAATTGATCACCACAACACGATGGCTTGATCATGTTAGGATTATTAGGATATTCGTATCAATAAGAGAAAAGTATGTGCAGTTTCATCACTAGTTTGAAGAACGTATGGAAACCGACAATAAAGGGGGGGAAAGGTGGATCGCTATTGATTTTTCTATAACTCTATCTTCTTGAGATGAAATACAAGAAAATTATACAAAGCCTGGATAAACTAACAAGAAATTACCCTCTCTTTTATATTCGCATGCTATAAAGTAGGATCTTTTATTTTTATTTTTTTGATAAATGAAAAATATATTTTGTTTGTGGGGGCTCCGGCTTAGACCAGATCAGTTGAGATAAGTTAGTAGATAATAGAGTAATTGTGAATCAATTATAGCTGTACAGATTTGTTGTTATCAACATCGTAACAGAATTCCACCTTTTCAATTTGTCACAAAATCAACTTTCTTTTTTTTATATATATATAAAGATAAAGATGTTACCTATATCATTATTATCTTGACTTAATTCGAACCGAAGCACTAGCAGAATGGCTGGCCTGAGACTTGCTGTGTTTTGCGTTCTTGCATCGTTATGCTTTTCTTCTTCTCTGTGTGCGGCGGATGATGTGGAGGTTTTTGTCAAGGGAGTGACTTCCATAGCGAAAACTGATGACAATTTTATATGTGCAACTTTAGATTGGTGGCCCAGTGAAAAGTGCGACTACAACCAGTGTCCATGGGAGAAGGCTGGCCTCCTCAATCTGGTTTGTCTCTCTGTTTTTTTTTTTTTACCCACAAATATTCTTCTTAATCAGGATGCTAAAACTTGAGGGGCTTTGCCATATTTTCAGGATTTGAACAGCAAGATTTTAGCTAATGCTATCAAGGGTAAGTTTTGAATGGACAAAACCGTTGAAGTTTTCTTACGTTCATGTTTGATGTTTTTCAGTGTCGATGATTTATTTCCAAGACAGAACTGCTACTTTTGCTGTCATGTTTACAGTAGCATTCTCAATAGAACTTGGCCAAATTAAACTCTGGATGAATTTGAATCAATATATCCCGCTCCCACAAGCATTTAGAAATTGCAGAATTCCTGTTCTTGGCCTTCTACTCCTTAACTCTCTTAGCTTTAAAGGTCCTGATAGTTCATTACGATTTCAGCATTTGATCCTCTGAGAATCAGACTCGGAGGCTCATTGCAAGATCAGTTGGTTTATCAAGTCGGTGACTCGATAAAGAAATTCCCTCATTTCAAGAGACGAGATGATGGTTTATTCGGATTCAGCAGAGGTTCTCTGCCCATGGATAGATGGGATCAGCTCAATGCCTTGTTTAAACAAACAAAGTACGTGCGCCACATGCATCTCACAAGAAGCCCCCCCCCCCAAAAAAAATGATCTAATAAACAGCCGCGGCGAAAACTCACGTTATTTTTTTTCCCTGGCAGTGCTAAAATCACATTCGGCTTGAATGCCCTTATTGGGAAGAGGAAATCTGACAATTCTACACTCTGGGTTGGTGAATGGAACTCAAAAAATGCCCGAGATTTCATGAAATATACTGCATCAAAGGGATACATGATTGATTCCTATGAATTAGGTAATATATTTTGCTTGTATGCAACAGTATAGCTTCTTGAGTTTTCTAATGTATCTTATTATGCAACTAACTCCACGCCCTAATTATTTGTCAGGAAATGAGTTGTGTGCATCTGGGGTATCTGCAAGATTGGAGGCTGACCAGTATGCTAAAGATATTATTCAACTTAAAGAAATTGTGAAGGAGTTGTACCCAGATCGCGAGACACAGCCTAAGGTGCTGGGCCCTGCTGGTTTTTACGACACTGAATGGTTTAAGACCTTCCTCGAGGTCTCAGGGCCACATGTTGTTGATGGAGTAACCCACCATATTTACAATCTTGGTGCAGGCAAGTATCAGTTCACACTCTTTCTCCTTTCTCCTCCATTCCTTTTTTTTAATATATTAACAGGACCGTGTGGCACCGATATGGTTTACTGACAACCGAATATGCAGGTGTCGATAAAACCCTGATCAACAAGATTCAGGATCCATATTTCTTGGATGAAATAGCAGAGACATTCAAAGACCTTGAAAATGTTGTCAAGGAATTCGGTCCATGGGCAGGACCATGGGTTGGGGAATCTGGTGGTGCTTATAACAGTGGTGGCAAGGATGTCTCACATACTTTTGTTAATGGATTCTGGTTAGGAGACTCCACTTACTTTTATTTCACCTCCTAAAAATCCCATGGATTTTGCTTGTGCTTTACATGATTGTTATGAAACAGGTACCTGGATCAACTAGGCATGACAGCAACCTTCAATAATAAGGTTTACTGCAGACAATCCCTCATCGGAGGAAACTATGGCCTCCTTAACACTACATCCTTCATCCCAAACCCAGACTATTATGGGTACCTGCTACTCTTTTTGACAAGAAAATAGTCTTAATTTTCTACGAATTCATTCTCATTTTATTACCCTGTATCAGTGCACTTCTGTGGCATCGCCTGATGGGAAACACTGTTCTTGCTACCAATCACTTTGGCTCCCCATATTTGAGAACATACACTCACTGTTCAAAGAAGAAGGTAAATCTAATGCTGCAAAATTTCTGCCATTGCAATTCTCCTTCACACCATTGATTTTACTAATCTATACAAATTGTTCTCTTCATTGCAGCCTGGAATTACAATGCTTATCATTAACATGTCGAATTCCACTTCCATTGATGTTTCTGTCACCAATGACGAAAACAAGTACCCGCATAGTTACAGGATGACGGTTGATGGTTCAAATCAAAGAGAAGAGTATCATCTGACCCCGAAAGATGGCAACATCCAGAGTGATGTGGTGCTGCTGAACGGAACTCCTCTGCAGCTCACAAGTTCTCGAGACATTCCGCCACTGAATCCAAAGATTGTCGATTCTTCTTCCCCGATCAGAGTCGCCCCTGATTCAATAGTTTATGTTACTATTAGAGATTTCAAAGCTCCTGCATGTGCTTAGAAGTTTTTTTTCCCCCTCTTCTTTTTATCTCTTCAGTTTAGTTGAGTTCAACAGTTTATGGTTTCTTCTTCTTTCCATATCGATTCGCTAGAGCTTGCAAGTTTGTTAGAAATAAAAGACAGGTTTAGAAAGGAAAAAGTTTTGAATGTTAGAGACGTTGAGTTTTGCCAGAATTTAGGATCAGCCTTCACTGCCGCAACTGAATCCTTACTGCCATGCAAGAAATTGATTGTCATTTCACTTGTAGCGTTCCAGAATTTCTTTCTAGGTTTCACCAAGGGGGTGTCGTTTAGGCATCATTATAACTATCAATTATCGCTTCATTTTTTTGGGAAACCTCAGATTTTAAACCTTTAATTATGTAATTTTGTTTTACATTGAAAACGCTTGCACTGAAATTGATATAATTAAAAAAATAAAAATAGAAACGATATCTCATATGTTTAGGATAAACTCGAGGCTTCCCTTTATTTTTTAACTAGAGACATCCAAGGAATGGTGGTGACTAAATGAAAATTTTCAATTCAAAACAGGTTAATTATTACAATATTTAACCGTTTAAATTTAAATAAAAAGTTTCTTGTAAAATTGACTTAAAATATTGATTTATTCAGAAACAAAGAGTTTTAATTTGTAACTTGTGGATTCTCACTTATATATATATATATATATATATATATATATATATTTAGCTTAAGTTCATTGTAACTTATTTTTATCATAAATTATTATGAGGAAATTCTTAATTGTAACTGAAAATTAAAAAAAAATCATAATTCAAGATTCATGCATGGTAACTACCTAATTAGTTTACCAAATTCTACAACAAAAAGTAAGAAAATAAAGTAAAAATAATTTTGTAGCATTAAATAGTTCTTACCAAGTATCATAAAACACCTGAAACTTTCAATATTTAAGAGTATATTTTCTTATTAACACCATTTGAAATAAATATTGGTTAAATAAAATATGAAAACAATAACGAAATTTAACAGATTTCGCAATTGATAAATGTTAAATGGTTAAATAAAACCTAACTTTCAAGTTATTGCGGTTGGAAAGGGTGAAATGTAAAGGGGGGAGGATGTTAAATGAACCAGCACAAACTATAATGAGAGAGAGAAAATCTACTCTATTTTTTATTTTTTTATAATCGGAGTGTCCGAACCAACTTGCACATATCATAATTAAACTTTCATGCCAACTGAACATCCTGTAAACCAATAAAAAATCTACTCTGTTATTATTAGAGGGCGGTAGACACAGCTCAGCAGTAGCTAGGTTGCCACGCGGACTGGAATAAAACTAGATAATTGACCGCGCGTTGCCGCGGGTATTTTTTTATATATAATTTAACATAATTAAATCTACAACGATAAATTTATATGATATAAGTAAATAAAAATTATAGATTAAAAGATAAAATGTTTAAAATTTGTCACGTAAGCATATATTATATTTTTTAGAATATAGGTATTGCGTCATAAACGATAACAAAAGAGCGCGCACTAACATTAAAAAAAAAAGCAAAATATTTGAATAAGAAAAAAAAACAAATTACTGAAATCATTATTGTGCAAATAATAAAATTATAAAAATTAATTAATAGAAAGAGCAAATATAAAAAAAGGGAAAAGGAAGCAATATTAATTGAAAATATTATCACAATAGCAACATCGGAGTCTTAATATCTAAAATTATTATTGCCGTTAGAATAATAAAAAAATTATTAAATTATACCGAGGGAAAAAAATAAAAAGCATGAACAAAATAGCAAGCAAGAAAAACAAATTAAAAACTATTATTATTATTATTATTATTATGAAAGAATAAATAATAACTATTATTATAATAATAGAATACATAATCACTATTATTATAATATTAATAATAATCACTATTATTATTATTCTTATTATAATTATTATTATTATGTTAATAATGAAAGAAACATAAATAAATGAAAGACTAAAAATATCCCAGAAACTTTAACAAAAGATAAAAATAAATAAATAAAAATTATCATTGCTATTACCGTCAAAAAAGAAAATTATCAAATTATCGGGAGGGAAAAAAAATAACAAAAGAGCAAGAATGAAAAATAATTAAATTATTATTATTATTATTATTATTATTATTATTATTATTATTATTATTATTATTATTATTATAATTTTTATTGTTGTGTCAAATACACTTATATATATATGGACAAAAGTAGGGATTTAAAAAATAAAAGTGTAAGGGCTTAAATGAAAATCAAATATAAAGGGTTAAATTAAAAAATTAAAAGTCAAAGGGCTGAAATGCAAATTACATTTATTGTCAATTGAAATCAGAGGACAAAATTGCAAAAATCGAAACTTTTGTACCTAATTGCTTGAGTTGTATACAGCCAACCCGGAAATTGAAAGTAGAAGGACCGAAGTGAAACTTTCACATTTAATCAATTCAAATCGGAGGACCCAATCGAACAAAATCAAAACTTATATCAAAGAACTGAGGGCCAAAATCGAAATTAAAACTCCAGGGACCGAAGTGAAAAGTAACGCAACATGGGGACTCTCCTTCACATTGACGTGCAGGAGAGAGAGAAACATGGCCGGCGCCTTTAACCGGCCTCCGCCGCGTCCACGGACATGTGGTGGCTACACGCACCACCGCGGGAGGAAGACCACGCGGCGACGCATCGTTCTGTCCGCCGGTTGACACTCTCCGGCCACCGGATGCGCACGCACGCGCCGCCTGAAGAGGGCGTGAGGCGCAAAACCGTCTGGCGCGTGCGCCTCACGCCCTTCCAGACGCCGAATATTAAATTCGAAAAATAGGGTCAATTACATCTCTGCCTCTTGACCCAATTCAGTGTTTTTGTCTTATTAGGGGCTAAAACCGTATTTAGTCATTTCAGAAAATAATAAAAAATGCAGAAGTTGCGGCGGACCGGTCCGGCCACGCGCAATTACGCCGGTGCCCCTCAGCCTTAAGCCTGTTTTTGTCCTATTACCGGGGACTAAATCGTCAATACACTGTTCACAGCCGAATATTTAAAAAAAATAAAGAAAAACAAAAGGAAAACCCGAATTTAGCCCCGCCTGCCAGCCCCTCTCTCCCGCGCGCCCCAGGGCCATTCTCGCCCGTGCACTGCTCGAGTCCACAATGGACTGAGTCTGGTGCTACAGTGTTTTCTCCACGCCGTTTATATGTTTGGTAATGTTGGGTTTCTTTAGCCTTCTCTCTCATCACGTCTCAATGTATATCCACAGATTCTCCTGTCCAAGGGCCCATCTCGTTGTTTGGGCGGGTCAACTTGCCCATCTAAATCACTCGGGCCTCTTTATTCGTTCTTGAATTTTGTGGGACCAGAGTACTCCTTTTTCAATCCCCGATTTGAGGTTTCCAATCATGATTCTTACCCACTTCTCCAGTAAAAAGAAACCTTGTAGAAAGGTTATATTTTTATTGAAAAATTAAGCATCAAAGGCTATTCCTTCCTTGACAGATCCAGACCAGGCAAAGCATATTTCCACACACTTTACTTGACCCCAGCAACCTAGTCCCAGCCTACGCCACGCCTAACTACGACAAACTGCCTTCTTTCCTAAAGCTTCTTCACCTTCAAATAAACGTAGCGTCCTGCACAATGTCCAAGAACTTGAGATTTCAGAACAGACCTTTCCTCAAACAATGGAGCATCTGCTGAATCAAGCCAGGAGGTAAACTTACTACTCTCATAAACATCAAATGTTCTCAAGGACCCCATCATTGACTGGCCATTTCTGTTAGGGTGAGATTTTCTGGACAGGAAAAACCAGAAGAGCCTCGAAGCGCCAGAGAAAGATCATCCCTTAAAACTGTATCCTTCAAAGACGCTGCTCGTAAGATTTTTATGATTTTCCTTTCGTTACCGTACGAAAAAGCCTGATGTGTTTTTTTGTATCTTACATACATGCTCATGAAAAATAGAGTTACTCAAATGCCAGTTCTGCAGATCATTACCAACGCAAGAAAAAATCCACGAGGAGACAGTTGAAGGCAGTAATACACACACACACACACACACACACACACATATATGAAAAGACTAATGAATCTCATTGATGAGTTTTGCAGAAAACAAGGGACCTCAGAACTGGTTCCGGAGACAATTTTCTGGACAGATGAATCAAGATTATGATGCCAACAGAACAGGGCAGGCTACTGCTGTGGCAGCTGCTGCTTATGCCATAACATCATTGAACGCATCGAGCATCCCGGAACAGAAAAAGATGAGCAAGGGACCTGAGACTTCACTGACCCAGACTGACAGCAAAAGGGATGGATTGACAGATTTAATCTCAGAATCTGGTAGTACATCTAAACGTTTTTCAGGTAAGACAATTTGAATAAACTAGTCTAAAATACGAGCTCCCAGTTGTACTTTATTGAACAAGCATTAACTAACTATTCTAATCAGGTAAAGGTTCGATTAGAAGCCTGAGAAGACAAGACAGCGAGGTGCCAGAAACAGCTACCAAAGAAAAAACAACCAGCGAGGTTGCCGCAGCTGACTTTATGACGGACGTGCTTCCTGTAAAACCAAAAGTTACAGTGCCAAAGCCTGAACTGCCTCCCACAAGCAATCCTGCAACCCCACCAACAAGACGTGCAAAAGGAGACGGGACAGATGCAGATGCTTGGGAGAGAGCTGAATTGTCTAAGATCCAAAGGAGGTAGTCAATTCAAATGGAGAGTGCTTTACTAGACCATAAAATCAATTACAAGCAAACACAATATGATGTTCTTCCACTAATAAAACGAATTGTCAGGTACGAGAAGATGAAAGGCACAATACTTTCCTGGGAGAACAAGAAGAAAGAAAAGGCCAAAAAAAGAATTCGAAAAACGGAGGTTTACTTCATTGACATTTTTGTAATCCAACTCAACTTTTTTTCAGGAGCTGATAACTGTTTATTGGATCTGCAGAGTGACTTGGAGAAAATAAGGTCAACTGCCTTGAAACAATTTCATGATGATATGGTCGATATTGGTCAGATTGCAGGAGGAGCAAGAGCAAAGGCAGAAGAAAGGCAAAGAAATGAAGAGTTCAAGGCAAAAGAAAAGGCAAATACAATCAGAAAAACAGGAAAGCTTCCTAGGACATGTTTCTGCTTTTAAATCCACCAGTTGTAATAAGTTGCCTTGTTCCACCAATCTTCTGTCGCTACAGAATGTAAACAAACAAATCCACAAGGATGTGTGCAGACTAATACTGCTGATATTATAGTGATCAAAAAGCACGCACTGTTTTTTTTTTTTATTATGATGCTTATTTTTCATGAAGAAAGCAGGAAGCAGCAATATTAAAGCTGCAGGGGAAGCATTATCCTCGATCAACTCTACCGAGTAAACACTTCCCTGAAATTTCATCAATACTTGAAGCAAAACAGAACTCATGAATTGATAAGCCAACCAATTATGTAGACCATCTTCCTTCCTCTTTTTTCTTACCTTTTTTCTAGCGCGAATGTTCAAGGAACATGAGCAAGAAATACAACCCAGTTACAGAATTTCAAGTGTAGAAAAATATGCACCGAGAATCGAAACTTTGGCTTGGCATTCTTGTTTAGTTTTTAGGGAGATAAACCGAGAATCAGATAGATGAAGGTGGACAGTAATTTAATGCCGAGTCAGATCAAGTAATTGGCAAGTGTTATTGTAGCAAAGAATTATAATTCCAAACACAACGCTTTCTTTATCCAGTTTTTCTTTTATTAATTGAAGATTGGTGAAAATAATAAACCAGCAAAAAAGGAAACGCGTAGTCATTTGTAACTTTCATAAAGATTAGAGGACACGTGTAATTGTTAGAGATTCAGTATACCAGCGGGTGGAGGGAAGAACCCTTCTTCGGTTCTTCTTCACACTGAAGCAACAATAGCAAAGAGCAGGGACTACGGGAGGTCTAGTGAGCAATATCCCCTCTAATTGATTGGCTGCCCTCGCTTTATAAAAGGAAGCAAGCCAAAATAGTGCATTTTTTTCCAAATCCACTCCAGTATATTGGACCATTAAAAGATCAAAATTCTATGCCAAATTCCCTTAATCATCGTTCTAACAACAAATGAATCACTCAGAGTGAAGAAGGAACAAATAAGACATCTCAGCAACTCTTTGATTAAGCCAGCCATACTCAGGATCTGCCAAGCATTTATGGAAATTCTAATGTTTTCAACAACCAGCCAGACATGAAGGAGATCTGTGAAAGAAGTAGAGCTGGATCAAGACATACAGCACCACTTGGGGCAAACAACAGTATTTAGGGCTTGTTTGGACGGCCGTTTCCTCAAAATTTGTTTTTATTTTATTTTAAATGAATATTTTTTGGTGTTTTTAAATTATTTTGATGTGCTGGTGTCAAAAATGATTTTTTTTTAAAAAAAATTACTATTTTGATGTTTATCTAAATGAAAAACACTTTCAAAAACAACCGCAACACTGATATTTAAAATCCAGTCATGCAAACAAGCTCAGTCACTGTGGCCTCTTTGAAATTTTCACTCCATCACAGAAACTCTCTCAAAATATAAAAGTTCCTGAACATCCAATGGTCAAATAATCAGGAAATGGAGTCGTCGGTTTGAAATAAAATGTAATTAAGTGAATTTTTAGAAACAGACAAGCTGATAAATTGAACTACTATCGAAATGCCAGTGAAGTAAGTATTGAGAAATATCAGGGCTGCAAAAATTTTCAGATTGTCTGAAATGAGGAACCAACAGAACATCTCAAGAGGCTATCTCTTTCAGCAGCCTGACCAAAGTGGGGTATGCAAAGTACAATACCAAGAAAGATGGTAGTGCGAGAAGAACTGTCACTAACAAGTAAAGAAGAATAATGACAGCACTGATAGGTACCACAAAAAGAACAATTACTAGAAATATGATGACTAATGGAAACTTCGTTGTGCAGTCAAGAACATAATCCAGAGATTTGTGAAGAGAAGAACGATTCATCTCTCCATTTCTGCTACCACCATCTCCATCAAAGCCCAACTGGTTCTGTCCCTGATTATATGGAGCCCTACTGAGGCTACTGTTGCTAAATTGATGTCCAAAAATTAAATTTCCTTTCAGGGTCCAAAGTGGTTGATTGTCATTAATGCACAGGGAGGAACACAACTTCACCCTGTCACCGTTCAATCTTTCAACCATCCAGAGGAGAAAGAAATTCTTGCGAGGGAACTTCAGACTCCCCTGATAGACTAGTCGGAATGACAGCAACTGGCACCAGGGGCAGGAAACAAAGAATGGAATCCTTATTTTTTGCATAGAGAATCCCAACACAGCACACTGAAGCCCCAAGACACAGTTTTCGCATAGGGAATGACCACACCATAAGACATAAGGTACATTCTCAACAATGTTGAAGGATTCCCAGCAAATCGGGCATTCAAGTCCTTCTTCCCTGCTAGCATTTGAACACACGTCGTCATCTGAGAACTCTAAATTATCCCGGCTTGCTTCTCTTGAGCTTTTCTTCAGTCCAATGGAACTGAGGGCATTCGACGCAAACCTCCACATCATCTCGGACCAAAAAAAAAAAATGGCAGTGACCGCTAAAATTGCTGAGATCAAGCCATTTATCCTGTGAGAAAAACAGAGTCATAATCCAGAGTGTTAATTTTTTTCATCTCTTCAGGCATTAATCAACACCGTTTTGTTCAAAAAATGAAGAGAAGAAAAAAAAGGTTTTTAGCAAGATATAAGAGCAGGAATGCATTTGTCCACGTGCTTTCATTAAGATGAACAAATAAAAGTTAAAACTCTTGAACCAAATTCTAGGAAAAAATGACACAAAGCTTCTGTCTTCACGAAAGATTCTCTCAAACTCAAAGCATATATAATTTCTGCAGAATTCACGTACATTGCTTGCTATTACTTTGCCCACAGTTTAAGTAACCAGGTCCGATTTGAATGCGATAGGAACAAAAAACATTTTAATTATTTGAAATCATTCCAACTAAATAAGAGCTTGATTAGTTTACGATGATCAAATTACTTATAATTTCCATAAGATCGTGTAAAAAAAATATCAGCATGAAAAAACAAAATCCCTGACATAGATTTACGATAACAACTGAAATGTTAAGCATTCATTGAAAAACCTCAAATTGACAATGCGCGTAAATGAAAGGATTAAACAAAATTGACAAAAATCTGGAAATTTTCTATAGAAATTGGGTGCTGCATTATTGAATTGTGATGGATTGCAAAAAAACATGGAGGGATATAAGCGAAATTACCTTTTAGCGATAGCAATTTGGAGGAATTAGGAGTGGACAAGAGATCCAGAGAGGAAGAAAATTATCTCCCCCCTCCCCCTTCCCCCTGCACTGGTTGGCTTTCTGTTGCCGTTGCTCCTTGTCCCCGGCTAACGTTATAGGAAATTGAAAAAAAAAAACAGAGAGAGAGAGAGAGAGAGTAACAAAATCAAACTGCGTCGTTTCCTACCCATAAGATTCGGAGGTTAGGCCATCTAATTTAGAAATTACGTCAGTTGACTGGCGCTCCACTTCTTTATCATCTAGAAGAATGGAGAATGCGATCACCGTTTATAATTCTTATCGGGTTTAGCTTCTCTCGTGTAAGCCATTGATTAATCTATCTAAATAAAATCTCACTATGGTAATACGCTGATGAATCTATCTAACTAAAATCTCACCATGGCAATATGATTTCTCTATTTTATTATGCGTCTTTGCTTAGTAATCGCTGGATTATTGTCTTCGTTGCGATGAAGGTTTGTTTAATTTTTAAAAATAAATTAAAAAATATTTGGATATTATTAGCTTTTTTCCCTTTAGCAAAAATAAATTCCAGATTTGATATAATACGATAAACTTGAAGTATATAAAAATAAGTTGGTAACGGGTAAAAATTTAATTTAATTAAAAAAAAAACAAGATAATATTATTTTTTTAAATATATTAAAACGATGATATATTGGGTTGACTTGAGATAACTTATTAAATTTATGACTCGGGTTATAAGATATAATAACCTTATTTTAGTTAATAAAAAATAATATTTAATTCTCAATCAACTCGATATTAAATAATGAAATTAAAAAAATAATTAAAAATAACAAAAAAAAATCAACCTAGAAAAATTTGTCAAACACGTGACTCAAGTAATAAAACCAAAATAACCCCATGTAAAATATAATATATATATATATATATATAAAACTTAATTCTCAATTAAACTAATATTGAGAGATAAAAATATAAAATAAATCAATTAAAAATGATTAAAAAAAACAATTACTCAAGTTATGCATGAGTTAACCCACCAAACTCATAAACGAAGTAATGAAACCGAGATAACTACTTAGAAAAATAACTCAAGTCAATCTAGATTAGTATGCGAAACTCATGACTCATGTCATGAGACAACATGTATAACTTGCATGGTTTAAATTTAGTTTTGGACTACATAGGAGTAATGTTATTTTTTTTCTTATAGATATATCAATTTTTATTTTGTCCCCTCTCAATTTGATCCTTATGCTTTTTCCATTGTTTGTTGGAGTTGTTTTTGAATTTACCGAGTCAAAGGAGTCAAGTCAAATAAAATCTTAGACTGTTTAATATTAAACTCATACTAGGGTCAAAATGTTTTTTCCTTGTTGAATTCAATAAAAAAAAAATTATCAACTTCACCCTAACATATTTTTTAATGAATGGTCGGGTTGTTTCTGAACATGGCAAGTTGACTGGGTAGCATCGGTTCAACTTCCAAACAATTTAATTCTAAACTTGATAAAGAACGAAAATCTCCGAACAAAAACCAGATACATTAAATCAAAGAGTGACGATACACAAGAAAAGAAATAGCATACACTTAAGCTCCACAACTAAACCAAACACATCAGTACATATAACACACATGAACTTATATTAGATTGGTAGCACCAGGCGCGTTAATTTATTCGCACAAACTTAATTTCAACATATATATATATATATATATATATATATATAGTCTACTTCAAGAATCCTTGAGCCATCTTGAAAGCTCCCCCGAACCCACTTCCAGACTTGTCATCGTCACCACCAGCCGACGATTCTTTTTTGTCAGCAGGGGCTGGGTTGCCGGAACCAGTAGTGCCCGGGGTGGCGGTTGGCAGGGTGTTAGAATGGTACTGGTGGAGATAAGTCTCCGCCTTTTCTATTTGCTGGCCCAGGCCTGTCTCCCGATCCAGCTTCCCGTACTTAGAGGTAGCTGCAAGAAGATCTTCTGCAGCGGCAGCAACTTTGGCCTTGTCTATTTTGTCTCCATCTTTGCCGAGCGAAGCTTGAGCTGCCGCAGCCACTAGCTTGGCACTTGAGAAAAGCTCGGAGGTCGTGGGTTGACGGTCATGCTCAGTTGGGTTGTCCTTCTTGGGAAGAAAATCCATGGATATTATTATTCGCTAGGAAACAGCAGCGAGAATCAGGAGAGGATAGCAGATGATTTTCTTGTCTGGATAACTGACTGTAGAGGTCTAGGGATTGGATCTATATATTAGTGTAATGATATCGCGGATGGACAATGGGTGGTGCAGTTATAATGAAAGTGGTTGTGATCGTAAAGGATGTAGGGCCGATCTAATGAGTTATTGCCTGTACAGTACATTGATTGAGTTTTTTTTTTTTTTATAAATATATTAAAATAATATTTTTTTAAAAAAAAATCATTTGAATATCATATTTAAAAACACTATTTTTTTTAATTAAAAATATACAATAAAAAAATTTAAGTTTTTTTT
This sequence comes from Salix brachista, assembly GCA_009078335.1. NCBI lineage: Eukaryota > Viridiplantae > Streptophyta > Magnoliopsida > Malpighiales > Salicaceae > Salix > Salix brachista. The sequence continues at coordinate 12,328,147 of CM018581.1, forward strand.
AAAAAGCTTTTAAATTTTTCGTGCGAAACACCACTTATTGAGTTTCAGCGTTGGGAGCGTGTATCTTTCCTGGTTCCTCGAGCAACAGCAAGGGCCAAGTCAATATTGTGTCGGCAACACGTTTGTGGCTTACATTGCAAGTGATCATGTGAATCTGTGATCGTGAGTGAAGTGTCCTGTCCCTGTCTCGGGAGATCAGGGGCACCGGAAAGTTTTACGCCCCGATTGTATTCCTTAATTCTCAAACGAGTGCCAAAGTTTTTATACATTTCTCAATAAGGTTCTTTTATCCAAGTTTGTAAATTTTCCATCAAGTTTTATTCACCATGATTCTGTTTTATTGCATGGAGCATGCACGCTAGGTGAGAGATATTGACGTATATCAATGAAAGTATCTAATTGACAAATGTGTGAAACCATAGGGATCTAATTGTAAAGTATTTTATTTTGAATGCGTTTATAACTTTATATATTAAAAAGGTAAGAACCCAAAATAACCTCCAAAAACAAATAAGCTTTCCAAATAAAAAAGAGCAAAACCGTAACTAAATTATTGAAGTGTATATGTGATTGCTTTTTTATGTGGAATTATATTAAAATAATATATATTTTTTAAGATTTTGTTTTTAATATCGTATTTCAAAATAATTTAAAATATAAAAGACATTTATTTAAATTATAAAAAAAACGCAAAAATAAATGATAACTCTCACAATCCAATTGTTTTCCTGGTCTCTTTTTCAGTTTAGTTTTTTCAATGTTAATATGTGGATGATCCAACAAATGTTCGGACACTGCTGCTAACTGTCATAACCTCCTTTCTTTTACTGGATAAAAAAGTAATCTAAACTGGGGGGTGGACTGTCTACCATGCATGCCGCATTTTACGGTCAACGACTTTGGATTGATTAGCGAGTGAGTGTATTCCTATCATACTATACAAAATTTGAATCCTAAATGTTAGCCATTAAAAGTTTTTCCTTTTCTTTCTCAATTAAACTAATATTGAGAGATATAAAAATAAAATAAATCAATTAAAAATGATAAAAAAAATACTCTAAAAATGATAAAAAAAATACTCTAAAAATGATAAAAAAAAATACTCGAGTTACACATGAGTTAACCAACTAAACTCATAAACTAAGCAATGAAACCGAGATAACTACTTAGAAACTCATGCCTCAAGTCATAAGACAACATGTATAACTTACATGGTTTAAATTTAGTTTTGGACTAGATAGGAGTAATGTTATTTTTTTTTCTTATAGATATATCAATTTTATTTTGTCCCCCCTCAATTTGATACTAGTGACTTTTCCATTATTTGTTGCAGTTGTTTTTGAATTTACCGAGTCAAAGGAGTCAAGTCAAGTCAAATCAAATCTTACACGGTTTAATATAAACTCATACTAGATAATTGCCCGCGCGTTGCCGCGGGTATTTTTTTGTATATAATTTAACATAATTACATCTACAACGATAAATTTATATGATATAAGTAAATAAAAATTATAGATTAAAAGATAAAATGTTTAAAATTTTGAGTTGAGTTTGTCATGTAAGCATAGATTAAATTTTTTAGAATATAGCTAATTGCCCGCGCGTTGGCGCGGGTATTTTTTTGTATATAATTTAACACAATTAAATCTACAACGATCAACAAACTTATCAAATTATCGGGAGGGAAAAAAAATAACAAAAGAGCAAGAATGAAAAATAATTAAATCATGATTATTATTATTATTATTATTATTATTATTATTATTATTATTATTATTATTATTGTGTTCAATACACCTATATATACATGGACAAAAGTAGGGATTCAAAAAAAAAGAAGTGTAAGGGCTGAAATGAAAATCAAATATCAAGGGCTTAAATTAAAAAATTAAAAGTCAAAGGGCTGAAATGCAACTTCAATTTATTGTCAATTGAAATCAGAGGACAAAATTGCAAAAATCGGAACCTTTGTACCAAATTGATTGAGTTCTATACAGCCAACCCAGAAATTGAAAGTAGAAGGACTGAAGTGCAACTTTGACACTCCGGAGAGAGAGAAACGTGGCCGGCGGCTTTAACCGGCCTTCGCCGCGTCCATGGACATCTGGTGGTTACACGCACCACCGCGGGAGGAAGACCACGCGGCGGCGCATCGTTCTGTCCTCCGGGATACAATTTCCGGCCACCTGAGGAGGCCGCACGCGCCGCCTCAACAGGGCGTGAGGCGAAAAACCGCCTGGCGCGTGCGCCTCATGCCCTGACAGACGCCGATTTTAATATTGGAAAAATAGGGCCAATTACCGTTCCACCCCTGAACCCAATTCAGTGTTTTTGTCTTATTAGGGGCTAAAACCGTATTTAGCCATTTCAGAAAATATTAAAAAATTCAAAAGTTGCGGCAGACCGGACCGGGCCGGTCCGACCGCGCGCAATTACGCCGGTGCCCCTCAGCCGGATGCCTGTTTTTGTCCTATTACCGGGGACGAAATCGTCAATACCCTGTTCCCATCCGAATATTTTAAAAAAAAAATAAATAGGAAAAGCCGAAATTGGCCCCGCTCGCCAGCCCTCCTTCGCCGCGCGCCCGAGGGTCATTCTCGCCCGTGCACTGCTCGAGTCCACAGTGCATTGTGAGGGGCGCTACAGTGGAAAACCCACGCCGTTTATTGTGTTTGTAACTAGGGTCAAAATGTATTTTCCCTGTTGATTTAATTATTTTTTTTTATCGACTTCACCCTAATATATTTTTTAATGAATGGTCGGGTTGTTTCTGAACATGGCAAGTTGACTGGGTAGCATCGGTTCAACTTCCATACAATTTAATTCTAAACTTGAGCCGGACAAAGAGTTTGCCGAGCCAAGTTTCATAACAATACAAAATAATTATAAACAACTTTTATTATATTAAAAAAAAACATTCTACATGACATTACCATGCCATGGCATAATATCCAATATAAACTAAGTATTTTATTAATTAATTTCCATAACCATCCATTTGCCCCCTAAATCCATCTCTTTAAAGTTCAAAATCTCAACCCTCTCTCTAGACCCCTCCAAAATTAAATTTCCTATGTAGAAAAATCCCAGTCGACACCTTTCTCTTAATAGCTTCAGATTCTTCATAGAAAAAGATGAATGAGCTCCATGAATCTTTTTAGTACCTGTTTGGGACAGCAGTTATACCGTCGTTTCCTCCAAAAATTTTTTTTTTCATTTTAAATGAATTTTTTTGGTGTTTTTAAATCATTTTGATGTACTGATATCAAAAATAATTTTTTTTTTTAAAAAAATATTATTTTAATATATTTCTAAATAAAAAAAATACTTTAAAAAATAACCGCAACCGCACTCACAAACATAAGGGTAATTATATAGCTTTAGATTCCTCATAGAAACAGGTGAATAAGCTCCATGAATCCTTTTATCATGAGTCATTGATAACTAAAGGTCCCATACTGGATCTTAACAGCAGAGATGACGGGTTGTTGCGTCGACAAAATTGAGTCAATTTTTATTTATGAAGACTAAAGGTCAGGGACTGATTCGTCATTCATTGCGCAGTAAAAAGATTTGGATCAGAGAGGAGAGGAGAGAGGAGTCGATCACCACAAACCGCTGACTCTAACCCAGTCAACATCCATCAGGTACCATATCGTGAGATTTTTTTTCATCTAAAAGTTCTCCAAGAAATTAGCTGTGATAAAGAGCGAAAATCTCCGAACAAAAACCAGATATATTAAATCAAAGAGCGACAATACACAAGAAAAGAAATAGCATACACTTAAGCTCCACAACTAAACCAAACACATCAGTACATAGAACACACATGAACTTATATTAGATTGGTAGCACCAGGCGCGTTAATTTATTCGCACAAACTTAATTTCAACATATATATATATATATATATATATATATATATATATATATATATATATATAGTCTACTTCAAGAATCCTTGAGCCATCTTGAAAGCTCCCCCGAACCCACTTCCAGACTTGTCATCGTCACCACCAGCCGACGATTCTTTTTTGTCAGCAGGGGCTGGGTCGCCGGAACCAGTAGTGCCCGGGGTGGCGGTTGGCAGGGTGTTAGAATGGTACTGGTGGAGATAAGTCTCCGCCTTTTCTATTTGCTGGCCCAGGCCTGTCTCCCGATCCAGCTTCCCGTACTTAGAGGTAGCTGCAAGAAGATCTTCTGCAGCGGCAGCAACTTTGGCCTTGTCTATTTTGTCTCCATCTTTGCCGAGCGAGGCTTGAGCTGCCGCAGCCACTAGCTTGGCACTTGAGAAAAGCTCGGAGGTCGTGGGTTGACGGTCATGCTCAGTTGGGTTGTCCTTCTTGGGAAGAAAATCCATGGATATTATTATTCGCTAGGAAACAGCAGCGAGAATCAGGAGAGGATAGCAGATGATTTTCTTGTCTGGATAACTGACTGTAGAGGTCCAGGGATTGGATCTATATATTAGTGTGATGATACCGCGGATGGACAATGGGTAGTGCAGATATAATGAAAGTGGTTGTGGTCGTAAAGGATGTAGGGCCGATCTAATGAGTTATTGCCTGTACAGTACATTGATTGAGTTTTTTTATAATTTTTTTTTATAATTTTTTTTTTAAAAAAATCATTTGAATATCATATTTAAAAACACTATTTTTTTTAATTAAAAATATACAATAAAAAAATTTAAGTTTTTTTTAAAAAGCTTTTAAATTTTTCGTGCGAAACACCACTTATTGAGTTTCAGCGTTGGGAGCGTGTATCTTTCCTGGTTCCTCGAGCAACAGCAAGGGCCAAGTCAATATTGTGTCGGCAACACGTTTGTGGCTTACATTGCAAGTGATCATGTGAATCTGTGATCGTGAGTGAAGTGTCCTCCTGTCCCTGTCTCGGGAGATCAGGGGCACCGGAAAGTTTTACGCCCCGATTGTATTCCTTAATTCTCAAACGAGTGCCAAAGTTTTTATACATTTCTCAATAAGGTTCTTTTATCCAAGTTTGTAAATTTTCCATCAAGTTTTATTCACCATGATTCTGTTTTATTGCATGGAGCATGCACGCTAGGTGAGAGATATTGACGTATATCAATGAAAGTATCTAATTGACAAATGTGTGAAACCATAGGGATCTAATTGTAAAGTATTTTATTTTGAATGCGTTTATAACTTTATATATTAAAAATGTAAGAACCCCAAAATAACCTCCAAAAACAAATAAGCTTTCCAAATAAAAAGGAGCAAAACCGTAACTAAATTATTGAAGTGTATATGTGATTGCTTTTTTATGTGAAATTATATTAAAATAATATATATTTTTTAAGAATTTTTTTTTAATATCGTATTTCAAAATAATTTAAAATATAAAAGACATTAATTTAAATTATAAAAAAAACGCAAAAATAAATGATAACTCTCACAATCCAATTGTTTTCCTGGTCTCTTTTTCAGTTTAGTTTTTTCAATGTTAATATGTGGATGATCCAACAAATGTTCGGACACTGCTGCTAACTGTCATAACCTCCTTTCTTTTACTGGATAAAAAGTAATCTAAACTGGGGGGTGGACTGTCTACCATGCATGCCGCATTTTACGGTCAACGACTTTGGATTGATTAGCGAGTGAGTGTATTCCTATCATACTATACAAAATTTGAATCCTTAATGTTAGCCATTAAAAGTTTTTCCTTTTCTTTTGTGAAATCATTAATTCGATTGTGCCTAAAACTCCACTGGCAAGAGACTTATCTTCACATGTAAAAGTTGAATAATAAGATTATCAATGGGATTGCACAAAATAGCTTAAAATAATATAAGGTTGCGATGTTAAATTTTCAATTAAAATGTTATTATCTTTACTTCTTAATTAAAAAGAAAATTCATCACAAAACAATGTCGCCTTTACTAGTTTAAGTTTTTGAATTTAGTTTCATGCTTAAAATGGCCATTATTTTAATTTCTGGTAAAAACAATATTGTCACTGTTGATCCAAGAAAAAAAGAGGCTGTTGTGTTTGGAAAGATGGTTAATATTTGAGCTACCTTTTATCATCACCGAGAGTAATGGTACGTTGGTCACGTGAAATTAAAATAATTGAAACATTGTTTTTTAAAATATTTTTTATTTAAAAATATATTAAAATAATTAATATTTTTAATTTTTTTAAAATATTGTTTTATAGTAATACTTTAAAACAATTTAAAAAATAAAAAAATGTTAATTTAAAATAATAATAATTTTTTTATATTTATATGATAAAAAATAGAAGATCAATTTACCATTAATCCAATAATGAAAAAATAAATCAAATTAAATTTTATATTAAAAATAAAAAAATAAAAACACACACTCAAATTACTAATAAAAAACCATGAGACTTTTAAAAAGTCCATAAGCATGGCCTGATGGAGACCCATATGCTTGTGCTTTGTTTTTAAATACATGAATGACAAAAAAAAAATGTTTTTTTGCTTCCACAAAACCTGTGATCTCGGAGTCGGTCCATGCATTAACCATTAAACTAAAACAAAATATTATTAACTAAATGATTCAGATAATATATTAATCTATTCAAATGATTATATAAACAATTAGACCAAGATCATGCCTTTTAACTGTTTTAGTAATGGTTTTACAAAAGGCTATAAAGAAAGAAAGAAAATAAAGTACAAGTTTGAAGTTATATCTTTAGGGGCAAGAGTCATTTTGGAGAGCCAAATCTTTAAAATAGCTATTTGAATAGTGTATATATGATTTTTTTGTTAATGTGTTCTCCAATAGTAAAAGCTATTTTGGAGAACCATTTTTTTTTATCTTATTTTAAATAAAATTCAATTATTTTGTATATAATTTAATTATACAATTAATAGAAGTAAGTTATATAATTAGATAATTGCTTTTGAAAAACCTTCCAACAATAAAATTATTATTTATATTTAAATTTAAATTAAAAAAATAAATTTAATTATAATTAATAATAATTATTAACATAAAATTATACAATTAATAGAAGTAAGTTATATAATTAAATAATTGTTTTTGAAAAACCCTCCAACAATAAATGTTTTTATTATTATTTATATTTAAATTAAAAAAAATATAATTAATAATAATTATTGACATAACCCCCCACCCGTCCCCGCCCCGCCTCACACAAACCCTACCTTCCTTCACATTTCATGCGCCGCCCCCCTCCCTTGCCAGCCCCTGCCTCCCTCCCCTACCCCCCTCCTTCTCCTTATTCTTCCAAGGAATCTACAATCTCCTGCTCAATAACCAGAAAGATTCATAACAACTCCAACACAACAAAAGCATTGTTCTCGGCTCTCTTTTGCTTCTCGACAAGTCCCAGGCTGTCCAAAGCCCATCCCTTTACTCTCGCCAAAGTTAACTCTTCCTGTTTCTGGTCAAAATAGGTTGTTTTCATTGATGGGTTTTGCGCTTCAGAGGTTGCTTTCAAATGAGTATAGGTTAGGTTTTTGGATATCTTGCCTTTTCCTCAAGTGGATTCCCTTAATGGATTCTGTATTGTTTTTGATTGATAAGTTTGGAAGTCAAGTGAGTACATTTTAGATGAATAATCTGTGAATGAGTCGTGATTTTATGGTTTTATTGTCGATTGTTGTTGTTGTTGTATTTTAATATATTCTGCAATGCAACGGTATAATTCCTTAAATCCCAACGGCTCTTCTTTTTCAATTTGGCTCTCCATCTTGCATCTGTGGGATGACTTCTCGGCTGAAGAAGAGGCACAATGCCTCTCGGGATGCCTCTCCTGTTGGAGAGCAGAAATTGAACAAGAACATCCAAAAATTTAAAAATTTGGCTTGGTTCTCAGGATGCCTCTCCCGTTGGACTCTCCCTTAGATGCTAATCCTTAGAAATGAAATTAATAAAATGGAGGCCATAAATTAGTACGATTTTCCAAACAGGCACTTGTTATGTGCCCATGTGAAAGGAGGGACAATGTCTCGTGGCCAACAAGGAGATGTCAAGCCAGTAGACATGCCAAATTCGTCAAAGTCTCTTCGAGGTCATTTCAATAGCTAGATTATTAATAAAGCAATGTAAGTCAGTGGGTCAGTCTAGTTTAATTAGTCCAGTTAGGTTCGTCCAAGTTAGTTCAGTTTGATTGGGTCTAATTGATTAAGTCTAGTTAGATTATTTTAATTAAGTTATGGGTTGAATAATGGGTTAATAAATTAGTGTGGGACTGGGTCAAGATTGTTAGCTGGTTATCCCTGAAAATCTGGGATAAACTCAGTGGGGGCACTTGTAATTCGCAAGTTTAGTTAAATTTAAGTGTATTTAAGTTATTAATTAATAGAGGAGAGACTCAACAATTTTCACATAACAAAATTAAACTCTTGGAGGTCTTGGATTCCTCGAATTATCCAACTTATTTCTTCTTGTCTTCTTGAATAACCGGAGACGTAACATTGGTATCAGAGCCGACGTCCATGGATGAAGGAGCAGGAAACAGTTATTCCCAACTGGCTGAAGCGGTGGCATCTGTAAAGCAAAGCCAAGATCAGTATCAGCAAAGTCTCCATGCATTACAACAACTAGTGCAAGGATTAGCTCAAAAATTAGATGTTGTGGCCTCACACGTGGAGGCAATGGTGCAGAACAAGGCTGCCAGAAATACTGGTAAACCTGAAGGGTTTACACAACAGATCACCAACCCTCTGTATGAAGAAACGGCTGGAATCCAGACTAGGACGGGTCTACAGACTCGATTCGGGTCATCACCTTATGAGGACTCCATGAAGGCCAACAATTCAACTCATACAGCCACTAAGCTAAACCCAATTGAATCAGTCTCAGGTTATCCTTTTTTCCCAAAATTAATGCAATTCATTCCAGGCACAACAAAGTTACAGGAAGTGGAAAATACCTTGAAAAAACAGGATGAAATCCTCAGCGTCCTCCAACCTAACCTGCAGCAAACACAAGGGATGAGAAAAGGTGCAGACCGAAGACGTACAGATAAAATTAATGAGAAAGAGGACTGGGTTTATCTCCGTTTGCAAACCTACAAGCAGCAAACGGTGGCCCAAAGGCAGAGCATGAAGCTGTCCCAACGAGTCTATGGATCATTTCAGGTGTTGGAGAAGGTGGGGAAGGTGGCGTATCGTCTGGATCTGCCCCTGAGTTCAAAAACCCATTCCGTCTTCCACGTGTCCTGCCTGAAGGAGAAATTAGGGCAACGCCACCGACTGGTGGTCACCCTCCCTCCCAAAGAAAAAAAAAGGGGCAATCGGCATGAACCGGAGGAAATTTTTTGGAAAAAAAAAAAAAAAAAATTTTTTTTTCGAAGAAGCCCCGCCGATTCAGGCCAGGAACGGTGGCACTGAGGGAAATCAGAAAGTACCAAAAGAGTACAGAGCTGCTGATAAGGAGGTTGCCGTTTCAAAGGCTGGTGAGAGAAATAGCACAAGATTTCAAGACAGATTTGAGGTTCCAAAGCAGCGCAGTGACTGCTCTTCAAGAAGCAGCAGAGGCGTACCTTGTGGGATTGTTTGAGGATACCAATCTGTGAGCTATTCACCTTCATGCCGAAAGATATTCAGCTCGCTAGGAGGATTAGAGGAGGTTTCGTGGTGATATATGAAGAACTGACCTTGTGGGCAAGGTCATTTAAAGAGGGAGGCATTGTTATGTGCCCATGTGAAAGGAGGGACAATGTCTCGTGGCCAACAAGGAGATGTCAAGCCAGCAGACATGCCAAATTCGTCAAAGTCTCTTCGAGGTCATTTCAATAGCTAGATTATTAATAAAGCAATGTAAGTCAGTGGGTCAGTCTAGTTTAATTAGTCCAGTTAGGTTCGTCCAAGTTAGTTCAGTTTGATTGGGTCTAATTGATTAAGTCTAGTTAGATTATTTTAATTAAGTTATGGGTTGAATAATGGGTTAATAAATTAGTGTGGGACTGGGTCAAGATTGTTAGCTGGTTATCCCTGAAAATCTGGGATAAACTCAGTGGGGGCACTTGTAATTCGCAAGTTCAGTTAAATTTAAGTGTATTTAAGTTATTAATTAATAGAGGAGAGACTCAACAATTTTCACAGAACAAAATTAAACTCTTGGAGGTCTTGGATTCCTCGAATTATCCAACTTATTTCTTCTTGTCTTCTTGAATAACCGGAGACGTACTTAAATTAAAATCATGTACGATTTTCCAAAAATCGAATCTTGGACACTCGGCCATTGACGCGTCGCTCGTTATCGCTACGATTATCTCTCTTACGTCCGTTTAAGTACCAGACCCCCAAAGAAAAGGACCCATAAACCCATAAAATCCCCATAAAAAAAATAATGAACATGGACATCGATCCTCCAAGCCAAATCGAAGACAAAGACCTTTTCAAGGCAGCAGAGACAGGCGATTCTTCGGCATTCAAATCCCTTCCACCAGAACTCCTCTCCAAAGCACTCGCTCTCCAAAACGAAGACGGCCGCTCTGTCCTCCATGTCGCCGCCTCTTCTGGACACCCTGAGGTAATTTTATTTTATTTGACGTTTTGCGATTTAGTTGGCAGTGAGTTTGAGTTTTATTTTTTGGGTTATTGCGGTGGTGTTGAAATTAGGTGGTGAAAATACTATCAGATATTGATCAATCAAGTAGCGTGGTGGTAAATGGTAAAGATGAGGAAGGTTGGGCCCCGATTCATTCTGCTGCTAGCATCGGAAATGTCGAGATTGTTGAAATTCTGTTAAGCAAAGGTATATCAAGTTGTCGATGCACTGGGCAGGAACTGATTTTAGTCTCTCTAATATAATTTTTAACATTTCAATAACAATGAGAATGCTACCTGTTAGGAGCTGATGTTAATTTGAAAAATGATGGCGGACGCGCTGCTCTTCACTATGCTGCTAGCAAGGGCTGGTCGAAGATTGCTCAACTTTTGATCTCGCATGGTGCTAGGATCAATATCAAAGACAAGGCTTGTAACTTCTTGCATCAACTCTTTAATATTATATTATAATATTACTAGCAGTACTTGGGCATATTATGTGCTGATGGGTCGGTTCAAAAGCAAGACCCTCTTGTAGCTCATGTGCTGGTTCATGATTCATTTTAGGTTGGCTGTACTCCGTTGCATCGAGCAGCAAGTACAGGGAATTCGGAGCTGTGTGAACTCTTAATCGAGGAAGGAGCAGAAGTTGATGCTGTTGATAAAGCTGGTCAAACGCCTCTCATGAATGCAGTGGTTTGCTATAACAAAGACGTAAGTTTGATACTTGAGAAAGAGATGCTTACAAAATATGATGAACTTCCCATGACGATCTGGTTACTCCCCATAAAGCTTAATTTGTTCTTCACCTGCCATGTGATTTGTACATATCCTGTTTGGCTCCCTCTATCCCTAATCTCAATTAGTGATATTAAGTATTCCAGGCCCCTGCTATGTCTTTGCCTTCATTATTGTATTAATTTGTATCTTGTAAGGTTTGGTAGTGGATTGTAAGCTGGAAGAAATATCACACAAAATACAGGTTAGGGAGATGGAACTTTTAGTAAAACTGTAATTTTATTTTTTTGTTGTCCTCTCCATTTTGTAGTCTGCTCTCCATATTTACTAGATTATCCTGCCAAAAGATCTGAATGGTTTTTCTGCCTCGATTTATGTGATCATTTTCTTTCCTTCATAATGGAGCAAATTAAATTAAAGTTGATTGGCTTGGCCAGTGAATCCATTAGTGTGATATTGTCAGTTACTCTGGTTTGTAATGTCCCCTTGAGCCAGTCCAGCAAACCATGACAATATTTTGTAGGTGATATCAATGGACTTCATTTACCAGTGTTAGATTATGTATGTTTCAATAAACTTGAATCTAAGTCAGGCATTGGGTATCTTACCTGATTATACATCTGTGATGCCTGATTCCTGTGGATTTCTACTTTTCAACTATCTTCTTGTTGTCATCTTAGTGGCAGGTTATCTTACCTTACGCTATGTGCTTATGTTGACTATTTGCCAACTTGACTTGGCCAAGTTTCTTGTTGCCTAATATGGACTCATGAGCAATCAATTGATGAGATTTAATTAAACTTGACAGTTTTAAGTAGTCCTTGTATTTTTATTTTTTTTATTATTTAAAAGCCTATTAAGATTTGTGTTTGGTTGGTTTGTAGGTGGCTCTCCTTCTAATTCGACATGGAGCAGATGTGGATGTGGAAGACAAGGAAGGGTACACTGTGCTGGGTCGAGCTTCGGCAGAATTTAGACCAATTCTAATTGATGCTGCTAAGGCTATGCTTGAAGGATGAGTTTGGACACTCTAGTATGGAAGTTTGTTGAATTTTCTAAGTGTCTGGGTTATGCATCTCAAAGAAAAGTGTTTTGGGGATGACTCCACTTGCAGCTAAATAGAAACACAGAAAAATAATTGACAGTCTTACAGCAGCTTAAATTACCAACCACCATCGTTCAGACCTTTTTTGTTCAGTAGTAGTTCAGGCTATGTTTTCAAAAGATGAGAGTTGCAATGTGGTAATCGCTTATGGTCACCCAGCCTGGCAAATTTGCCTTTTTGTCTTGTTACAAGTTTTTTACTGCTGCATTCTTTGTTTGTGAATGTTGCCAACAAAAAAAAAAGCTATAAAAGTAGCACTTAGAGATTCAATATGCTTAAAATTCTAGTCAGGGAAAATTAGCAAAGCTACAATGAAACCATTGGAGGAGATTGATTTATGGAGCATTTGAATACAAAAACTAATTTTGGGAGCCTTTTGTGTCTGCTTCAGAATCCCAGCGAAACAACTTCGTGAAATGAACAAGCTCGTTGAAAATCACAAAGGGAAAACTTGAATTTGACTCGAAGACCTACCAGATCATCATCTGACGTGTCACATTCTAATTGGGTAAAAGAGAATGAATGGTAGGTTCACACACTAAACTTGATCCCTCGTGTCGCGGTTTTGCCCCACACGTTGAATCATTGAGTCCCTGACACGAAAGCTTTCTTATAGAATTTCAGTTTGGTTAATTTCGACCGTTTGTTTCCTTCCCCTCCCTCTCCTGTAACAAGTTATAAAGCCTTATCTATCCCTCAAAACTCAGGTGAGGAGAGAATGATGACCCTCTCCCAACCTCTCTTTCAGATTTCATCTACCAAACTCATCGTCTGTGAGAACCCCAAGATCAACCATCGAAAGAGAATTGAAACAAGGGTCGGGTTCAATGAAAAGCCGAAGAATTTATCTTGGTTTGCTTCTTTACCATCTTGCCAAGTGATTCACAAGTCTCTTCCTTTGGCTGTTTCAGTTGCTTTGCTTCTCTCAGTAACTCCAGGTAGTTTTTTAAATCTATTTTATCCTGTTCCCGGTGTTTTTTGTCTTCTCTAGCTAGCAGTATCCCGACCCTTGTATATGCTTGCAATTTCTTCTTCTTGATAATATGCGACATTTGATTGGTTGTTGACAGAATTGGGCTTGAACAAATTACATGGGAACTCTGCCTGCCTTTTCTAGTCATGTATATTTCAAGAAATCATTTTAAGGAAGATGCCTAGTCCTGCTGGGGAGCTAACAAATTCATCAAAATGAAATGCAATTTTGTTGGTTAGAAAAAAAGAGGTCACTTTATGGGGTCAATCTACAGAAGTATTGCATGTTCTAAAATCCCTTAAATCATAGATTTTGATGTTTTTTTGGCGGTTCTTTGTATGTTTTTACTCTTCTATTCTGGGATCCTCTTTCCCCCTTTTCTTTCTTCTTTTCGAACATTTTCACCTAAGGTATTTAGTATTGACTTGTATATAGTGATTAAATTGATTAGAGTGTGTCAAGGAATACACATTTCATTGATTTAGGTCTCTTAAAAAGGTTAAGTTTGTTTGCAAAGTTATGCTAAATAATATAGGAAGGCCACAGACTATTTGGTTAGAGAGAATATATTAATCGACCCAGGAGCAAAGCTACAGCGTGGAGAAGGTGGGCAATTGACCCCTTTAAATTATGTAATACTTATAATTAAAAGAAATCGTTTGAGACTTTAGTTTAGCCCCCATATTTATAGCGATCTTATTTCTTATGATTGCAATTGTCATGGCATCGCATTTTAATTCTCCATCAATGCATTAGTTTGTTGAGGAATTTTGAAACTTTTTGGCATTTATTACGGGACTTTGTGAAGAATAACTTCCAAACAAGAGTATGTTTGATCATTTGTGCTTCTGGGTTCTGCAGCTAAAGCTGGAATCATGTCGGGATTTTCTGGAATAGAATCAGTTCCTGGTCCCCAGTTACCTCAAATTGACTTTCTTAACCGTTTCAATGGTTTGTTCTCTTGCAGTAACTATATTACATCTTTTTTTCCAAGTTTTTAATGCTTTGACATGACAACCATTTTTAAGTTTTATAATGAACTGTCATTCTTCTGCAGAAGAAAACCAGAAGAAGTACGCAGAAACTGATGAGAAATTCAAATCATCTCGCATTCTCAAGGAGCTCCTTGAGCGATCCAAGCTGAACAAAGAAAAGTAATTAAAAACTAGTTTTTAATTTGGTTTCATGCATATTGATCTGGCGTGCTTCAAAATTTCTAATGGAGCTAAAAGTGGATGAGCTCTGCATGAGCTTGAGACCTACGGGTGCCATGCCATGCCCTTTTACCAGCGAGGCTAACACTTCCACAGGACCTCTGGGTATTGCACTTTCAAGTGTAAAGAATGGCCCTTCTCCGCAATCTTCATTCTACTTCAGTGGAAAGAAGATGACGGAAAAAATAAAAGGAACTGCTGCATTCACACTACTTGTATTGATTAGTATTTAGAAGTGATTTTTTTTGTTGACAAATTTAGCAGATCAACATGCATATATCAATACTTTAGATTAAACACAAATTTATCTTGGCCACTGACTTTACATGGTATCGTCTTATGTAATGTCCAGAAACCGGCAAGAAATTCAAGACAAGTATTGCATACGTGGGGCAGAATGGGGCGTTGGAGATTGCTCAGCAGAAGGCATGACACCAGAGGATAGAGAAAACTTCATCGCTATGCTAAAGCAGAAGGCAGGAATGAAATAGATGAAGCCATCATTTTCAGTGAATGCTTTTTAAGAGTCTTTTCTGGTTCTAGTTGTTTTTCCAAGCATTCATGGTTAAATGTGTGTTTTCGGATTGTGCCCTCAATAGTAGCAGGTTTTGGTTTACTCCCTGAAAACAGTAACTTTTTATGTTATATTTCCAGTGTATTTGTTTAAATAATTTGGAAAGAGCACGCCTATAGTTTTTCTTTTCTTTTTTTACCTTCTGATCAGACGTTGGATTGCTACAATGCTACTTTCTTCAGGAAAAACGTCAGTTTTTAAAATCTTTTGGAAAATTTCCCAATTTTTTACAAATTATTAAAGACAGAGGCTATCTTTTATCAAAAAAACGAACGAAAGAAAGAAAATAAAAGACAGGAGTTATCTCTTTCCATAATGGATCCGGTAAAGCCCTTCCAAACTTTGAAAATACTTGCACTGATGGGAAAAAAATTATATTTTTTCCCATTTTCAACTCTTATATATATATATATATATATATATTGATATAATGATGTCTAAAATAAATTTTAAAAATAATTTTATTTTATTTTTAATATGTTTCTAAGTAAAAAATAACTTACAACCAATATTAAACAAACGCTTAATCATTTTAGCCATTTTTTCTTAAGAATGTTTGGCAAAACAAGTACAGTTCGTAGTTGATAAAGAATATTCCCAATTTTACAAGATTCGAACCTGATGGCCTTAAATGTGACAGAGAGAAAGATGAAGGGGTGATTTTGATACATTTGAAATTTGACGCGAAGCTCCCCCACAAAAAGACAAATGGTCAGATGAGCTTGCCATTTGCAGAGCTGATAGAGCCAGCAATCATAATTAAAAACAAAACCACACCACACCACCAGATGATTAATCAACCCAGTAAGTAAAATATTAAAACCCTTTTTTCCAATCCCTGCCCTAAAAGGTACGTGAATATATCTTCTCTCAGATTCATTTCCATTCATATATTCTTTCACGGGTCGATTAATTACTGTCGCGAAATTTAAAAATTAGGTTTTCAATTTAAAAACTTGACTTGAAGGTGACATTGAATGTCTTTCCCCCCCTTCTTATTTTAGCTTCAATGCTGTCTTTTGCTGTTAATTGTCTTAATTAAGCCAAGTAGTTGAATTGGATGGATAGAAGTTGATGATTTTCTGCTGTTTCGTTACCTCTGAGTGATGTTACCATGAATTGTGGAATTGGGTCACCAGGTTAGGCTGTGCGATTTTTTTATTCAATTTTTAATGCAAATTATTTTTAAGGAATTTTAAGGGGTTAAAATGTGAAGCAAAATGCGGTTATGTCAAATTTTGTTAGTTTTGATAGGAGTTGGATCTTATTTTCATTTATCTGTACAAGTGATGATTTGATTTTGAGTTTGATTTGGTGTTTTTCTGTTTCAGGAAAATTATTTGGTCAGTGTGATTTTGTGTTAAAAAATCTCAAGTGGGTGGTTGTTGGGCTAATCATCCCAACAACTTCAGAACCTGAAATTTTAACTGGTAGCTACAGAAAATGTACCAGCGTGTGCCTACAGCTGTAACAACCCGAGGTGGGTCTCCCACTGCTAACGGGGATTCAGTTGTGACCTTGGATCAAGTTCCGCGATGGAGTGATGCAGAGAGTAGATCTTCGTTCAGCTATGATAATGAAGACCATTCATTTACAAATTCATATTTCCCTGATCCTTTAACAACTCATCCTGAGGGGGAAAGTAGTAGTTATGGGATGTTATCGAGGTTTCCAGTTGATCATGAGACCAACTCGAAGATATATTTATGGAGGGGACACCCTTGGAATCTTGAGGTGGATGCTGTTGTGAATTCTACAAATGAGGTGAATGTTGCATACTCCCGGTTCTATTTGGTTGAACTGCTTGTGCAGTGCTATCCTTAGAACTGATGATTATTGACTTTTTACCTTTTGTGCCAAAGTGATCCATGGTTATCTAGATTTGACATCTATAGTTAGAAAGTTAAACATTTGAAGAAACCTTTTGCTAGTTTTACAACTGGTTTGGATAGCTATATGGTGGTGGAGTTTGGTTTTCAGTGAACCCTAATATAATATGAGACTATAAACCAATGGTTTCCATGTATTCTACAATGAAATCTGAATCTTAGAACCTGCAATCTGAAAGTTAAACATTTTTGTTCCGTGCTTGGATTTTTGGGCTCATATTCAGACATTAAGGAATGTGAACTTTTCCCATTTTTGATCATGGAAAAACTTTTAAGCTCTTATTGAACCTGATATAATTGAGACTTTAAAGTACCAATGATTGTTTTCTCCTTGTCCTCTGTGGACACACTTGATATATGAGCTATATGCTCTGCTGACAATGTCCAGAAAAGGTGGTTGACTCTCAACTCAAAGTGAGCACCAAACCAACTCATCATCTCATCTCAGTGCTTCCATCGCTAATCTTTGTGCTCTAGTGTGAAGATCCTTTGTAAATTGCATTGCTGTAGCATTTCAAATCTTTTTTTAATTGCATTAAGCTTTTTCATGGATATGAACACCAATAAAAGGACCAGCAACTCACTTATATTATCTCTAATATGTTTCTAATTGATGGTTTATAGAACATGGACGAGGCACACAGCAGTCCTGGTCTGCATGCAGCAGCTGGACCTGGTCTTGCAGAAGAATGCATGACGCTGGTATGCTATCAATGTTTGCTGGCTGCTAATATTTGAATTCTTTCATTTGATATGGAGGTTATATTTCATGTTTTTGAGCATTGTTAACCGGATTTTTAATGATTCTTGGACCACACACACACACACACACACACACACACACACATACACACACACTGTTTTGTCATGCAAAGATAGTTGATAAAAGTGATGCGAATGTCGCTGCACAAAATCTGTTATTCATATTCTGAGGCGAATCTAGATATGTTCAAAGCCTTTGTAGTTGCTAAAGTTAGCCTATTTGATTGCTAGGTCATTTTTACGGAGATAAGAAAATACAAGAGTGAGACTGACTTGATATGCATTTGTGTGTTAGGGTGGATGTCGAACAGGGATGGCGAAAGTTACTAATGGATATGACCTTCCCGCTAGGTATGTATGCTGGCATGTTCTACTTGTTGATAAAGAAGCATAATTTTTTTTTTGCATTATATCACAAAAATTCCATGCTTAAAAACCGTGCTTGATGGCTTGATTCTTGTCTGTCTAATCTTGTGTTCATCCCTTCAAAATCCATGCTTGATGACTCATGTCTACCATACCTTACATAATGCACTCTGTGTACATCAACATATATATTTTCCTTAATTTACTTTCCCTTTTTTTTTCCTTGATGTTTTGTTTGCTAGTTGCAATTTCTTTCAAATTGTTTGCTACATTACATCAGGTTTTCTTTCTTGTAGCTTTAATTCGTAGATTTTTTTTCCCCTCGGGCTAATGTTTTACTTAATATTATGCTAGGAGAGTTATCCATACTGTTGGTCCTAAGTATGCAGTGAAATATCATACTGCCGCAGAGAATGCTTTGAGTCACTGCTATCGCTCTTGCCTTGAGCTTCTTATTGAGAATGGGCTTCAAAGGTTGGTACTCCTTTATTTCTGGTATTTTGTTCATTGTGCTCCTTTGATTTTCAAAAACATGGAGCTAACTTTTACTTGAATACAATGCAGCATCGCTATGGGGTGCATATATACAGAGTCTAAAAACTATCCACGTGAACCGGCTGCTCATGTGGCTATAAGTGAGAAATTTTATTTTCATTACAGTTCTGTGTTTACCTCTCTAGTGCTCACTGTGCAATGCTAATATAATTATATTTTTTTTTTCATTCATGTTAAATTGAAAATTGTCCATCCTTTGGAGTATCAGAGAGAATTATGTTAGGCGGCTGAAATAAGATAATATCTGGCACAACATGCACATGAACTTGTGCATTCATTCCCACATCTATAAATATCTGTGTATTTTTTATGATGTCTGTGTTTGGATAGCAAAATGTTTCTTATGTGATTTGCGGTCGTGTAATTAATTGTGTTTGGTTTTGTTCAGGGACTGTCCGGCGTTTTCTTGAGAAGCAGAAAGATAACATTGCAGCTGTTGTTTTTTGTACTACCACATCAACTGATACTGAAATATATAAAAGGTACTTCTATATTATAGTTCCTTTTTGTTGCCTTAGAGATGCAAAAATGTCCAATCCAACTGAATTTGAGCCCTAGCCCAAACTAGCTATTTGCAAGTTGCACATTCTGTTATTTATTTAAACAAAATGACTATGCCTCAATTGTGACATTTCACATCAATTATTTATTTCCTTGCCAACCACTATTTTGTAAGGATTCCATCAGCTGTGGTCATTATTCCTTTTTCCATTTTCCGTTGTAGATTACTTCCACTATACTTCCCGCGAGATAAACATGAAGAAGAGGTGGCCATCTCAAAACTTCCTGCTGATGTCGGGGATGAGAATGGTGAGACGATAATAGATGAACGCAAGATCAGAATAAAGCCTTTGCCCAAGAAATATATTCCTAGACCTCCCCAACCCCCAGCTGACCTTCCTGTCAGTGATGTTGGCTTGGTACGAAGGTTAGTTGGCTTTATTGCTATACAAAATTAAACATTCTTGTCTGTATTGTCTTCTTTTTCATGTTTAAGATGGTCGCTTTACATTTTAGATCACTACATTTTATTTCTTATTATTTGAAATTTTGAATATTTGTGTTAATTGGAATGAAAGAATAACGGTCAATGCTCAGGATTTTCTCAAAAAGAATGTACTCATTCATGAAGAATAATCTCATGTGGTGGTTCTTTGAATATGGCACTCACAGGCACACTCATCTTATCAATGTTGCTCCATTTTACAGGAATTCATCGCACTTGGATTCGTATTTGGATCCTGCCTTCATGTCCTTGATTAAGGATCCAGATCAGAGACGCAAGGAGCAATGGGAAAAGAGTGCACAAGCACAGAGTGGATGGAATTGTGCCAAAATGCTTGGATTCGGTGATCTTGGAGGCCCTCCATTGTCTGCTGCTGAAGAATATTCTCTTCATTCAAGATACCTAGCTAAAGCAAATTCTCTTAATCTTTCAGAAATTGCAGAGATGAAAATTGTGTAAGCATCTATATATCTTTATTTGCATGTGCTTTAGATTGTAATTCTTTTCTCTGAAAGTCAATTGTTTAGAAGTCTGATTCTCCATTGCATAATTTTATTCCAGTTGAATCAGCACAATTGGTGTAGTGTTCATTGGTTGTGTCTATTAATTATATTGTTGCAGATCTTCTCACCGTGAATTTGTCCACCTGGCTATGTAACCTTTTGTGCGAATTGCATTTCCTTCATTGTACAGTATTTGTCACTTTCATTAATGCTTAGTGCTCATAATCTTGGATTGCATATAACTTAGTTCTGATATTTTCCTGCTACTTTAGTTACCGTGGTGGGGTAGATAGTGAGGGCCGTCCTGTGATGGTTGTTGTGGGAGCACATTTTTTGCTACGATGTCTTGATCTAGAGCGATTTGTGCTTCATGTGGTAAAGGTAATTCGTTCATCTAGCTTATTATTCTCATTTATCAGCTTTTTGATCTTGGACCATACTCTCCAGATATCCTTGTTCCGATCCTTTAATAGTTTCATTTACCTGGTTGCTGGTTTAGAACTGAAGTTATCTCGGTTGTTAAATGTCAGGAATTTGAGCCCTTGATACAGAAGCCTTATACGATTGTGTATTTCCACTCTGCAGCCTCTTTGCAACTGTGAGTATTATATGGCTGACTTTCTAAACTTCACACTTATGTTTGCCTGAAATTTTCTTTTCAATGGATGATTTGTTGCTCGATAAACCTAATATTTTTGGGGAAGAATTGAAACCTCTGGCAGTGATATCTCTACTCAATCCTGAATTTCTTTCTCCTCATTTGTTATTCTTTAGCATTACCCCACCCCCCATGGTGGTAACTGTTTGTCACCACCCCTTTAATCGTGTAGATGTGCCTGGGATTTGGAAAGATCAGGAATTTTCAAGTTCTTTACTTGAGTTTCTACTTGCATTGTAGGAAATGTCCATCACCTTGTCTTAGCCACATATTGGCACCTTTATGGAGAATTTGATAAGAATTTTCTCTATCATAGATGTTGTTCTTCATACAAATGTGTTCTTGACTGGAGCTTTTTTAATATCATCCGTCTTGGATGGTTTATGATTTTTATGCGTAGATCATTTTCCTGAAACGTATCTATCAGCTTTCCTCATTTATACTTGCCACTTTGACAAACAGTCAACCAGACATGGGATGGATGCGAAGATTACAGCAAATACTTAGTCGGAAACACCAGCGAAATCTGCATGTATGCAAAGCACATGCAATATAACTTCTTAAATGTATACATTTATTTTCATACATTTGATCTCCTCATCCACTGTATAGGCAATATATGTTCTTCACCCGAATTTTCACCTGAAGACCACAATTTTCACGCTGCAAGTATTTGTTGATAATGTGGTACGTATTTTAATTTGAGTTTTTCTCTAGTGAAATCTGAATCTATTTTGCAAATTTACTGCTTGAATTTGACCCCTAGACCTGGAAGAAAGTTGTATACGTGGATCGGCTTCTGCAGCTGTTCAGATATGTTCCTCGTGAGCAGTTGACCATCCCCGACTTTGTTTTCCAGTTGAGTTTTCTGCTTCTTTTACAGTTCATATTCATCTATCTTTGATCAACAGTGGGAGTTATGGAAATATTTTGGAAGGAAATTTGTCTATTCACCTGGTTATGCATGTTTTAGCTTTTAGCATTTTGGTGCTGTAGATGCTTAGCTACTGGCCCCAAAATGCAAAGAAATTGCAAACATAATTTTAGTGGGTTTCCAGGCCAGTGTCAAATTTTTATTTAGAGGTCGATTATTGGATCAAACTCCTTGCCATCTATTTGTGGTCCCCGCATTGTATATCCTCATCTTGGTCTACAGTGGCAAGGATGGAATGGACAAGGGAATTTTCTTATAACCTGACTACATGATGTGGTGGATGCAGGCATGATTTAGAAGTGAATGGAGGAAAGGGTCTTATTGTAGACCCAAGAACAAAATATGTGTATCATCGACCGTAGGCATTAGAGATACAGTTTCATCAAGTGATTTTGCAACTCAGGTTGTGGTTTCTTCAATTCTCTCCCCGCCCTCCTCTGAAGGTGCATTTGAGGTTTACCTATGTACAAATTGTATCCTTTTTTTTTAAAAAAAAAAAATCGGGGCTGCATCTGGTGTTGAAACATGTATTATAATAACATCACATTTGTTTATTTTATTTGCTGAGCAGTGATTGTTTTTGAAGATGGAAATAAAAGCTAGGTTGTGCGCTGTCTTGTCTTTGGACGATTATCAATTAAAATGTAAGGTGGTTGTCTTTTCAGAGGTGAAGTAGAGCATGTTTGGTGTGATTTATGAAGAATAAGTTTATTTGAATTCAGAATTCAAAGCTATTCTTCATAAATAACCTGTGAAAAATTGAATTATATTAGAAATTATCTGAATTGTTGTTGTTATTTTGAGGAAATGAGAGCATAAAATAGAATAAAGAAGTCAAAAAGTTTTATTCATTTATCAAAGCATCATTTTTAACTCAGATTTTTATTTCAACTTCGACCCCCCCAAACTTAAGCATTCAGCCTTCTTTTTTTTCCCACTGAAATTGATCTTATCTGCGAATTAGCGAGCCCGAACATCACAAGCATCTGTTCGGAGTGGCTTAAGTCGCCTGCCGGCCCGCCCATGGAGGACCGGACAAGCAAATCCCCAAGAATGGCCCTTTATCAAGTTGGTTAAATGGCGTTGTTGAAAAATTACTCTCTTGTGGGTAGCTCGTTTATGTGCTATTATTTCGTTTTCGTACATAATAATAATAATGAAAAAAAGAAGAAAAAAAAAGGAGTGGCATCCATCCAACATATTTATGATTCTTCACCGTTCATTAGTGTTGGTTAAACCTGTCAGAGTTCTAATGGTATAGATTATTTTTTACATAAAAGTTCAACCGTGAAATCACACTCACACAAGCATGAGATATTAAACTTAATCATATATACATAAAGCCCCCACCACAAGCGTTACACGCGTCTGCTCACCTCAACGCAGAGGATCACCCCCTATCATCACTTACTAAATTTTTTGAGAGGTTAACTAGCCCATTTTCTTCCCCTGCATGTTTCCGGTGAGTTTTCTCCTCCTACCAGAACCGTTTTTATTTCTGTTCAATGATTGATTGGGGTATTTTGGAACCGCAGATGCAAATAGAGGACGTTTAGTTTACTCTCTAAAAGGGATTTCTTCACCTGGCATAAAAAAATGGTGCAAGGTGCGTCGTTAACCTGCCTAACAGCTTCTGGAAACGGTGGAGTTTATGGATTGATCATACCGCTGTGGAGGAGGCATTCCAAGCTACCGAGGAAAAATCCTGTCGATTCTGGATTTGAAAGCCAATGCCCCTTGCATCTCTGTCCTCAAGGTTTACACTTTAGGGGTAACCCTAATACATTGAAACGAAGAAATTTAAGGGTTGAAGCTGGATGGTTGTTCAACAAAGGGGGCGAGCAGGAGCTGGACGCGAGCTCGGAACGTAGTGAGAATGCGAATGAAGATATACTGATTTTCTTTTTCCAGTTAGATTTGGCTACTCGAGTTCAGGTTTGCTGGCAGTCTTTTTGTTTAGATTTTGTTTTGCTCATAAAAGAGTGGAGCATTTTGTTGTGTCCCCTGGTTTTTGGGTGCTTTTTTTTAATGCTCACGAGCTTTTATTGGATAAATGTTATAAAATTTGCAGTATGCTTTGAATGTGGAGCAGTATGACATTGCACAGCAACTCAGAAACAAGCTTGCAGAGGTTACATTCCATCTCCAGGCTTATTATGATTGATTCTCAAATGTGTTGTTAGTTAGTTTTCGCTGAAAATCATCTTGTTTTATACAACTTTTATCTTATGCTATTCAGTCATTGATGGGACTTTGGATTCTATTTTCTTACACTGAAATTGTGCATGCTTGCCTAACACCGATAATATCAGTGTCCATGGAGAATAAGCTATCTGGTAAATAGAGTTATCAAATGAATTTGCAGCATGCTGAATGAGTTCACATCTTGAAAGGTTGAAGGTGAGGTCATTAGGCAGCAGGAAGCGAAGAGAGGATCATCTTCAAAGAGTGAAGCTCAAGATAAGGCTATAAGTATCATACGACTACGGTGAGTCCAACATTTTTCCATGTTATTCTGCTTGGGCTCAAATCCAAAAAAATATTTTAGATTATAGTAGAAAAGGTGTAATATATCTAATGATTAACATTTTCCTTCATTCTTTTCTTTTCTTTGCTTTCCCCTTTATTTTTGGATTTCCCATGTTGCATTTTACTGGCTCACGTAGAATGTGCTGTCAACTGCTTCTTTACTTGCAGTGCAGACCTCCAGAATGCAATTGAGAAGGAGAATTATGCAGTGGCAGCTGAATTACGGGATCAAATTTCAAAACTGGAAGCAGAATCTTTGGCTGCAACTGCAAAAGCTCTGGTATATGAAAATGCACAGTATGCATTTCGTTTAGGGCAGAAAGTGAAGCACCAAACTTTTGGTATGTAAGCACGGCTTCTGCATGCCCATTTCAATCTTTCCTTTGTTTTCAGTTCCTCTATGAGGTGCAGTTGAATTAAATATGTAAAAAAAGAATCCATTGATATGTATTCATGCCATGAGAGCATATCTGAAGAACCGAATGTTATGATTCTACTCTGTAAAAAGTCCATGAATTCTACAGCCTTATAAAGTCTCTCCACAAATGTAGATAAGAAGAATTAAAGTGCAAGTACTAAAAATTAGGAGTTGTTTATCCTGTTGCGATATGTCAACAATTCATACTTCACTGATTTTTATGTTTCCATGACTGTTGACACAGTCTGGGTCTTGTCCTTGTAACAAAGTTCCAAATCTGCTTGCTGACTTTTCTTTCTCTAATATTTAGTGGTTCCTAATTTCCTTATTGGTCAAATAAATATAATCCCCATATATGTGTTCTCCTTGGCAATGTGCCAGCAGAATTTCCTCGTGGAAGAACCTTGACTCTACTGGTTGCTTTTTCACTTGCTCGTATTTGGCTATCTAAATTATCTTATTGCTACTGAAAGGTATATTATGAACTTAGGCTATCGAGCTGTGGTTTGTGGAATGGATCCAATATGCTGTGAGTCAAGTTCATGGATGGAAACAGCACATGTTGAAAAGTTAGCTCGTGGTTCTAGTCAGCCTTTTTATCAGGTTTAATTAAGCTACACTTTGTTCCCCTTGCTTTTCTTTTGTAAAATGTGGAAGAGGATAATCCAACACTGTATTTTTGAGTGAAGTTTTAAGGAGCATGGTTTCTCCCCAGCCTCCTTCATACCATGAAATCTCCTCTCTTTGAGCTAAAAGAGTTGAGGTTAGAGCCGGCTTGGTTGGCCTATGTAATGAAGTTTCCATGGACCAAATTCATTTCAAATGCTTAAGTGCTGCTATATTTGGAAATCATAACATGAAAAGTATACACATTTAGTTGATTTTATTGAATAAGAAAAAATTCTGATTGAAAAATAGTTGTGTACAGTATAGATATTGAATAATAGGTTTCTGGGGGTTGATGCCATACTCTGTTATCAAACAATGATATGTCTTGGCCAATTTGAGATGATTGTCAAAAAAAGAGTTGGTGTTGATTGGTGGTCATCTTATCCACGCATCTATTTTGGTATACTAGCCTCCATGGTATAATACAGAGCATTCATGATCAAGTTCTTTCATGCTTTTCAGGTTCTGGTTGATGTCCAAGAGGATCCCAATCTACTAGTGGCATATGGTAATCTGCATTTTGTTTCCTTTCCTTTTTGTGCATTACCACAGACTTGCTTGATGTTATGCGGCCATTCTTAATGCTCATGCCAATGCCTTCATGAACATGAGATTGGTGTTCCTTTCTGCAGTTCCCGAGGAAAATTTGGTTGCTCCTGAGAAACCAGATATGGTAAGTTAATTTTTTTATTGAAAAATGAAGCATGCCCCTGACTTTTTTTTGGCTTAACTGTATTTAGGCATACGATCAATGTGCAGGGAAGGTTTGATCATCCGTATATATCATTTCTATTCTATGGGATGGATACAGCCGGGGATTTTATCCCAATCAAGCAGCTGCGTGAAAAGTACAATAAGCCTCGGCATGAAGTGCCAATGGGTCGACCAGATGACGATAGCGGTGGTGGTGCTGATGCATAAGCAAGAGAGCTGTCTTCTGGTCCGCACGAGCTCTTAAAGATTTGGAGCTGAAAAGCTTGTAGCATTATCCCAGCTCTGATGATTTGAAGGCGCTTTCTTCCTCTTGTTTTTCTGGAAATTTCAGTTTGGGTTTGATTTAGATCATATATGTTAGCAATGTGGCATGAAAACTCTGTACATGGCTATTAGTCTTGTAAATCACAATATAATTACTTTACACCTATCTTTGGAAATCATAGCACGATTCTTGTTCGTTGAAACATCAATCAATGTTGTGTTTGTGTTTGTGTTTTGTTTGGTTCAGAACCAAAATAATTTAATTATAACTTATTCCCTGTAGTTTAAAAAAACTAATTAACCAATCTCATAGTTTCAGAAAATATGCTTATAAATAATATTTTTCAACCATTTTGTCACTTAATCCCCTCACTACATTGCTAACACACTTGATTATTTTCTTTTTTGAAAAATTGAATAAAAGAAGAAAAATACAAGTTGGGAAATCTTGATTGTTAAACAATGCATTTTTTTCAATAAAAATCAAACTGAGGGTGCCACTGCTGACAGGAGATTATTTAATTATTTAGAGACTAATTGGTTAGTTTTAATAAGCTTCAGGGACCAAGCTAAATTAACTCCCAAAATATTTATCAGGGTCAAGTTTTCGTCTGCCTGGATTCTTTGGCTTTTGCTGCTGCTCAACTCCTGAACAAAAACATTTTCATTCATGAAATTTCAGACGCTTCCCTCCGAGATGGAACAGGCACTTACTGTTTCCGGAACTTGTATAGTTTGGACGGTTGGATTTGGATATCCCTGAATGGTCCGAATCTTAGTTATCAGTACAATACTGTGGTTTCTCATTTTACTTTTCGCTCAACCAATCTTTTTTCTGCTCTCTTTTTCCAACGATTTTATGGACGTTTAAACTCTCAGCAGGGAGAGCGCCCCTTCTGCCCTGGCCCACGTAACCGATCTTTATGTGCTAGTTGCGTGCTTTTAACTTCAGCATTTCTTCATTACACAATGTTGTTTGCTTGTTAACAAAGATCAATGATTGACCAAGAAGTCCCCGAGGGTGGGGTGTAGCGGCAGATAGCCCGGGGTTAAGCCATTCAATTGGTGATGCCCGGGTTCGACGCCATGCACCTGCACAACTGCCCTTGTAAGGCTCCTCGTAAGAGCCTGGGACAGCCGGGGATTTTAACCGCTCACCTGGGCCCACAAAGTGCGCTTTCCGGAGAGTGGGGTTTCCCTCGTTAGGATTGATCCAAAAAAAAAAAAAAAAAATGATTGACCAAGAAAACCAGCTATACTGTAAAATTGTGTTCATATAATTTTGATTACGTTCAACAAAAGAAAATCTGGGTAATTTAAATTACGAAGCTCTTACCAAATATGTTAGGCACATCCATGGAGACTTGGCGCCTCGGTTTGGTTCTTGTATATTTGTTTCTTCTCGTTTATCTTACAGCAAAGATAACCAAACAAGATTCTCGATGGCCTCGTTTGGAGAACCGAAAGAAGTAAAACATCACATCAATAAAATGACTAGACCACGGAAAGCTTTTCTGTGAATGCTTGTATCCACATCCATCATGCAGTTCCAGCTCATTGCTCAGGAGACAAGAAACCATCAACACAGATCTCATCGTCAAGCACTTCCCCGATGACCAACTTCAATCATCTTTAGGATGACAAAGCTCTCTTTTTTTCAGTGCAATTCCAATTACATCATGGCATCGATGCATGAACTATGTATGAGAAGCAGCTCTAGAAAAGGAGAAGTCATGATCTACATCCATCTCCATCAGGCTACAGCCTGGAGTTTTTATCAACTCTCTCTTTTTCATGAACTCTCTTACCTGCTTAACCTTGCTCCATCTTCCATCCGAAGCATACAGATTGCAAATTAGCACATAGTAACAAGCTTCACCAGGATGGAGCTCCAGCATCCTCTTGATTGCCAACTCTCCAAGATCAAACCTTGAATGCAGTCCACAACCATGGAGAAACGCGCCAAACAAGCTAACATCTGGTTGAACTGGCATTTTCTGAAGGAAGTCCAAGGCCTCCTTAAGTCTTCCAGCACGAGCTAATAGGTCAACCATACATGTATAATGCCTCATTGAAGGAACTAGGTTGTAGTCCTGACATATCATAGTGAAAAGCTTCCACCCTTCCCCAACCATCCCTGTATGGCTACAGGCAGATAAAATGGATGTGAAGATCTCTTCATTGGGTTTCAATTGTGCCTTCAACATATCACTGAAAATTGAAAGGGATCCACAACCATTACCCTGAATTCCATAGCCACTAATCATTGCACTCCATGTGACAGTGCTCTTCTGGTCCATACCATCAAAAATAATACGAGCAGATTCAGCATCCCCACATTTGGCATAAAAGGTCAAAAGCGCAGTGCCAACATAGACATTAGAGGATAAAAGACCGCTCTTTACTGTGTAAGCATGAAAAGAAGAACCGACTTGAAGAGCATTAAGGGAAGCACAAGCTGACAAGACACTCACAGAGGTGACTGAATCAGGCAAGACGGATCCCATTCTCATTAGGTGAAACAGTTCAAGGGCTTCATACGCAGAACCATTCTGAGAAAAACCATAAATAATGGAATTCCAGGCAACCACATCTCTATCTGAAACTGTCTCAAATATATAACGAGCATCTCTATTCATTTGGCATTTAGCATAAAAATCCACCAAAGAGTTTGTGACAACAGGATCCCGTGACCCGAGCTTAATGCTCAGACCATGAATTGACCGTCCTAGATTCAAATTCAGCAGCTGTGAACATGCTGAAAACACACTTGCAATGGTGACGTCATTAGGCAAGACATCAACCTGTTCCTTCTGCAAAAACAACTTCAAAGCCTCCTCAGGACAGCCATTCTGGGTGTACCCAACGATCATAGCAGTCCACGAGACAACATCAATATCATGCAGCTCATCAAACACAGACCTGGCATCTCTAACGACTCCACACTTTGCATACATGTCTAGAAGAGCTGTCAACAAGTAAGAACCAAGTTCAATACCATATTTGATCAAGTATCCATGAAGCCACTTCCCTTGATGCAAAGCTCCGAGCTTTTTACATGCATCAACTAAGATCCCTAGTGTAATTTGATTAGCCTCAATCAACTCCTCTCTCATTCTATTAAACAAAACTAACCCATCTTGAGCAAAATTATTCTGTACATAGCCAGCAATCATGGAGCTCCAAGAAAACACATTCCTATCAAGAATTTCATCAAACACGGAACGAGAACGCTCAATTTCCCCACACTTGGCATACATATCAACAAGACCAGTGAACACAAAACTATCAGGAGTCCCAAACTTGACAATTTGACAGTGCACTTTCCTTCCTGCATCGAAATCTCGCGATTCGCTGCACGCCTTCAAAACATGGGAGAAAACGACATTATCACACTCTTTTAAGCACATTCTCATACGGTTATAGAACCCAATAATATCTCGAAACTCACTGTTCAAAAAATACCATCTGATAATCACTTTCCACGAAAGAAAATCCGGGTCAGGTATTGTATCAAACACCGAGCGCGCAAAATCAAGACGGCCAAGAGAACCATACAAGCTAACCAGTTTGGTGCTGCATGAAAGATCACGAGTGAGGCCCTGAACGATGAGGTGAGCATGCATTTCCATGAGAGTATTGATGTTATCGCAGAGACTGTAAAAAAAGTTGTGATGTATTGGGGGCAAAGGCACATTTCGGTGGTGTAAATGAACCTGAAGTGGGTAGTCTAAAGGGAGTTGATGGGTTGCACAGCAGGGATTTATCCATCCAAAGCAGAACGGTTTTTTGCAGATGTTTTTGTGTAATTGAGAGATTAGCTTTACCATTTTTTTTATTTTTTTTGTATATATAAATATAACCTAAGTGTTGAGATGGCTGATCCCCGCCATTGTTGTTCATTTCTTTTGCCTAGTATTGTCAGTCAAATTAGTGAATGAAACCGGGCTGAACTATACGTTTAGTTTTGAGTGACATGTGTTTAGTTTTGAGCAGAGGACTGTCTGGATCATGGATTGGATGTTGGAGTGGATAAGCCCGGACCGTAGTTAGGCGCCGAAATTTATTAAGGTAGTGTAAAAAAAGCACTTTTCCTCTGAATTTTAAATTGACGATGGATTTTCTCTCCGTTTGACAGCATTGTTCAATTTTTTTTCTATCCTCAACAAAATTTGATAAATTTGTCATCAAAATAGACATATAAAGCTGTAAGTGGAGGAGATAGAAAATGAGGACGAGAGCTATAATTTTTTTGTCAACAAATACGTTCTAACAATGACATGACAGTCGGGCTGGTCTTCAGCAATAATGGTTTCGGTCCTCTCAAGAACGAGGGAAGCAATTCAATTTGTCTTGGAAAATGACTTTTCCAAGACTATATAGAAGGCGATGCAAGTTCCTTGTTCGAAGAAGTTGCTGCTGTTAAGTGCATGTTTGGGAGAGCGGTAGCGATTGCGGTTGTGGTTGAAAAAATAGAGTTTTAAAAATGGAGTTTTTGAAATGGAGTTTTTAAAAATGGAAAGTGTTTGGTTAAAACTGTAGTTGAGTTGAAGGTTGAAGAAAAAGGAGTTTTGGTGTTTGGTTTCCAAACTTTACAAACTGCTTTTAACTTGTGAAATTACTTAAAAGGGCATGGATATATAATTTTTTTAAATATTGTAAATTTAATAATTATAATATAATATAATTAATAATTCAAGTAAATTTTAAAAATTATTTACGATATTAGTGTATCAAAATAATTTAAAAATATCAAAAAATTAATTTAAAATAAAAAATATTTTAAAAAAAATTCAACTTTTTGATGGGATAAATTTGATAATTGAAGATATTTATCAAACTATTCAATCCCATTTTACGCACAGATGAATTATTATTATTATTATTATTATTATTATTATTATTATTATTATTATTACTTTTATTTACTTAAAAGGGCATGGAAATATACACACACATACATATATATATATATATATATATATATATATATATATATATATATGGACCACCTGTCTGGCTATTTTATTTTTATTAATCAACTAATTAAATCCAAATTTTCTTTCTCCATTAAAATACAAAACACAACCACACAGCTCTCCTCCTCCTCTTCCAAAGATTCAGATCTGAAGCTCACGCCACTGTTAACTCCACTCTCTAGTTTTCCATCTCTGTAAGCTTTCTCCTTCTTTCCCTCTAAAGACTCTGCTCCAATTCGGGCCTGTTTGGTTCTTAGATATGAGAGCCGTGGTTTGCATTTCGAAATTTTTAGCTTGTTTTTTTCTCAATATTTGCTCATTAAACCTAAAAGAGTTTGCGAAGTTACTGACTTTGCACTAATCTTGATTTCTGGCTGCATTTTGCTCATTAAATTCTTGATTCGCGTCAAAAGATTTCTTGTAGAGATGTGGGTTGTTGTAGAAGTTGCAGAGGAGAACAAAAATTGAGATGGGAGGTTGCAGACGAGAGGATAAGGTAGGGATTTTGGTTTTCAACGGTTACTTTTGGCTAAGGTTCCTGGGACGCCGTTCAAGTCGGCGTTTGAAAAGCATCTCCAAGATGCTTTTCAAAAAACTCCGTTTGGGTGTTAATTTCGGTGGGTCCCACTACAAAAAAATGGTGTTTGGTTTTTACCAAACACCAAAACACCATCCCGTTTGGCAAACGCCAGACGCACTGGTGCGCCAAACGGGTGCTAAAAAGCTTCAGGACAGTGAGGTTACACGTAGTTGTGCATGATACCGCTTGATCGGTTGCTGCGTTTTAAAAGCGATTTAAAAAAATATTTTTTTTATTTTTTATTTTAAATTAAAAAAATATCAGTGATTTTAAAATATTTTTATACGTTGATATTAAAAATAAATAAAAAAAATTAAAATACATTATTTTAATATATTTTTAAATAAAAAATATTTTTAAAAACAATCAAAATCAATATTATACTCTCGCAAACAGAGTAATTGTGTTAAACTGGTTGGCGTCTATGGCCTTTAGAAAACCCTCTCCAATTACACTCATAAAGCCAGCAGCCCAAGATCCAAGGATGCTTGGGCCTTAGGGGTATAGGTCTTAAATATTAACACATGCCCCCAACCGCCATTAATAGAAATCCAGGTCTCTCAATTCACTAGCCAACTCTCTCTCTCTCTCTCTCTCTCTCTCTAAGTTCTCGATTCAGTATGCACGGGTTGTGGGAGTTTATATTGCTGTTGAGTCTTAACCAATAATGGCTCGGTGCTTCATAGACGCATAGTCTTCGAAATTCTATCCCTTTATGCATGAAAACCTCTCTTAAAAGGATACCCTTTCCCTCCAATTACATGGAAGCAACTATTTCATGGCTACGTTTGTCATGTTTAATCGATTATTACTACTATTTTTCATTAATTTGATTTATCTCATCCTAAGAACGCAAGATTTAAAAACTGTCCTTGGCATCTACAAAAGCAAAAGTCAATGGCCAACATGTTTTATATGAATGGATGCCCCTTGAACCAAGGCCTAATGGAAGCAGCTAAAAGCCTAACCTAAACAGGATCATGATGATTATTCACTTTTAGAATCCCAGTACTCTCCAATAAGTCAATGCGCATACACAACTGATGCGATGCTGGTATATATCCTGGAAGAAATCATGCAGCATTATTTATGAATAATACAAAGTTGGTTACCACCCAAAGACAGAATCAAGGGGACCCAGACTATGGGCTAAATGTACAAGGAATCCCCAGTGGATCACAACTCCTCAATCCCCAGCGCAATAGAAACAAACTTTCTGCTTCCCTCTATAAATTCTGAATTGACAATTTCTGAATTGACAAATGAAAGTCTCTTCCATGTATTAGGTTAAAGGGTGAGATGGAGGATTGCCGGTAGGGCATCTCTGCCGGCGGGGGCGTCTGGTTGTCTTCCCCCACCCTGTCAGATTTCTATCCTCCAGTCCCACTTCAATATTATGAAGCTGCTGAACTAGTGGGGTGCAAGGTGGGCTTGCTACCACCAGAGGCAAGGGGTTAACCAGCGAGCGCCGTCTCCCCCTTGCACAACCATTTCTAGTCAAGTTCCTTCTTGTTAATCCTGAATGCCATGGATGACCAGTTGCTCTCATCATCCCTCCAAATGTTTGAAGATCTTCCGTTACCTCGTGTCTTGATAGTGAACCAAGGCCAGGAAGAATGTCCCTCTGGAAGTCCCTCCGCTGCCTTCCTCTTCTTCCCTGGCCCCTTCGGCTTCGTGTTGGTACAGTAGTGGTACCTATATCTTCCAGTTTCAGGTTTTCTGGAACCAAAGGCTTGGGCATGTAATCTTCTTCCTTGGTCTCTATCAATCTCAAAGTCATTGACTCAAAGTAATCAATAAATTCCCACGATCTCTCCATATTATCTTCACCATCTTTGGCTCTCAAAACAGCATCAAATTTGCTCTCTAGATCCTCTCCACAAGATGAAACTATCTCCACAAACCAATGAAGAGGATCTGTCATAGAAGCTTCAGGCAGGTTGCAAGTGGAATCATCCAAATGATTCTGGTAACCTGATGATGAAATGGAAACTATTGCATCGGCTGCTATTCTGATAAGTTCATCCGTCGGGCTTTCAGCTTTGTGCTCTGTTGACTGTAAAGGCAGTCCATGTGCCTTTTCTTCTCTGGAAATGGTATTCTCCTCACTCTCAGGAACTGCAGGGGCTTCCAAATCTATTCCTGCAACCACCTTTGCACTGAAGCCTGGAACAGAAGGCATAATAGAAGTTTCATCATCACTGATACAAGAGTTCAAATCAATATGAAATCTGAAACTGGCAGCTTTTGTATCTGCTGCTTTTGCAACAACCGCAACTTCTGCAGTCTTTTGAGCCAAGTCAGGTACAGCTGGATCACAAGGTAAGTTTATATCAAGTACCATAATTTTCTTTCTATCTTCTGCTTCTTCTGATAACTGAGGAAGGGCCAAGGAAGAAGGGGTGAAGGAAGAAAACTCATTCTTAGGAATACAAGGCTTTTCAAAAATCGGAAAGCCAAGAATTTTTCTGCAACTTGAGTCACTATCTTGGATCCTGCAGGCCTCAGCGACATTAGAACATTTAGTCAATTTCATGTTCTGAGCTGCTATATGATTAGGACCCTTTCCGATGTCACTTTTTTCTGAGAACTGATTCAGTGAAGATTGTAAGAAAGTAGATTCCACTGCATTCAAATCCATCCTCACCACGCCCTCAACCTTACAAGCAGGCTTAGCTTTAAGCCAAGGCAAAGCCGCAAGATGTTCCTCATACTTTGTTTCTAAAACCGTGACCTCAATGCCTTGCTGATGCACCACCTTGTTAGATGAGCTGTCCGATGCATTCAAGTTCACATCTCTAGCAGACTTCAAGTCCATACAATTTGGACTCTTGTAGAACTTTGCTGGACTGTGATTGATGAAGTGCTCAGATGCTCCATTATTAGTACTAGCACAGTTCCAATAATCTAAGTTTCCTGAAGGAAGACGAACTGATGGTTCCTTGGACCCTGATGAGGACCCGTGGTAGAAACCATTTTGGTTGAGCATTTCACTTGCAAAGATTGGGTTAGATGTAGAATTGTTCTTATAATTCTGTTGGTCTCCAAAAAACCCGTGGCTCTTAGTTGATGGCTGCGGGCTCCTGCTCAAAGTTGCTGATGAATTCAAATATGGGTGCATTTGAACTGACATTGATTTCTGGCTTAAGCTAACAGCAGGCATTTCCCAAGAGGAAACAGACTGACACCAGGACTTGCCCACATCAGAGGGTGGACCAAATGGATATGAACTCGGTCTATGAGAAGCTATAACTGACTCTGAATAGTTACTATTGGCAATCTCATGGTTTCTTTCAGAGACTTCTAAACTGCAAGATGTTCTCTCTCTCAACTGATCAATCTTGCCTTGATCAGCTAGAAAGAGGGTTGGAGGTTCACGAGTTTTACTGAACAGAACTTGTATTGGCTGTGAAGAGGTACATTTTTCTGGTTGAAGATCTGGAGAAACAGACTTCAAGTTGTTTTTGCTATGTCCTGCAAAAGGAGAGGGAGGCATTGAAATCAATAGAA
Organism: Salix brachista; assembly: GCA_009078335.1. NCBI lineage: Eukaryota > Viridiplantae > Streptophyta > Magnoliopsida > Malpighiales > Salicaceae > Salix > Salix brachista. Next base: position 12,363,602 of record CM018581.1, read on the forward strand.
CCAAAGGAAACAATTGCTAGAACTTGCCAAAAAAGCTAAATTGTAGAAGAAAATAAACCCCCGACAAGCTTATAGTGCGCCAAATCAACTTGCCAATGAGTAAAACCATTTTTCACATGGTACATTAATTCATGATAATATGACATGCTTTCTTTGCTGATGTGTGCTTATTCAATTCTACATTCCACACTATGAAAAAAACCCTTCAGTCTCTAGAGCTAAATCTAAGCTCTCTATCATCATGCCACCTTTTTATTTGGTACAAGTTATGCCAACTTTACATGCAAAAAAACAGCAAACATTTACTAAATATCTGTGCATGAGATTCACTAGCTCCACCATAAACAAATAAACCCTAGTTACAATAATAAAAGTTCAAAGTTCATGTGGTGAAAATTTCGAATGAAATCGAAGAACTAAATTGTAATTTTGTGAGGAAACCTCACCTGAGTCAAGTGCACGAGGAAACCAGCATTTTCCATTGGCACTGTTTTGCAGATGTGGGATATTGAGAGTCTCGTTGTCACTCCTGTAATGGAAATTTGCTGAAATTTCCTTGGGGAAACCTAGAAGCTCTTGTTTTGGCTTGGAGGCCAGTTCATGCACTTGGCTCCCTGCTTGGGAGGAGGCGCGGCCTAGAAGATCAACATATGCAGAAGCATTTGCCTCTTCAACCTCAACAGGCTTGTTCAAGTCACCCACATTAATTGGGCTCCTTAAACATGATTCAGATCTTGATGCATCTACATGGCAATTATTCTTCCCACCATTGCCAAGAAAAAGAATTGTTTCAATCTGAGGTGGAATTTTATGATTCCTGCTGGGCAGATAACTTGAAATTCCAAATACATTTTCACCCCTTAATTTTTCCCCTTCTTCAGTGTCTATGTACTCATCAGCTGGAAGCTGAAGATCAAACATTCTTCTTCTCACCTTTGATGGCCTGGACTCCAGAATCTCCACATCTTTTGAAGCAGCACCATTTTGGGATGGCAAGGGACTAGCTTGTGCACTGCTTTCTTTCGTAGAGCTCAAAGGAGAATGAATCTCTTGAACACCCAACACAGATGGTCTAGCACATGCTGAATTTGTCAAAGGGAAACTACGGATATGCCAATTCCGAGCATTTTCAGATGTAACCTGAGAAGCTAAGGGACTTGATGAAAATGATGTCTCAATAGGTATCTGATTTTTAAGTAGTTCTTTCCTTTTAATTTCATCCATTAGGTCCCTTTGTATTTGGTATAGACGGTGAAGTTCACGGAGCTGGATAACAGGAGAAAGAAAGAAACTTTTAGGTTTGTAGCAAACAAATAGATACTGTACACATCACTCTGACATAAAATGAGACCCACCTGGCTCCTAAATATGGCCTCATGCTCAAGCATTGTCTGCTTTACAACATCCTTATCATTAGCTGGATAGGCATCTGCAACGACCCTTGGCAAGAAACCATTGCAACACTGCCCATTTGTAAAGGTTTTATCTCCATAGAAGAGGGGCCAGCTACAACTGTTAGAATCCTCATTAAGATCCCTCATTGAGAAATATCCTGGGAAGTAACTTTCACACTGTACTTTTGTTCCCATCCCTGGCAATCAGTCAAAGATAATGTAGCAAATGTGAGATACACAACCATCAAGCAGAACTGTTATTTATTTTACCAGCATATATAAGAACTTTGACTAGAAAGATCATAGGTTTTCTCTACAAATTTTTCATGGTAGCAAACAAATGCTTTTCAATGAAAAAGGGTCACCCTTTGACATTCATCGTGTAATAATGACAAGGTTTCACAAATTCAACAGTAACATCACAAATAATCCATAAATAAAAAGATACATATACGCAACAAGCAGTTACAAGCTTGGCTCATTCATAAATACAGGCATCAACATATATGGACAAAAAGGAATATATCAATAACCACACTGCTTAATCAAGTTCAGTCTTGTTCTGATCAGCAACAAAAAAAAAACAACGTTCTTTTCAAAAAGCAGTCAGCTATACCAGTTATTAGGCATCAAAAACTACATTTAAGGGCAATGAGTTCAAAAGGTCTGCATACTACAGCCATCAAGAAAGTTATTTCCTAAAAGTGAGAATATTTGTCGAAAATGACCATTAACATATTTAACATAAGGAAATGTGTGACCACATTTAGTAAGATGCAGTAGAACCACAGGTGAATTTCCAAATAGTGTTTGACAGAATAAGACTTTTACCGCTTACAAATTCTGGAAAATTACTATCTTCCCCCAATTCCAAACTATCATATTGATAAGGAAAGAAATAAAGGAAAAAATTATAATAAACCACAAAACAACAATATTTAGCTGAAACTGTACTAAATAACTGAATATACAATGGTTGCCCACAACTGATTAAATTGTTCACGTGCTAAAATCCCCAGGACAAGGGTAACAATTAGGCAAATTCTAGGGTCTGATTCATTTCAATTCATGGATCAATGGAGATGGCAATGATGACCATCAAGAAAGCATGCAACTATTTTCTCTCAGGTCAAGCATGGCATTCCATAACCATACAGAAAAATCAGAAGATACTAATAAGATATTCTTTTCAACTTGAGTGAGTCCCTGGCAACTTAATTTCTGGCCTCAAATGCAAGAAGAATAGCTGGCTTCCTATTAAGCCATTTATCACTTGAAATCTTGGCGAAAACACAAGCATTAATTCTTGCCTAACAAATTTTCTAATGATATAAATGGTAGCACAAACATAAACATGGATGTAGTGGGGGCAAAGTTAGAAGAGGCCAAGGAACCATCAAGAAACCATGACAACACCTCATAAAGAATTCAAGTTCAACTCATTGGCAGGTCTCCTTCTTCACTCCAAGCTAAATTGAATAGAAAGCATAAAATTCTTCAAGTCATTTGTACCAAAGACGGAATGTTCTGTCTAATGCAGCAAAAACAATCAAATAAATATGAAACAACAAGGAAAATTCACCATCGACTCCAGATATACAAATACCTAGATGGAAACCGAACTTCACAAAAATGGTTGAGTTTTATGGAAAAAACCTAGATAATGTAAATTTAATAAACCCTGTGATCAACAAAGAAAATTCAGTATATTCTTTATTTTTTTATTATGATAAACATATAAAAGATTAATCAGTCCCAAAAGTTAACACACCAGATCCCTCGCTAATACAACCTAAACTAACACTGCGTATTGGCAAATAACAGCGACAGAATCCATCATATAAATTCTTGACTGACCCATAAAAGCAATCCAGAAACACTAGAAACTAAAGATAAATAATTAAACCCAAAATTCAGAGAAGCATACAAACACGGACATGATAAAGGAAATGGAAAAACAAATTACGAAGGTCATGGTCCCAAAAATATATCATAATCAAAACTACTTACAAACTAAATCATGAAATGAATTAGAACCCAGTCAACCAAATCAATAAAGAAAAATAAACCCATAGATCAAATTATACTGAAAAAAAGTGGGGAAAAAATAATATTACCTCAGACCCACATCCTATTTTTTTTTCATCCGCTCAAAACCCCCTCATGGATTCGATCATTCAACGGTTACCTCCACATCATACACAAAATTCAAAGAGTCCAGGAGACTGACACTGTCAAAACGCATACCCGAAAAAACAAGCCTTAAAAAAAAAAAAAAAAAAAGAGTCACGATAACACGACAAATAAGAAAGTGGGTATCATTGCAACTCCATTAAAGAAGATTAGATCTCTCCTAACTGAAAAAAGATGGAAGATTTCGATCTACTGGGCCACTCTCCCTCAACAACAAAAACAAAAAAGAAAAGAATTGAGTTTTTATTTTAGTGAGAGAGATTGTATTTTTATTTATGCTAGAGAGAGAGTGAGAAAGAGATCCCAGATAAGAAATCTTTACACAAACAAACGACCTTCCAAGAACAGTGACATGAAACTTGTCAACATCCGGTCTCTTTTTATTCTCTGCTTTTTCTCTACCCTTTTCTCTCTCTCTCACTAAAAATTTCTATTATTTTCCTTTTTATAATAATAATATACCCCTAGCAAGAAGTACTTCTTGTTTTGTTTTTTTCAGTAATTTTATTGGTTTTTAAGGAAAGAAATTAAAAGAAATGAAGAGCATTTCTAGATTCTCTCCACCTTCCTTGCTTTGCTTTTGCGACAGATATTACAAAATATTATTACATCAGACATATAATATACACAAAAGCGTGCATTGGCTTTCCTTACCTACGAGCACAACCAACTTGACAGAAACAGCCTTCTGTGTCACTCCCTGTATCACACTGTACTCTATCTCTGCATCCTTCAACTTGTTTCCTCCTTGATTAGGACCAATAGAAATCAATTGGCTAATATCAGCGCTTCATTTCCATTTAAAGGGTCGTTTATTGTCTGTTGGCTGCGAGTTATTTATTGTTTTTCAAAGCTTTTTTTTACAAATATATATTATTTATTAAAATTTATTTTAATAAGAATCTAAAAACCAACTTAAAACTAAAAAAATAAAAATACAGCGGGGCATTAATCGGCCGATGCAGCAAAGGAAAAAAAGAGTGGGTCCCATTGATACTGTGAGCAGGATTAGGTTTCTTGAGATTTTGGGTCAGATAATAAGTACCCTTCCTTGTGGGGTATATTTACAAGATTGATTTTTTTATATTCTGCTGCTTCTTCTTCTTTTTTGATTGGCTGACCCTTTCTGTTTCAATATCCCGGAGACAGGTAGAGAAAAGAAAGGTCAGGAAAATTTATAAGATTGCGGTACCTCGTTAAACCCGAGAATAAATAAATAAAAAATAATGGACTCGTACACGTGGCGTCTTTTTGCAACAGCATCAAAGATGACATACAATGGGCGCTTTAGTCAAATAGAATGTTTAGTGGTTTAGAAAAAAAAAAACTTTTATTACTGCTGGGAAAATTTATTGAGCAAGGTAATGATTTTCTTAGAGCATCTCCAGCCGATAAGGAGAGGTAAAATTAAAATATTAATTTTTTTAATATTTTTGTATTTTTGTTCATGATCCAGCGGGATAGGTATATGGAGAGGTAAAAATACTTTCCTCTCCATGAGCTGCTATTTGTAGCAGAGCTCACGAGAGGAAGGTAAAATCGTGGCCCCACCTTGGGGCCACCTTCTTTATATAAAATAATATAAATATATATATATTAGAAAATAATATAATTATATCAAAAATATTTGTTTTTATTTTTACTTAAAAATACTTTAACAAGAGAGTAAAAAATTATATATAAAATTAATAATTATATTGTTGGAGGGTTTTTTAAAAGCAATTATTTAATTATATAACTTACTCTTATTAATTGTATAATTAATTGCATAATTAAACTACATACAAAATAATTACACTATATTTAAAATAATATAAAAATAAATGGCTTTTACCACTGGAGCACACATCAACAAAAATATCATTTTTACACTATTCAAAATGTCATTTTAGAGATTTGCCTCTCCAAAATGGCACTCCCTGCTGGAGATGCTCTTACAAGTTACAGCCACTGGGGAGAAAAATGCGAAAAAGAAAAATATTCAGACAGATAGTGAAGACTCGTTTCGGCATCTTCAAGAGGCATGCTGAATAAAAAAATCAAAATGAAAAAATATTAATTTAATTTTTGTGTAGATGTTAATAGAGATTGTGATTTTAAGACATATTTGGACCCAAAAAAAATGATTTCTGTGTAAATTGCAAGTTCAAGACACGCGCGCGTGCTCACGGGTGTATTGGGTATTAACCATGGCAGTCAAAATCGAGATTTTGACACGGATCGGAAAGGGCTCCGAAAAATCGGATCGTAAGATCGGATCGTAAAATCGTAGAAAGATCGTAAAATGTCCGTACAAAAATTATTATTTTTAATTATATTTAAATTTAAAAAATGAATTTAAATATAATTAAATATTATTTTTTATTATTATTATTATTATTATACGATTTTTTACGATTTTTCTACAATTTTGAACGATTTTTCTACGAGTTTGACCGAGTTTGACCGGTTTCGATTTTTCTTTCCGGTCCAACCAGATATTCGGAGCCAACTCGCAAAATCGTACGATTTTGCGAGTTGGCTCGCGATTTTGACTGCCATGGTATTAACAAACACCGAGTCATGTGGCTTGTTCATGCGAGCATTTTTTATATATATCATCTCACGTATTATTTTGAAATAAAAATATCAACAATAAATAAATAACTTAATTCTTGAATTTTTTTTGCATGATCAAGTCATTTTAGGCCAAATAAACACTTAACTGCATTTTTTTCCCCATAAATTATTGAATTGAAAAGCAAAGGACTGTAATGCAAGGAGCAAGTAAACCAAATGATGTCTTGTAATTTTATTTCAAGAGTTCATTTTAGTTTTCCGACTTTCTTAGCTATGCTTTAGTTTTTTTTTAAATTCAATGTTAAACTTTACTGCCTTCATTTTCCAGACATTTTTTCACAAGAGAAAACAAAGAGACTCGTCGATTTTCAACATGAAAAGAAAAAATCATCATTAATGACATTTTTGGCCATATAAATATTGATTTTAGGATCGATGGGTTTCGTCATAAGAAGAGTTTTACTTTGAAAATCATCATTAATGACTTCGATGGCTAGATTAAAATATCATTTAATTCATAATTAAAATCTATTTTTTAAAGATATGTCACCGATGTGTGATTTTTTTTTATGCTAAAAGAGTCATAGAAACGCCGGTCAATGAGTTAACGAGGAGGACAACGCTCTAGGTCCAAGAGGACGTGTGATGAAATTTACGTTGATGCATTTAGATGCTTTTAAAAACTACATTTAGATTGAGAGAATATTAAATTAATATATTTTTAAGTATTTTATGATAATTTAAATGTATTAATATAGAGAAATTAAATGTAATTAATGTAACTTCAATCATGTCACCACGATACCCTTGAGATTTCACCAGGCGATAAACGGACTGCTTTTCACATTACCATCTAAAATTAAGAATAAGATTACTAGAAAACAATATTTTTTTAGGACGAATCAATTTACATATGGATAGCCCACTTGAATAGAGTTAAATGAAGAAAGATTTGACTTTTTTTTTAAACTTAAAAATATATTTTCGGACCAGTTTACACGTCAATTGAGATTATTTTTAAAAAATATATAAAATCTTAAAACTCATTTCGTATATACAGTTATGATCCATCCAGAAGAATTTAATACAATCTTCCTTGATATTAAATCTAAGATTTAAACTCAAAACTCAAGCAAATATTCCTAACCACTACGGCGATCTCTTCAAGTTATTATTAAAAATAAAAATAAAAATAAAAATAAAAATTGATTTCAATACACAAAAACTCGTTCAGAATCCCACCTGATTTAAGGCGTTGTTGAGGTAGCAGAGCACGTAGCAAGTGATATCTGTATATAAAAATAATCTAAATATAAAAAAATATTTTAAAGTAAAAATATATTTTTTTTTAAGAAAAAAATACTTTTGAAATACAGTGATAAATGAAGTCTTGACAAAACAATATTAATCACATCCTCAAACATGCACAAAATATAATGCGGGTGAGAAGGTTATTTGTTTTATTTCCAGGTATTTTTAATGTATTAATATTAAAAATATTTTTTAAAAAATAAAAATATTTAATTTAATTATAATTTAAAAAAACAAAATCAATTGATATCGCTGGCGAGGAATATTTGTTCACACATCCGGGGATCAACTCGGTATCTTGAGGTACAAGTGTACAACTACTACGGGGGTTGCCGGTCAAATAAGTTTCTGAACGGGATATTTTTATTCGCAAATCTCTGAAGGCGAGGCCTAATTAATGTGGTCCCTTGCTGATATACTTCCGCTGTCATGATGCGAACCTTTCTTTAAGTTCCAAACTAAAGGGTAAGATTTGGCTAACTAAACTCCCGTGGGCCCCACCCCAGGGATCGTGATGACTCGTGTCCCGTGAGACTTGGATTTGATGGTTTGGTTTTTGGTCACGGTATAATGATTTTATTTCCCGCATAACCATCAGCTTAGATGAGAGGTCGCGAATTAGCAACGTGGGGCCAGGCATCAGCATCGTATCGAATTAAACTGTCCTGTTTTAGGTCAATTTAATTAAAAAAAAAATCTCACTCAACAAACCTGGATTCCCCTCCTCTGCAGTCTAGTTTCCAATTTTTAATTTATTTATCTTTAACCTGTCTCTTGCCAGGTTGGATTAAAACAAGCCATCTTCTTTGTTCTTGAATTTCAGCCTGTTTTTTTAATAAATAAAAGGATTTAAACCCGAGAAATAAAAGTATAATGAGGTTTAAAATACTTTTTTTCCGCTCTAGTCCTTTTACTTTAAAACACTGTCTACTTCGATCACTTGCAACTTTCACGTATAGAAAGGCGAGAGAAAAATCATGAAACGTGGATGGATTGTTGTGGTGATTCTTCTGATAACACATCACTATAACAGCTAGAGCCCGGAAACTCTCGCCATTTGGCCATCCTGTGGGTTTCAATAAATCAGTAGCGGCATGTTGAATCTGACTTTTTGAAAAGGCAAAATAATTCTTAAAGTTGAAATATCATCTGGAAAAGCGAAAAAAAAGAAAAGAAGAGAGATGCCATTTTATGAAATATGAATATTAACAGTGTACCATAAAGTATAATATATTTTTCTTGTACAACTCCTTAATGATTTTCCAAGAAGGTGCTTAGCAAGTGAGTTTTAAAACTGTGATACGAACTGAAAAGGAAAGAAAAACACATCACCGGGAGAATGTGTGAAGGAGAATGGATCAATTTACTGATAAAACCAAAAATATGAGATTTCTGTGGCGTGTGTTTGACTTTTCAACCACATCAATGTCGGCAAATGACCCTCCATCCGTCACCCGGTCTTTTCACCACAATTGTGATACCCGCCCGGCCCACAAACCAGACTCGGGGAAAGCTCAGGGCTGTCGGGTTATTAAATCAACCCTCAAGGTCTAAAATTTATTTTTAGTGATTTTTCAAGGACCTGATTGATGATTTGTTGAGGATTTCATAACGCATCTCTATTTTCTTTAGGATCAGAGAGTGGGACCAGTGGAGAACTAGTATCCTGGTTGAGCCTGAAAAGTGTCTTTGGAGTTTGAATTTTACTAAACACGACCCTTTGTTTTTTTTTTTAAAAAAAATAGTTTTTTTCTTTTCTAGGTATAAACTATAAAGACTGGGCGACAGTTTGAATATGAATTGGGTGAACCGATCGAGTAAAGTAAGGGGCTGCTTGACAAAGTTTAAGAAATGTTTTTTTTTTAAAAAAAAATCTTAAATCATTTTTTTGGATTTTTATATTATTTTGATATGTAGAAATTAGAAATAAATATTAAAAAATAAAAAATAGTTTCTTGATAAAAAAATATTTTGAAAAGCAATCACTATTCCTATATCAAATAAACACTAAATCAAATTTAGATGGATAGATAATTTAAATGGTCCAATTAGCAAAATCTAATCTAGATTTTACAACAATTATTTTAAGATTCTAAAAACAAACATTTTTTTTTTCTTCTCCAGTTCAAGAAAAAGTCACAGTCTCTCGTAGTAGGTGCATTGCAGGAGCGAGGCAAGGCGAGATGGGCCGGCGAGATGTTCAGTCTTATGTCAAACATTAAGTGATTCCTTTTATTTTTCTAATAATATATGTCTCTACCATCTTATGAGAACATACGAGCAAACCCATGAAGATATTTTTTTTTGAAAAAAAAGACGTCGTTGCTGGGAAGATTGCAAAGCCATTGGTCGGTTGTTTCGAACATGATTATAGGCAACAACCACTAATTAGATATGTTAGGAGGTGGAGGTAATGATGTGAGGGACCATTTTCGATTTGAATCACGATTAGTGAATTTAAATTTAAAATCAATAGTATTTTTTATTAAATAATATTATTTTATTTTATTTTCAATGTCTTGATACAGTACAAGTTTAATCATATCAATATATATATTTTTTTAATGAACCCAGAATGCCAGATAATGTTGAATAACTATAGTTTGCAAAAATACATACCATGTTTTTTTTTTAAATGGAGAGGGTCAAGTGTCTTGAATATTTTGAGAATTTTTATGGTGTTTTGAAAAACAACTAATAATATTTTATTAATTATTTATTGTAATTCACGTGGAAGAATAAGATACAAGCAGGAGATATTCTTTTGACCTTTTTTTATTTTTTTATCTCAACTCTGATCCTTGTTTATTTGATTGTATCCTTTAATTAAAATAAAATTTATTTTATTTTATCTCAATTTTGATTTTTATTCCTTTAATTATCATTTATTTTTTATTTTGGTTTTTTTTTCAACTTCATTCTTTAATACTTGATGAACGATATTCTTGCTTTTTTAAAATAAGATGTTTTTGATTTAATGACTTGGATTTTAAGTTTGAAAAGCTAATGCAAGTTTCTCTCTCTCTCTCTCTCTCTCTCTCTCTCTCTCTCTAGCGTTCATCAATTGGTATTGTTTTTTTTTCCTTAAAAAAATTAGCTTTATGTTTTTTTTTATGAGATTGTATTGATTTTATAACTTAGATAATTTATTTAGCAGGCTAACCCAAGTTGGATCAATCTTTATTATATAAATTTATCATACTAATTCAAGTTGATTTTGTGGTTTGTTTTTAGCCGATTTAATCATTTCATAAATAATGGCTTGCCATTCCTTGGGGGAAAAAAAGTTCTCGTGATCATTTTTTTTAAATTTTTATTTATCCGTCATCATTATATATATATATTTTTATCATATAACCATAACAAAACCTACTTATTTAAGTCTGCCAGATTGAATTTTTTCTTCATTTTTTAAAATGCATTAGAGGGAAGTCATCATTATTTTTTTTAAGGGGAAAAAAGTCAACCCCGCATCGAGCGGCTCCACAGCCAAGCTAATTATCTATAAATGATTCAGAAAGTCATATTACTCATTACATATTCCAAACCACCCAAGTTGTCAAGTAGAAAATGAATTTCTAGCTGGAAAAATCACCCCTTCTCGATTTGTCTCTCTTCAAAATCACCGAAAACGATGTTATCAGAGAAATCACGGTAAACCGACAGCAAGCGCAGGTTTAGCACTCTTTCTTATATGTGTGTGTGTGTGTAATGTATATATAAACACACGCGCACACAATAGAAATAGTTCAAAAAGATAGAACAATAACACCATGAAAATTCCTGACAAATCCATGCGATAGAATTATTTTTATTATTATTATCAAACAAGGATCCCTAAAATTATTCATAAGAATTCATTGAGCTTGAAGAACTGAAAACATTCTCATCTCCGAACATGGTAATCAGCTTCAGAGAGTGCAAAACAATGCCTCGACGCGGTTTTCCTCAAATCAACTCAGCGGGTCCTTAAATCAATACCTGAAAAGGCTACAATTTCACAGAGTGCCGTACAAGTATATTTCACGTAAACAGCTAAAGGCCTTTGTGCGAAAATTATCTATTTATGACATTGATTCACTCTGTTTTATGTTTTTAAGCACTTGAAAAAAAGAAAAAAAGAAAACCTCTCGAATCCCTGTGTCGATCTCCATCCACGGATCTTGGGCTTCGAGTCTCGAAACGCCATCCCGAATACTTCGAAAAATAACAGAAATGCCATCATATCTCGTTTTTTTTTTCCTGACGAGGCTACCACCCTCGTGGACTGGGCCCCTACAAATAAGCATCGGAATGTGTGAAGCTGGAGTGCATCCTGCTTTTTCGAGAAAGACCCCAAAAACGGTGCCGCTCCACCTCTACAATCACATATTTGTCACTTTAAGGTAAATTTTGGAGTTTTTATACTGTGCGAGTGAGTAAACTGGTTTTGGATGCAACGAGGCATGGTCATTGGCCATCATATACTATGTCAAAGCATGGCCCCCAAATTTTCAGACATGGTACCACGGAGCTGAATGGTCATGTGAACTCATGTCTGTTCATTTTCCTCGTTATATATTTTTTTTATTCATTTTCCTCGTTATATATTTTTTTATCGGCACAGGAATGCAAATTTTAATTGGACGGTCAGCCGAGAAAAGATAATCCACATGCCTACCCAAGAAGGTAAGGAATGGGTCAACAGTGTCGTGACCTGGTGGTCAAGAAGTGCTTCTCTCTTTCTTTTATTCCAGGTTCAAGTCTTGTCAGACATGTCTGTCACCCCCGCGGTGTCTTATATGCTCATTGGGTTTGCAGGATGTTTTCAGTGGACCCGGAGATTTAGTTGTGGTGCGCGCAAGCTGATCCGGATACCCCAATTATAAAAAAAAAAAGAAAAAAAAAGAAGGTAAGGAATGCTCGATTCATACATGAGAAGAGATAACAAATCCCATGTGGAAAGAGACGTTTCAAAATCTTAATTGAAAGAGATTTTCGATAAAGTTGAACTACACACATACTGTTTTATGTGCAATTAAAAAAATAATAGAATACGTGTCTGAAAATTTTAGAATGAGTGGGATAAGTCAAGGTATACATAAATTAGTTCGGACACTCGTATTAATAAAAAAATATTATAGCACCAGCCAATTAAGACATCTTTGTTTTGCGGGGCTTTCAACGAATTTGTACTCTATTTCTGTTCATTTTTTTTATAGATACAACCTTGAATTCAAGCTTGTATTGCGTGAGAAATTTTTATGAATACAATTACAAAAATAATAATTAAAATGCATGTAAACTGATTTAATATTCCATATATATTAAAAAAAATCTCAACTTGCATCAACAAACTTGTAGCTCAACAATACCTTAAAAATATAAATAAAGAATAGGCCTTGAGCTCTAATTCTATCTTTGCCATTTCATTGATAGTAATAAAAAAAACTCCTTGGTATATTGGAAAACTAATAATTAGCTTTTAAAACAAAGGGGACTAGCTAGTTTCTCTTTGAAAATCTAAATCAAAGTATTATTTACTCTAGAAAACCTGACAAGTTAAAAAAAAAAAACGTTCATCATCAGTTTCTTACCTTTTATTTTCTTACCATAAAAGTAAATGGATTTTATTAAAAAAAAAAGGGACCCAGCCTAAATTACATGCGTGGAGGTTAGATCGAGGCCCTACCAGTAAAAAAAAAAGAAAAAGAAGAGGATGAAGTTGTTAATTACACGCAAGAATGATCTAAACTAAATAGTGTACAGAGATGCAAAAAGTCTTGAATATTGTCAAGTACTTGTAATTGAGATTCCGATTTTAAATTTTATTCAATCAAGTATTCTATCTATCTTGACCGGGATAAAACTGAAGTTTGAAAAACAGCAATCGATGCTTTTCAAGATCTGTATGAATATTATTTCATTTAAATTAACTTGCAAAAAATAAAATAAAAAAATAGATATCTATTTGAATAAAATTTAAAAATACTACACACTTGATGATATTCTATCTCCACACTCTGTACAAGAACTTTTCTTGGTCATCCAACTCGACGAACCAGCTTGGGGTCGTATGGATTAGAAAGATTAAACAAGGTTAGGTGGTGGGCCGATGGCAAGTGACGATAAAGAAGAATTGGCGACAAGTGACCTAACCCTCACCGCCTGTATAATTATACTTAATTGCATGACTCTTAGTTTTTCTCTGCACTTAACATAGAAGAGCGCAATCTGGTCCGGACACTCCGGTTATAAAAAAAAAAGAGTTCATGGTACGTTTGTCTTGTGTTAAACAACTATTTTTTTAAGAATATTATTTTGTAATGATATAAAAACTAAATTTAAAATAAATAAATTCAAAAAACTTTAAAACGTATCTTTAATTCACTATCAAACAAACATCCCATGCTGATGTTTTTTTTTATTTGTGTCTCAACTAATCGTACGACTCCTGAAATTAACAATTATGAAAATTTTCATTAGTCATCGTATTAGCAACTATATTACTAAAACTTGAAACAATAAAAAAACAAACTTTTACATTCTAATTTATATCATCGGATCATCTACTAGATAGTTGGTATAAACATCTTTTAATGGAGGAAGTAGATGTTTGCTAGCAATCAAGTGCTTCTCGAACGATTTTTTAAAATTTAAAGAACATAGAGATAACTTCAAAACGTAGCTTATGCAAGGTTCAATCTGCTAATTTGATGCAAACACAATATCGTGGTGGGGTTTTCCGATCAAACCGCTCGTCATTCTACCGTGAAATGAGTAACCAGGATAACAAAAAAAAATTCCGAGGGAGAGAGAAGCCAGTTCTTCTCTGAAACAAATTAATATTAAATAGTTGACTTCTAAGTTGTAATGCATATTTGAAGCGTCTTTGGACGGTCACGATCTTCACAAAAGGGGACCACATATATCTATGGCTTCTCCCTCCTGTTCTCATTTTCAGTCGCCTGCAAGTTTCCCTTTCTCACTTTTCTTCTTGCCTCCTCGCTCTTTGCCTTTACTTCAGGTTACTTTTTTTTATTCTATATACTTGTTATTTTCCTGGGATTCATGAATCTGGACGGAGTTGACGTGACTCGTGAGAATCTAGATTTGCCGTCACCCCTCCGTCTCTCAGGTAAAAATAAACGCATTACTATCCATAGAAGGTGTCAATCTCATAATTACGTGAGAGAAACAATAAAATTTTGAATATATTTTTATGATGCTACAGTGCTCTGTTACCTCGAGATGGAGATTTTCAAGTTTGAATCCCATTGATTGGCTGCAGGGAAAGAATACATTGACTGGGAAAGTGGCTTTCCATGACGATGGAGCCCATGTATGGATCTATTATCATAGGAACGTGCTTGTCAATTGTCCACCGATTCGCCGCTGGTCAGATGAAAAAAAAAAAGTTTTCTAACATCAAGGTTTTTTTTAAAAAAACTAACCAGTTTTTTCTTTTTATATACCAGGACAAATGAGGTTTAAAATTAATTTATATTATTCTGTCAAATCTACAACGAATCATAAATACAATTTTTTTTTTATTTTTTTTATGAAATTTGTTTTACAACAATAAAATTCTACATTCACATGAAAATCACCGTATAAAATTCAATACATAATATAATCGGGCTATAAAAAGTTAGTATTGTAAGAAGATTGCGACCAAGGCAGTCAAAATCGAGATTTTGACACGGATCGGAAAGGGCTCCGAAAAATCGGATCGTAAAATCGGATCGTAAAATCGTAGAAAGATCGTACCCGAAATATCCGTACAAAAATCGAAAAATCGTAAAATCGTGTGAGAAGAAAAATCGTAAAATCGTGTTAGAAGATAAGAAAAATCGTAAAATCGTTTGTAAAATATTTCTGAATACAAAATAGCATAATTATGGACATAAAACTTAATTAGTTTAGGTTCATACATGATGTAAAATAACTTCAAAACACATTACAAAATAATTATGTCCCTAAAAGTTCATAAGTTAAAAACTAACAAATTTAAAAGAAATCTTCAGCTGGCGTACAATGTAAACTAAAACCAGCTTCAGTTTCACTTTCACCCCCCTCACTATGTCCAGGAATTGCATCAATAGCATCACAATGAAAAAGATTACTAGTACTACCGGTGCCAACATTATTTAACTCTAAACTCCTTGAATGCAAAGTTTCAAAATAATCTTCAGTGGCTTCAGTACTCATCTCAACACCATTAAAATTATCTTCATCACTATCGTCTTCTGTTCCATTTTGTCTTCGTGTTGCACTATCAATAGTTTGAAGTAAATTAATGTTCGATAAACCACCATGTCTTTCTCCTTCAGTCACCCATTCATCATCAGATGGAAGATCATCTACAACGTCATCAAAATCAATGACTTGCTTTTTGTCCTTATCATTCATTTTCAAATTACACATCACAAAAACCAAGTCATTCATTTTTTTCTGCTGTAGACAATTTCTTCGTTTAGTATGAACCTATAAAAAAAATTCACAATTGATAAAATATAAGATTCTTATAAAAAATGAAAACAATATTTGTTTTTTTTTAAAAAAAACTTACCATCTCAAACGCACTCCAGTTACGCTCACATCCAGATGAACTGCAAGTCAAGCTTAGAACTCGAATTGCAAGATTTTGTAGCTCTGGACATTCATCTCCATAAGAATCCCACCATCTAGCTGGAGTCTTTTTATCCCTTGCTTTTTTGGCAGCCTCAATGCCAAATAACCCCTTTGCTTCTGAGAATATATTAAGTTGTAAATCAATTTTATCCCTCTCTACTTCATCAGGCACCATCCGAGTCAGGCAGTCATACATTCCATATTTAATATTTTTGTCTTGTTTATAATCAGTAATATAATGATAATGAGGATTCAACCAATAAGCAAATGCATGCAAAGGTCTGTGAAGTTGAAGCTCCCATCTTGCATCAATAATATCCAATACAGGTATATATCTACAAAAGAAAATAAAAATTAGGATATTAACATCAACATTAAATAACATAAGATAAAACAATAGTTATATTAAATAAACAATTGACATAATAGATAATTTGCACCTTTTTTGCACATTTCCAAAATTCACTTTTATCTTCTCTTTCGCTTCCTGCATGGCTTTATATATAAAACCCATGGCCGGTATCTCATCTGAATCAACTAATCGAAGAACTTTTATAAGAGGAAATGCTGCCTTGATGCATTCAGAGACATCATGCCAAAAGTTGCTGTCCAAAACACAATTTTGAATTTGCCGCCCTTCTTCACTTTTTGAATACCGACTTGACCTCCATTGGACGGAAGTGAACATTGACATCAGTGTAATCTTACAATTGCTCAAACATCCAAGAGTCAAGTATGCAGTGGCAAATCGAGTGGCACCAGGCCTGATCAAATCTTGTCCTTTTGTGAACTTTCTCAGCATGGAAATAAGGAGAGATCTTGAATAAATATAAGTGGTGATTCTCCTCCCCTTACCAATGGTTAAGGCATGCAGCTCTAGTTTCTTCTCAAAATCTTCCAAAATCAAATCAATACAATGAGCAGAGCATGGTGTCCAATACAAGGTTTTTCTTTTTTCCATCAACAAATGCCCAGCTGCCTTATAGTTCGCAGCATTATCAGTAATGACCTGCACCACATTTGCCTCTCCAATCCTTTCAACAATAGCATCTAACATCTCAAATACTTTAAAAGCTGTTTTGGATATATGAGATGTGTCTACAGATGATAAAAAAAAAGTTCCTCTAGGACTATTAACCAAAAAATTACAAATAGAGCGTCTTTTCCTATCAGTCCATCCATCAGACATTATTGAGCAGCCTGTTTTTTTCCATTCCAGCTTATAGTCATCAAGCAAATGCATTGTTTTATCTACTTCTTGCTTTAAGTACTTCTCTCTAATCTCATGGTAAGATGGAGGCTTAAATCCAGGCCCATGTTTTGCAACTAATTCAAGCGCTTTAACAAACTCAGGGTTTCTAGCACAATTAAAAGGAATAGCACTAGTGTAAAAAAACCTTGCTATTTGTTGACATGCTTCTTCTCTAATATCCTTCTTTAGCATGTGATTGATGGTCAGTTGAGTACTTCCACTTCCACTTATTGGTTTCTTTCCCTTGTTCGTTGAGCTAAATTCAAAATCTTCGTCTGCATCTTCGCCACTTCTAAAAAACAGAGAAGCCTTTCTTTTCTTCTCAGATGCTTCTAGATTTTTCACCAACACATTTAACATCATCTGCTTCACATCTGCTGGTACTTGATGGCATGGCTCAACATCCTTTCGAGTGCAAGCCAAATGATGCTTGAAACGATAAATGCCTCCGCTGAAAATTTTCTGACAATACTTGCATTGAACTTTTCTTGAAGTATTCTCAATATCTATACCATGCTGCCATCCCACATCAAGTCTATTGCCACTGGTAGTTTTTTTGGATGCCATGTAATCTGCAATTCATTGAAATAATACATCAAAAATTAATTTGAAGCACTGCTTAACCCGAATTAAACCACCTTCAATTAATAAAGAACAAACTGAATTGTAGTATATCAGGACACCATTAATGAGCTGAAATTTAACACAAACATCTTATAATTTCCTGGCCAAATCACACACCATAAATGAAGAACTACTTCCATTCAAAATCCCACTCCCTGTTTTCTTTCTTACATGTGAAGGGAAATGATTTACAATCAACTTTCTTTTATCTTTTTGATTCTGCAGATGATTATGCTTGGTCTATTGTGGGTCTCAAGGCTAGAGTGTAAAGTCATGGAACTCTTTCTAAATCAATCGAAAGATAAGTGCTAGCATCAGCCGTGACTGTCGCATCTAAACTGAGAAAAACACAGGACACCAACAACATTATACAACTGCCACAGCTTAAAGTTAATTTTGGCTCCTCCTAACTATCTTTGCACAACAAAATTCCCATGCCACAAATTCATTAAGATAAGTGCTAGCATCAGCCGTGACTGTCGCATCTAAACTGTGCATGCAATGTAGAATACTCACATCAGCATGTTAAACTAGCCATATGTGTATTGCATGAACGGTCCAGAACATCCATCAATCACCACTAATGCTAACAATCCATGTACACTCACACACACACACTAAGTTTGGAAGCAAGATATGCAATGCAAGAAAGATTCTGGTGCTTTTCTTCTGCCGCAACATTCTAATATATTTTACCAAACATATAATAAAATCTATTAGTTTGGCAACACATAATGTAATGTGAAGCATCCTTCTTTGGCTACATTTGATTACATAGGATATTAACAATGTTCTGAAAATGGTTTGAGAGTATAGAATTTATCTCATAGACCGCTGCTTAAATTTGTAATAGGAAACTTATTAGCTCAACGCAACTAAGCCTTATCCCATTGAAATAACAGTGCATCTACACGCAACTTCCCATAAGAAAGGCTAAAAGCAAACATCATCTATTGCATCACACGCGGTTTACAGGACTTAAAAAAAAAGTGTTCATCCTGCACCAATTGAGTTCAATTTCCACAACAAAATGGTCAATTACTGAATTGAATTCAAATGTCCCTCACCTTCAGTGAGCCACCCATATACAGGTCTTCCAGTGTTGCATCCAATTCTACAGTTACATCATCCTTACTATTGAAACAATTAAGTATAAACAGTAAATTCATGCGCACCACTTGCACTGATGTAAAATTGAAACTAACCCAATTCATCAATATAATTTCTAACATTATTGAGCAACAAAACCGAAATCATGTAAAATTGAAACTAACCCAAATTCATCAATATAATTTCTGACATTATTGAGCAACAAAACCGAAATCATGTAAAATTGAAACTAACCCAAATTCATCAATATAATTTCTGACATTATTGACCAACAAAACCGAAATCAACGCTTGAGAAGAGAAGACCAACTAACCTGTAATGGCGAGTTGGCGACGAACTGCAAGTCTGCAACACAGATAGCAGATGATCTGGGGAGGACGATCTGGGGAAGACTGATGATTTGGGGATTTTGTGCCCGAGAAAAGAAGAGAAGATTGTGGGGGTGAGACACTGATTTTGGGGGTGAGTGAGACCGTGAGAGGCTGAAATGGGGGTGAGAGCTGGGATGATTTTGCCGAACGCGTGAAGAAATGGGGGTGAGAGCTGGGATGACTTCGAGACAGTGAAGGAAAGAAGATGAAATGAAAAATAAAATTGAAGAAAGAAGAAAACATACGCTGCGCACAGTGAACATTTGCCCAACGCGTAAACTCGTTCCGATTTTTACGATTTCACGATTTTACCGATTTTTCTACGAGTTTGACCGAGTTTGACCGGGTTTCGGTTTTTCTACCGGTTCAACCAGGGTTTCGGAGCCAACTCGCAAAATCGTACGATTTTGCGAGTTGGCTCGCGATTTTGACTGCCATGATTGCGACAGCTATTTTTGAAGAAAAAAGCTTTATTTAATCAAATAATATCCGAAAAGGTCTAGAAGCTTTTTAAAAAATAAAATAAAAATTAAGAAAGGCTGTGCAAATAAAGAAATTGCTGTATGGAAAAA
The DNA here is from genome assembly GCA_009078335.1 of Salix brachista. Taxonomy (NCBI): domain Eukaryota; kingdom Viridiplantae; phylum Streptophyta; class Magnoliopsida; order Malpighiales; family Salicaceae; genus Salix; species Salix brachista. The sequence continues at coordinate 12,383,601 of CM018581.1, forward strand.
AAGCTATGATACGAGTCAAAATAAAACTCAATGGTATTTAGAAAAAAAATCTTCAAAATATTTTCCACTTATCTATTTTCATGGATTAGAACAATTGCTTACAAGAAAAATCAAAACGGGGAAAAAAAAAAAAACAAGACAAGAGTGTTGGTGTGCCTAAGTGGGCTTTGGCCTAAAAACAAGGTGGGACGCCCCACACGCCAGGCCTCCATGTTTTTCTTAAATATTTTTTAAGGGTGAATGATATATTCGTCTGATTTGTTTAATTTAAAAATTAATATTTATGACATAGTAATTAAGGGCGAATGATATATTCGACGAGCTGAAAAGTGATGGCTTCGATTTTTTTCAATGTTTTTTTCTCTCTTACTTAAACCTAAGGTTTCAAACATGAACGAAATGAAATTTTGCACTAAAATATATAAATTTTAAATTAAAAGGATGAAAGTAAAAATTGAGAAAAATACTGGAGCTTATTTAAAACATAACTTAAGTAACCATGTTGGGTTAAAAAAAAGTTTATTTTTTTGTCAATTTTTAATTTTGGTTTTCTCACTTGTAATTTTTTTGGAGATAATAAAATCAAATTTTTTCTATGTAAAGCTTAGTGTCTTTTTGGAAGTGCAGTTGAGATTGTTTTTGAAAGTATTTTTTGCTCAGAAATGCATCAAAATAATATATTTTTTTTAAAAAAATATTTTGACATCAACATATCAAAATAAAAATGATCTAAGAACACCAAAAAATAATAGTTTAAAATAAAATATAAAAATAAATAATTTTCAATTTTTTTAAAAAACAGTTTTAAAACACGGTCAAATACCACTCTATCATTAAATCAACAAAGTTATTTTTTTTCACAACTCCAAAACCCGAGAAAAAAATAGTAATAAATAATCAAGCCCGATATCTAATGAAGGCAACATTTAGAAATCAAATCGAAAAAAAGTTTCATATTCAGTGAAAAAAAGAAAAAAATCGCTATTATATTAAGGTACAGGCTGGCAGGTAGCAATGATAGAGTTGAACGTGGCTGTCATTTGACATCAGCACAATTATTTTAAGTACAAAAACCTTGTACCTCTGGAAAGTTACACGTCAACCACTATGTGGGACCACAGTCTTGTCATCATGGATAGGGGTGTGTGTATTCTTTTCTAATTGGAGAAACAAAAAGGCGTTACAACTGAACTGCAAAAAATATAGGTAGCAGTAGGGCCCACTCAATCTATTACCCTTCTGGGATTCATAATCAGCTACGAACGTACCCATTTAACGTTAGGAGCAATAACAAATGAAAGTCGGTGTGGTCCCCTACACACACACGTGTTCTATCCCATACGTTTTGCGTTTAGTTTAGTTTTTCCTTTTACGGTTTTACCTCATGGTTATTGGTGGTTTACAGCAAGGATTGATCCCTTATCCCACCCTAGAGTATGATACACCTCTAACCACAGTTAAAAAGAAGAAGAAAGATACAGCTTCCTTGTCGTATCAAACAATTTTTTTTTTTTAAAAAAAAAACAAATGGATTTGGATTCGTGGTTTGTATTATTTTTTATTCATAAATTTATTAAAATGATATTTTAAAAAAAATATATTTTTAATATTAACACATGGAAATGATATAAAAACACTAAAAAATTAATTTAATATAAAAAATAAAATAAAATAATTTTTTTTAAAAAAAATACTTTTGAAACGCAATAACAAACAAGTTCATAATAGACCTGGTTAATTGTTTATGTAGGTTTCTCACTTACATTGATTTTTAAATGTTTTTTTTTAAAAATATATATTTTTTAAAAATTATTTATAATATTATCATATTAAAATAATTAGAAAACACATATAAAATAAAAAATATATATTTTTGAACAAGTGTCGAAAGGGCACTTAATCATCACAATTCAAACGCAACTTAATAAAGGACATTCAATAAAAACCTTAACTGTATTCGATGTCCAAATTGATTTAAAACAAATAATACGAAGATAGACGCTTTTGTCCCTTTTGCACATGAAAAAAAAGAAGACCAGACCTCGAATTAGTTTCCTAGTTATAAACTACTCTCTGTTGGTTTTCTTAAAATAATAGTTTCATATAATTTAAATTTTTAAATAAGATGACTCATTTGATATAACATTAGAGTTTTGTAATTAATTGAGTAATCATAAATTTGAATTCTACTATTTTAATTCTATTTGATAAAAAAATAAATACAAGATAGTGCGAGTTTTTATAACTTTCAAGCCCAAAAACCTTTACTTAAGAAAATATATTAAAAAATAATATAAATTATATTTGGAGCCTGAATTGATAGCTTTTAGATAAACTGCTGATAATTAAGACCATCTTCTCTGCATCGCCCTTCAAGCTCTCAGTACCATACATTTTGATTTTGTTTGTCGTTACAATTCAAATGTAATTTTAATTTCTATATTTTTAAATCATTTATAATGATATAAAAAATAAAACATACATTAACTTAACATACTCTTAAATAAAAAATACTCTTGAAAACAACTTCTGTCTAGCCTTCGACGAAAAGAGGACAAGTCCGATCCGACGAGGAATTTCATGGCCATTACTTTCGCTTCACATGACTACTCGTTTTGTTTCTTAATTTATTCCCTTCAAGAATAATTCAACTCGAGACATTAAGGGGTCGCTTTCAAGATCACAATATATAAAGAGATCCGTGATGCCCTATTCATGCAATCAGCATTTGAAATCGACGGCAGACCAATAAAAAATTGATCTCGCTGGTTGTTTCCTGCATGACGCGCGCATACCTCGCTGTCATATTCCCAACTTCCTATTACTCGCACCCGAATTCTTTCCACGTCTTCTCATGATCTCCATTTTGGTCAGACCACACATCATGTTAATATTAAGGCTGCCTTAATTATATAACAGCCGATCATCTTCTCGACGAAGCCCCCCCCCCCCCCCCCCTCTCCCCCCCCCTCTCCCCCTCTCCCTCTCTCACCCGCATTGAAATACAATGCAGGCTTCAAAGACCATGTTGAAGAGGGGAGTTTCTAAGACTGCAATTGTGTTCATCGTGCTGATGGTATTCTTCCTCGCTTCCTATGTAAACCTCTCACTGCTTTCGAGATCAAATGTATCTGTCGCTTCCTCAATATCCAGAACCAGACCAGGTATGAGCTACTCGATCCCTCAATTAACAATAAGAAACACTAGCTGTTCATGACTGATCAAGTCGTGCTTTTCTTGTTTTTGATTCTTGTCTGGTTTTAATTTCATGTACATGGATGGATGTGTGTCACTTGATCAAGGAATCAATGAGCTCACTTGATTTCCATTGATCACTCGGTTGATTCATCCATCATTCGAAATATCTAAATGGGATCAAATAGGTTTCGTAATTTATTTAGTAGATAAATAAAATGCGAGTACAAAATAGAATTCTAATTAGAGCAAATTACTGTCAACGGTCAACGTTTTGTATCTGTTTTACAGGTGTTGTAAGCAAGACACGAGAAGAGAGGCCAGCACGGTCACCTCCCCATTCACTTCCAGAGATCAAGAGAGCGATCACATGCGACTGCTCTCACAAAGACTATGATTTGTGGTTTATCAACGGTCCTACGCTTTTCGATCCAATCACTTCAACTTTCTTCACAACGGGCCCCAGTAACTCGACCCCACCAGACCTCGCAGTAAAATTTCATCCTTATCCTCGGAAGACGGATGAAAGGGCCAAGTCTAAAGTCAACGAGCTAACACTCACCTCAGCTCCACCAAAATCCTCCTGTGGAATCACACATTCTAACCCAGCCATAGTATTCAGCACGGGCGGGTACACAGGAAACTTCTACCATCAGTTCAACGATGTGCTCCTTGCTCTCTACATCACCGTCAACTCTCTCTCTCTGAATCGAGATGTCATCCTAACGGTCACCAATTGGAGTGATTGGTGGTTCCAGAAATACGCTGATCTCCTGCATCATTTCACCAAGCACCCCATCCTCAACATGGACAATCAGACCAGGACACATTGCTTCCCATCAGCAATCATCGGCCTGATGACGCACGGTCCCCTGGTCGTGGATCCGACGCAAACCCAGCAAAAAACACTCCTCGCTTTCCATGCACTCCTAGAAAAAACATACATTCCACGAGGTAAATATGTTTCAACGTTTGATAAATCGAAGAATGCTAGGCCACAACTTGTTTTGGTGAATAGAAAAAATGGTGTTGGTCGTGAGATCTTGAATCTAAAAGAAGCTCTCAGGGCAATCGAAGAGGTGGGATTCAAAGCGATCGTGTTCGAGCCAAAACGAAATGGTGCAGTGGGTGACACGTATAGGCTACTCCATGGAAGCCATGCAATGCTAGCAGTGCACGGCGCTGCAATGACACATTTATTGTTTCTCAGAGTAGGAATGGTGCTGGGTGAAATAGTGCCGATTGGAACAGATTGGCTTGCTAACACATTCTATGAGAAGCCGGCTAGGGTTTTGGGATTAGAGTACATGAAATATAAGATTGGGGTCAGCGAAAGTAGCTTGGCAGAAAAGTATGGGGTTGATGATTTGGTGCTAAGCAACCCTCCAGCTTTTGTTAATGGAAATTGGACAAAAGCAAAGGTATATATGAAGATCCAAAATGTGAAGCTTGATATGGTCAGGTTTCGGAAATACTTGAAGGAGGTTTTTGTGAAAGCTAAGAGATTCATGGACAAGGAAGGCTAGCGGTCTAGCAAGCATCAATTTGAAGGCATGGCGATACAAATTCCTTTCTTCTCCAAATGAATTTTGATGCTGTCTTTAACATTGTATATACCAATTATTTATTCCACAATTCCTTAAATGATCTTCACACATTCCCTTCTCCCCTACTACAAACTATATGACAACATCGAATTTTGTCTCTAATTAACCAATCAGTATTCAGTTTTGAAGCTTAATTAGCACTGATTACCTTTAATAATATATGTGGGTTTGAGACAACCTTTTCAAGTATGATCTGTAGCTAGTTTGGGTAAGATTACCCGATGCCCTCTCTAACCATATAATATATATCAATCACCATTCATAATTAGAGGTCTATCTCAATAATTGCTAAAGAAAAAGCGAATTACAGCTCGTTCCACTCAAAACAAAACTGAGAGAAGTTTCCTTTCTTGATTTGGTCAAGGAATTCCTTTCATATATCATAGCACCCCCAGTTTGTTGTTTGGTACAACCTTCTAAAAATTAAGTAAGAAAAAGAAGAAAAAGAACTGGTTGTTTTGGACCGTGGACCAAAATATGTATTGCTTGCCAGACTGTCCAAGTCCATGGTCCAATGGGCCAGTCTTAGCCCGTGATCATCCAAGAAGAGTTGAATTTAAATACTGGACTTCACGAGTCAGTAGTTCGAGGACCGAAATAAAATTGTGCTCTCTGTATTTTATTTTATTTTGAGCCCGGTGCTATCACCGCGACCTCCAGTCTAATGAACGGAACAACACTCTTTGAACCAAATAAAGTAACCAACAGGACTGGAGGCTTGGTAGAATCCACCAGGCCCGGTATTTCCCCGCGGAGGACGGTTCACGGCAGGTCACTTCATTTTATCGGAATATATAACCTCCGAAACAACTCATCAGCCGTCAATCTTCCTATGCTTAGCTTGTGGACGTGAAGTAGAAAATGCTATCTTCTTCTCGTTTCTTTCCAATCGGAGGCTAGAAAATTCAGAATTACTTATCAAAGAAAATCATTCTGATTATCTAGTAAATTGAAGTCGTTAAAATTTGAAATTACTGACAGAAGAAAGCTTGTACGTGAGACATGATTCTCTTTACTAGCCATGTTCTTACGTTTAAGTACATCCATTTTTTACAATCCCCCCCATTTCAAACCCATATGTTAAGCCACTAATTTTTGGAGAAGAGTGAGAGGACCTTCAAACCCTCCAACGTGGCAATTCATTCGTGTCATTGCATGTACTCATGTTTACGCTGATCCTATGTTCTAACATTAAACTTGTTCCCTTCTTAAGATAGAAGACAGGCGAGGTGTGAAAAACATTACTCGGCAGGTGAATTTAGTGCACAATCTCGTCCATTGATTGACTGTCCTATTCTATCAATTTCCACCCTAAACTTTTCCTTTTATACATGTATTCGAGTTATTCTATCTTCATCTTGGCCAGACCACCAATCCCATTATCAGCCTTCAGAACCGACCACCTCCTTTCACCAACAAGATTCTTCCTCCAATAGACTGTTTCGACCAAGAAATCCAAAGGGCCGTTGCGGTGATATAAAAATTTCAAGCCAGGTACTTACTCTGTCTGATCTCATCTCCATTAATTGTATATACTTAGACCACATAGCAGTTTATAGAGGAGCGGTTTAGAAAATGGTCCAGGCTGCTTGCGATAAATGAAGCGTTTTCAAACTTTTGCCCTAATAATATATAGTTAACTCCCGATTCATTTTTTTTTCTTTTTCCTCAAGACAGGGAAATGGCGAGCAGATTTTGATTTCTTAACGCGAAACGTGTTATACGGAGCACAAGCTCGCAGTCAAGAAGCTCCTTGCACCCATAAACACATCAATATATAATCCGTGGAGCCTCATCACTGCAGATCATGAATAAGAGAAATCCAAAGATTGCAGTACTACTGTGCCTCGCATTCCTCGTCCACTTCCTTATAATACACACCACCATTCACTCATTTTTTTCAAGATCAAATGTGCCTTCTTTGTCCAAGTATATTCCAGGTATGCATTCTTAGAATATTTTTAATAGCTGTTATATTTCTGTGATTAAACGCACATATATAGCTAATTGCGTGTGGTTAAGAAGGTTTACTCTCATCCTGAATTTTTAATTTGAAATCTTGAGGCTATTGCTAGAATGATTTTCAAATTTCTTTTCAAACTGATGTACAAAGCACACTCTTAAGATCGTCAGAAAAAGAGCTGATCTTGATGGCTGCCAGAGATATCTTTCATATAAGTTATGTCATAATTGTTTGATCATAAGCTAGCCTCGTGTACACTAGATCTAAATACACTTTATAGGTTTTAATTTATTTTCTTCCCATCATGATTAAGGGCCCAAACCCACCTTCACTAAACCCTCATATTCAAGATGACTATGATAGTATAAAGATTGACCTTTCCTGTCATCAGATTATGGTCGATTGAAACTGTACGTGTTATATCATCTCTTGACATATATGGACTGGGATATAAAAAAATTGAAGTTTTAGTATCAAAATATCAAAATTTAAAACTACAAGGATAAAAAATGTAAGAAAAAAACTCAAAGACCAAACTGAAAATTCTGCACCCCACGGATAGTTAAAAAAAGAAAGAAAAGTGAAGGCATTACACCCATCCCATCCACAATGCTCTTGTAAGATGATCATGAAATGATAAAACCTCTTGTTAGATTAATGTTTTTTTTTTTTAAAAAAATTTTAATCATTAAACTCATCATCACTTAAGAGGTTATGGACAACCACCGGAATTCTGAGATGAATATGGATGCGAAAAGATTGGCGTGATGGCTAAGGGTATGTGCTCTGTAATTATATTCATCCGTGTTTAAATTTAAGCTAATCTGTTGAAAAGTAAATTTAATTAAATCCTTAAATACTTGTGCACTTAACCATCTGATCAACAAATAATCTTATGAATATTATTAGATAAATTATTTATTTTCATGTTGTTTAATTTGGGCAAGCTAACGCAGACCAATCTACGCATTGTCGGGGAAATCCATGTGATTTCATGAGTTGTGCTTGCAGGAATCGAGCTCTTCAACCGGAGTAATGTTTTCCAGAAAGACCCCATGCCTCCGTCTCCGCAACCTAAACAAATCAGCTGCGACCGATCTCACCGGTTCTATGATCTCTGCACAATCAACGGCCCGGCTGTCTTGGACCCTGTAAGCTCCACACTCTACCTTTCGGGCCCCACCATCTCATCAGCAACCGTGGAGAAAATTAGGCCTTACCCGAGGAAGTGGGAAAAGCCGGTGATGGCAGGAATACAGGAGTTCACTCTGATTTCAAACTCAAAAACCCCAGTATGTCAAGCACAGCACAAACTTCCGGCAATCGTATTCAGTGCGGTAGGTTACACCGGAAACTTTTTTCATGATTTCAATGATGGGTTCATCCCCCTCTTCATCACCGTCAATTCGGTTTTCCCCAACAATCAAGATTTTATCCTCGTGATATCACAAGCTCGGAATTGGTGGATTAGCAAGTATGGAGATTTGCTACACACTTATAGCAAGCACCCTATTATAATTCCTGAAAACGAGACCTCCACCCACTGCTTCCCTTCCGCCACTTTAGGCCTCATATCACATGGATCTATGACCATAAACCCTAAATTAATGCCAAACTCACAAGCGTTCACCCATTTTCGTGCCTTCTTAGATAAAGCCTATAACCACGGCCAAAACCATCCCTGGAAGTTCAATTCACCAAAACCGAGGCCACGACTGGTGCTGGCGACTCGAAACGGAGGTGTTGGACGTGTGATTTCAAACCAAAACCAAGTGAAACATTTAGCTGAAGAGATCGGTTTTGATGTGATTGTCTTCGAGCCTGCACCTCAAACCCCACTGCAACAAGCTTACTCACTGATAAACTCAAGTCATGCAATGGTTGGGGTACACGGTGCCGGACTTACGCATTCGTTGTTTCTTCGCCCGGGCGTGGTATTCATGCAAGTTGTGCCGATAGGAGCTGGCTGGCTGGCAGAGGTCTGCTTTGCAAATTCAGCCAGGGCTATGGGATTAGAGTACCTGGAGTACCGGATTGTAGTGGAGGAGAGTAGTTTGACAGACAAGTACGGTAAAAATAGCTTACTGATAGAGGACCCAGCGACTTTCCGAGGTGAAAAATGGTCAAGGGCCGTCATGGACATATATTTGAAAGAACAAAACGTAAAACTAGATTTGATTCGGTTTCGGGAATACCTGAAGGAAGCATACAAGAAAGCCAAAAAGTTCATGGAAAAAGAGGGCTAGCCAGTGCACGCACGTAGCGATCGAACCCATTGTGGATATGCATGCTGTGCACTAGCTAGCTAGGGCTTGTAGAATAAAAACGTTGATATGTGTGTGCATTGGATGATTCATTCAATATCATTAAACCATATCATCTTCACATCTGATTATCCTGGCCGGAAATTCATGTTTTTCTTTCCCGACGTACTGCTACATGCTTTGCATGCGGGTTTCCGATCTAAACAGAGCAATAGTGGAGAGTTTAGATTTGCAAGTCCGGTCTTCTGGTGGAAAATAATATATTATAAAATTTGATTATATATTATTTTATAAATAACATTATATATGGACGTTAAAATTGTAATTAATTATATTCTAAGACATGCAATTCAGGACATCTGGATAAGAAAAGGAGGAGGTTAATTTTTGTAGGCTAGAGAAAGTATTATAATTATTATTGATCATCCATGTTAACTCATAATTTGATCGATTGGTTAATCACTACTTTCATGATCTCAAAGAACTTTTAGACAAATAATTTTTAAAAGCGCTTTCTACAAAGATGATTTCCCCTTCTGTGTGAGGCCACGCATCCTACCAAACAGATCCCAGGCCCCTCACCACTTCATTTTCTTTTCTAGTTTCTGACTGTCATATTATTACTGTTTCAGGTTTGAAAAATGTCCTAGATGATTAAGAGTGTTGATGTGGTTGATTTTTAAATTAAAAATATATTAAAATAATTTTTTTATTTTTTAAAAATTATTTTTGATATCAATGTATAATAATTTAAAAATACTATTTTTTTTTTGCAAAAGAAAAGCTACCAAGCTCCGATTCTGGTATTTCAAGAAAAGGGTTTTCCTTGAATGTTCTTCTTACAAAAAGAAAAGAAAAGAAAAATTCGAAATGGAAAGGAAAAACAGAAGTTAATGGATACCACCTCGGGACGTTAATCCATTTACGCAACCTTTCCGTTGGACAAAAGTGATCCAGATAAACCACTATTTTCTGCATTAGTTAGCGACTCAATTAGCACTGTAAGTACACATTGGTGTTAAACAACTATGGTTGCTTGGAATTTGTTTTTTAAAAAATTAATATTTTTTTATATTTTTAAATTATTATTTTGATGTACCGATATTAAAAATAATTTTTTAAAAATAAAATAGAAATATCATTTTAAATTAGTTACTCTAGTACTGATATCTCATTGATCATTTCTACTTTCTTTTGGAAAACTATATATTATATGTTGTTGGACTTTATATTTTCTTATAAATGATACCAATATAAAACAAAAGTTATATCTATAGAAATGGAATTTAATATCTAAGCGATTTTAAATTTAGACAACAAATTATCATTAGTAATTACTAATATTTACATATGCAATTGCAAGGAATTGCATGTCAGTTTTAGAGCTGCAACTTTTGGTTTGTAAATTAGCAATATAATTTTTTTTTCTTTTTTTTTTCTTTTGGAGAATGCAATATAAACTATTGAACATGAAGAATTCAATTTCTTTTTTGTATCCCCCCCAATTATAAAAATAATAATTGGTCTAGTGAGCAATCTCTTTTCTCCATTAAATTATTTCCTCTTATAAAAGAGTTTACTTAATATATAAATGAAAAATTAGACTGAATTCATAATTTAAAAGGTAGAAATCCACTCGATTAGTGACCGAACCTCCAAGCAATGCGAGGGTTTGTAGTTAGTGTATTTTTAAGTCGAGTGTTGGTCAAGGCTTGTGCATGCACTTGTTTTGAATGTAAGCCAAAAGCATGTTCATCCACGTTATTTTTGCAATCGTATATTTCAATGCTATATATGTATATATTTGATACAATTCAAAATCCATTTTCATATGATTCTGCGTTCTTTTAGAAGTATGATCATATGCAATGAAAGGAACTTTGCCATTGATCACTGGAGAACTTTGAATATCTCCTGCTTCAAAACAACAAAATACAGTGCCTAGCAAAAAGCTGCCAGGAACCATCTCTTCTGGTTCATGGGGTGTGTTTTTATTGAAGCACAATGCTCTAAAAGGCCAAAAAATAATGCCTTTTTACATTTTCTAGATGCCATTTCATTTTCCTTACCTTGCGAAGCTTCCTTTTGTGTAACGCAAACAACTTGTTTCTCTTTTGCTTTTCGCAATGGCCTTTCTCCCTTTTGGGTCCGTCTTTCAGTATTTATTTGTCGTTTATTCTCCTTCAAGGCGAGAAACTCTTGAACATTGAGTTAGTGATCTCAAACTTCTTACAAATCGATCGCTAATTGCTCTCTCCTCATTCGTCATCAATGGAGTGCAAGCTACTAAATGTTGCTTTTGCTTCTATTTCATGCCTCAAGACTCCAAGTTATCTACCACCTCATTCGTATTTCGCCCATCATCAACCAAACACCCTCAAATTTCTCCAGTCAAAATCTGGAGCTAATGAGCACCATCCTTTTCAAGCCCCATCATCTTCTCGTACAAGGTAACCAGCAAAATATGAAAGCTTTTAACTTTGCAAATTACTTGTTTGGATGTTGTCGATCGATACATTGCCTATCTGTTCGTACAGCAGAACAAAATGATGCCAGTTCGAAGCCAAAGCATTGTTTTACATTGCTTTTACTTTTAAGTTAACTACTTGGAGAAGGACCTTAATTAGCTTCAAAGAGTTATGAACGTGTCCAGAAAAAGCTTTGTTGTTCCTTAAAAAATCTTGTTTGCGGACTGGTTGAGCATATCCTTACTGTGGACAATGGACATTGTAGCAAAGCGATGATATGTGATGGCCCAACTGATGAAGAGATGGGACAGCTGATACTCGTTGGGACAGAATCTGTGATTATGCTAGTTTGCTATTTTTGACTTCCTTGGATGCTCATGTATTGTGGAATTCTACTAAAAAAATGATTAGATGCAGAGAAATCACATAAAATTGAGTTCAACATGATTAATCTGTTAGAAAGCCAAGAATGATCCAGTTCTGGCATATGAGATTCTAAATTGTTGTTGCAAATTCCTTGCCATGTAGATATGCTAAAGAAAGAGTGGACAGCAGCCAGACCTTGAGTCTGGATGCGATAAGGAAGTCTTTAATTTTGCAAGAAGACAGTATAATTTTCAACCTTTTGCTCAGAGCGCAGTATGCTTACAATGCAAACACTTATAACGATGGTGCTCTATGTATCGGAAGTTTCCATGGGTCTTTAGTCAAGTTCATTGCAAAAGAAACCGAAAAGCTCCATGCTCAGGTATATTTATAAGAGAAAATACTATAACAATCATGAGTTCTCAGAATTTATGTATGTCTCTGCTTTTAAATTAGGCGGGGCGGTATAGAAGTCCAGATGAGCACCCGTTCTTCCCAGAAAATTTACCTCCCTCAATGCTGCTTCCGTCTCAGCATCCAAAGGTGAGAAATATCTTAGAAGCCTAATTTATGCTGATGGTGAGTTTCTACATGCTGGTTACTAATGACTTGTGAGATTGAATAACCTTTTCTGTAGTCTGTTGTATTAAATTTTACCATCTATCTGCTAATTTATTGAACAGCTCAACGTAGCCTTAGAACCAATATCTTTAGCTATATTTGTCATCATTGGCACTATGGGATTCAAATTTATAGGATGCATGTTGGTTGTTTGGCACAAATTCCATCAATTTGGCCTCCCTGCTGATTTCACCATCATCTCCTAGTGGAATTAGGACGAGTTGTAAGACTTTAAAGTTAAAACCCATAAAGCATTTCAAAAGAAATGAGAAGTACTAACTTGTTTGGCTGCCAAAGGTAACATTTTGCTCTGAAGCTGTTTTCTGCATAGTATTGAAATTATCCAGTTATTAATTTAGTGCTGTAATAATATGTGCTCTTGCTTAACAGGCATTGATAAACTAGTTGAAAATGTAACTATGTAAGTTTCGTTGAATGTTTTATGGTTGCCTGACACGAAATGTATTATAATGCGTCATCTTGAACTTAGGATTATGCAGCTGATGTGAGAATTATAGCTTCAAAATTCTATGCTGACTGATTTCGGACGCTTACTGATGTGACATTAGGTTTTGCATCCTTGTGCTGACTCAATTAATATCAACGAAATGGTATGGAATATGTATTTTACGGATTTTCTTCCAAAATTGGCAAAAGCTGTAGATGATGACAATTGTGGATCTGCTGCTGTTTGTGACACAGTTTGCTTGCAGGTGCGCCATTGGAACTGATACTTTTACTTCATTACAGATAGCTCCTAATTGAATGGTACTACGATACTATTCAATGGTGTTAAGATGCTATCCATTGGATCTCTGTAAATGATCCCCTTCACTGTTTCTTTTCTTTTATTTTTTTTACGGAGGAACTGAAAAATTCATTCATGAAAAGCGCTGGAGGTTTTGGTTTCCCTTTTCTTTTTGGCATTCAAAATCCGTTGTCGAATCCATCAAGTCTGGATTCTTGCCCCTGAACTGACGATTGGTACGACATGCTATAATGAACCTTGACCATGATTTGCTAAACTTCTCTGGCTGAGCCAAGCAACATGCAAGTTGCACTGGTGCTTTGCTGCTATGTTCTATGTGGACTTATACTTAAATATTTGCTAGCAGATAACAACCGGGTGGTTTCTGCAAGATAGTATAGGTGTGAAATCTCATATTTGTTTCTGCTAAATATTGGACTCCTAATGCAGGCTCTGTCAAGGAGAATTCACCACGGAAAATTCGTGGCCGAGGCTAAATTTCAGGAATCCACTGCTGAATACGAGGCTGCTACCAAAGTGCAGGTAAAACTGCGTTTATACTCGTGTCCTAATTTATTCCTTTGGATGCACCCTATGATTCGTCGATATAAAGATGAACTTCTCACATTATCATCCTGCCCTTATGCGTTGTGGTTATTGTAGGATCGGGCTAGACTCATGGAGTTGTTGACGTATGAAACTGTGGAAGCAGCTGTTAAGAAGAGAGTAGAAATGAAAACAAGAAAATATGGCCAAGAGGGGAGTATCACCCAGCAGGAAGGCGCAGCCGATCCCATATATAAAGTAGACCCACATTTAGTCGCCCAACTTTACGAGGATTGGATTATGCCTCTGACAAAAGAAGTTGAGGTTGAATACTTGTTGAGAAGGCTTGACTAATCTGAGGTCATTAAAACTAATTGAAGATCAAACAAGTTTAGTTCCCCCCCCCCCCCCATTGATTAAGCTGTTGGTTTTTAATGATCTGAACAGTACCTGTTTATGAACAGTTACTGTTCAGATTTAATGTTGGAAAAACGAGAATTGCTGAAGGTTTACAAAACAATAAACTTCTGGAATCAAAATCACATAATCTTTATTGAATTCGAAAATGCCTATATATAGGCTTACAATGCAAATGAATCAAAAGCAACAAATCTCTCAACAATCCTGAGAGATTTGGATAACTACAGGTTTTGAAATTCAAAACCTGTTATGAACAGTAACTTAATTCAAACTCAAACACTTAAGCTAAAATCAGAAATCCTACAGCTAATACAAAATCCTTCTTATCCAAAGCTGATCTCACTCCAAATCTAACACTCCTCCTTGAGTTTAGCTTTGGACATTCCCATCTTCATCTTCAAGAACTCCAATCTTGCTGGAGGAAGAGCCTTTGTCAATAAATCTGCAAGCTGCACTTCGTTGGAACAATGATGAACTTTGATGAGCAAATTTTTCTCAGCTTCCCTGATGGCATGAAATTTTACATTTATGTGTTTGGTCCTCCCATGCTGCACTGGATTCTCAGCAATTGCAATTGCTGATTTGTTGTCACAGAAGAGATCAACAGGTGAGCTTTCTTCTTGGCCGAGATCCTCTAACAATTTCTTCAACCACACTGCTTGATTTGCTGCAGCTGCTAGGGAGATATACTCTGCTTCAGCTGTTGATTGAGCCACAACTTCTTGTTTCTTTGCATTCCAACATATTGCTCCTGTACCTATTGTAAAAACATACCCTGAGGTACTCTTCATATCATCTACACATCCTGCCCAGTCACTATCTGCATATCCTTTTAATTTGACTCCTCCTGTTTTCATGTACCATACACCAAGGTCAGTTGTTCCTCTAATGTATTTCAACACTCTCTTAGCAATTCCTAAGTGAACATTGGTGGGGGAGCTCATGAACCGAGAGAGCAAGCCTGCTGGAAACATCAAGTCAGGCCTTGTTGCAGTTAGGTACAACAAGCTACCTACTAGACTTCTAAACACAGCTGGATCATCAAGTTTCTCACCATCATCTTTAGAAACTTTTCCATTTAGTGCCAAAGGAGCTGCAACAGCTTTGCAAGACTCAAGATTGAACTTCTTGAGTATATCAAAAGCATACTTTCTTTGGGAAACAAAAATACCTTTGCTGCATTGTTGAATTTCCATTCCTAGAAAGTAGTTCATAATGCCCAGATCAGACATTTCAAACACCTCCTGCATTTCCTTTTTGAAATCTGTCATCAGCCCTTCATTCCCCCCTGTCACAAGCATGTCATCGACATAGAGGGATACCACTAGCTGCACCTCACTTTCACCTTGTTTTAAATACAAGGTTGCTTCATTTTGACTTCTTTTAAATCCCAGCTTGATTAGATGAGTATCAATCCTGCTATACCAGGCTCTAGGTGCTTGTTTCAAGCCATAGAGAGCCTTGTATAGCTTATACACCTTATGCTCATTGCCACACACCTCAAACCCTTCTGGTTGGCTGACATAAATGTCCTCATCAAGTATTCCATTTAGGAATGCAGACTTTACATCAAGATGAGAAACTTTCCACCCCTTCTGCCCTGCTAATGCTAGTAACAATCGAATTGTGTCATGCCTAGCCACTGGTGCGAAAGTATCTCCATAATCCACCCCTGCAACCTGTGCAAAACCTTTAACAACCAGCCTGGCCTTATGCTTGAAAATTGAACCGTCTGGGTTGAACTTGGTTCTAAAGACCCATTTAACACCAATTTGTCTTCTGTTTGAAGGGAGGTCTGTTAGCTGCCAAGTTTTATTCCTCTCAATAGCATCAATCTCGGCTTTCATGGCTTCTATCCAAGCTTGAGAGCTTGCTGCTTCAGTGTAATTAGTGGGCTCGGCATGCACTAAATTACACCTTTCATACACATCAGACAAGCTTCTTATCTTCAATACTTCTGAGTCTGATGTTCCCTCAATGCTACACTGATCATCATGTCTCTCTGCTGCAGGTGGAAGAGCTACTGCTTCAGGATGATTTGCTCTTTTTAGATCCCAATTCCAGCAAGCCATCTCATCAAAATGGACATCCCTGCTGATTTCAATTTTTGTTGTGGACAGGTTGTATATCCTGTATCCTTTTGAATATGTTGCATACCCTACAAAAATGCCTTGTTCAGCCTTCTCATCAAGTTTTCCTCTCTTCACAGATGGCACATGAAAATAACATGGTGACCCGAACACCTTCAAGTGCTTGACAGTGGGCTTGACACCATTCCAAATTTCAAATGGTGTGCAATCGTCCACAGACTTTGTAGACAGCCTGTTGAGTAAATACACTGAGGTATTTACTGCCTCAGCCCACAAAAATTTGGGTATTTTCTTCTCAAACAGGATGCACCTTGCCATCTCCATCACAGTCCTGTTCTTCCTCTCCACAACCCCATTCTGCTGAGGTGAGTATGGGACTGTTAGCTGGTGTATTATCCCAGCTTTTTGACAAAAAAGGTTAAACTCCTTTGAAGTGTACTCCCCTCCATTGTCAGTTCTCAGCCTTTTTATTTTCTGTTCACACTGATTTTCAACCATGTTTTTGAAGTCTTTGAACATGGACAAAACCTGTGATTTATTCTTCAAAAAATACACCCATGTCATCCTGCTAAAATCATCAATAAGAAGCATGAAATACAGATTTTGATTTAATGATGGTGTACTCATTGGTCCACATAAATCAGAGTGGACTAGTTCCAACTTGTGTGTTGCCCTGCTGACCATTCCTTGAGGAAATGGTCTTCTATGCTGCTTTCCAAGCTCACAGCTACCACAAGTATATGTATTCACACAAATTTCTGGTATATCATCTACCATATGTGTATCATGCATGAGCTTTAATGACTTTAGGTTAAAGTGACCATATCTTTTATGCCACATTAAACTCTCATCAACTTGGGCAGTAAAAGCATGTCCTTCAACTGCATCCAGCTTCAAGTAGAAGCTGTTCCCATTCATTGTCAGTCTTGCTAGTACCGATCCATGTGTATCAGAAATAAGACATGAGTTGTCTTTGAATCGAATTTCATAGCCATTCTTCATCATTTGTGCAACACTAAGCAAGTTTTGATCTAACTCAGGGATGTACAAAACATGAGTTAAAAATTTTGTACCTCTCTTAGTGTTCACAGCAATGGTGCCTCTCCCTTTTGCTTGAACAATCTCACCATTTCCAAGCTTGACTTTTGGTTGTATTGTGACATCAATGGATGAGAAAATCTCCAGATGTTTAGTCATATGACTAGTACATCCACTGTCAATAAGCCAAACATTAAAATCATGTGAATTTGTAATCTGTGAAACCATGAACAGATGCTCATCCTCCTCCTTTTCTGCCTCTGTTACGAGGGCTTGTTGCTGAGTTGTCTCCTGAGATGATTTCTTCTTGGCTCTACAAAATTTCTCATTGTGACCCAAGAAATTGCAGAAAGTGCATTTGATGGCAGGTCTGTTTTTATACCAACAGTCCCTCTCTGCATGATTTGTTCTCCTGCAGTGCGAGCAAGGTAAGAAAACTTGCCCTTTTGTTTCTACATCTGATTTACTTTCTTTAATTCTGAAAGGCCTTCTAATCTGCATACTTGAAGGCATTTTACCCTTGTCTTTGGCATGAAAAGCACCTTCAATTTCTTCTTCATCCCTCATCTGGGTTCTTTGTTCTTGAACAAGTAGTTTACTTGTTAATTCTGCAATTGTGAGACTGCTCAAGTCACAGGACTCCTCTATTGCTGAGATTTTTGCTTCAAATTTCTGTGGTAAAGAAACCATGATCTTTTCCACCACCTTTTGATCCTCAACATCCCCTCCAAGTAGCCTCATTTGATTGACAACATCCATTAGCCTGCCAGAATAACTCTTGACAGTTTCGGCTTCCTTCATTTTCATCAACTCAAATTCTCTTTTGAAAGCAAGTAGCCTGACTGTTTTCACTCTACTGCTCCCTTGAAATTCTCCTTGTAGCTTGTCCCATACAAGCTTTGGTGATTCCAGATCCATGATTTTTGTAAAAACATGATCAGCAAGCCCTGAGTGCAGGCAAGTAATTGCCTTATCCTTCTTCAGTTTTTCTTCCTCAAATGCTCTGATTTGTGCGAGTGTTGGATTTGGTGAGAGTGGAGCTGGGTCAGCATTGGTTGCAACAACATTCCATAGCCCTTGAGATCTTAAATAAAATCTCATCTTCACAGCCCAGATATGATAATTCTCTCCAGAAAATAGCGGAATGGCAGAAGCTTGATTGCTTGATGTAGACATGATTTTTCAAAAAAATTACTCACTTGTGTTTTCTCTCAATCCACTCTGTGTTTCACTCAAAAAACAAAACTCACAATTCACTCGAAAATACCTCACAGTCCCGAAGGAACAAAACGCTCTGATACCACTGTTGGTTTTTAATGATCTGAACAGTACCTGTTTATGAACAGTTACTGTTCAGATTTAATGTTGGAAAAACGAGAATTGCTGAAGGTTTACAAAACAATAAACTTCTGGAATCAAAATCACATAATCTTTATTGAATTCGAAAATGCCTATATATAGGCTTACAATGCAAATGAATCAAAAGCAACAAATCTCTCAACAATCCTGAGAGATTTGGATAACTACAGGTTTTGAAATTCAAAACCTGTTATGAACAGTAACTTAATTCAAACTCAAACACTTAAGCTAAAATCAGAAATCCTACAGCTAATACAAAATCCTTCTTATCCAAAGCTGATCTCACTCCAAATCTAACATAAGCAACCACCTTCTGTTATTTGCTAAACTGCCTTGGGACACTTGAGATATGTTTGATACTTGTCTAGGAGTACCTAAGAGGTTTATGCATACAACTCAAAATCCTTCTCTTTTTTTTTGGTTTTAAAATCTTGCACACTTCTAAAAGTGTTATATGCATCACGAGGAGCTCTGTCATTTTTATGTGTGAAAACCTTGGTTTTATAAATGATAGAGAAATGTGGCATGTATACTATTCCAAGCATCCTTTTCCTTTTGTGGTTCCTGAAAAGCTTCCATTTTTGTAAATGCAATGCAAAGGCTTATTCTTCGATTGTTTTTAACAGTTGCATTTTTTTTTGTTGCTTCTTCTCTCTTGAGCACTGAGTCAGTGCCTGCCACTGCCAACCTCTTGCTAATTGTTAATTGCTCTCTCTTCCCATTCACCATCAATGGAGTCAACGCTGCTGAATGTTACTTTTGCTGCCACTTCAAGCCTCAAGGCTCCAAGTTCTCTATATACCACCTCATTTATATTTGGCCCACCATCGCCAAACCTCCAAATTTTTCCAGTCAGAATCTGGAGCTAACGAGCACCGTCCTTTTCTAGCCTCTTCATCTTTTCGCGAAAGGAACCAAACCCACAAATACTTTATTTCACACTTTGGTGAATTATAAATGTTTGGCTTTTCTTCTCGCGTCTTCAATCTCCAAACAAGTTGCTCACTGGAATAGATGCTACATTCGTGCCCGTATTTGTTGCGGTTGGTGGTGACACGTTGTCTATTTATTCATTCAGTGCCAAGACAGCATGGATGTTCAATCCCTCGCCGTTTCATATCAATTTCACTGTAACTCCGTGGAGCGGGATTTCTAGGAGAGGTGCCATTCTATTCCTGTCTTAATTAGCCTCAAAGGGTTACGAAAATTTCAAGAAAAATGCATGCTTATTTTGATATAAATTACCTTAATTGTAGCCATAAAACCTTGTTTATGGAGCACTTCACTCTATCTTTGTTATGCACATTGGAGCGTGGAGGTAATTCCTTTTCTAACTTCTTTGGAAGCTCATGGTGTTGTGTAAAGCCACTAAAGCATTTATTTGTTGCAGAGAAATCACCTAAAATGGAGTTTAAAATGATAAATTTGTTAGAGAGCCAAGACTTCACAACTATCATATCTGACTAGCTATAATTCATTCCTCATGAGGAGCTTTTTGTTGGCATGTGTGATTTTATACTCTTTTTTGACAGCATCTGGCATTATTTTTCCCTTTCCCTGTGGATATGCTGAAAATATGGTCACCAGGAGGACGAAGCAGTTGATCCCATGTGTAAAGCGGAGCCAAATTTGGCTGTCAATCTGTACGAGGATTGGATTATGCCTCTAACAAAAGAAGGGCAGGCAGAACATTTGTTGAGAATGCTGGACTAATGCCAGGTCATGTATCTTCTGAAAGACTTCATTTGCAGACAGCTGCGTTGCATCTCTCATTGGACAGATTTTGCCGGAAGAGAAAGTTGTCATTTTGTCGACTTATGAGCTGGGGAAATCGTGGGTATGGGCCCACCATGTTCCATTGCAATTTTAAATTGTATGATGTAAACAGATGCGTGGAGATGAAGCACCCGAAGAGAACTAAAAACATGGAAGACCTTTCATCAGTATTTGCTGCAGGGTATCAATCGACGTCGTTTCTCACAGTTTAGCAGGCAGTTGCTGGTATCTGCATTTTACCACACTCTTGATGGCAAATCAAGTGATTCATACCAAAAATTGGCTGATCTTTCCCTTTCAAACATTCTGACAACTTTTCATGGGAGAAAGACTCGATCGTAAATTTTATGAAGTTTCTTGCGTGCTGTATCTGTCATTGTACATTATGGTTCTATTTAACATTTTGTTTTAAAAATATTTTTAAAAAAATTAAATTAAATTATTTTATTTTTATTTTAAATTAATTTATTTTAATATTTTTAAATATTTTTCATGTGTTAATATTAAAAATTATTTTTTAAAAATAAAAAATATTATTTTAATATATTTTTAAATAAAAAATATTCTCAAAAACCACATCAAATGACATAAACTGGCTGGCAAATGCTGTGATTGAAATCAAAATTACACACTGACAAGTTTTGATACTTCCTGTAAAATCGACACCTGAATTTTAGCGTTATTATCATCACGTCAGTCAGGAAATCTATATTTGATTATATTTAAATCTTGATTTGAATAATACCATATATCTATAAAGAAAAAAAGCTTCTGGAGTTTGAAAGGAAAAAAAAGAGATTTTTTTGGAATGATCGAATGAATGGTAATGATTATTTTTCAAAAAAAAATTGTTTAAAAAAATAATATTTTTTATTTTTTAAATTATTTTTTAGTTTACATGTAACAAAAATTTAAAAATATATATAAAAAATCATATTCTTAATATTATATATTCAAATTCATTCAAACACAAGCACCCACACAACAAAAAATAAACTAAGGAACCAGCAGGGGTAAGTCTCAACGGTAGGTGGAGGGCGCTCCTCTTCAAGAACTGTATCTGAAGGGTGTCTCCTTTATGACACCCTGGTTGGATCTCTGTCTGATACGCCTATCATCTCCGCGGTGCCTACCATGCTCATTGGACTTACAAGATATTCAGTAGATCTAGAAAATAATTGAGGTGCACGCAAGCTGGTTCAGACACTCAGCTACCCAAAAAAAAAAATAAACTAAGGAAAAATAGGGAGAGCAAAATCTCATCTCTTTCTTCGAATTTACAGAAACATCCTCAATTAAAATTGAAAACACAGTGCCTCGAGAACTGTGAGGCGCCGCTTTTTTTCAAGTGAAGAATGAAGATAACTTTATTTTCCCCTTTTTTTTCTTTATGGCCTGCCTGCCTGCCAGAAAAGAGACCCCTCACCTTTCCTCCTTGCCATTTTCTGTTTTTCACACCTCTCTCTCTGTCTCTCATTTCTCAAGACTCTACAACAAGGAGAGTGAGTGCTGAGTAGCAGAGAGGAGAGGAAAAGAGAAGTCTTCTACTTGGTACTTGAGAGAGAGAGAGAGAAGGGCAATGGAGAAAGCATTAACAAAAGTGAATAGCTTGAAAGTTGGCAGCTTATGGATCTCAAAGAAAGCAAAAGAAGAGTTATCAAACATCACTGAAGACTTCAATGTAATTATGGCTGTACTCTGTAGTCTATTCTTCTTCTCCTTTTACTTTATGCTTGTTTAATGATGATTCTTCCTGTCTTGTCTTGCCTCGTCCATACCCTTAGTCAGCATGCCTTCTGTTTTGGGTGATTTTGGTGCAGAGTGGGTTGATTGGAGGATGCCCATTTTATGATTTGTGCCAATTTTAAATGGATCTGTTGATTTTCATGGAAATAGGAGTCCATTCGGAGATGGTTTTTTCAATAAGTAAATGATTGTGTCGTGATGGGAACATTGTGTGTGAATGGAAATGATACGTATATTGTTTGTACTTTGTATTGGATCCAAGGGTTTCAAGAACTTAAAATGTTACGTTTTAAGTTTCTTTTTTTTCTGGGATTTACTTGAAAAGAAAAGGAGAAGATATGAATTGAAGGAGATCCAGTTTGAGTTTCTTGTTTGAAATTATTGTGTTTGAATCAATGGAATTTGAGATTTACCTATTAGAAAGGAATTTGAGGACTTCACATATAACTCTTGTCTTGCCAATTGAAGTTTCTCTTACATATAGAGTAATTTTTATTTGCTGTGAAATATATTTTGTACGTAGAGTAAATTCACGCTTGCTTGTGGTCGCAGAGTTTCTCAACTACTGTTGAGGAGAAGGCAAAATGGGTTTTCAACAAGCTGAAAGGTAGGAATTATGTGCTATCTACTTTGATTATGCGAGCTAAAGAAATGCTAATTATGCACATTTGTATTTGTGCAACAATGATATTTAACATGCCACTGGGTTTTTCTATCAACGTCTTGGATATTCGTTTTCTTCCTCACCCCTGATTTCATTGCATACAAGGTATTGTATTCATTTATCTGCATTACTGTTGTGATTGAATTGAGATGATAGCATGCTGTCATATGTAGATTGGAACTAAGAATATTCTGAAGGCGGATTTTTTCATCATCTTTATGCCCCTGGCTCAATTTGGTGATTGTTGTTTTGATTTTTCAAAGGAAGTTTTATAAATAACTAAGAGATTGGGTCAACAGTAATACATTTTCCTCATTTTGATGCCCATATTGTTTTCTCTGCTCGAATTCTTTTGTCCCTTTGCTCTTGTACTTAATTGCTCTAAACATCACACACTTTAGTGAATGTTTCACCACCTCTTTCTCATCTTCAATACGTGTTATTCCTATGGACATTCCCATTTTGATCCTAGAATTGGGCTCCTGAAACCATTTAAAAGTAATTCAGGGCTTCATCTCTTCAACTTACTTGTGATTAATTAATTTGAGTTTGTTAACAAGGACAGCATTTTTTGAAAGATTCCTTCATTTTAGAAGCCATGTCTGTTATACCAGATGCTTACATGTTTGCCGCATCTTTCTGTAGGAAAGCCACTAAAAAGCTTGCCTGATCTCCTCCGAGAATACAACTTGCCACCGGGGCTCTTCCCCCAGAACATAACCTGTTATGAATTCGACGAAACAAAGGCCAAGCTGATCGTATACTTGCCTTCTGCATGTGAGATCAGCTTCAAGGACTCTTCTGTAATTAGATATGCAACTCGAGTAAAGGCAACGCTTATGAGAGGAAAGCTCACGGGTATAGAGGGAATGAAGACAAAGGTGCTAGTATGGGTTAAGGTTACAAGCGTGGCAATGGAGAGCTCCAAGTCTGATAAGGTGTGGTTTACAGCTGGTGTCAAGAAGTCTAGGCCTAAAATTGCATATGATGTGCCACAGGCTGCTATCAGGGTAGAGGAATTTTGAACTGAGGATATGGAATAATATCATCTTCATCAATGGTTGATGTTCGTTTTTTAGTAATTTTAGAGCACATTAAGCATGGCACGTGCTTTGTAGTCAACAATAGAAAAATCTCTTGCTATGGATGTAATTTTCGAAATCCAATTGCCTTTTATATTTCGCAATTTCAATGAGTTTGAGATTTTGCACGCACCATTATTAGCGTTTTTGGTGGAAGAAGGATCGTTGAGAGCCATCCATGTATGGAAACCATAAAAGAAAACAACATCCTGTTTCTCAAAACTACTTGCAAATGTCACCACGTTGTTTCAGTTAACATAAATAATCTTAAAAAGTAAAATGGATATTCCACAATTCTTTCGTGGTTGTTTTGCAAAGTATTTCCAAAAAAATAAGAAATTTTTATATCATAAAAATACAGTGAACCTGCTTCTGTATTGACCTTTTTTCATCTTGGAACGAGAAACACTAAGCATTCAAACATGTTATGCACATAACTGTTAGCACATAGACATGCCAGCAGTTGAAAAAGTTGCCTTTGGCTTCGGGATTTTCTATTGGTAGAAGTGATAGTACAAAATGGACACAAGGAGTTCTCATGCTATACTGCAAAAATAATATCATGTCTTACAGAAATATATTGAAGAATCGATCGGCTCTATAAAAGATTGAATTGTTAACTGTCACTTCATCTGGTGATCCCAAGTTTCCTTTTATGCCTAGGGTCCATCAAATTACTAGTGATGTATCTGCACTTCATCCTTGAACTATCTCATATATTGATATGATATTCTCTATGCTCAGCAGGAATATAATACACCATTCCAAAAGATCAGATCGTCTGTTTTGGATAACTTCTTGAAGGAAATGAATGTTGTGCTGCAAGAGGCGAGAGATGGGGTGAGAGGGCAGCTCCAGATGAATACATCACAATAGCTATCACAACAAATTCTGAAAAGTGAAATGTGAAAGCTGTGCTCATGGAGATTATCGAGCTATTGAAAATGAAGTCACTGATCTACTACTTCCAGACAAACTCTAATATTTTGGACGAAACCTGAAAAGGTCCTAGAACACCCTACAAATCAATCAACTGTCCACTCTCTCTAAACATGTCTGCTTGTTTAAGTTTCTACATTTTGTGAAATATTTCAAGCATCTTCGAATCCATGCAAGTGCTTCCTCCAGTGAGCACCACAGATTATCTGCTCTTTCAAGCCTAAATTTCTATGAACGCTATCACTACAATAATCATACAGGTACCTGTCTAATATCCATTTATAGGTCCAATAAAAGCAAACACATACCTCTACAAATTTTAATTTGATATCCAAATTTCCAAAGCGTTGAGTAACTTCGTACTCCTCCCTGAGGTACTCATATATTTGAGCATATTTTGCATCCCTCCAAGCAATTTCAGATCTGGACAGTGGAAGAACAGAGTTGGTAAAGACTACAAAATGCACATTAAAAGATCACAGCATATATTGAGCTTTTAGGACACTTCTTCAAATTCATCAATTTTACATTTCATTCTTGTTGACGAATTGCTGTCTTTTCTAAGTGAGGCTTGTCTTAACACTTCTCAGATAAAGGAGTCTGCACTTTTAATAAGCTAAAATGAGATTCTGTGAGGACCCTGAAAAATCTAACAAGGCCGTAACACATGTTCAATCACTCTCGTAATACCAGACTAGTCTGACAGGGAAGTTAAGGTCAACTTATGGAACAGAATTAAAGAAAATCAACATCAATAGTTTAAATGATTCATGGAATCATCATTGTCTGAAGCAACACCCAATGGAACCCAATGGATCCTGTGCGGAAATCCTCTAAGATAAGCAGATTTATTCAGATGCAGGGTGCATTTCCTAAAATTTGCGACCACCCTACCGAAGAAAAAGAAGATTATTTTTATTAAATGTTTCCTTCTTGTTAAGTTTTCCATGCCTCAATCAGTTGGCTTATTGCCATGAGCTTCTTATAGACTGACAAAGGTAGAGAAATGTCACCAAAACCTAAAAGGTTCTGCACTGCATGCTTAACAATATGATCTTACTGATATTTCCTAAAAGCACATGGTTTTAAATCTCAAATGGAAATTAGATCATGAAGCACGTGAAAGAGACCATTTAAACCTATCATATGCAAAGAGAAAATAAACAAGCAATCATAATAATGAAGTACCTCTCAAAAAGACCAACTTTAAGTATCACATCAGCTAGATTTGAATTAGCCTTCCCAACAAGTTGAAGGAGCTTTTTCCTATCCATCGTAAAAGTTCCAGTTTTTTCCATTGCACGATTTATGCCAGCAAACTCTTCAACCATTCCATCAACCTTAGAGGCGAGAGAGAGAGACAGAGAGAGAAGATTAACAATTCACATTCCTTTTAAACTTCCTCAAAAAATGGCATTCTGTTTTATATTGTGCTAGCCATTTTTCGATAATAAATAAATGTGTGCCAGAAGTTGAATCCTGACATCAAAATGATCAAAGCTTCAATATTTGAAATCTGCAGAAATGTATTGTGATTCAAGGAAAATTTAATGCCTTCTTCTAATACATAGCTTTCAATATTGCACCATATATAAAGTATTCGAACATGATATTACCTGTGAAACAAAATAGTCCAAAGCAATACTTTGCCCAAGCACACTTCCAATAATGCGAATACTATCAGTATCTAAGGTTTTGAGGACAATATAATCCAGGCCTCCCTGCATATCCTCATCCAGAAGCGGTTTCTCTTTTATGGCATAATCTAATAAAAGAAGAAATCAAGGTCAAAACAAGATATCATTCCTGTATTCGATTTTTATTGGTTAGATAACAAATTATGGAGCTGACTCAGCAAAATTTGGAAAACTGAGAAAAATAAAACCATGAACTAAGTTTAGGATCTTCTCAGAGAAATATACCATCTTTCCTCATCTCGGTGAGCAATCCAGAGGTATGCCTCCTTACCATTTCCAGGTACCTTTCAACTTCAGGATCCTCAATATTAAATAGAACAGCAGATCCATATTGGAATACAACCATGTAGCGGCAGCTGATATAGTGTCTTATTCCAAGTGCCTGAATTAAAAGTCACATGTCACAAGATGACAGTCAAACAAATCACCTTGAAAGGCATAACTACAAAATTGAAACTTTTATTTTTGCTGGAATCAGGATCTGATCTTATGTATACATGATCCCCATGAATTTTATCCATATGTGCAAGGAGGTAGGATGTTTGGAGCAATTATAAAGCTCGAAAGATCACAAAGAAGGTAGGAGATTTAACAAATGTCACATAAAAAGAAGTAATTGTTTTCAATCATCTTACACTAATGTCTGAAGAGAAATCAAAAAATTTGAGGACAACATAATTTGTTGAGCGAGAGGTAGGAGGAACAACATAGCTTAAATTCTCTGCTTGCATGCTCTTCAAATCAATACTGCCAAAACCATGAATCTGATAAAACCAAACCATCAAGGGGAAAAAAACAGAGCCACAAAGGTAAGAGAAAGGGAAAACACAGCATGAAGAAAACAGCACGTAAGAAACCGAAGAAATACTCTTGCAAGTAAAAATAAATCCCAGCAACATTAAACGTTAGCGAATTAAAATCATCACCTTTTATTGAGCAAACAGCCAATACAGCAGACACTGTCTCTATCTTCACTATATTTTACTAACATCAAAAAAGGTCACTCGGCATGAGAAGAAAAATATCCTTCCAAAGAAGTTGCTCAAATTTTGCATGCAAACACGATAACCCACCGATTTGAATCAATAGAAAACCTCCCAGCAAATAATTAATTAAATACGCATACAACCCTACAGCAAAAATACATATTTCTACAAACACATAGAAGAAACGAAACCCATTAAGGAAAAGAAGAACAAAAAAGATGATGTGGCCGACCTGGTACATAGGAAGTATGCTTTAACAGGGATCTTTCCAGTTTCTTCATCTTCTATAGGTCCCAAATCATGATTAATAGCCAAATCATGACACCCAGATTCAATTTCATTACTGTAATCCGAGACCCGGGAAGGGATCGCAGAAAATGGCCTGAATTTGAAGCCACAAACAGTTTGGGTTAAAGGGTGTGAGTGATAAATATGCCTGGGAACACTGGGTGAAAGAGATATGGAAGCTTTTGTGGTTATGTGGTTGAGGAGAAGAGAAGCAGTAAATCTCCACCCGCTGCCCATTCACCTTGAAAAAGGAAAGTTTTTTTAGGGCTAGCAGTTTTTTGTTTAGCTTGGGAAGTGATAGGCTATGATGCGAATAGCGATTGATTGATCCATACCATACTCTCCTTTGTTCTCCTGCTTTCCTGGCTGTGGCTGCGCCTCCACCACTTCTCTAATTTTGTTTGTCAGCAATTATTGCGCTTTTTCTAGCATAATATGTTTCTGAGTGGTCGCGTGTTTGAGTTTGTTAGTTTTTAAAAGATTTTAAATTGTTTCTTTTAATATCTTTTGTAATTTTTATACAGGCAACGATAAAAAATTTAAGAGTATTTTTTTGATAAAAAATATTTTTAAAAAGCATTAAATACATAATATATTTGGTCATGCTATATTTTACATTGTATTTAAAAAAAAATTGAAAAAAAATATTTTTATTTTATTTTAAATAAATGTTTTTTAGAATATTTAGATTATTTTTATTTGATAATATTAAAAATAATTTTTAACAAATAAAATTTAGTGTATTTTTTTTTAAAAAATACTTTAAAAATAATATAATTAAAGTGTCCGTGCATGTTGATTTTTTTTTTCTAATCGTGATGGATCATTGACAAGGACGACGATGGAGAGGACTCTAGAGACCTGGTGAGGGAGGAAAAGCTTTGGATTTTTTTTTTATAATAGTTATTAAACAAATTTATATCTTGAAATCCTTTTTTTTTTAATCATTTCATGATCAACAACAATTTTGATCAGGATTTTTTAAATTATTTTTTAATATAATAAAAATTCAGCTATACTTTTAATCAAATATTTATTTTAATTCAATTCGAAACAACTAGTCAACTACAATACATTTTTAAAAACTCTATTTATTTTTTAAATGGTAATTGTAAAAACTATAATATCAAACATGTCGTTAATTCCGAAGCAGGACATAGCTTTCGGGTCATCAACAACAAAATAATTGTAAAACAAGCCAAACAAAAACGCCGTCGTTGGAAGAGGGCAAATATCACTCCAGGACTACTTCTGTACAAGGCTGCGTGAGAATCAGAATTGCCACTCCGCTAGCAGAAATAGAGCAGGTAGAGTGTATGCGTGTGAGCGCCAGAGTGAGTGAGAGAGAGGTTGCAAAAATTTGAAAATGGCGATATCAGGAGATCTGAGGATCGCAGCAACACTGGCCTCTTACTCAAAACACCCTCCTCGATGTTCTTTGCCTCCCTCAAACTCCAAGGTCTACTCCTTTACCTTGTAACCTTTTATGTTAGCTCTATTCTCTTGAGTGTTTGCTACTATTCTTCCTGTATTATGCCAATTTTATCTGTTTTATTAAGGAATTTGAGAATTGCAAAGGGAAATGAAATGAGGGAGAATTGGGGTTTTGGGTTATTTTTGACGGAGGGATGGTTTTTGTCACTTAAACGGGCCATGCAAATGTTATTTTTAATTGGCTATGGAGGCTGGTAACTTCTGGGTCTAGTTGTTTCATTTGGTGGTCTGGGTTCATAGTATTTGGCCTATAAAGTTCAGTGCATATGAGATTATGTGTCATATCTACATAGTATCTGGAATGTTTTAAATCCTTGCGCTGTGGTTAACAATAAAGTAGGAGAAAAGAAGTTTTTACCAAATTGATGGTTAAGAAAGCTGCTTGCCGTAATGTACTTAGCACATTGATGTCTTCTGAAACCGGATTGTGGTGAAGTGAAAATGTTAGCATGAAATCTTATACAGGTTTCGTATCCTGGATTTAGATTCTCTTACTCAAAGGTTGAGCATTTCTTGTTTTAGACTTGAAGTAGCATTTGTCCAATGCTGTGGATACGTTGAATTGTGTTATAGTGAAGTGAAATTGTTAGCATGAGTTCTTATACAGGTTTCATCCTGGCTTTAGATTTGCGTGCGCTAATGGTGAGCATTCCTGTTTTAAACTTGAAGAAAATGCAGTGGATACATTGAATTGTGTTAACTTTTGATCTTTCTACGCATAATTTCCTGGGTTGCAGAATCGAGAGGCATTTAAAGTTAAGTTTAGAGGAATTGGTGCACAGTGATTATTATTCTCGTGTATTAAACTGCATATTTTTCATCAATGGGAGTGGCCCAATATCATAAACTTTCAGAAATAGAGAAAACAAAAATAAATTAAACAGGCTTCAAGTGATAATATCTACTTTGCCTCTATCATAATTATTTTCTGTTTATTTCATCGCTTATATATATATATATATATATATAGAGAGAGAGAGAGAGAGAGAGAGATTATGTGGTGTTGGTGCTTTTAATTTGGTTGATGTGGATGCATGCCAGCAGATGGTTTGACATGAAAACCTTGTTAATAGGAATCTGATGAAAGATTTAATTGGTTGATTTTGAAGAGTTGAGACACAGCAGTGAGAAAAAATAAATTTGGAGTGCTGGGCTGTTTAAAGTTGAGGATTTATGCATTAATTCTTCATTTATTTAGGAGAAAGACAAAAACTTGGTTAATATATATATCTAAAGAAAACCATGCCACATTCAGTAAAATGAAACAGCATAAATGCAGGATGACCAAATGCCATGTAGATAGTTGTTATGATATTTGTGTGTGAAATCTACTTTAGCAAGCAGAAAATCTTTTTCTCTGTTTTTTCACACCGATGTATTTTTAGTATTGAAATATTTTGGCTACCCATGTGTGATGTTGTATGTCTCACTGCAGTTAGGTCTTTTGTTCTCCAATATATAGGTTGAGTTTCTTGGTTTCCTCAATGGAGGATGTGGCACTTCTCGAAACATGCTCAAGTGGCCCGGTGGCGTGTTTGATGGCCATAAAATACATGGTCACTCTAGCCGTTCTGCTGGAATTGCTGAAGAATATCATCTGTCCTCGACTGCAATTAATCAAGAAGCTGAAAGCTTGCTTTTAAGTGCCATAAACATGAGCTTCTTTGAACGTTTTAACTTGGCTTGGAGGATAATATTCCCTTCACCAACACAAAGAAAGAGCTCAAATGCAAGGATTGCCAAACAGCGTTTGAAGATGATTCTCTTCTCTGACAGATGTGCAGTTAGTGATGAGGCAAAACGAAAAATTGTGAACAACATTGTGCATGCTCTATCAGAATTTGTGGAGATAGAATCACAGGATAAAGTTCAGCTGAGCGTCACAACTGAGACAGATCTTGGGACTGTGTACTCTGTGATGGTGCCTGTACGGCGGGTGAAGCCAGGATATCAGGAAGAAGAGACTGGATCAATAACAAACATTGAGTACAAAGATACCGGAGAAACTTCTGGTTCTGTTGATGTTCGTTTTGATTTCTACGTCCCAGATGAAAGAACACGGTTCTAAGCTTAAGAGGAAAACAAAGGAGGGTTTGGCTAGTATCAAAAGTTTATCTTTTACATATTTGGATCTTTAGCTACGAAGATAATCTCACTCTCATGTATATATGAAACTACCTGTTGAGTGGTTGAAGATTTTGTTCTTTTTAACTTTCTCTTGGATTTAGATGTTTGCCTTAATGACGCTGGAGCATGTGGATTGGCATCTTAAAATCATTTTAGGTTTACTGTGTGTGCATCTGTACTTATATGTTTCATTGATCATCAGAAGGTAGCCTGTGGTGTGCTGATTGGTGATTTGAGCAGTGGAAATGATTTGATGATTGTTTGTAATGATGATTAAATTTATAGTCCTTTGCCAATGAATCAGTTTACACGACAACACAAACCAACTCGTATATCCCATTATCATGTTTTTCTTTCATGTATCTTATCATATCTTTTTAACGTGTTTGTGACATTTGTTGAATTTGAAAATATTAGTCCCCATCTGAGATTAGGGAAATCTCAGGGGGTCTCAATGATATTATCGAGGCCATTCCAGATACTGAAAGATATATTGCTGCCATCTCGTTAGATCCTCGTTCCTCGAGGCATGGGAGAGGGCAGCTTTTGCTTCAGGTTCACAAAATGGAGGTTGATGGATCGGAAACATTGAAGTTGGTCGGTGTGCTTGTCCAATAAAAGCATGTCCAAATTCCAGTGCCAGTCACGCACCCTTTATTAGTAAAGAAATCATCATAATTATAAGAGTTTCAGTTGACAACACTATAGATACCAAGAGTAAAAACAAGACGATGCACAGACTGATCCAGTTGGTTGTGTACTTTCCTTGGATAAACATTTTTCTTCTTCTCCACTTTCCTTCCATACATCCTATGGTTTCCTTTATTAGGGAAATTTAATTGATTTAAGACTAAAAGTACAGTTGCTTTTGTTATCTCCAACACCTACCAAGCATAGGTTTTCTTTTCTCGCTCTCGTTCCTTTTGACTTTCAAACACCTCAAATGGACGGCGCGTGTTTAAATTTTGAAAACCCTATCGGAGATGCACTTTCCAGGGTCCAATTCGCCCCTCAATCCAACAACCTCCTCGTTTCTTCTTGGGATTCCGTCAGTACCCGCTTGTTTTATTTATCTATTACTTCCCTTCAAAATTACTTGCATTTATTTTTATGTGATTTGATTGTGCAGAAACTTCGATTATACGATGTGGATAGCTCTCTGCTCAGATTAGAAGCTTCTGCCCCCTCACAAGCTGCGCTTCTCGATTGTTGTTTCCAGACTGAGTCTGTGGCATTTACAGCTGCCTCTGACGGTTCCATTATAAGGTTTGTTGTTGCTAAAACAACTTGAACTCTGAAAGTAAAACCCAGCTTCAATTTCGTTGTATTCCCTACATTTTTATCTTTCTTTATTCTAATATGGATCAATTTGTGTCATTTTTTCACTCCGATTGATTAATTGCTTCTAATTCTATGATCATACCTTGCTTACCATTTCAGTAGCATACGTTGTTGAAGGGTTGCTTTTAACTTTTGGCACACATTGCTGGCGTTTTTTCGTGTAGTGATTTAGCTATCAGGCAGGGATTTTGGGTTCTTTTTGTAATTGGGCTAATTTTCCTGATTATGCTCCTGCTTACCATGGTTTTATTAGAGTGAAAGTCTTTGGATTGTAATCGTGATTTTTGTAGTTTGAGGTGGTACGCTATGGTTTTCATGCATTATATCTTGACTCTTTTCCGGGCAAATTTTTCTAGGTATGACTTGCATTCAGGAACTAATGATGCTATTGGAAACCATCAGGATATAGCAACATGTGTGGCATACTCTATTGAAACATGTAAGCTATCTGCACCATCCTCACACGAATTTAACTTTGAATTTGACACATATTGCTTCTTCTTTTTTTGTAATTCTCTGCAAGACAGCGAGATATGTGTAAACAACCTAACATGATATTTTTTTGGCAACAAATGCAGCTTTCCCACTGTTCTGCTAGTGGGAAAAACATTTGCATTTATATTTTTTTCCTTGGAGATCTTTATATTTCTATGGAGCACTTTTAAATCCCGTCAACTTTTTGCTGAATATGATCAGTCATATATCTAGTTAACATGTTGGAACTATACTAAAATAGGGTGAACATCAAAGACAACCAAGTCTAAGCAACCACAAAATAAGACCTTTGCATGCATTTTCATTGGGGATTTAACCATCAATCCACCTTGCAGACCCTAGAGACCTTGCATTCCATCCTGCTGGTTTCTTTTTAAAGTTTAGGGTTTCTGTTCTCAGCACCATAATTTATGACATTACGATATGTATGATTGGCAATGCAACATATATGGTTGTAGAAGATGGGCACTAAGACATACAAGGAGTCCATTTTTCAACCTTTTTGATCGTGGATATGCTATTTCCCTGTTGCCCCATTGCTGACGGAGTTTCTGATGATTCTTTTCTATTTGGCTGTTATAGGCCATGTGATTTCAGCTGGTTTGGACAAGAAGGTAATGTCTTGGGATGTCCGCATGGCAAATCCTCTTATGCTCTTCAGAAATCTGGGTGCAGAAATTGAGTCCATCTCTGTCTCTGGGTTTGATTTGATGGTGGCTGTTGGAGCAGCGGTAAATATATATGACTTGCGGAACTTTGAAAGAGCAGTTGATTTAAAAGAATCATTTATGGATGTAGGGATAAGATGTGTTGCTTCAACTTCATATACCAGAGGTACTAAGATACTGATAGTGTGAGCTTTGTATTTTACAGCATGTAGTTTCTGGTAGAAAATTTCATTTGAGGGGAATGTCATCATTATTAAAACATAATGATGCCTTAAAGTGAATCAATCAAACTGTAATTGTTGTACTATCATATATATGCCAATCAATCAAACTGTAATTGTTTTACTATCATATATGTGTGGTTGCTTGTAATGTTTTTTTTTTTTTTTTTTGCATGGTAAGAAGGTTTAAATCATCCTCTAACCATTTTAAAAGGCATCACATCCCCCCTTTTATTTTCCTTCTCTTCCCCTCTCCTGTCTCTCAATCTTTTGAAATGCGATTTTTTTTCTTGCAGGATATGCAATTGGATCAATAGATGGACGGGTAGCCGTAGAGATCTCAGATCCATTCAATTTAAATTCCATTAGGTCAGTCTTTTGCTTTTATTTCTTCAAGCATGCTTCATTTGTTGAAGATCTCAAATTTCTAGTGTATTTCCAATTATTGTTAATCTTTGGATTCTTGTTTTGCTAGAGGTATTTGTGTTTTTTTTTTTTGCCCCACTGCTAAAAAGGTATTCAGAGTGCAGATCCTCAGAATGTCAATACACTTTCCTTTTCCTTTTAACCAAGTTCACTTAATGCCATTCCACATTCTTGTCATCCTATCTTAGGACCAAGGTCAAGGACAGTTCTGCAAATGTGACAAGAGTTCTATAATACATGATGATTCCTAGAGATCATCGGATATTTCCAACTATATTACTTACAAGCTAGAATGGAATTGGTTATTAGTTCCAAAATTCATATGGTGGTACAGGAGCAAAGAGATTTGGCACTTATTTCTCTCTTGTTTTTTCACATGCATATGCACTGGAGTAGATATACTTCTATGGTTTCACCGCTACTCTCAAGAAGTTGAAATTAAGTTACTCGTATTGAGATATTAATGCTTCATCTTTGAATACATTTTTTAATGCAAGTAATATATTGTTTCTCCTATCAGTGATGGTATCAACTGCAAGTTCCATAATTTGTTCTCAAAGTTGTAATCTTGCTCTTAGTGCCCTGGATATTTCAATTTGATCATTGTGATATATGTTTGATTTCATGCTGCAGAACAAAGTATTTGAGCTGGTATTTATCATACACGTGTGTGTGTGTGTTTGTTGTGTTCCTTTCTATATTTTCCGAGCATGTGCATAATATTTGAGATGTTGACGTGAACAACTTGCTAATAATATTGCCTTGTGTATTTCAAAAACAACTGCAGATACACTTTTCGATGTCACCCTAAGACAAAGGGTGGAAAAGAACATCTAGTGTCGGTTAATGACATAGCATTCAATCCACTGTAAGTTCAATCAAGTCAAATGCTTGCCGTTGTGTACCTCTGAAACTAAAACTGATGGGTGTTTCTGATTTAGCATCGGCGGTACTTTTGTCACTGGTGATAATGAAGGCTATGTTACTGCATGGGATGCTCATAGTAAAAGAAAATTACACGAGGTATATTCCATCTGATCAGAGTATAATAGTTGCCCAATAATTTCTTTTTCAACCGTACTTCTTTTGAAAGTGGTTTATTTCTCCTCTTGTTTTTAGTTTCCTAGATATCCAAACAGTGTGGCATCCTTATCGTACAACCATGTGGGGCAACTTTTGGCTGTTGCATCAAGCTACTCATACCAGGAAGCTAATGAAACGTATGCCACTCCTGTAGCCAACTGCTTTGTGCTTTTGTTTTACTATGCTCTTCATGCTAGAAATCGTGACTGTGTTTCTTTCACACCTACATTCTCTATGCCCGGGTTACTTTGTTTTCATTGTTGCCATTCATGATCTCCACTTTTTAATTATGAATATTTTGTCTTTTCTTCTCATATCTACTTCACTTCATCTTCTATGTATGATCCAAGGAAACCTGACCATAACAACAATGTTCTGTTATTTGATTATGGCATCGCATTACTGCATACGTGTTTATCGATCAAATCGCCTGACCATGCATATTTCTCCATGTGACTTTTCCATGACAGGGAGGTGCCCCCTCAAATATTTATTCAGAAGATGGATGGCAGCTACATTGGACATTCTCCTGAAGTTTCAAGAGATTCAAGTAGGAAATGAACATTCGTATGGTTGGTGAAGAAGGTAATAAATCTGCCCTGCAATTCTTATCGTGATTGCTTATAACAATGACACTAGATGGCATGTTGGTGCCCACATAATAATCAATGAAGTCAATTTTTCCCTTTGTTTCTTGCGAATTACCTTAGCCCTTTCGTTCTCAAGAGCTTGTTCCAGCCTGCAAAATGTGGAGGAGAAAGTGCAAAATCATTTCATTTACGATTGCTGGCTGTGGTTATTTACCTTATCCCTTCATTTATTTGTTTTTCAGATTGCTCAAAACGGCCAAACTGTTTTCACTCTGTGGCGTACCGCTCTCTCGAGCAAGTGTATCGGATTTATCTCCTTCATGGCCTTATTGAAGGTTCGGTGATTCTCCTCGCAGGGAGTCCAAAGCCAGTCATGGTGTAATGCTTGTAACGTTAAAATCTAGAACTGATATTTATGACAGAGAGAGAAGAGTGATGTTTTTTAGCTGGTCTAAAATAAATGATGGGGTTTAGAATTTAGAAACAGTGGATGCTTTTTGATTAAATTATTAGAAGTGTGGTTAGAGTTATTGTTTAAAGTGTTTTTGGTTTAGAAATATATCAAAATAATATTTTTTATTATTTTTTAAAAAATATTTTTGATAACCTTACATGAAAATGATATAAAAATAGTAGAAAAATAGATATTTTTTTTTAAAATACTTTTAAAAATGCAATGTCAAATCTCTGGTACCTGTAGTAATACCAGTCAGATTCAATGGTTCTTTTGCCCAGCTTTAATTCGATACCTCTTGATCCTTAGAAAAGACTTGAAATGCTGAGTTAGACTGATGATTTAATCATACTGAGTTGAGTTGGTAATCTCGGAATAGTATAAAAAGACATGAAAATTATATTTTGATGAATTTAGCCAAACTTAATGAGTTGCATAACGCCGACCAGTTTCCTTAGAAAAACAAATTACTACTTTTTAAATCTATTCCAGTCATAATATATATATTTATAAAAAAAAAATACTCGAGCAAAAAATTAAAAGAAATTTGAATCTTTACTATTTCATGCGTTTCATGAGTTCCACCAACAAGTTCTGATAAAACAAGATATTTTATCCCATCTTACCGCCCATCACTTAAATACAATGGTTCAAAATATTCCATTTAAACCGTTCATCCCTTAAATCCAACGGTCAACTTGCCCAAGATCTTGAGAAAAAAAAAAAACACAACGTTTAGAAACCCTAAGAAACCTTCCACTCATCTAAAAATGCATCCCCTCGTATAAATAGCACACGTTGATAAAATTCGTTTTCCTTCCCACACTCTCCCTACATTTTCTCTCTGTATCTTGGTTGTTTTGTGATTGCAACCCTCTTACAATAGCGACATGTCTGACGAGGAGCAGCACTTCGAGTCCAAAGCTGATGCTGGAGCTTCAAAAACCTACCCTCAACAAGCTGGTACCATTCGCAAGAGCGGTTACATCGTCATCAAGAATCGTCCTTGCAAGGTTTAGTTTCCTCATATATCTTAGTGTTTTTTTTACTCTTTTATTGTAGATCTGTATGTATTCTTTTTGTTTCGTTTAATTCTGTTTTAGATTTTTTTTTTTTTTGTTTAAATATGTTTCAGATTTATGCATGCCTTTTTTATGAATGCTGGTTCAGAATGATTTTTTTTTTAATTCTGTTTCTGAGTTATTCATGCCTTTAATATGAATGCTGGATCGGAATGGATTTTTTGTGTGTTGTTTGATTTGGATTATTTTCGATTGTGTTTTTAATGTTGTGGAGCTTACCGGCTGTTATGTTCTATGTGTTTGCGGCAGTGAACTTTACAAGCGAATGTGGAAATAAATAAATCATTTAGATCTGATAATAAACTGCTGAGAAATTTTTTTATGGAATAATAACTTTTGTAAATTAAATTAACAGGCAGGAACCCTAACGCTGGTGGTGATTTTTTAAGAAAAAAAAATACATAAAACCAACAACATGATCAAACTTTAATTTGTGTTTGATAGTATAAATTATGAACCTAGAATCTTAGGATGATTGGAGTAATTAATATAACGAGTTCAGTGGAATCTGCTCATAGAAGTTCTATTGTCTGCTATATTTGGATAACTTGTTGCCTTTTTGCTATTTATTTTGAAATCTGAGGGGCTGTTTGTCGTATGTAAATCATTATATTATACTTTTTTAACCCATTTTGACCATCCTGTTGGTTATTTAGAGATGCTTTTGTCCATTTCCTTCTCATTCCTCTTTTTGGTTTTTTTATAACATTCTTAACAAGTACATGGTTTTAATTTTCTTTCACAGGTTGTAGAGGTTTCCACCTCTAAAACTGGCAAGCATGGCCATGCCAAATGTCACTTTGTTGCAATTGATATCTTCAATGGCAAGAAGCTTGAAGATATTGTTCCTTCTTCCCACAACTGTGATGTATTGCAAAAAAAAAATTATCTAGTTTGTTTTACATAATTTCTAAACAAGTATCGCCGAAACTTGTTCATGAGCTAAATGTCTCCTTCTGTTGCATTGCAGGTTCCCCATGTCACCCGAACTGACTACCAGCTGATTGAT
Organism: Salix brachista; assembly: GCA_009078335.1. Lineage (NCBI taxonomy): Eukaryota > Viridiplantae > Streptophyta > Magnoliopsida > Malpighiales > Salicaceae > Salix > Salix brachista. The sequence goes on from CM018581.1 coordinate 12,422,454, forward strand.
ATCTCAGAGGATGGATTTGTATGTTTCTTAAGTCTCTTTTACTTGTTTGATTTTTTCCGTAGGCTAGTTAAACTTGGGTCTAATCTGTGTTGAAAATTTCAGGTGAGCTTGCTGACTGAGAATGGCAATACTAAGGATGACCTGAAGCTCCCAACTGATGAGAGTCTACTCTCTCAGGTTAGTGGACATTTTGTTTCTCCCTAATGAATTCAATAAGGCATTAAGGTTGTACTGCCTCTCAGGATTCCAACTGTTCTTTGTCCTTTAAATGATTTTTTTTATGATTGCCCAACCTGCATGCATGTTCTGTGATTTGTAACTGTTTCGGTATGCAGCAAGAGTCTTGTGATGTAAATCTTACTGGGCACCCATAATTCTGCATGCGTGCTTCAATTTCTGTACTGTTGTTTTCCATCCACTTGAGATATCTGTTTCAAGCGAATATAATTTGGATAATTTGCAAGCTACGGAATCTAGATAGTCATGTTTTTTCTTTGCTATGCAGATCAAAGATGGATTTGGTGAGGGGAAAGATCTTGTTGTGACTGTGATGTCATCCATGGGAGAGGAGCAGATCTGCGCCCTCAAGGACATTGGCCCCAAGTAAATTTAACCAGGGCATGCCCAAGGTTGACTGCTGATAAATGTAGTTTATCTATGTGGGTTTGAGAACTGGTCTCATTTCAGGAACCCACCGTACTAGATACGGCCTTCCTTTATATGAAGACTTGCCATTATTTGCCATTATTTGAGTGGCGTTTTATCCGTGATGATAATTTTGTGGTGTGGAGAAAGTTTATTGTATACACTTCCTGGCACCTTCGGTGGTTTCAAACAGTTACAGTTTTTATTTCCTTACAGCCTCCTTGCGTCCTGGTGATGCATGCGTTAACCTTCTATGTTTCTGTTATAGCTGTGTGTGTTTGTGTTTTCCTTTGATTAAGAGGCAAAGGCAAGCCGGGATCTTTCTTAAAAACTTGGTTTCATTTGGTGATCCAATTAGAGCGGGTGGCTGCCCAATACTCTGCGCTAAATTGCAACAAGTATACTATTTAGCAAAATGGAATGCCGTTTTCTGGAAGGTTCTTGCATCTGTTACACGTTTCCCAGTACTATAAAAAGTGGGAATCCAATATAGCATATGCAAATTGCTACGATCAATTGAATTGTTTCAGAGATGTCGATGAGCTCTTGTAGAATTCAATTGATTGTAGCATTTGAGTATCACTGGTTGGAAATCCCGAAGAGATATGAGCAGGGCAAGTTACTCGAATAATTTTCAAGGAATCCTGTTTAGCCAGGGTGTTACTAAAAAGTACATCTTTTCAACATTTTGCGAGTCACTGGAATGTCCTTTTGGTTAAGCTTCAGTAGTCCTCTGACCAAAATCTCCAAACATTCAGCAGTTACCGTTTCCTTTACCACCGAACCGAATGACGGTCCCGAGCCAATCTTCAGGAATAGCGCCTCTCACCTCTCCACTTAAAGCCCTCGAAGAGTGGGTTGTTGCTGCCTGTGTTTAACCAAAAATAATAAAAATATATGACACAAGGAGACAGAAAATAAAATACAATGGCAACAAATAAAGCAAAGACCAGGCTGGAAGCTTTCAATCACCTTCACAATGTAGACATCGATTCCAAGTTTTGCGATCAATGCAGCTTCTGATATCTTGGTCACCATTCCACCAGTCGTATCATGGGCTGCAACAGTTATTTCAACTGCAGGCAAGGAATAAAAAACGTTTATTGGAATATCACTTTGAATAAAAATCATATTTTCCACCTGTCCTGAGATTTGAATTTCTTAACAGTAATTATTCATCACTGGTGTAAACAGTTATTTAATTTCTATGGCACAAGTAGTTTCCTACTGAAAAGGAGAGGCTCATCTACTAGAGAAATGCCATGCTGCAGATAAAAGTACAGATTTAAGGTCAATTTATGTGATCAAGAGATTCTTCCGGAAAAACTAATTTCCATGCATGCACTATTTCAAGTTTTATGAACTCACCATGCATATTAATACAACACATCCAACTCACAGATAGCAATTTGCAACATCAGATGCTTAAACAACCACACAAACCTTGCGTATTCGTGTCCGCAAGTGTTGGTTTCACAACAGACCAGCTCCCGTCGTCACGCACAGCTGTGTTTTAGAAATTGGTTATGTCCTTCCAGTGCGACATAGCAAACTAATTTTGGAGACGATCATACATTGACAACATAGAGTTTGTTATGAGTGCTCACCGATCTCCCTCAAGAGGACTGCATTAGGTTCTGACGGTGGACGATCATACACACCCAAAACATCTGTCTTTAGTCCAAATTAATTGGATAACATGAAGAGAATTGCATTTTTTATTATATAATCTGAAGGTTAATGCCATAGTGGCTGACCCAGCTACCAAAAAGAGAGGTCATCTAAGAAAGTCAATTTCAGGAACTTATTAATCAACTTTATCATAAACACATCATCAAACTGACGAGAATTTGAGCCTACTTCAAAACTCATTATTTGTACAACTTATATGGAGAAATAATAAAAGCTAGGAGTAGAATTAATAAAGTGGACCACCTTTGAGCTATCTGGTTCTGGTTGTGCATAGAGAAACAACAGGTGATTTAACAATGAACTACAAAGCTCTGTCCATATGAAACCATGTCACAGAAAAAGGATACCAGGAAAACAACATATTCAGGTTTCAAATAGGCTGCAAGATGACGTATAATAACATCACCACTCAATATGGTGCATCCCTGATTAAATAAGCAAATAAAAAAATGTCAGATTCAATTTAAAAACCAAGCGAGTGTATCAACCCTTAGAGAGACCAAACCTGCAAATCATCGAGTACTGCATCTCCATGTAAGACCTATAAAGAAAAACCAGATCTATGATAGTACAGCAGTTGAAGAAATCCAGCCAACAAAGAACATGAAGAAAACGAAAAATGATCACTCCTCCTTCAAGCATTAGTAAACACCGAAACAATGGATTCACACTAGAACTATGTCCTAGTGGTTTATGCCAACTAAAAAAGTGAGAAATCCACCATCAACTCCAATGACACTTATAAATAAGCTGGTATGTGTTGCTGGAGGTCTAAGAAAAGATTTGTCATCTCCATAACTTTCACCTTATTCTTTCTTTCTTTTTTCCTTTTGTTTTTTTTTGCTGCTTTGAACCTTAAATTTCTCCTCTGCCATTTATTCAAATTTTATAGTACAAAAAGACCTTGAAACCTCTAAAAGCCCATCATGAATAGTATTAATGCTTTGATGAATTTAGATAAGGATTTCAAAGTATGATCGTGTCCTTTCATTTTTAATTTCATAAACTTATATGATGATTGAGAAATCCTTAAATTAAGGCAGCCAGGTTTCTATAAATTGAGTTTTTAGCAACTTATCGAATTTACAGCTTCTCCAGAATCCAAAGATACAGTTTTCTATATTGTTGGTTGCTAAATATAATACTGTGAGTGTTATGTGCTACACTCTTGGACTCAAGAATCCATTGTTTGTTTGCAAAAACCTATCAAAAAAATTCCTGCTTTTGAGATTTCAGAATCCTTGGTTAGTCATTTCCATCCATTTGCAAAGTTAACAGGTTCATACAGTATGTCTGTCACTCATTGAAGATATGGATCTTCATGTATTTCCTCATATCTGGGTACTGCATTCCAGGCAATTTCGTGTTACTACTATTTTACTGCTGACATACAAGTTCAGTTCCATTTGACAGACAAAACGGGCAAAAAAAGATAAGAACTGGTATGTTTTGTTCAATTTGACATCAACTAGTTTGGGATCTAGGTGTACAATTAAATATACAATTACTCTTGTTCCTTAAAGAGTAGGTTTATAGAAAACAATGATTCATCAGATTTGAGTTCACAAAATAAAGTAAAGAGGAAGAACTCTATCTTACAGGTATGAATCCAGAGTTGATTGCCCGAGCTACCATCGATAAATCAGCAGATGCCATCTGTGGAAACAAATTAGAGACCAGAATTAGAAGAAATCATACAGAATTCTCCATTATAAATAACGAAGATAATCACGGAAAGTCCCATATTTGAGCCATATTAGTAAATAAATACACTCATTTCTCAATGCCGCTAACATTTCTTTCAGAGGTTGTCCATCCACATGAAAATGGAGAAAGTCCAATGGAAGGAATGCCCTCTGCCATAATAAAAGAAAGAAAGAAAGAAAAAACTTTGTTTATGTCACATGCTATATTCCCAGAAACAGCTGCCAATGAGAAAACAGAAAGAATTTTCATGGACAAATTTCAAGTAGTTGTGAAGTAATATCCTATTTTGGAAGGGGAAGTACCATTTTCAATGTTCAAAAGATGTTAGAGCAGAAGGCATCAAAGAAAATATGAAAGCAAGCTTAAGAAATGATAAAATTCTCCAGCACTATCTTCTTTTTTGAAATTGAAATCTTTGTCTTCGTATGAAATTTTCAGTGATTAGAACTAATCTACAGAGTACAGAAGCTGCGCAATTTCAAGGACTATTGGTTGAAATTTACAGAATATTCACACCAGGTTCTTGAAAATCCAGATTAATACTAGTTATAGCATTTTTTTCACTTCTTTCACTGAGGAAGTTTGAAAACTTATACACCTGGGGCTAACAAATTACTTTCAGAGCAGTTGCCTTTTAATTCCTATATCAGTACCTCTGGCTAGTGCTCGAACAATTTCGAGATTGAGAGTTGTAACCTGTAATAAAAGAAATTACCAAGAAGATGATAAATATGGGAGCAGGCAGAGTCTGTGCAAGAGTATGACACAAGTTTAGAAAAAAATATGTTGCACAAATTACATAAAACTTCATGGATATGAAAGAATATCCTACAGTCCACAAATAATGGAAGGAACAAAATCTTTTTTGAGAAGATCTGAAGATGGAAGGCATGTTCGGTTGCCTCATCAGATATACAGTTCAAGCCTAATTTAGAGCATTCATGGTAAATGAAAACCACTGATGTTCTGAGGTTATGGCTGTACCTAAAAGTATCTAAGAAGTGTGTGGCAACTGCCTTTGCTTTTCATGTTAACTTTCAGTTTGAAGTTCAGAAGTTGGGAAGGGTCCATTGATAACAGATATATTGAAGTTTAAAAAGCATATCGAGCATTCTCTATTGGTATTTCTCTTCGATGCCATACTTGTTTCCCATTCTATTCTAGTAATCCTTACATGTTATTTTTGCATCCAGCTACCGAGCACTATGAGTGTATATAAGGGTTTGATACTCCCTAATTTGACATAAGATCAGGGGGGAAATGCAGAAGACTGGAGTAATCTTACGGAAATGCGTGTGGCAACAAAACCAGCCTTGACAAGTGGTTTGTTCAATCCTCCTTTATGAACCCCTGATTTGCTTGCCTGAAAGTGCCCAAAAGAACCTGAAGGCAAAAACAGTAAATCAGCATCGCAAATCGTAACCAAAAGAGTGTGGACATCACTTTGAAGACCAAATCCTACATATCTGGAAGGGGTCAATCACCCAGTCTCTCCTTTCTAGCAAATAATAGAAACCAATATAAATCTAAGGTAAATGCATGGGATCCACAAATTTTTTGCTGTCAATTCATGCAAATGCATAGCCGAACAACCACTCTGCACTCATGCTCAATGTCCTTAATGCTGATCCAAGAAATAGCTGTGAAAATAACCTGCTCCATGAACAACAATAAAACTGCTAGAATCCAAGTTTCGGTCCTCAAAATCGTCAGCATCACAAGAAATTCCTGGTTTTCCAGGTCTCGTGCTCCAATCCATTCCAAGAACCTTTCGGGAGCTAGACCCAATAACCATGGCTTCCCTCAGCTGTGAGGAAACAATATCAACCGTTTCTTCATTTATCTTCTCTAACTCATTCTTGCAAGTAATTGCCGCACCTCCTGTGACAAAAAAACTGTCACGTGAAATCGAATATTTTTCTTCATTCCTTCATTTTCTTGTCACAGATATATATATATATATATTAAGAATACTGGTGTTGACGTTATGGGTATTAGATGCAATTCACAAACTTAATCACTTGCATACTGAAAAGAAAGATCAACCCAGTTTAAAATCGAGATCCAATATATCCTCAAGAAAGCAAGCAACAATAAAAACTGAAAAGGTAGTGACTTTTAAAGATCAATCAAAGCAAAACAGTGTGAATAGAAACAATTTGGCAGACATAAAAGCAGAAATATCTGAAAGGGTACAAGAAAGAGAGACAAGCAGACCGAGTTTAACAATGCAACGGATTGGTTTGGTCACACTGGGAGCTGTTGTGTCCTCCATTTGTTGGCTTTTGCTCTTCTGATGTTTTTTCTGCTTCTGTTGTTTGCAAATCTTTGTTGGGGGTTTGAGGCACTGCCTGCCAACACAATACTCAACAACAGTGTACTGTGACTCGAATGTTCAACACTTGATTTTTTATTAACCAGTTCCGGTCAGTCTGGTGTATCTCAACTTATCCCATGAATATTAAAATGAATGACTATGTAAAATCGGTTGATTGTGACACGTTATCCTTTGTGTTTTGCTTTGTTCGTAGTAGAGTTTGTTCTCCGACCCCAACAAGAATCATTTTGTTTATTACCATTTTTTCCCATGTCCAATTCATTCAGAGTTCATGATTTTACAAATCGAATAGATTTTTCTAAAAAGAAATGCAACTGAATTTAACCTTATATTGTAATTTTCCCCCTTCTTCGGATGCAAAGTAAATGTGTGGATCATCTCTTTGATTTGTCAACCTATTGAAACAAATAATAAATATATATATATATATATATATATATATATGTATGTATGTATGTATGTATGTATGTATGTATGTATGTATGTATGTATATTGCAAGTGGTTTTTATTCTGGAATTTCAATTTTCATGACATTAAATTGAATAGTGAGTGTTGGATGCGAATTCATATTGTGCCTCTTAGCGTGAATTTTTTATTATCATATCTTGGCATGATTTTATTTTTTCATTCGGATTTTTGAACTACATGATAAAAGCTTGATTTCTTTATATAATTCCCGTGTTACACGCATAAACACGCCACATGTCAATTTAAAATTTGTGTTAATATACTCTCTCAGTCGCAAATTATATCATAAGATCATGATAACTTTGTATAAAATAAATTAAAATAAATTATGACAATTCATAATTAATTTAATATTAAATAATGAAATTAATATATATATATATATATTAAAAAAACAAAAAACTTGTTCCGGGTCAACTTGGGTAACCCACTTATAAGTTAGATTATGAGACTATAATGATCTAATAAAAAATAAATTGAAAAAAATAATTTAAGTCAACTAAAAATAACTCACTCGTGACTTGAGTCCTAAGATTGCAACAACCTTATGAAAAGTGAACTAAAAAAATAATTAAATCAACTAAGATCAACCTATTAATCTCATAATGCAAGTCATGAAAGGAAGTAAATTGAAAAAAAAATATAAATATTAATTAATTAGTGAACTGAAAAAATAATTTAAATCAACTAAGATCAACCTATTAATATGGTGATGCAAGTCATGAAAGGGAGTAAATTGAACAAACCATAAAAATTAATTATAATAAACTCATCGTTAATAATAAAAATAAAAAATAAAATCAAACTTGAAAAATAAATAATAAAATTACAAGAATAAGGTCGAGTTAACTCGCAAAACTTGCAATTCAAGTCATAAAATCAAGATAATCTTGTAAAAATAAATCAAAATAAATAACAATAACTGATTTCTAATCAGAGCAAAACTAAAAAAAAAATATCAAATAAAAAAAACTATAACCGATTAGATTAAAATTTAAAACTCGTGATATGAATAATGAAACCAATATAATAATGTAGAAAACAAGTCACGTCAAAAAATTAATAATGGCCAATTGAATGACCGGGGGACACGGACTGGACTTGATATATAATTTTCAATGGGTAGGGTGGGAGATATAAAGATATTATTGAAACGGAAGATTTCTGTAAGAGATTTATTGATTTCAAAGGAAGAAAAGGTACGTCGGAAACAGGTGGTCGTGGATATAGAACCCCGGAGCTCTGGTATTTTTGAGAGGCCGGCCTGAATCCTGACAAGGGATCATTTGTACACAGAAAGATTCAATATTCCCTACAGGACTTGATGCAATCCATTGGCCATGGCACTTATACAGTGTAGCGTCACCAGCATTTCCCGGTCGCCGATTCCCTGAAAATCCAGGACTCGCCGGACTTTAGTTCTTTTCAACAAACAGGTCAGTGAAAAGTACGTGAAATGGATGATCACTGGATGAATGGGATTCTATGGATCCCCTTGTCCGTTCGATGTCAATCATCGTGATACACAAGCAGCCCCCTTCAGCTCTCTCTCTCTCTCTCTCTCTAAACCAGTGCCATGAACGCATCAGAAGGGGGTAATTTAATCCTCGTCTGATCGTGACCGCTATCTGAATTGTATTAAAGTGATCCACCAGGCGTGGTCCTAGCAAAAAAAAACATTTAAATAAATAAGAATAAATCTGGGAGCGGCTCTCTCTATACAACTAGAGAGTGGGCCAGCCCTATGTGCTCCGCACGAACCATTTGCATTCGGCAATCAATATTCGTTACTGAAAACAATGATGTCAGTTTGACAACTTGCTTCATGTCAGCAGCACGGATAGCTGAGTCCGAGAAGCCACCCCCACCTCAAGGCAAGACCTTGTCACTTGTTCATTTATACCCCTGTGTTTTTAATTTGTTTAACCTAGTCTTTATATTTCTTGAATTTATTCAGTTAACCCCTGTTCTTTATATTTATCTATTTAATCCAATAAATATTAAATAATTGATTTCACATTCCACATTGAAAACTCAAAAAATCTAGAATTAATAGAAAATTAAAAATATTATCCCACGAAGCTCTTTAAGAATACAGAATGGCTCACATTTAAAAGACAGGAGTGTAAATGAATAATTGATAAACTGCGAGGAATTTGTCCACCCCAAATCAAGAAAGTACGATGATAAAAGGAGAGAAGGATCACCTGCCCCCTTGTCCTTGCACAAATTTTGCAAATCATCAGAAAACAGTCCCATCCCAATGATGCATCATGGAGTTAGGAAAAAAAGAACGTACATGATTCTTTTCTTTTTTTTAATTATTATTTTTTGTGTTTTTAAATGATTTTAATATGATATTAAGATACATTTACAAGTAAAATATAATTTAAAAAACAAATTGATACTAAAGCTCACATTTGCAATAATCTTTGATTGTGGTTCGGACTTTTTTAACGTCGGACATGACATCATAAATTGACCGATGCACTTGCTGGCGCGGCACAACCGATGTCTTAAGATTCGCTAGAAGTCATGACAAGCTATCCCCGAAGCAGACAAAACATTTTAGGAGAATTGTTTTTTGCAGGAACCACGAGGCGTGACACGTGTCCATGAGAAACTGGAGGACAAAATTTCCGTGTTCCCTTCTTGATCTTGAAATTTCAGGACAGAGAAGCTTTGATTTGAAATGAAAGAGAAGTTTGTTTCTGGGATCGAGCAGACGCCGCTGGCTCCACGACGAGCAACGACGAACTCCTGGTGAATTTTCGGAGGAGCTCCTCGACAGGCTGATTTCAACTCGGAATTTCCCTCAAAACAAGGTTAGACAACAGGAAAAGGTGGGACTAAGCTGAGCTAACAATCATGGCGATGGATTCCATGGCCCAATCACATAATAGTAGAATCCACAGTTCCATTATTGCTGCCACCTGCTGTAAATCTAGTGGGCGTTATTAACATAACAGCATGCATGCTGATTGCTCCGCCTCGTTTCATACTCTCCTCTTAAATTTAACTACACAACAAACTTCCAACATTATCCTCCACTTGACAATCTTGTCAATTCACTGGTCGTCGGGGACAAAATAGTGATTTCACGAATCATTAATAAAAAGAAAAGAAGAAGGAAATCGATGTCTAACTACAAGTCAATCCTAAATCCATATAAGGAATCACAAATCAGTCCCCATTCATTTGTAGTTATTATTCTTAACAAGCTAGGTCACTAAATTTTTTAGCTATCTAAATTAAAGAGCAAGCAATACAAAAATTACAAAAAAAATGTTTTTTTTTTTGTTATATACTTGGTTTTAAAATTTAAAATTTCTAATTTGTAACTTAAAACCAATATTTTCATAGATAAAGTTTAAAGTGATATAAAAAATGATTACATTACATCAAATAAGATTTATTTAAAATCATATTCTACAAGAAATTACATTTTATTTTGATTGCAAAATAGAGAGTTTAGGTTTTAAAAACGTGAGTTTCTAGCATCTCACAAACGAGCTTGAGGTTCCACCGGGGAAAATTCAGAAGGCCGGATTCAAGATTCATTATATAGATTGGGGATTAACTTGTAGTTATCCTAAACAAACAAGGACAGAGAGACGTCCTTCCTTCTAGCTGTGGCGATTTCTTCTTCTTCTCCTCCTCTTCGTATCAGCAGCGTGGACTTTTTTCCCCCTCTTATTTCCAGATCCAGCAAAAGCCAAAGAAACAAGCACCAGAACAAAACTAACAGTCTGGACACCGGAAAAGCACGCAGAAAACGAAACTGAAATCAAATGGATGGAAATGGAAAGGAGCATCAGCAGCCAAAACAGCAGCAACCACCGTCACCTTCCAAGCCATTGCCTTCCCGCCCGACCACCATAACACTCCCTCCACGTTCCTTCACCGAAACATTCTTTTCCAGTGGTCCTGGTACCTTGGGATTCAGTCCAGGCCCTATGACGCTTCTCTCAAGTTTCTTCTCTGACTCTGACGACTGCAAGTCCTTCTCTCAGCTTCTCGCCGGCGCCATATCCTCCCCTAATTCCAAGCCTCCCGATGACTTTAGCAGGGCATCAAACTTGACCATCACCCCTCCCCTGCCGATGTTCTCGATGCCGCTGGGGCTTAGTCCGGTGTATCTTCCTGACTCACCAGGGTTCGGGCTCTTTTCTCCTCAGGTAATCAAGTGCCGATTGTATCAGCTCTTTATTGACTTTTTTTTTTTGTAGTTTATTTTTGCTTGAGAAAGTTCTTGTATTTTTTGCTTTTTTTAAAAAAAAAATTCATCTTGATTACTGAGAAAGGAATAAAGATTCTAAATTTTAAATATCGCTACTAATCATCAATGAAATGAGAGGACTCTTTATTTATCTATTTATCATTTATCTTTCTAAATTTCTTTTCCTCTGTTTTTTCCCCTTCAGAAATGTGTTTGTTTATTAGACATGGATTACTTTCTATGGGGGTTTTAAGCAGAAGGGATGCTAAATGTCTAGCCTCTAGATGATTTAGTTACTAGCAGTTTCGATTATTGACACGTCCAAGAATTAAAATTGCAATGTGGTGAAGCTGTTTTTTTTCCTTTCAATTTTTTTTAAAAAAAATGTTCCTTTCTATTAATATGCCTCTGCTTAAAATTGAAAGCCTGTAGTTCTATTCTCTATCTATACCGGTGTTCTTATGATTTTTGAGATGTTTGCAGGGCTTTGGAATGACACACCAGCAGGCGCTAGCACAGGTCACGGCGCAGGCTGCACAGGCCAATTCAATTATGCATGTTCAACCGGAATATTCGACGCCGGCAATTTCTTCTACCTTTACGAATAACTCAGCAGCTCACCAGCAGCAGCAGATGGTACGCTCAGTAGCGGATTCTAGAGTGAAAATACAGGAACTCTCAGACTTCTCTCAGCCTGATCAGAGACCTGAATCTTCTTCGCTGGCAGTTGATAAGCCTGCTAAAGATGGATACAACTGGAGGAAATATGGGCAGAAACATTTGAAAGGAAGTGAATTTCCTAGAAGTTATTATAAATGTACACATCCTAGTTGTCCTGTCAAGAAAAAAGTTGAGCGGTCTCTTGATGGTCAAGTAACTGAAATTATCTACAAGGGGCAACACAATCATCAACCACCGCAATCCAATAAGCGTGGAAAGGATACTGGAGGCTTGAATGGCATTTCAAACAGTCAGGGGAGTTCTGAATTTGCTTCCCGATTTCAAAGTGGAAGTGGAAATGTCAGCGATGTGAGAGAGAGGAAGGATCAGGAATCCAGTCAAGCTACACCTGAACATGTATCCGGGACGAGTGACAGTGAGGAAGCTGGTGGTACTGAAGCTGGTGGTGAAATTGATGAAGATGAGCCTGATCCTAAGAGAAGGTACTTTTGTGCCTGCAAATCCCGGAGTGGTCTTGCCGGATAAGACCGCTAGTCTTTCTTGTATATCTAATGAAATCTCACATGCCATGTGCAGAACTACAGAGGTTAGAGCGACAGAGACAGCTTCTTCACACAGGACTGTGACGGAGCCCAGAATCATTGTGCAGACAACCAGTGAAGTTGATCTCTTAGATGATGGCTACAGATGGCGCAAGTATGGGCAGAAAGTTGTCAAAGGCAATCCTTATCCAAGGTGGTTTTCCCTACTCCATAGGCTTTGGTTTGTGTTGGACATGACACCAAAAAATCCAATCTTTGGTCATATTATTGGTTATCGTGTTGGTTTACTTGTGGCTATTTGCTGTTTTTAGATTTTCACTTAGATGCAGTGCAGGCATAATAAGCCCATGGTTCTTGAAGAGCTTCTAACATTTCAAGGGTAAAACATTAAGCAAAAGGCAGAAAAAATGTCATTCCTTGTTAAGATCACTTCATCATTGTGGTGACAGCTTTATTAGACTTATAAAAGGGATAAATAGTTTGTCTTGGGATGATTATCTTTGGAAGTTGTTAAAATGTGAAATGTGCTATAAAGCTGTTTATTCATGGATAGTGATCCATGAGCTGCATTCTTGCTAGCTTTGTTGGCCAAAGATGGTTGCTGTAAATTGGTGTAAAAAACTTGTAAGTTGTGCATGGAGTGTCTTAAATCCACTTATTCCTTTTGTTTTCTTTTCTGTACAATCTACAGGAGCTACTATAAATGCACAACCGCAGGATGCAAAGTTCGTAAACATGTCGAGAGGGCTGCCGCAGACCCAGAAGCTGTAATAACAGCCTACGAGGGCAAACATAATCACAATGTACCGGAAGCTAAAAATAGCAGCCACAACACAGTCAATAGAAATGCATCTCATTTGAAACCACAAACTCTGGAGAAACATGCATCAAACAACAGAAACAGTCAACAGCCTGTAGCACGTCTACGGTTAAAAGAAGAGCAGATAACATAGCTTGTCTGAGTTGGAATCATCGGAGGAAGATAGCAACAAAACTTTACCATGAGCCGGGGAATGGCTGAAACTTATCTTTTCTTGGAGGCCATTATTCGGATGAATGGCCCCCAAGTAACAAAACTCCCGATATACAAAAGATGAAGCAATACCAAAAGAGACGGCGAACAAATTATGAAGCAAGCTTTCTTATTGTATGTAAAACAGTTCACCGGACACACTTCCTTGAAATTCTAATCTGTGCATTCTTTTGTACATGGAAATATGAAATTAATGTTTCTTATAATTGTTTACCACTTTCAGCATTTGGAATTTCATGCTTGACAGTCACAGCACCGCTCTTTTCTACTTTTATGTCAATTTACATTATTTCACAATGAATTCCTCTGTCTGCTGGTTTAGCTTTATGTTTTCACAAAGTTTGGTCCGTCCCAAAACTGATCTTGAGGCTAGTTCTAGTTTGCAGTGGCGTCGAATCAATGTGAAACGCAGGGGAGCTGTTTGTAATTCAACTCTGATAATTGGGAAGAGAAGATTTTATTGGCAAATTCTAGTGATTCCCATTAACTCATAACATAAAACGCAAGGCACCCATGCTTTAAATCTTCAAATTAGCTTGTACAGGCACCTAATAGTCATCTTTCTGTCCCAGCTTTGTTTACCTAAGAAGAAAACATGCTCAGTTGCCTTTTTCTTCAAGTGGTGGACAGATTTTCAACATGGCTTCTCCAATTGGAAATGATCCGTGAGGTAGGTTATCTGCTCACTGAACCAAATTTATCTCTTAGACATCCTTCGACAAGACATTATCATCATGGTGGGGAAAAAAGAACAACTACATCAAGATAGACAAAACAAATGGTGGCTGCAAAGGAATTCAAAAATTGAATTTTCATTTTCTTGCGGTTGATACAGATCAAGGAATCTACAGAATGTACTTATAGATTGTTTCTTTTGCCGGAATCATCCCCTTGGAGCCTATTCAAATTAATCATCCCGAGTAACAACAGTAGGTATTTGGCCATTATTTACCAAATCTATCTTGTTCAAGCGCACACAGCACAGCACTTGCTCTGGCAGTTCCTCTTGTTTTTGTGCCTGGCAAGGTTTTCGCAAAAATCCACTTTAACAAACAGGAGAAAACAAAGGAAGTTCACGAGAGAATTAAAAATTAACAATTCTTGCAAAACAGAAAAGAGATGTTTGGCTTGTGACCAACAAATGACGCTTATGTTTGTCTAAAAATAGCGAGTAAAATCAGTAGATGCTAGCACGGGGAGGAGATTAACTCCATCAACGTGCCTGATCAAAAAACCCTCTTATTCTCTCTTATTTTTTATATTTTTAAATGAAAAAAACATAATATAGTTTTACTGAGATTTATTTTTAAAATTTCTGATGAAACCAGTTTGCTTACAATAGGAAAAGTTGCAAGGTCTTTGTACCTGAATAGTCAGACCCACATTAGCTATCCCATGCTTCAAGCGGTCTCTGAATGCTTCAAGTCCTTTCCTAGATATGTAGCTGAACCGATGTATATCCAGGTCAATCTCAAAGTAATTAGGTCCCTGCAAGATAGAAGCTTAAGCAACTTTCCTAAAATGCTGAACACCAAAACCAATTAGGCGCCTTCTCCCTATTTTTTTTTTTTTTTTTTATATACATGAAGGGGAAGCCACAAGAAGTCCCCATTTAGCCTGAATTATACATGATCCAAAAGGCCAAAACTGCATGATCCTGATCCTCTCCATGATCTCAACTTGCTATATAAAGCGCGGAAGTTTGTATCGAATGAAACTAGTATTGCTAAACTAAACATTGATAGATGAATGTTGATTCGTAGACAAAAAGGTTATCCTTACCTTAAAGAATTCATGTTGAGGGCGTGAAAGCACTGGCTTGTCATTATAACTTTGAATAAGCTTCCTTTCTGCAGAACTCAAGTGCAAGTCCTCTGGATTAACTAGCCCCACCAGAATTTTCAGCCTCTCTCTAAAAGGAACTGTGCTCTCTTTTGCAAAGCCTTTAACCTTTTCCATATCATCCTCAACAAGTTTCTGGGGTAGGATGCAATACGATTCATCAACTAAAATATTTCACAAGGTGGGGGAAAGATTGCATCCAGGCATTTTGCCATGGTATAAAAAAACAATGGAACAACGAAGACTAGATGATGTCAAGCATAGATCAACACACGAAAATGTATGAAATATTAGTTCAGGAAATACCTTGATGCTGTCTTGAAAACAAGGTGAGATCTTTTCGTTGAAATTTTCAGATAGTTTAAAATAGACAACAAGGCTCATGCCTTCTCCATCAGAATCACAATTGAACATCGAAACAGGATAAGTGGGAAGCTGCAGCACAAAAACCCATAATAAAAAACTATGTTCCATCACTTTGAAGTGAACCTAGTAATCCATATGAAGAAAATAGTACAACAGTCCAATTACTTGAGCCCCAAGAATCAACTCAAGGGAATTGAGATCACAATCATGTTGCTCTCAGCAAAAGTTCATATAACGGAATTCCCAGGAAACTCACCGCCAACTAATTAAACAAAATAAAACTAGCAGATTCACTTAAAAAGTTGCTGTAAACAACAAGCATGGGTCCTGTAACAAATCATATGTGGAAATGAATAAAAACTGTCGAACAGTTCATCGGATAATATCGATAACCTGCATATTAATGATCAGCAGCGGCGGTACTTTCTCATGCGCTTGCACATTAGGAAGTTCAAGATGCTGAGCAATGTGATTTATCTTCCGTGGGCATACAAATAAATCTACGCCAATTGGTACATATGGACTGCAGTCCGGAGCAGGGCACTTCAGCTTATCTCTGCATGATTAGATATTAATGTTTAGACAGTTCAATTCCCATGAAAGTATATGTGGGAAAAAAAAATATCATTGACTAATAGTCGTAGGTATGCACAGATAACTAATATCATAAGCAACTGAACATCATGCCTGAAAAAAGTCTCGCCTCGGAGCTTAAAAGCTGAAGGTGAAATCTCAGACCAGCATCCAGCAGGTGGCTTCTCTCCTTTTGAACGTGGAATCAGAAATCCCGCTCTTGGGCGATACAGTAATCTCTCGGCTGCACCAGTTCATGCACTCATTCATAATTAATAAGCAAAAATGTATCTTAATCATTCAAAACAAAACTGAGATTTAAATTTCACCTATCTATGCTAAGGTTCAATTCAAAGCTTATATAGCAGGAATAAACTCATTAAATAGCATAATATGTGTTCATCAAATGAATCGTGGTTATATAAAGCTGCAAGGGGATTCTGCATATCATATGTGGCAATGGGAATTCGAACCAAGGCAATGTCATGTTTTATAGGCAATCTTAATACTTCTGGGATATAAATGTGTCTCTCTGAGATCTTATAAAGACTCAAACCTGTACTTACAGAATTCTGTTGTTTCCTCTCCATCGCAAGATTTCCTCTTTAATGAAAGCATAATTACTTTTGATTTCCTTCTACTTTCTTGAGTTTTCTCTGCCAAATCATGCATGCCCTCTTTGAGACCTTTAAAATTTCCACAGGGATCATCTAAAGCTTTCTTTATCTTACTAGAAACCTCATCGCCCTTTAGACCTCCTCCATCCATTTTCAGGTAACTTTCATAGAAGCCCTCGTACTTGCACCCAGCATCTACAAAGCATGATGCAGCTCCGTATTGAAGCATTTGAGTGTTTTGTTTATGTCCAGTTGCATTACCAACAGGAGGAAAACAATCTGAACAGCCAAAAGAACAATATCAGCACTGATTACCATTTGAAGAGTCACAATTTCAATAACTTTCTCTTAGTTGTGATGAATTTTATGTGTATCACCTCCATGCACACTGATGAAGTCATCATCCGAATCTGAATCTATGATACTAAGAGAGTCAAACCATACTTCTTCTTGACATATTCCTGCAGAAAATTGAAATCTTATGTTCAAGAAGTGTCAGCCCCAGGCTGAAAAATCAATAGATGGAAAGGACATACCATTTGCGTCAATTTGACTGTGGTTCCATTGTAGCTGGGTGAGATGGAATGTCTTATTAGAAACTTCAGATCTCTTGCAGGTGGTTGCAGCACCCTTCTCAAAGTCAAGATGAACAAACTCTCTAAGAGCAAAATCACTAATTCCAGCATCACTAAGCCGTTGAATAGGGGCATCAGCAATACAAGTGGAACTCTTTCCACTAGTTTTGGAAGATTTACGCATGTGTTTCCTAGTTGTTTTTATTCTTCTATTGTTAGTCGAGACACAGCCACCCATTATGAAAGAAAGCTTTCAGCAAACCTCAGCTAGAAGATGTTTACTCATATGAGATGGCAAAGGCACCTGCAGGTAAACTTGTTGCAATTGATGAACCTGCGAAATTCCAACCAAAAAAACAATGAAATATCAAAAAACTAGAAAAGCAGAAGCTTTCATTGGTGACAAGTACTTCAGCAACAAACAACTTCTGCATCAAGACCATCTTTGCCCCAACGAAAATAAGCCAAATTCTCTATATTAGCTTACTCTATATGCCAATAAATTCATGCGAAGCATAGCAAGAAAGAGTGTATATTCATGAAAATCTTTGGTTCTGCATTGAAATTCAGAATGAAGTTCTTTGATAGACCTTTCCATATAGAACTGAATTAACAATTTTCCACATCATGGTTGCTCCGTAAAATAACAGGGAAGGGACAAGCAGAGACCATTGGCTTAAATAAGGTGTGGAGAGATAGAGTTAGAAAGCTGTTTCATCAAGTTTGCCAAATTTCATTGCATCAAGACAAAAAAAAAAAAAAAAAAGCTTTTCACATCAAGCACACACCTTTGACCTCAAAATGCTTTCCAGAGAGAAGGCAGACTGCCTCCCAGAGTAGCTTCCAGGAAAAAAGCTGCCTCCCAGTTAAGAAATAAAATTTAATCCTGCGATGAGATTATTGCATATTGAAGTGTCACCAAGTTTACACCGCCTAACCCCACCACAGAAAAATACCTGAAGAAAAGGAGGGAATGAAAATCCATATTATTTCACAAGTCACAACACCATCAATTTGAATCCTCCTAATTCTGGTGAAAACAGCATGATCACTATCCAACAAACATTCATGGAAGAAAAACAGAAACAACTCGGTTAATTTTGTGGTAAAACTTCTACTTTTTTTTTCTCTGAAGAAATCCTCTAGACTCAAACTTTGTGTATTAAAGTGAGAACAAACAAATCCTAAATGCAAAATAAGAGAAGGGATTGTTATGGGTTCTCATCAAAGAAGATAGTAGCAGACCAACAAATCCAGATAATTTTGATAGCCAAGTATCTACTAAACAAGACCAACAAGAAACAAGTCCTTTTGTCTTCCTTTTGTTCTAAATCAAGTCCTTATCTAAGAGAACAAAAAACTAGTAGTAGTTAGAAATGCGCAACGTTGACGTTAAGAAAAACACTAGATGCCAAGCCATTTAGGTATCGATAACAATATAGCAATCAAAATCGAATTAAGGAATGTACAAGGGGAAATGCAATTGAAAAATAAAAAATAAAAAAACAATAGTACTAATTTGAATACCCGAGACAATCTTGACTCTTTGAGGACAAAAACTTTAAGAACTCCACCCCCACCAAAACAAAAAAGGCTGAAACCTTAACCGAGTGGAGAATATGATTAAACCAAAAAAGAAAACCAATGCAATAATTAAGCATAGAGAGAAAGATAATCATATAAAACTCCTACACCATGGACATGAACATGCGTTTATTCAAGAAAAAGTGAAGCGAGAAGAATATTTGACATGGTGATTAAGGAAAGTGAAAAGCGGCACCTGTGAGGAATATTTTCCGGCATGCATGAAAGAAAACCCGAGTGAGCAAACTCGGGTTTTCCTCGCTGAATCAATCTCTCTGTAACTGAATTCGTACGTGACACCACGAGGAGACTGGTGTGATGACGATAATATAATATTGTGATATCTGTCCAGCAAAATGTAGGTAGGCAGATTTGCGTTTTCCTCGGATCCTATTTTTATGAATTTCTTCCTTCTTTGGATTGGCTGCTTGCCCCTCTCCTTTTAAACCTCCTTCCCTCTCCCTCTGTATGTCTCGTTCTGTTTTCTTTTTTCTGTAAGATAAAATAAATGTTATTTTTAGTTTAAAGAAACTTTAAGCTCTGTGTTTTACAGTTTTCCATGTTTTCTCGCCCGACATTTCGCGGCAAATCAATTTATGACAGTGCTCCCTGCTGCTCCGCTTTGTCTTCCTCCCACGTGTTCACATTCAATGCAGACTACTTTCAAACTTGGCCAAACATCTCTCACACGCACTACTGTAGTTTTATTAATTCTACATTTACATTAAATTTTATATCACTTTTATCATTAGTTTTTTAATTGATAATTTATTTTAAAATATTTAGAGTAAAATTTATTTTTATTATAAGAGAATTTTATTTATTAAGAAAAAAATATAATTTGGATATATATATATATATATATGGATGGAAAGCTTTAAATATTGGATAGAAAAGTTTAATTGAGAATTTTTAAAATTTTCATTTTGAAATTGATACTAAAGATTATTTGGTCATAAAATTAAGATTACCTATATAATTGGGAGGTATTTTTCCTTCAGATTTTTACCAACTTATATATATATATATATATATAATTTATTAAATTTGATAGATAACTTGCATTACAGGTTTGGTGTATTAACTCAAGTTTATGTGTTTTTTAAAAAAATTGTGTTGTTATTTTTTTAATTTTATTTTTAATATTTAGTTAATTAAAATTTTAGTTTTTCATTTTTTTTCTTCAATATTATCCTATAAAGTTACGCATGTCAAATCGGGAACTCAATGTATTTTTATTCTAATATTAAATAAAAATATTATTTAATATGAAGCTATTTTAAATTCATGATTGCTATTTTTGATATATATAAGACAAGATAAAAACACCTGAAGTTTTATCTTGCGTTTGAAAAAGAAACTACTCCTACCTGCTGCGTGTATTGCATCGCGGATGAATGGACTATTATGATGGGATGATTTCTTATAAAGTGGAGTTGAGCGGTGGCTATGTTTATTAGAATACCTACAGAATCCGAGATGAGAGATTCTCCAATAACTGCGTCAGGAAAGATGAATACTTCCACATCAAGTCATGATGTGATTGTTCGAATTTAAATTACGATGTGTATTATTTATAAAAATTCAGAACAGATAATGTTTTATTCATTTATTTGAATCATAAAATAAACTTTTTTAAAAATAAAAAATAAAGTTTCTTCACGTAATAAAAAAAGAGGAATACGAGCCCAGAAAGAAACGAATGTAGGGTTTATTTATCAGAGATAGTGTGAATCCTGAAGTTGCATGGAAAGAAAGGTGGAGTTGTTCATTCTTTTGCCAGTAATAACCTGAGGATCGACTGGGTTAGAGGATGAAGAATGATTGATACTGATAGGTTACTGCTGGATAAATAGGATGGCTCCATGCTCGTTGTTGAGTAGACAAAAAAACTTCAAGAGCGTGCGTGCATGCACTTAATGAGAGTATTTTCTATCCTCTTAGCAGGTAATTAAGGGATTGGATGAGCTCCGTGGAGAGGCTTTCTTCTTTGATGGTGTCATTGCCCGTTTATATCTGCGTGGCTTTGTCTGTCCGGATATATATCCAAATATATTTAGTTATTTATTTAAAGAAAAAATAGAAATCGTGACCAGAGATAGCGTTTTACTACCTTTCTAGCTCTCGTCAATCCCCCCCAAGATAAGCTCTCACGTCCATCCACTCTAGTGTTTAGGAGCTAATTTAAGGAAACTGAGTGTCCTCTGATTATAATTATGGGGGCTGAAATCTCACTACATGGCACAAAATTGAACAGGATTTTCCTTAATTAATCCTGCTATGGATATTTGTTTTTGACTGGATCGGAGAGGAACTGGATAGACTCGAAAGGAACCATTCAATGGATCGGGTTGGAGCTGAATAGAATCATTCAACGCATATCACAAGAGAGTAAAAACAAAATACTTTCGGGAGCCGTTATATAATTCATATTCAACGCTCAGAAAATGCACCTCTAAAAAATAATTCGGCATAAAAATCGGGTATTTAGGCCTACCAAATTAAGAGGGAAGAGCATGATTGACTGCTTCGCCATTCGTTAAGCAACCGGTCGGGGCCTCAATCAAATATTTCTGTGTGAAACTTGATAGTGGATGTTTGCCAAATCAATTTCTTATTTGAGATTTCGCTCCTTTACCGTATCATCATGGATCACGGCCATCTCCTTTTACAAAGCACTAACTAGTTTATATCCCTAGATCCTAATCCCACCTAACTAATAATCAAGTCGCTCGCTCTGAGACAAATATATATATATATATATATATATATATATAAGAGCTGCATTTCACCGAAAATAATTCGAAATTCCAAGGAAAATAGGAAACGAAATAAGGAGGTGAGCACTGATTGGCCCCACTAAACCCATTTCCAGTCCGCTCTTGGACATATAATTGAGGGCCAAAATACCTTTTCGAGATAGTAACAGGAAGCAGAAACATGGTGGAGAACATTGTGCATTAATTAAGTGATCCAGAGGTCTTAATCGTGTCTGAGTGGCAAGGAGATACGAGTCCGACGTGGGTGTCCGCGTGCAGCTAGCTGGTATGTGATAGGGACTCTTCAACCAGCTGGTTTTTTCTCCCACAGCTAGCGAGCTACCTGATTTCATTACAAACAACTCATTTATTGCCTTGGCTAAATGATTTGGCTTCCTCCTTGCCAATGCGACGTCGCCCCATGTTTAGTTAATGGGAAAAGCAGCTTCTTCTCTTTCTTTTTTTTAGGATTTGGTGTTTATATCTGCGCAACATCTTATAGTCAAGGTTGTCAATACCGTTCTGGTCGTCGTTCTGGTTTTTGTATTGGAACAAAACATTTCAGTTTCGGAACGTTTCGGTGTGCCGTTTCGAGATTGTACTGTTCATATATAATTAATTAATTATATATATATATATGAAAAAAAATTAAAACATTAATTTAACAAGTGTAATTTAAATTCAAGATAAATTAACTTTAAATTATACAATACAAACACAAAGTCAAACAAACATAATCTCAAAATTAGAAACATCTCTAAAATTCCAAAATATTATGATAGTAAAATGTTCTAAAATAAAAGAAATGTTATGATTTTGAGCCGGAACGGTACCGAGACGTTCCAGACGGAATTTAGCCGGAATTTCTGGAACAGACCAGAATTAAAACCGAGAAGAAAACGATGCCGTTTCATCTCAGTTTTTTTAATGGCACGGAATGTTCCGGCTATTCCGACCGGAACGGAACGGAATTAACAAGCCTGCTTATAGTAGCCTCCATAAAGTTATTTGTAAGGATACGGGGCTATATCCCATTATACATATATATATATAAACATGTTAAGGACTATCAGAAAATAAAAAAATGGGATTAAAAATCCAGACACTTGCAATGTTTCCCAACCAAATCGAGAAGCATGAATATCATGGTTAGTTTTCTATTTATGAATAGGTTGATGGCAGCTCTCTCTTTATAAAATGAACTTAGATAGATGGTATTATTTTATAAGCTTGTATATAATTAATGGTGCGAGCGGATCCCTGGAATTGGATACCCACCCAACCATTCATTAGATTAGAACAATAATGATTAGCACTATAACTTTTATTTGCTGTGATTAGCCATTATTAATTCTAGACTTTAGAGGATTGATGGGAACAACCCGTGTGGGAGTGGTTGAGCCGTAAAGGCACTTCATTTGGTTAGTCAAGTTGCAACGGTGGTGTTTTGTAGTTGATTTTTTTAAAATGTTTTAAAAAAACACCAGGAAACGATAGATTTATTTCTTTGACGGGTGCCTTTATTCTTTCCAAATAAATAAATTATTGTTTACCTACAACAACTGGTCAACATCCAAACGGATCCTGTTCTAATTTAATAGGTAATTTATGTAATCATATACTACTATCGCTCTCATTTTATATCTAAGTTTTACACCGAGTCATAGTCATTTATATAAAAATAAAATCATTTTGAAAAATACTGGGAAAAATACCAGACTTGCAATATCTTTGAAATTTGCGGAAGGCTTCTTAGAAAACGGCGAGAGACTTAAAATGAACATGTCCATGTTGTAAGCAAAAATTAGGCAGGTGATGACTAACAGGGGCTAATTTCTTATTTATTTTTTTATTCGAGAAAACTCTAATTTTCTAGAGTTTGGATATACCATGTGAAATTCCAGTTATTCCAGATTCTTACAAGGTAAACACGTTCTGACTCGAATCCAAAACTTCAATCCAATTTCTCTCACGCTTTCACCCATTTCTTTCATCATCTCACATCATACAACCTCAACAATGTCCGAAGGCCTAAGTAACCTCGGTCGAGGTTAGACCAGCCTTTTGTTTTGAGGTGGAAGTGAGTCTAACAATTTTAATTACGGAGTAAAGGGGATACTATTTTAATCAAATGACATTGCACAAACTATATATTAATAAGCTGTTCTGCACATCAATAAATACGAGTCAAGGAAAGTCCTAGCTGGCAACTACATCGAGAAGATTGAGAGACGAAATAAATAAATAATTATTTTTGTCATTGGTCTACTAGCTAGGATTATACAAGACAAACAATATGTGATTTGTTGAATCACCTACTCATTAATCATTGTGTTCAGAAACTCGCCTGAAAAACAACACTCCTCAATTTGTTCCCTCAACAATCAAAACCCGCAACTACTTCAACAATCTAGCTTGCGTGTCTGTCTTCTTTCAGACCAAAATGGAGACCGGTTTCTCAGTAAATGAGAAACCAGAGCTTGACCTCTGATGCCGTTTCAATCATGCCGGGCATGCCCTCGATAAAATAATTAACGGGACGAGTAGCGCCACCATCTGCTGCAGGTTACATGAACTGGACAAGGCAGTTGACTGCTTCAAAATGATTGCTCTCTTTGACCTTCTTCTGGAGCTTTGAACCATGTTATTTAAGGTTTAGCCTTCTTTACGTTTTGCAAGATTAACTGTTGGAGTTTGAATTAGGTTGTTTTTTAAAGTGTATTTTATTTAAAAATATATTTTTTTATATCAGCACTTTAAAATATCTAAAAACATAAAAAAAAAAAAATTAATTCTTAAAAGAAAAATATTTTTGAAACATAGTTCTGAAACAAAAATTTGAGATCAAACAACAGCCAGTCAATGGCACTGTATGTTTTTTTCTTCTTGGGCTGCGATGGCAAGCATTAAAATCAGCATGTTCTGGAATTTATTGGCAATTACTACGAGTAAGGAGTGGCACATGGGATATTTTTCTTTTCAATTTACTGGGGATCGGTATTTGGAATTCAAATCTTGGCCTTAGCAAATCTTCATTTCATTTCAAGATCGCAAGGCATCTCTGTTAAGTTCATCAGTTTCCAAAATAAGCGCGCCAGTAAACAAGGAAAAACTCTATCTGGGCCTCGAACATTTTTTTATCAGGCCCCAAAAGCGTGGCTGAACGGCTAAACACGGGAGCTATCTCATGATAGCGAGCTCTAGCCATTTCGATTCGGCTCAGCCCATGACACATGGTCGCTTGCCCTTGGATTCACTCACTGCCAATTTGACGCCGCAAATCTTAACCGGCTCAATAGAGAGATTACTGTGGGGTCCCAGCTTAGCCGAGTTCAAGAGTTGAATAAAATCTTTTTTATTGCTATTTCCCCAGAAAATCAATGAAGCGGGTCTCCTTCACCTCAACCATCCATATCCATTTGAGAAGCAACACATTGAGCGTAGCTACATTAAGAATGCCTTTTTGATTGGGCCTTCAGTGAGGCCTAGTTGGAGAATTTTGGGGAAATAGTTTGTTCTTCCGGGCTTAACAGGCCTTGTTAACATCTGGTCATTTTCCTTGGTGGGGCTCGGCCCATTGTTTTCAACGAAACTGTTTGGGCCAAGAGAGCGACCAAGCCTACCCCGTTGTTTGGTCAAACATGGAGAGTCTCTCCATTCTATGGCCTGTTTGAATTTTGATGCGTCATGCAAGATGAGTGTCTTGGAAACAGGAGTGAAAGAGCAATTAATTTCCCATTTAATATCGGGAGGAAGGTTCGGTACGAATACAGATGGTTGACAGCACCTTGGGCCCTTCGATATTATTAAACTCCAGTGAGACTGGTCTAAAGTAAAAATAATGGAAGACACCGACCCGTGCAAAGAAAATTAGGTGCTTCAGCCAGCAAGTCTTGGCCTGTGATAATGAAGAGACTATTTTTTCCTCTCATCTCAGGTTCAAGTCTTGCCGGCATGCTTGTCACCCCCACAGTTCCTTATATATTCATTAGGTTTGCAGGATGTTCAGTGGGCCCGGGGATTTAGTTGTGGTACGCGCAAGCTGGCCCGTATACCCCGGTTATAAAAAAAAAAAAAATTAGGTGCTCCAACCATTCAACGTGGTCAAATGCTAAAAACTTGAGATTAAAAAAATTAATTCTCCTGTGATCTCAGGTTCGAATCTTATAGTTGTTAATATGATGTTATTGAAGACTTACATAGTCGTTAACTTCATGGTCCGTGCAATTAGTTGAGGTGCACGCAAGCTGACCTGAACACCACGATAATAATAAAAATTAAAAAAAAACAGGTGCTCGAACCCCTTGTTTGTATAGTGATCCCTGGATTTCTCTCTTCATGTTGTAAAATTGGAATATCATTTAAAAAAAAAAACCCAGAAAAACCTCTGCAGAAATGATAGTACTTCTCGGATGAGAGCGTGCTTGAGAAAGCAACTGGTCCAAGTAAATGTGCTTTTCATGCAATTAGTGTGAAATCGAGCCCATACAATGCACTCCCGAGTTTCCTTAATTATCCGTGTCTTATCTGGGTTGAGCCCAAACCTATAGGATCAACAGTAACCACGTAAATCCAATGGTGGCTGCCGGAAAATTCTTAGGGATGCAGCCCCAGTTCTTTTTTTTAGGGGGGATTCTTTCCAGCATATCGAAATGCTGGCATTGAACACATAAATGCTGGTAAAAGATAAATAGTTTTTTTGCTCCTCGCACAGACCAGTGAGATTGATGAATAAGATGTTGGGTTCGTGAAAATGTAAGATACAAGTTTCGCTCCCGTCCCACCTTTCGCTTGTGCACCTAAATGAAGCCACTTCTTTTTGATTGCCGTCCTTTGGAATCTTGATTGGATCGTACATCAAATAGATGATCCAGTTGACTTGCGAAAAAACACGAAATGAAGACGCTGAGGAAAATATAAAAACTATATTTTGTATTGTTATTATTGGAATAAATAAAGGCAGGCGGAGCTCCCAGAAACTCTGCCGTTTAAATTTATAATTATATTTACCAGGACTGCTTATGGATGTCATATGCGAGCGACCTTGTATCTTGTCGAAGAGTAAAAGCTAAGTAATAGATGATGATGATGATGATAACCAAAGTAAATTGCAAATTAATCTCTCTTAGCGTGCAATCTTTTTCAAGGCTTGTAATTATTCTAGAATATATTCATTCATTCAGCCGCAACCTCATGCAATAGGATGGCGATAGGCTGCTGGTAGCAATTCTATTTTCAAAGGTCACGGGTGTCGATCAGATCGTGTCCAAGAAAAGCTGGAAAAATAAAAAATAAAAAAGACAGAAAAGTAGAGTGGACAGTCACGGACCACGTCCTTTCATTTTGTCACTTAAAAGCGATGTTTCCTCGCGAAAGTCAAGGTGATCTTCGCAATATTAAAACTCACAGTCCCAATAAAATTAAAATATTCATACATGACACCATCCATGGGTTCCACTCCTCAAACGTAAGAAGACAAACCAGACGTCCAATATCACATATTAATTAAGTGCCGGCTTACTAGCGCTCCGGTTGTTTTTTAAAATAATATTTTTTTTATTTTTAAAAAATTATTTTTGATATTAAAACATTATTTTTTTTATAAAATATTTGGAAAATACAAAGTAAAACACCTTCTAATCTGTGAACGTGAATGGTGTCCATTACCTTAATAAGAGTTGTTATTTGACCACTAGTTGTTCTCCTGTCTGGATTTTTGTATTTCTGCCACTTACCCCCCGATCCCTCCTTCTTTCGGTTGTCGTTAGTCCTCGGCTGTTTGTACACGGAGCAGCGATATCAGATTATTACAATTTATTTATAAAAAAAATCGCTGATAAAAATAAAAAAATTAAATTACTGTTAAACCATACTACCAAACATCATCTTAAACGATTTCTGATATACTTGGAATACACACGTGCCCCCAGGAGGCCATGGCCCAGATAGGGAGTTGCCGCGTGGAAGACACGAGAGGTCCCCCGTCCAGCTAGCGATACGGAAAGAAAAGTCTTGCCTGAGGTTTCCTTGTCGGGAAAGGTCTTGTTCAGGGAAGTGAATGCACTTGTTTCCCATGGATGACAGAGAAACAGGGCAGTCGGAGCCCGATGAGTGTTAGTGCGTCCTTGACTTTGCTTTTATTACCAGCGAGAAAACCTGGTTTGAACTGGTGCTTTTTTAACGTGAATTAGAGAGATTAAAAAAATATTAACTGAACTTTAATGTCTCTCAATAAATTTCAAACCATTACCGAAATAAATAAATAAATAAAACTATTATGATAATAAAATCACTAATGTTATCGGAAATGTGATATCTTGAGCTTGTTTTTAAAAAATAGATAGTTAGATTTATATATCTTATTATATTCTTCAATTCGTATTAGTTTTCAAACCCAACAAATTGACAACTGGAATTTTCATCTCCTTTTTTAGAATTTTTATTTCAAATTTAATAACAGAGATAAATTTTAAATTATAACACTTATTTGAAAAAATTGAAAACCGATAAACTGAACTAAAATATTTTGATTCATATAACTTGATACATAACAAATTTGGTTCATTTTAGTATTTTGAGCCGAATAAATCCCAAATCAACTAGAGCAAGTTATGCTAATGTTTTCACGGCGCATGATGTGATGGTAAAAAATTTACAGTCTGTACAATATATTTTAAATTCGACTCAGGTATATATTTTTAAAAAAAATATAAAACAATCGAGTTATTACTCATGTGCTTTTTATGATTGAGTTTTCTCTCATCCGAACAAAAAGTATCTGCTAACCCTTCAATTTTCAATTTTTAAAGAAGTTTTGATAAGCTTTTTAGTGAATTATTTTAAATTTAGTCCGGATAAAGCGAACTTTTTAATTATTATGTCAACGCCTTCACGTTTTCCCAATATATGAACGAGAAGTCCGAGAGTGATACGCCTAGACCACGACCTCCATGCCCTACCTTCCCCGGGTGCGGGCTCAAAATTTGCATCTCTCCTGGACCCTATATTGACCTGTCAACCCGAGCCAAGGCCCATGATCCTATGAAACCCGTTTGCTGTGATATTTAACGGTAAAAAAGTTGCCCTCGGCGTAAGCCGGGTTTTCTTAAAATATATTTTTAATATGCTACTATTTTTTAAATATTCTTACAAATAAAAAACACAGCTGCTATTTGACCGCATAGTCTCGCAATCGCATGAGATTCCTACGAAATGAACACGCAGGGAAGTCTGTGCAATATTGTTAGCTCGTTTTCACTCCTCAGCGACAGACGACTCGGATCATTTTTCCGGATCAAATCTCACCGTTCGTTCGATCGATATCATCTTGCCATTCAGCCAATCACTGTGCTGACCGTTGTTGACCACAAGTTTTACAGCGGATGGATATGTGGGGGGCAGGAGAAAGAGGTGGGGGTGGGGCTTGGAAAGGGCGTGTCTTTTGAGGAACGACAGACTGAGATCCAAAGAAATTAATGCAGCTGAGCCACCCCTCCCTCTCACTCCAGTACACTGTTCATTAGTTCTACGTCAATGCCCTTTTCAATTCCTTGTTTTGTGTTGCTGCTTCCAAAAAAAATATTCCTCTGTTATATCTTCTCTTTTTTCAAAAAAAACTCACGTCGTCGCGACTAGCAATGCCAGCAGATACAGTCAGGAGTCGCGTTTTTTTTTTAACCTGTCTTTAATGGCCTGTAGGCTGTAGCTAAGCTGTCCGTGCTTGCTGGACCATGTTTGGTTGTTCTGTTCGTCTTATCTCTTCTTTCTCCCGTACTGTTTTTTTTTAAAAAAACAAATATTAAAATAATATTAACCATGAGTGTGTTTTTTACTTTTTTCTGTTGTGGTGGAAGTAAGGGGGTTATTACATGACAATAATCTTGATGAATGGATCATTTAATTAAAAAATTTATAATTTAAGTTATGATATCAAATTTTGATGAATGAATCATTTAATTGTAAAAATTTATAATTTAAGTTATGATATCATTGTAAATAAAAAAAACTTACCTATGAGATTTTGTTTTTTATTCGTGAATTAATAACTTCAGGGTCACTTTAATTACTAGAATCAAAGTGATATTTTACATTACAAACATGCTTATAGATCTTGTCAATTAATACAGAAAATTGAGATGAAAGAAAATTGAGAGATCTATCTTCTTTTAGTTATGAAAACAGACAATGTTTTTTTATAGTGGATTATATCCCCATTTATATAAGTAGAGAGATAGTTATTTTAACGATTACCTTACAGTAATTTCTCTAAATATACAAATCAAGCTCATTTCTCATAGGCGGACCACACCCAACCTAATAACTAACAAAAGTGTTTGACATGGTGTTTCTAAAAAAATTGAATAAAAAAATAATTTTATTTTAGTGTTTTTAGATTATTTTCTTATGCTAATATCAAAAATAATTTTTAAAAAATAAACAAATATATTTTAATAAAATAAACAATACATGAAAAAACAAACTCAACTGTAATTATACACGTGTTTAAGGAAAACTCGTGTTTAGTGTAAAGACAATACATTTGAAATTGTTTTCCCAGTTTTGCTACTTTATAGTGACAAAGTTGTAATTTTCAATTACCAAGTTTGTTATATATATGTGTGTGCGCGCGCAAAAAAAAAGTTTTTTTTTTGTATTTTTTCTTTTTTCTAATGGCCATTTTTATCATTTCATGCCTAGTCTATTTAGGACAAGAGCCATTTTGGAGAGCTAAATCTTTAAAATAGTTTATTGAATAGTGTATATATGGTTTTTTTGTTAATGTGTTCTCCAATGGTAAAAGTCATTTTGGAGGGTTATTTTTTTATTTTATTTTAAATAAAATTCAATTATTTTGTATATAGTTTAATTATACAATTAATAGAAGTGAATTTTATAATTAAATAATTTCTTTTGAAAAACCCTCAAACAATAAAATTATTATTTTTATTTATATGTAAATAAAAAAAATAAAAAAATGAATTTAATTATAATTAATAATAATTATTAACATAAACTTATAATACAATTAATAGAAGTAGGTTATATAATTAAATAATTACTCTTGAAAAACCCTCCAACAATATTTTTTATATTATTTATATTTAAATTAAAAAAATGAATTTAATTATAATTAATAATAATTATTAACATAACCCCCCCACCCGTCCCCACCCCACCCCACACAAACCCTACCTTCCTTCACATTTCATGCGTCGCCCTCCTCCCTCTCCAGCCCCCCTCCCTCTCCTTATTCTTCCAAGGAATCTACAATCTCCTGCTCAAAACCATAAAGATTCATAATAACTCCAACACAACAAAAGCATTGTTCTCGGCTCTCTTTTGCCTCTCGACAAGTCCCAGGCTGTCCAAAAGCCCGTCCCTTTACGCTCGCCAAAGTTAAATCTTCCTGTTTCTGGTCAAAATGGGTTGATGGATTTTGCGCTTCAGAGGCTGCTTTCAAATGGGTATAGGTTAGGTTTTTGGATATCTTGCCTTTTTCCTTAAGTGGATTCCTTTAATGAATTTTGTACTGGTTTTGATTGATGAGTTTGGAAGTCAAGTGAGTACATTTTAGATGAATAATCTGTGAATGGGTTGTGATTTTGTGGTTTTCATTGTTGATTGTTGTTGTTGTATTTTAATATGTTCTGCAATGCAACGGTATAATTCCTTGAATCCCAAAGGCTCTTTTTCGATTTGGCTCTCCATCTTGCATCTGTGGGGATGCCTTCTCGGCTGAAGAAGAGGCAAGATGCTTCTCCCGTTGGACAGCAGAAATTGAACAAGAACAACCAAAAATTTAAAAATTTAGCTTTGGCTCTCGGGATGCCTCTCCTGCCCTCGCAATTATTTTTCTATTATCTTTGTTTTTCTGTCAATATTTTTTTCTCTGCACATTGTTTTTGAAAAAAATATTTTTTATTCTTTGCACCTTTAATACTTATCACTAGGGTTGTCAATACCGTTTCATTCCGGCCAAAACGTTCCGTGCCATTAAAAAAACCGAGACAAAATAACGTTGTTTTCGTCTTGGTTTTAATTCCGACCCATTCGGAAATACCGGATAAATACCGGTCGGAACGTCTCCGTACAGTTCTGGGTGTGCCGTTTTGGCCTTAAAATCCTCTTTATTTTGATTAACTTGTGGTAGTGTTTTTAATTTTGAGATTATATTTGTTTGACTTTGTGTTGTATTGTATAATTTAAAATTAATTTATCTTAAATTTTAATTATGCTTGTTAAATTAATATTTTAATTTTTTCATATATATATTTATATAATTAATTATATATGAACAATACAATTCCGAAACGGCACACCAAAATACTCCAAAATCAAAACATTCCGTACTAATAGAAAAACCAGAACAGTGACAAGAACGGTATTAAAAACCTTACTTATCACTGTACATTTGGTTTGTTTATAGCATCTTATACTCGTATCTTTATTTTTTTTGTAACATGTGTTATTCACTACACTTTCTTAAAAAAAACAAAAAACAAAAAACCATTGCACAAAAACCAATCAAAAGATGTTTCACCATAGAAAGAAAAAAACACTGTTCTGTTTCTCCACTATGTTTAACACCAGCTTTGGATTTTACATGTGTTTTTAATGACATGTGTGATTTTTATAATTTTTAATGTACGAGTAAGCATTAATTTCTTGACTCGTAATTATATTTTTACCAATATTAAAAAATATCAATAACACCTATATATTAATTATTTTACATGAAAAAAATATATTCAACCTACATCTAAGCGAGTTGAACAGACACGTTATTTTTTACATTTACTGTCACAAATAATGTTTCTACTCAATTAAATGCACGCATAGATTTTTTAATTTACTATTAGCTTTTTTAAATAAAACAAACAAATGCATTTGAGTAGGTTGCTTTTTTGTTTTTACATAGAAAAAAATACATTTAATAAGGAAAACACGGGTCAAATAATTCTTATTTGACTAATTCGAGTTTGATTAGAAATATAATGTTTTTTTAACTCCATAAATATTTTCAACTTAATTTTATATATTTTTAATACACATTCAAATATAAAATAATTTCTGTAGTTTTTTTATTATTATGCAAGGTAACTTTGTTTATTTTACATGCACCGCATTATATTTAAAAAAACGAGCTACTAAAAATTGTATAATTCACATAAAAGTAGTTTTATATTTTTATTGTTATTTTTTTTTTAAAAATGGTAGAAGGAAGGAAATACTGTGAGGGACGCAATTTATCTCAATCCCAAGACATCTCCTTACACCAAAAAAACGTGTAAATCACGTACACGCGAGCACGCTTTCTTCAATGTAGGTGAATAAGATTTATTCCAAAAACAAAATCAAGTGGTCTCCGGCTAAAGTTGGACCCTGATCTCATGTGGAGACAGTGATGATGACCGCATTGATGATAATCACCTTCCCCATCGTATCAATATCACGTTTTTTTAAATTTTAAATTAATGTAATTATCCAGTATAACTTAAATGCATTTTGATTTTAAAATTAACAATTATATAAGATTTTAATAGCAATTTATTATAAATTATAAGACTCAAATAAGAGACTACAAGTAGAATAAAAATTGTAATTTTAATTTCTCACCACTATATCACCTACTAAATAATTAATATAACAATATTTTGCTGGTCACTAAAATTGTAGGCCTTTTAATCACATACTATGGCATATTGAATGTGTAAATTCTTTATTTTTTTAAACTAGCTATTAACATTTAATTTTAAAAAAATCACTGGATCAAGCTGTATTTCTTAAACTATATTAAATCTTTTTATGTTTATACTTGCAATACAATTATTTACGAGCATGTGCAATAAATTGTAAGCACAATTGTACATCAATGTTTACGAGGATGTTTTTGCTGTTGCTGTTCTTACATATTTTTCATGAATTAATTATTATTCTAGCTTTATAGACACGTGGAATATACAAATAATTTATTCATTTTATTCACTACTTTTTTCTTTTCATTATAACGAGTTTTTGCTTGCAAAAGATCTAGTAATAAGAAGAATTGTTCTCGTCCATTAAACAAACCGAAAAGAAATTGAGAGCGATGCTCTAAAAAAAAAACCCAGTGCTTCGTTCTACTGAGTTTATATTGAATTTTATTTCAATTATCTTTATTTTTTATTAAAAAACAATATTATTGATAACAAAAAAAATTATTTCATCAAAACAAAAAATAAATATAAATAAAGAATGGAATCTTCAATTAAAAAATATATTCTATCTTTCAAAACTTAAATATCTGAATTCTTATAAATATTTATTTGAATTGTTCTATAATTAAATAAAAATTAACTTAAAAAATACGGCGTAAAATCTAAGTAGAATTCGGTATTACAATGCTGAGGGTGCGCGTGTACACCTACCAAGGCATCTCCTCTTCACACACTAGTATAATATTCTAATCAGTTGTTGATTTGTATATTTACATTGCTCACCGAGCCCAATACCTAACAAGAAAATGCCAATTGCATCTTCCAAACTTTGCGAAACCCTAAAAATAGCTACTGCAGTCGACGCCATTCTCCCTCCAACCCTCCTTCTCTCACTGCTGGGTCGCTCTCCTCCCTCCTGGTTATTGTCCACAGGGAACCCACGTTGTCTCTGGTGGTGTTGGTTCTAGATGTACAGAGCCATGGAACAGTTGACCAACCCCATGATTTCCCACCTGTTCCATTTATTTATTTCCTCATTTACCTTTTCATTTTTATGGATTCTAATACACTGTCCATATTTTACAAAATTGTTTTCTATTTTTCTCTTGTTACACTGTGAAGCAACCGTATGGTACAGCCTTCTTGACTAATGCGCAAGAGCTTTTCAAGCTTTTGAATTAAGCTTATATCAATTGCGATCATCCCGGCCTTTCCCTGTTACTGAGAACCTGGCTGGTAATTACTGTTTTTGTGCCCCCCTTTTCTTCTGGGATCGGAGTAAACACTCAGCAGTGCACCCCGAGAACAATTTGCGTTTGTTTTGACGATAATCTTGTTTTTTTGGCTCAAGATTTGCTCTCGACAAGGTAACCCCAAGCAATATAACGGAGAAAAACGATAAAAAGAAATTCACAAATCAAAAAAGCATGCCAAGAGGGGTGATACAGCCTACAGGAGCTTTAAAAGGAGAAGAGCTATTTGAAGAAGTGGGGTTTGAGGGAGAGTTCTCAATTCCCTCCATTTATTAGCCATGCACATTCACATGTTGACGTGGGCCATCTTCTTCGCCAGTGCTTTCCATAAATACATCAAAAAAACTTGTACGAGTGCAAAAGCAAATACAAAGCAAATTATCAAAGAAAAATTACTAATTAGCAATTAATATCAATAATAAACTGCTAATCAATATTGATAATTAAATATTATTTTATTAACTACAATAAGATAAGGCACAGTCGGGTGTCTCTGTTCAACATTAAAAGGGAAGAGAGGTTGGTGGCAATTACAAAAGTGTAACCAAACATCTGTCTGCTGCACTAGCCTGTAGCACATGATTTGGCCAGGGAAAAAGGCAACGCTACAAACGAGAGAAAAAGTAAAAGGGGAGGTCGCAGGGTAATTATAGGCATGAAAAGAAAACCAGACCCCTATGTCCTCTCTCTCTCTTCCAGTCACAGATCTTTGTTTTTGCTCACAGTGAAAAGCTCTGCCTGAATAAACAAACAAAATAAGAAAACCCCAGAACTTAACCAGGCCAAGCCACATTCATTTCTCTTATTTTTCTCTGTTTCTATTTTTTTTTTGTCTCCCACCTTCCATTCCATGGCCATAGTTTATGAATGATTGAGTGAACAAGACGAATGTTTCCTTTTGTATCGATTCCTCTTCACCACCCAGCACATCATGCTGGTCATTTCCTGAACCTCCACCAATTTTTATGGTGCCTTTTTATCTCCCCAGTTTCTTTGATTAGACTCATGTGAATGATGTCTATGTAATAACCTTTGTTTTGGTTGGTAACGCAGTGGAATGAGAGGTTTTAAAGTAGCTATTTTTTACAAGGCTAATGAGGGAAAGTGAAAAAAGAACAAGTTAAACTGAAGCGATAGCTTTTGTTCCATTTTTGCTCCTTTGTCTTGAATACAGTTTTTTTTGACGTTGGCCTGCTGCATTTTCGCTTAGAAATGAGAAAGCATGGATGGCAACTTCCATATCACCCTCTTCAGGTACTTTTTTTTTTTTTTTCCCCTTTTTTGCTGTGTTATTTGTCAGTGTTTAGCATCTTTACTGGATGCAAGTTTTGATCTTGAGTGTTCAATGTGAAGGTGGTGGCTGTTGCTGTATTTCTGGCTTTGGGGTTTGCTTTTTATGTGTTCTTTGCTCCTTTTGTTGGGAAGAAGTTGTTCCAATATATAGCGATGGGAATCTACACTCCTCTGGTAAGCAAATTCACATGTTCCCGTTTAGTAAGTTTTTTTTTTTTTTAATAATTTTAACCGTGTGCTTTTATTATATCTAGCAAGCTTAATAACCAAGATCTGTTTTTCCTCTGCTCGTTTCTAAACTAATTTGGTTTCCTTCTGTGTGGTTCTGTTATGGAGTTTTTTTAATCTTCAGAACCTTTCGAACATATCAAACATCTGTTTATGTGAACGAGTTGGTTGTCTTCATGTCCCTATGTCTGTTACCTAAAACTATAACAAATGAGCCACAAATTTGATCCACAGATGATTTAATTTGTTGCTTGTTGGAACAATAAGCACTGTCCCATTGATTTCCCTGTGAGTGATGCTATTCTAGCCCTTGCGGGTATTTGTTACAGCATGCTAATAATTGTGGCCTTCCAATTGATGCGGTATGAAGCTAATCCTTGCAAATTCTCTAGTTAGACTAGAATCAGCTTTCTCACTGACCTCTTTCGTTTATGGATTTTCTCATACTGTCAAAATGCCCTCCTCTGGCTGCTCTTTTATACACCCACAATAAATAAATAAATCTGGATTAGTGTGGAACCATTGGTTAATTCTGGAATTCTATCCTTTCATGGTCTTGGGAATCCAGACAGTCAGATCACCTTTGTGTATTTGAGAACATGAATGCTGTGTGTATGTTATAAACTGGTTTATTGCTTTAAAATCTGTCAACTTCATAGGTTGACGATGCTGATAGCAGTTGATTTCCAAAATACCGAATTGAGCAGGATTTGAGTATTACATGCTATGCATTTTCCGGTTACCTAATTCTGTATTTAACAAACAACTTCACTTGCATGATTCATTATACGCTTTAGCTAGAGGTGTTTCTGATTGATTGGATTTTGGATTATAAGCTAATAGGTTGTGATAATGGTATCAATATATTTGTCTGAAATGTTAACCCATGCTTGTCCAATGGATATCCTTGGACTTGGTGATATATTTGAAACATTTTGCATTTTTGCTGTTAGCATGATCTCAAAACGATAATTTGTTTGTCAGAAAAAGAAGTCTAAAATTTCAGTCATGCTACAGTTTTAACTTTCAATTCTGCTAACCATGATATGAGTTGGCCATTTTTATGCATATAATGTGCATCTGTTTAGTCTTGTTTATAAGTGACAACAAATACAGGTCTATGTAAATGAGGCATATTTGTACTTCTCAACCATTGTTTCTTATGCTGGTTTTGTTTAATGTGTAATCTCCTCCAGTTGGAACTTAAATAACATTTCCCTTTTCTTCTCAGATTACCTGTGCTTTTGGCCTATATATTTGGTGTGCAGCTGCTGATCCGGCAGACCCTGGAGTTTTTAGATCTAAAAAGTATCTCAAGATTCCAGACAGTGAAAAGTTTAATCCACAGGAGGACTCAAAACTTGGTGGAGGGTCAACTTCATCGATGCATGATGCAAATGCTTCTACAGTTGGAGGAAAATCTCTGGATAGAGAGGTGGTGGGTGCAGATGCAACTCTGAAAGAGCCAAGTACTCAAATTGAGAAGACATCAGGGAATTCATCATGTTTTCAGTGGCTTTTATTTCCTTGTGCTTTAATCTGTAATTGGTGCAGTTCGAGTGATGAATCTTCTGAGCAACAAATGAGTGAAGATGGCATGTTCTATTGCAGTTTGTGTGAAGTTGAGGTTGGTCAGAGTGCTTGAAGTCAATAATTTTTCACTTATTTTTGAATTGTTCAGTAGAGTTCATAAATATACAATGCCATGGTTGAAACACATAGTTTGGCACCCTCGAGAATTATGATTTTAATAGTGTAGCATTTAGTCACAATTTTTTGGGTTTTTTCTGACATCTGCTTTGTGAAAGAAAACATTTTTATACATTCAACTTGCTCAAAGCTAGAAAGCTAACAGCCATTGCACGCATCTTGAGTTCAATCTAAAGTTCTATTGTACTACTTTTGTGATGACAGTTAATGAAAGTTTCTGCTTTTGAAATTATGATCCTGTGCAGGTTTTCAAGTACAGCAAGCACTGTAGAGTATGTGACAAATGTGTTGATAGTTTTGATCATCATTGCAGGGTATGGGAGGTCTTATTTGTTGGGAATTTCATTTTTATTTTACCATCCTCATGCTCATTTTCTACTGGACTTTTGCAGTGGCTTAACAACTGTGTAGGCAAGAAGAACTACAGACAGTTTTTCACCCTTATGGTTTCTGCTCTCCTCCTGGTAAGCCCACGCTTACACATTCTGCCTTACCTGGAATCTTCAGTGGTCAGTCTGCATCAAATCCCTGGTCTCTAAGGGATTTTCCATATCTTAATTCTTAAAAATTTTCCTTTCTTCCCAATGCAAGTGCTTTTGATCCCATCATCCTGAATCCTGACAGTGTTGCTGCCTACAATTCTGATAATTTGTCCATTCGTGAACACTATTATTTGAAAACAATTTCAGATATATATACACATACATACATAATTTTTTTTATTTTTCCTTGAGTTCACTGGTTGTTCTGCATTATTACTTGGTTTTCATGTTCCGTTGGGATCTGTGGCTTTACTGTTCATGCTCAAATAGTTTCCCGATCATGTCTGAGATTCTTGTCAAACAAGTTTTCACATCCTGAATTTCTACCATGATTCCCACAAACAACATCCCATTACTGAAGATTTCCCAGAGTAAGTCTTTCATTTTCAAGTCATTTTCGATGTAATTGACTATTGACAGGTATATACATGGTTTGTATACCTTGGGCTTGAGATTGCAGCTTATTCTACAATGGTTGACTGGAATCCTTGTACTTATCTGCTGTTTTCTTGAACGGAAGCGATTCGCTGTGGACATCTCTGCCAAGCTGGGGAGCAGTTTCTCTTTGGCCCCCTTTGTTATCGTGGTGGTGAGTGCTTTATTGTTGTTTTGCTCTCAGAATAACCCAGCCTTTTATTGGGTAATCAATTTTTTTTCTTTAATGCTGTTTAAACATTTGTAAACCTGTTAGCTCAAAATGTAGAGAAATTATTTATTGTTATTTGTACTTCCTCATTTCTATGCATTAAACTAAAAGAAAGTGTTTATTCTTGCAGTCAGTGTGCACCATTTTGGCAATGATTGCAACCTTACCTCTTGCCCAGCTTTTCTTCTTTCATATCCTCCTTGTAAAAAAGGTAATGATGTCTACCATTTCTTTCTTCAAAATTGTGCTTACTAGTATTGTTTTATTATTCGAGTA
Organism: Salix brachista; assembly: GCA_009078335.1. Classification (NCBI taxonomy): domain Eukaryota; kingdom Viridiplantae; phylum Streptophyta; class Magnoliopsida; order Malpighiales; family Salicaceae; genus Salix; species Salix brachista. Next base: position 12,461,740 of record CM018581.1, read on the forward strand.
ATATTTAATCTTTATATAGACTTTATTTTATTTATTTATTTACTTGCTATCATAATATCTGGGTAGGCTAGGGCTATCAATTTTTTCTACAACAATATTTTTGTTTTATGCGGGGTTTCATTCCAAGTAGTCATTACTTATTAGCTGTTATCACAAAATTCATGTACATGTCATAGGGAATCAGCACTTATGATTACATTATAGCTCTAAGGGAGCAGGAACAAGAGCTACAGGGCGTTGAAGGTCAGCAGAGTGTTCAAATGTCTCCTGCCAGTTCACTTACTGGATTAAGCAGTGCAAGCTCATTTTCTACTTTTCACCGGGGTGCTTGGTGCACGCCACCTCGTCTTTTTCTGGAAGATCAGGTATATTTTTACTACTCCATTCCTCTGCTGTGCATATTTGTGCAGTTTTGAATCAGTGTATTGTAAGAGGAACAATAACTTTGGTGTTTGCTATTCAGTTGATGAATGACAGTTTTAGTTAATAATGGATTTTACAAGATTTTAATAGCGTGTGTAGCATTTGCACATACAGCCTTTGTACAATGGAAAATATCACGTTAGCTAATAGGCTGAGCACTCACTATATTGTGTTTCATTTTTAAGATTTTATCTGTTGTATTTTCTGAATGCCTTGCACTCACGATGCACATACACTTTTAAAAGCACTCCTAAACTTTTTTATGCTACCACGATTTTTCTTTTTCTTTCAGTTTGATGTTGTTCCTCCAGAGACTGGATCTGTCAGCTCATCAGGAAAGAAATATATGAGAGAGCCAATCAAGAAAAAGAACCCTGCGACAGTTAAGATCAGTCCTTGGACATTGGCCAGATTAAACGCCGAAGAAGTTTCGAGAGCTGCAGCAGAGGCAAGGAAAAGGTCCAAAATCCTGCAGCCTGTGACAAGACGGGAACCCAATTTTGGGCAAGACACAGATAGCAGCTTTGGCAGCAGTGGCCATCAGATGGTCTCAAGGATTGACAATAATAGAAGGAGAGCTAGTAAACGAATACGCTTTCCAGCTGACCTACCCATGGAGTCTGTAACTAAGACTTCAGGTATAACTCCTGAGAAGGGTTTCGCTGAGCCATCTACAAGCTTGGCTCCTCTTCAGCTTGAGGCTCGTAGTGCTTTCCACACCAGCCGAGCAATGTCAAACTCAGCTGGGGTTGTTGCTTCTTCTCCTGAGAGCAGTTTAGACTCCCCAGATATCCATCCTTTCCGGGTTTCCTCATCAGGAGCTGAAGAGTCGAGATGTCTCACAGGTCTATCAGCAGCTGGTGCTGTTTCTCACAATGCATTCCCACTTTCAAGGTCTGCTAGTGATGGGTATGAAGCTTCTGGTGGAGAAGATAGTGACAGGGTTCCTTCCAGGATTGCTCAAAGGTCAGAAAACTGGGGTAACCTTCTCTACCGTGCTTATCAGGATGAGACTGTCTATAGAATGAAAGCGTCATCTTCATCAAGCCAGGCTAACAATAGAGAACTTTGACGATGTTACTCTTCTATGAAGTTTGGTTCCTTTTGATTTATGTGGGGAAAAGTTCAACATTCTTTCATTTTTGGGCCAACTACTTCAAGAACTGGCCACTTCACCTATTGATTTTGTATTTGACTTTGGATTATGGAATCAAGGACCTCGCCAGAAGACGACACTGCTGTAATAAAGGTGGTCGAGCTCGGGTTCCTCTGAGCCGCAAAAAAGCTTTTTGCATGCACTCTCATTGCAACCGTGGATCTCTAGCTGTTGCATTTGGTACAAAATATCTGATCATGTGTTGTTTATAATGCCTGAATTGTATTCTCTTTGGAGGTTTGATGGAAATGGACTCTCAAGGATGGTTTCTATTGTAGATTTTACTTAACATCCACAAAGAGTATTGTTTCTCTGGGTTCTGTCAGTGGAAACAACAGAGGACAGCTCGGGGAAGCTACAAAGAATTTTCTTTAAAAAAAAACGCTAAAGATCCCTGAGGCATTATACTCTAATCCCTTTTCATTTCAGTTTCTTTAATGCTGGTATGATGTTTTTGTTGAACTCGAGTTGGTTCAGGTGGAACCCAGAAATCACCAATAAATTATACAAATCGCGGGCAGTTCATTGTACTTTCTTGAACTGTTCACTCAGGAATACTGTGGATTAGAATAATTATTTTAAAATGTTTTAATTTAATATTTGATTATTTTTTTTATAATCAGATATTTTTAAGCTCACGTTAACATGCAATTGCATGTATTTTTAGAGGAAAATAAAAGAGAAAAGGGGAGTAAAATATATAGCGTGATAGGATTTTGTTTGGCCTTTATTGTTTTTTATTTATTATACTACTGGTTCTTTAAGTTTTTACTGAATTTTATTTAGTTTTTAGTAATTTAAGAGGAGAGAGGCTTGTTGGGTTTCGGTGTAGAGAGGGAAGTCAATCGTTGTTAATCAAAATTGGAATGGAAGGTCCAAACATGTGGACCGGGTTGGAAGGCCCACATACATGTGGTGGGTTAGAAGGCCCACATGTTTGTGCGTAAGTAAAGCGCAAGCCCACACGGTTAAACTTCTGTTTTTGTTCTATTATATATTTTTTAAATAAAATAAAATTATAAAACAAGTCAGTAAAGTCAATTATTTCTGGATGGTGAGGTAGACAGAAAGAAAGAAGGGAGGATAAAGAGGACAGAGAGAGCCAGGAAGTGGCGGGAGTGGGCGTTTATTTTACGCCGTGCCGTGTTTCTGATTAGACAGAGCAAAGGTCAGCGGCTGCTGTTAATCCCATGCTGGATTTTGGGTTGATCGAGAGGGTGGAAGTGGTGGTGTTTTTGTTTTTTGCTGGATGGAGATGGCGGGTTTGTTCTTTTTTTTTCTTATGAAAAAAACAAGTAAAATTATAAATTATTTTATTTTCGTAATTTAATAAAAATAAATTTCAACACTAAAGTCATGGGAGTTTGGTTTACGAGCTCCAATGTCGAGCGTTTACACAGGAGAAGTGAGGGTTGGGTTCGAACCATCATAATCCAAACCATTTGATCACCAACTTTTTTTTGTTTGAGGTTGTGACCCAAACCCAAAACAAATCAACTAGACTGGCGCAAGCGCACCAGCTGGTTAGGAGACGTTCTGGCGAGCTGGTGTATTTCAAAGACGAAGTTTCTTCGGGCATGGATGGCACTATTTGATGCGATATTTTTAAAATTATACAAGCTGGATGATATTATTGATAATATAAATTTAAAAACATCATGTTTATTCTCGTCATGCAATTTGATAATAATTGTGATTTAAAAAATTATTTTATAATAAATTTAAACTATAGCTTGAAGTATCCAAGCGTCAGTTTAATCCCAAAACCTACCTTGTTTAAGATCTCTGTATTCTAAATAAAATAATTTTTTTTAGAATTTAATAATAAAAAAGATGAAATTAGCAAGAATTCTGTGCAGGAATCAAATACTTTAACGATCATAATTAAACTTTCAGGGTGCAAGGATTGAACACAGTTAACAATCCTCACGCCTGCAATTCTGGCTTGCTACGTGACATGAGTTGCTTAAATAGGACATGATTATCACAATGATAATCAGAATCACAAGGATATGATGAATGGTTGGTTGCCTTTCTTCGATTATTTCCCTTGAACGTCCAGTTTTTTCTTTTTAGATTATTATTTCTACTACTCTGACGTTACGCCCATCCCATCCAATAAAACTGTAGCTCAAAAGGCTCCAATGGTAGCCTAAACATCTGCAACTTCAAAAGAAATATATATATGTCTAGAGCTTGCCAGACCCACATGTAATGTTATTTTGGAAAACTTAACCCACCCCACCATTCTATTCACGCCAATTATCCACCGACTTCTCCTTCGATACCAGAATCCTTCACGATTGTGAATCCCCCGTGAATTCCCTCCAAATCCAACCATCATTTTGCTAAGTTCCCAGGTTTCTATCTCTTTCTGATCCTCTCTTTTCCATGCTCCTCATATTGACTGTTAAAGGGAAATCAAGGTTGCGTGTGTTGCATTGCTAGCCAGATTTTTAACTCAAGATCCAATAGCCTGACACAGACACTGTGTATATATCGAGATCAAGATGGAGGTTTCCAGTTCAGCTTCTCCTAGAATGAGCTTGGATCAGCTACAGAACAAGGGATCTGAAGAGACCCATTTGCAAAATTTTGAGCTTGAATCATCTGATTTTAGTGATAGGCACAACCATCAATTCCATTCAATGAGTGCGTTGGAGATCTTGAGAGAAACAGTGAGGATTCTTCGATGTAATTCATGGTCGTTTATGACGATCGCTGCTTTTCTTATTTGCCCAGTATCTGCCATTCTTTTGTCAAATGTACTGGTTGATCAATCTATTGTCAAGAGATTGAGTGTTAGGCTTTTGTTAGTTGCAAAATCCAGTGGAATCCCATTGCGGCCTTTTATCAAACAGTCGAGTCATCGTTTTTCCGAGATGGCTGTTTCGTCTGCCATGTGCTTCCCATTGTTTATTACCTTGTCTTTGTTATCGAGAGCTGCTGTGGTTTATTCTGTAGATTGCACTTACTCGAAGAAAAATGTCGACGGTTCAAAGTTTTTGGTGATAATGAGTAAAATTTGGAGAAGGGTTGTTTATACGTATTTGTGGTCGAGTATGGTGATTGTTGGCTGCCTCACATTATTCTGTGTTTTTCTTTTAGCTGCTTGCAGTGCATTTTCGGCAATTGGGTTTGGGCAAGAGTTAAATCTATATGCTGCGATGATAGCGGGGCTAGCTTTCTCCGTTGTTTTTGCAAATGCGATTATTATTTGCAATACTGCTGTTGTGGTCTGCGTGCTGGAAGATGTTTCAGGGCTGCAGGCACTGCTCCGGTCCAGAGTTTTAATTAGGGGACAGACTCAGGTGGGTCTTCTGATATTTCTTGGATCAGCAATTGGGATGGCAATGATACAAGGTTTGTTTGAGCATAGGGTGAAGACATTGAGTTATGGAGATGGGTCTTCCAGGATTTGGGAAGGTCCTCTCCTAGTTGTTATGCATTCATTTGTGGCGCTTATTGATTTGATGATGAGTGCAGTTTTCTACTATAGCTGCAGATCTTATAGTATGGAAACCTCGGATGGTGAATGCCAGTCAATTTTAGAAACAGCCACTGTTTCTGCTGAATCTGTGGGTACTCCATGATGTGATCTTGTAAAATGATTATCACTGTAGAGTTTTCTCCAGATAAGGAAGGTAGGACATGTGTGAGAAAATTATGGTCACGTTGGTACTCTCATTTTCTCTCTACTGCTAAAGAACTCTCAAGGGAATTTTTCACTAGCATTAGCATGTAAAGATTTAAGTCTGGTGCTTAACTCAGATGATTATCTAGTTTATTATACAAATGTCACTGGAATGCAAAACATCACTTTTTTGGTATTCCGCACGAGATGAAACAAAATCAGAGCAGGTATGTGAAGTTTGATGGGTACAGCATCTTTGTACAATACTTGGAGAACCTTTGAAAATGATAGCAACCTTTTCTTTACATGTGGTGGAAATTCATTCCTATCTGCCTCTTCCTTTCTTTTTTGAGTTAATTTTTGTCCTTAGCCTATGGTGATCTCATTAATGGAAGGTCAAATTTGTTTTTAGGTATTCAATTTCACTTATCAAACTGTTAATGTTTCATCCAAAGATTTGCTACCTGTTATGGAACGTGAATTGGACTGGATATTTTGAGTTCTGTAAATCAATCTGTTCATTGTATTGGATGGAGTTTGCCAGTCATATGTTCTTTTCCTCATAAGTTTGAAATATTGAAAGTGCCTGATGGACCAAATGAAATTGATTATTCACCTGTGTCGGTTTGGGGTTGCAGTAAATTCACTGGATATTATTTTGCTCAGAATTAATTTTGATTTCTTTTGACATTTTGATACGTGTCCAAGCTGCTGAGGAAGTGTATAATTTCATATATTCTCTTATCATTGTAGCATTGATGTGAGCAGTTAGTGATATATTAATTCCGTGTCCTGATTCTTTCACTTTCAAGTCCTTTTGTAGCTATTGTTACTCTTGTTGGTTGCTAGAAAATTCAGGGGAAGGATTTCGAAGTATACTTCTGAGGTTTTCTTTTATAATAATGGAATATCTTATCATCTTGAGATGCATGTTTGAAAGCAAATCATCATTTAAACAGAAAATCACCAAGTTTATGTTCTTGTCAGAAACACATCTTCAATTTGAAAGCGCCATTCTACGCAGTCATGAGTAGCCTTATGGGATTCATTTATTATTCATGTAGTTTCGGTGCCTCGTTCACCAGAACTTTGAGAATTGCTCTTTATGCTGTGAACATCACCAAAATTTCATCCAGCTGGAAGCAAGATGATTGAATTCAATAGGTCCCATTTCTTCTCGAATATCATTCACCATAACATTATTATTAGTATTAAAGTTATTTTGTTCTTGTTGAACATAATCTGTTGCTCGTGCTGCATGAGGAATTTGCTGAACATGTGGTTCTTTAACTCTATATCCTCGCTTTCAACATTAAAGGAAGTCCACTTGAGTGTCACCGTCCCAAATTCTTATATTCCCTTTAGATGATTTGTTGTTGTGTCAGCTCTAAGAATCAAGTCTTTACTTCCTGGAATTTCACTGTCATTGTTGCACAATTTCACAGGTATTTCAGTGCTTGACCCTTCAGGGTCACTTTGGATGCCAATGCTTTGAGTATTCACCTTTCCTAGATTTTTCTTCCCTGAAAACTAACGAAATAAGTGAAACAAGTTGATTTCTTGCATCTAGATAGTTTATATACCAAAAGAAAGGAAAATATACAATTTAGCTGGTAGCAAACTTTGATCTTAAATGTTGTAAGCCATACCCTCAAAGATTGATTTGTTCTTGTTGAAGACAGGTTGATGCTTCTCCTTGTTGCCTGATAGTTTGTTGAAGTTCTCGAGAATTCACGGTAATGCTAGAAGGTCCTGGATCAGATAGTGCATGGTGCTTTTATTCATCTGTTTATTGAACACCACCTTTGTCATTCTTAGTTTCCTGCCAGGCTTTTAGTGACATGGAAGTCTAGCAGAGCACAGCCATCGTAGATTCTTACAATCTTCAGTTCCTTCGATGCAGCATTGCTGCATCCACTGTTTTCATCTGCTTGGGATATACAGGGGAGAAAGGGATTTTTGGCTCTGGTATTTGAACTCTTTATACTCCATATCCCCTTCGATGCAGCATTGCTGCATCCAATGTTTTTATCTGCTTGGGAGTTTACTGGGGAGAAAGGGATTTCTGGCTCTGGTATTTGACCTCTTTCTACTCCATATCCCCTCTCAACATGTGTGTTCATCGTTCCAGGATCCACCGGAAGGGTCGAGTAAATCAGATGAACAGTTGTCTGATGCTTTGATTTGCTCTTCTTTCCTGCAAAATATGAAGATTTACTAGAGCTTAGGAAAGGAAGACAATTAAAATGATTTAAGAAAGAAAGAAAGCAAATCACAATTTATACAGCAGCAGAATGGAAAACAGCAAAATGGCATCTATGCGGCCGCATAAAAAAATTGATTAGCATACTCCCTTTATATAAACGAAAAAAGAAAGTAGATTATCCTTAAAAAAATATCTGTATGATACTGATAAATAAAGCAGAAACCTACTGTGAAATCTGGTTCCGAAGAGTGTTGGATTTTGTGAAAGATTGGAATCCCTTCTCTAAGAGCTGATCAAACGCGGTTTGGTTCTAGTCCAGCAGCATGAGAAACCTTGCACGACCAGCAGACTAGCTACCCTTGAGTTGACAAAGAAGGAAAGGAAACCCCAATAAGAATAACTTCCCAAATCAGCAGCAGCAGGTATCCCTATTTCAGGTTTATATATCAGCTGTTTAAAGAAACTAGTAGGTGCTGTTCTTGGATTGGATTGAAAAAACTTTGTAACCTCTGCTTTCCTGCTGCAGCTGTGGTTAGGGGCAAGTACTTTTTTTTTTCTGAAAAAAAAGAACTTGAATTATTGAAACCAACTTGGGTAAAGAATTTCTAAGAATATTTCTGGAATTACCCACCAAATATATATCAAGCAATTTGCACGCTAAGTGATGTGGTTGATCATCGGCAAAGATGTTTAAAATTAACCGTTCATCGTTAACCCGAATAATCCGTCTGGTCGGAAGTGATTCGGGTAACCCGAATACCCGACTCGAAAATATCATGCTCTTGCCCGTTGGCGCTCTTAATGCCACCCGCGTAAACCCTTAAAAAACGTGAGTAATTTTAACGTTCGCAGCCGTGCTTTTTAAAACACTAGTATATTTCTTATGTTCTCCGCTTACCCAACTGATCGATCAACTATTTTCTATTTGATAGTAATGTTAATCACTAACAGCCCACTCTATTTCTTCTCTCTCTGCTTTACCTTTTATTTTCTAGGAACATGGGTGCTTGATCGCGCGTTTATTAGAGTTAGTGCAGCCAGACTGTTGGTCGCGCGTTTATTAGAGTTAGTGCAGTTAGAATGTTCGTCAAAATGTCTTAATGAAAAGTTATCTTTGTTTCCAATTTTATTGAAATACAGAAGTGCAGTGAGATTTTTTGCTAATCAAATTAATACCCGGGTCCTCTTTTTGATTGGAATTGTAAATGATGCTGCTGGTTTTATGTGCAAGTTTATATAAGAAGAGTGACTTCTTTCGTAGGTCATTTAATAAGTTTGGCTATATTTTGTAACAGGGATAATGATGGATAGCTACATACAGGAAGAAAAAAACCATAAACTTGAGAAATTTGTTAATGGCCATTTGAAACTACAGCTTGTTCGCGCTATTACTGAATGGTATGCTTTTGTTTTTTTTACTACCAATTGCCTCTTTGTACCATTTTAGCAACTGTGAACCAAAATGATACCAATTCTTCGTAAATTTTTGTCTTGTCTAGTTGCTTTGCAATCTCAGAAATAGTTTCTGCTACTGCTATTAATTAAAATATCAAAGCTTACGACTTTTTAAGTGAGAAAGAACGCGAAAAGAAGCTTAAAAAAGTTGATTATATCTAACATCAAATGCTTAGGACGTTGCTTCTTTGATTTGCTGGATCGAGAGTTGAAAAGTAGAAAGAGAATTATTATCTATGCCATGTTGAATGCTTTTTGAGTGTTTTTCATGCTGTTATTTTGCAGGGACAAGGTTTTTGAGCAACAAAAGATTCTGTATCCTTTTCTTTTTATTATTGTTTCTTTGGAGATTAAATAGTGGGTAGTCAGTACCTCATCCCTCCTTTTCTTATAACCAAAATTTCCTTGTGCATTTGAAGGAGGCCATTGGGCATTGAGTGTCTTTTAACTGATTCACAACTCAATTAGAACGGTGGCCAACCTTGGCTCCGAATTGTACATGCAAGCTGATGTGTGCAAGTGCTTGTTGCCTCGAGTATTCTAGTACCTTCCAGTAGCTGTATCGATCTGTTCCTTCTCTGAAATCCATGTATTATTTACATATCAGGTCAGATACCCAGCGCATGTTTGTGGATTTTGGACTTGGATTCCATGTGGAGTTTACCTGGTCTGAAGCTTTGAACTTCATAGCGCTAAGGGAGGAAAAGAGAGCAAGGTATGCACTTTCTCTTTGGTCAATCAAAGCTCTGTTTAATGTTTTTTCCCCTAGATACAGGTTGCAAGGATAGAAACCTAGGGGGCATTTGTTTTTGCATAAATTTTTTTATAGGAAAATGGTCAACGTACAATATTTTAAAGGCGATCTAGAAACTTAGAAAATCATTTTAGCTCAAAAAGTCTAAAATATGTCATGAACTCAAGATTCCTAACTTCCACCATCATCCAACTATTTCAAACGCCACCCCATCAATGGCATCCCAGAACACCACCGTCATGATTTGACGACCCCCACCACCTTACTGGCATCATCATTCCGCCACAACTTTGTCACCATCTTCCTGCCAAGATTCCATTACCATCAAATATTTCATAGATGTAAAAATATTTTATGTAAAACAAACACCCCTAAATAACAAGACACCTTGCTGTGGTAGGGCTGAGAAGATATTATCGCCATGTGCTATCTAGAATTAGTTATTTTTATGACGAACCTCATTAATTTTATGACGAACCTCATTAATTTGTCATTACATATTCAGTCCATAGGGCTACCCAAAAAAAAGCTTCTTGTACAAGCTCTCTGGATTCCATTACGATAACTAAGAGATAACATGGATTAAATCCAGCGTTAGTAGCATATATTGAGACCTCAAAGTGCCTCCGAGGCATAAGTTGGTGGTGCTTGCCAGGTTATTCTTCTCTTTGAACATTTTGCTTGGCCACGGCTACAACTTATTGGCCTTAATTATGATGACCCCTAGGCGGGGATGCTGGAACAGGGCTATGTTTTATTGTGATCTAATCATGCAAGATCAATAATGGAATGAGACTATCAGATCTTAAAAGCTCTTGATAATACGGAAGGGGATGGCAACAGGTTCGGCAATTACACGAACTGCTCTGGCATCTTCGCTTCACCTCCTTGTCGGCGCGTCTGTGTCTCTGTATCATCACTTATTCTATTTTCAAGTAGCGGGAATATTAAGGGTGTTCTGTATTCACTCTCTATGGGAAGTGTGTTCTGTCCAAACCTCAATGATTCCCTGAATTGCATTCTGCAGACAAGTACACTTGCCTAATCGCAGGAATTAAAGCCAGGATCAACTTGGTAAGGATGTTGTTGTGATGGTTCATTTTGCTCATTGTTCTTTGTTGGTTAAGAAAAAAAATCCACTCCACTTTCTTTTAAAACATCTTAATGCCTCTAGGAACTACATTCAGTCGGTCTTTTTTTCATTATTATTTTTTAACATGAATATTTAGACCGGTTTTTATGTACTTCAATTATTCTCAAGAATTCTAAAATTAATAATCATACAAGTATTTAATAATCATTATATTAACAACTACATTACTTTATAAAATATTATAACAATCCTTTTAGTCTCAATTTTGATACTTTTCATCTTTTTTATTAACATGATATTGTGCTTCAACTAATCAAACATTAACTTTTTCATGTTTTTTTTTTTTTGATAATTGGGATGTCTTTACCAGTTTATATGCATTACAATTAATTCCTGGATCCACTGAATATTCTGCAAGCTTAATAAGCATGTAAGGTACTATGTAAGGTACTATGAGTATGACAGACATATCTGATAAGACTTAAAGTTTTGAATTGAGAAAGTGAGAAAAAAGAGAGACTTTTCTTGACCAGGCCAATACCTGCTTGCACTTTTTCATCTTTATTAAGCAGACAAGTTGCTGTCCTTTTGTTGACTTGTGAACCAAGGTGGGGGCATAAACGTTACATTAACTATACAATTGAAATGACTTGTGAACCGAGGGCTTTTCTTGGGGTGTGAGTTTTAACCATACGTGTCCATGCTGGAAGCACGTGATGATATGTTTTCTAGCATTTCTTGATAATGTTTTGGGGTTAGAGAACTGATTATATCATTGGTTGCATTCAGGTTTGTGAGGGATTCGGGAGTTACTCCAACTGCCGGCAGATTAATCTTCACCAGAGCGTGTTTTTTAATATTGACGATTCCAAACTGTACGGCCCACCACTCTCCCATCATCTTCCATAATTTTTCAGAGGATGATTGGAAAGTGATGTCCAAGAAAGTGGAGAACAAGATTCGTATTCAGAGGGGATGAGTTTGACCTCGACGCTTCTCTCTCTTATTTTTCACTTCTGCAAGTTGTCCATTCTCTAGTGCTGCTGATTTGACTTTTATCTGCTAACATTTATTTACCAGCAGGAATATATAATTCATTGTTATTTTCACTGTTACCTCCATCATCTTCACGGTCATTATTGTTATCAAAATATCATTTTTTTTAATATATGATGAAGACTAATAATAAAATTTAATTTTAGAAAAATATCTTCTTAATATTCATGGGTCTGGGTTTTAAAATATTGTTTAAGAAAAACATTTTTAGCAAAGCAAAACCTGTAAACTTGCTAGCACCCTAAATTTAAAAACACATCTTTTTTCTCACATATAATGTCATAAATTTAGCTAGTTAATGTCATAGATTCAATTCTTAATACAAGTCTAATACAAATATTTTTAGATTGATGCCACCTGAAACAGGGTTTGTTTGTTAGGCTAGAGAGCAGTGAGAGAGAAGATGTCTCAACCTGAAAAGAAGCAACTCTGGGATTAGACAGCACGTTAGAGATGAATCCCTTCGTAGCCATCACCAGACAGCCGATGCCAGCCGTTTATTTCATGCATGGGGCATCGTTTGGTTCAGGGATGATTCAACCCGTCAGCTCACTCACAGTGCGGCACAGTGTAAAGAAAGAAGCGCATCGCTATCGTTTTAAGAACTTTGATTGGACTGAACTGACGGGATGGGACCAATAAATGCAAGAAAATTACATCCTGCTGTTTTCACTACTGTTTGTATTATTAATACTCTCTCCGGCCGGCCGTGGCCGTGCATGTGATTTAACCGGCCATTGTATGTGTGTCTTGTGCTTGTGCTGCAGCAGAGCTGAATTCGAGGTTTTTCTATCGCCGACAAAAGGAATCAATCCAAGGCTGCTACTTCAGAGATACCAAGGACATGCTCTTCTTTTCCTTTTCTTTTATCGATATATGACAACTCTTTATTTTCTCCAGCAAATCATATATTGCAGGCGGTCTCACCACCCTTTATCAGGCCAGCTTTCCGGTGATCAGAAGATAAATTGCACTGTCAGGAGTTCTGCTTAATGTATACAGGATTCTCACCCCCAAGGATTATGGTTTATTAATCATAATAAACTCCCGCAATTATCTTACTTTTACCTATATTCTCTCTCTCTCGAGAGAGAAGCATGCTATATACTGTATAATAAAAATTATTGCAATACTTTACCAGTGCTTGAGCAGTTGTGTGTGTGTACGAGATCAGGATATTGATGGCAAGCACTATTCATTTAGCTTAACGAGGACGAGAAACTTGCAGCTGTTGAACTATATTTATCAAATAACGAAACAGCTACTATACATGAACTGTTACAGTTCAGCTGATGATCATATATCATACAGTTCTTTTCGTGTAACTTTTTCACACCATTTCTTCCATGAAGGGTATTTTAGTCAAAAAGCTAGATTTTGAGATCTGTAATGCATGTTTCGAGTTTGAGTCAGAACATGTATTTTTTGTAAGAATCTGAAATAATCAAAGTTTTACTCATTCATCTGAGTCCATAAAATATATTTTCTGAGAAGTGGAATTTCATCGAACAAAAGAAGAAGGTATTCCGCAATTCCATACCATGTCTTGGAATTAAGAAGAAGAAGAAGACGTGAATTGAAATCCAGGTTTCGTATGTATCACTTGTAAATATTCTCGGATTGAATAGTTCAATGTTTCATAAATGGTTTTGTGGGAAGATGACATCTTAGCAATTCAAACAAGATTCGAGACTAGACCGGTTGATGAATTCTCAGAATCCCATTTTTTTCAGCTGTTTTTTTCTTCGTATTTATCAATGAAATATTTCAAACTAACACATGCTGCGCAATAAAAATGAACCCATTTTGAATTCATTTTGATATTTTGTATTTTAATATTCTCTTTTAAATCTCTGCAAATTGTATTGGAACAAAATGGAGGAAAGGGAGCGGAAGGATGTAGAAGAAAAAATGAATTTGTGATGTTTGAATTTGAGTCAGAATATATAATTTTTATAAAAAATTAAAATAATTAGAATTTTACTATTTGAAACAGTAAAAAAGAAAGAGGAAAACCTTGTTGCGGAATAAAATTACTATCACCAGCATATAATTTGAGAAAAAAAATGTTTTTTCAAAGATAGAATTGCAAATTTATAAGCTGTATTTGCTTCCAGAAAACAGTTTCTTAGTTTCCATCTCTAACTTTTTTATTTATCACAAAAATGTTTCTCCATAAAAAAAAAAAACTTATTTATTACTTTATATTTTTTTAAATAGAAAACAAAAAACTTATTCAGTGTATCTTAAAAATAATAAAAGAAATGAACCCAAGCATGCCCCTTATTTTATAAATATTATATAAATATATAATTTTTTTTAAGGGAAATATAAAATAAAAAAAATATGAGGTTCAAAAATATAATTTTTGTTTTTAATCAGTAAACATATTTAAAAAAAATATTTGGAAGGCTTTTTAAAAAAAAAATTTCTACACGTTGACAAAACTCTCTCCGGTCACTTTCCCTCGTCACAAAACTCAAAAAATATTATTTTTTTTTTCAAAAAATATGTTTTATTTTCTCTTACTCTCCTCATTTTCATTTCCTGGCTCAAAAAGAAATGTTGGAAAGATAAATTTAAAAGCTTAGGATGATCACGGAACAAGGCTTTCGCCTGATATAAAAAAAATAATATATATATATATATATATTTTAATTGATTAGAGTTTGAGGTAAATATTTGTAATTTAAAAAAATATAAATTTATATATATTTTTTTAATATACTGATATTAAATAAATAATAAAGTTAAAAAAATCAATTTAAAAATTTTCCATACAGTAAATTATTAAAAAAAAAACATTTGATATCACAATCGCAAATACCAAATATTTCGAGGGCGGTCAAGATTTTTTTCTGCTGAGAACGACGGGAAATATCAGGCTCAACTGAAAGAAAGAAAGAAAGAAAACGAAAACAAAAGAGGCACGTGTCAGACTTTGCGTGGGACCATGCATAGCTGATCCCGTAGTGGGGCTAGCCTTTTGCTGAGTTCTGTTATGCGGGGCGTGCAGTCACCCTCCCAAGAGTAGACTCTCTGATGAAAAACAGACGATATTAAATAGATCAATGGCTGGCTGGCTGGCTGGTTCATCATTAGATATTGTTTGTTTGTTTTTACAGTGAGAGACAGAGCCGACGAGACAAAAGGGAAACTCGAAAGACAAGACTCCACTGTCTTTACTTCATGACCCGTATTTTTCTTTCCTTTTTCCCTGTCTCTTGAGCTCTGTATTGTCCCATTCAACCGGGTCTGGGCTGGCTAATCCTGTCTGTCAAACGAGCAGGTTGGTTTTCATGGACCATCACTTCTCTTTCCGGGTCCTACAACTGTCTTTTCCCCGGTGCTTGTTTCTTTTAATTTCTCTGGCGCATAACATAAAAGCTTTACGGGCTGCCTGTCCTTTTTCTTTCTCTGGGCTCCTGATTAGGTGATCATCGTCTCGCGTTTCCTGAAATCTTTTAACCACTTCCATCCATCCAGATGTAGGAAGTAGTGCAAGTTTTATCTTAACGAATATAATCTGCCAATTTAATCAACCTAGATGGTATCATAAGGAAAGATTCTTGCTTCTTCGCGGCAAATATGTAAAAAAAAAAAGAATAGCGCTGTTTGTGCAAAGTTTCTGCCTTTCAGACAACTTCCTGCCAAACAAGAGTACGCGCCATACTTCATCGACAAAGAAATGCACAGCTTTTGGTTTTTTTATTTTTTTTATTTGCGTGAATGCTGGGCCAGTTACAGGTTTTACAATTAACAATAACCATATGAGACCACAACTTTTGGTTTCTTGAATTGCTGAGAGGAGGTTGTTCGTGACATCATGCAAGTTCTAAGCGTTGGCATCTAGCTAGCTCAAGTGATAACTGGGCTGTGCTACATTTGAAACTAGGTACGGATTGTATTTATGCGGGTCATTAATTGAAGAAATAGACAAAAATCAGCAGTAGAACATTAGCTTCTTTACATTTTCACTGAGCTTCGGTAGAGGAGCTGCCTTTGGTGGGGCTGCTCTTGAGATTGTAGAGGCATGCCTCATGGAAGCCATGCATTCTGATCGCTCAAGGTAAAGCCTGCCTCTATATGCAGCCAAGTGAGCATAGTAAGCTGGAGGCACCAAAGAAACTGGCTTGGTGCACCTTACAAATGTGTAGCACAGATTGTAAACCAACTTCTGTAGTTCATCAGAAGTGAATTGGTTCTCATCCCACAGGACATGGTAATGTGTTGGCCTGCTAGTACCTTTCACCCCCCAATGGCTGCATAGATAGAAATCGAATTCCCTTGGATGTGTAATCACAGTGTCCACAACAGTCCCAGGGGATATATTTTCATCAGAAAACTGGTTCTGAGCTGAAGATGGATCAATTTCACTCGGAAATAACCTCGTGTGATGTCTCTTCTGGACTACCGCAAAAGTAATGGGAGGTCTATAACCAGGGAATCTAGAACAAGCTTCTCTAATGGCTTGCAACTCCTCTTTAAGGACCTTGTAAAATTGGGTTTCGCTTACTCCGTCCCTGAAGAATATAATTCTTTTGGGAAGCACATTCAATTCCTGGTAAAAGTCGTCTAGTAATTCTTTTACCATTTCACCAAGGTCCTGGATGATTTCTTGTCGATGTGTTTGCGACCTCATTCTTGAGACATACTTGTTTGCTGCAGGCCAGTTCATGCTACCAACCACAGCAGCAACAGATGGACTGATATCGTCGAGTGGGTGAGGATGAGTCACATCAGCTCCCATGAAGATCACAGGTTCATCGGAATGAAGAAGGCGTGGAATCTGAGAGGGCAACGAATTATACAAAGCAACGGTGCACCCACCAACTTTGGCATTCATCTTGAGAGCCAAATTAGCCAGAAATTGTGAGCTCAACTTGCCAAGATTTGAATACAAGCAACATTGGGTTAGGACACCAACACTCGTCTCTGCTATTCGCTTCAAATCTGCGTACCCTTTGTGTTTCTTCTCCATTACGCATATAAGCAGCTGGAGATTGTTTGATGCAGCGCTGTGGATCTTCTTAAGTTTTGATTCCAGAAGGGACACGTTATTTAGCACCTGAGTTGGCTCATATTGAGGTTTAATCATTGTGTTCTTGTTAAGGAAGATGCCTAATTGTTCACACCTTTGAGATAGCTGGTTTATGAATTTTGGAATGTTGGATTTCTGATCAAGGGTGCCTCCAAAACTTATTAGTGCCCACCTTTGGATTCTAGTTCCTTCAAAGACATGGCTATCCAGCAGGTTCCACTGGCAATCATGGCGAGAAGGAATGAGATCTCTCACATGGCCACCATCACCAAGTCTCAGTTTTGGAGGCTGAAGAATCCTGCCGCTCAATCGTGTCATTTCTCTTGAAATATGGAGTTTGAATTCTCTTCCCTGGCTCCCACTGTTAAGTAAAAGGTATACAAAGTTAGAAACAAATGAGTGAAGAATCTAAAAATAAATAAATACCGAGTGAAAATCTTAGTTTAAATGATCTTTCAAGAGAACTCAAGAAAAACTTTCGCTGGAGCATTCTTTTAGCACTTTTGGAATCACCTTGTTGGGCCAACAGATCCTCGCATGACTCCGTCTATGATGGCTTTTCGTTCTTTTGGTCGTTGGCAGCCCAACTTAAGTATCCTTGCAGTCTGATCATCAGATAGCTTCCCGAGAAACTTTTGGCCTTCACAAATCATACAGAGTTCCATAGGAAGATAACATGGTTTGCTCCTACTAATCTGCAAGCACGGTAAGTTTCTGAATTGTATATCGTAATTGTAGTGATCCTTGAAGTAATTCAGCAACCTCAGATTTTTTCCATCCCTGTCAGCAAACCAAAGATTTTCTGTAGCTTCCTCAGTTAGGCCATAAACCCGATATCTCTGAACAGTTTCCCTGTGGCAAACAAAGATCCTGATGTTCTTTAAGGCCTTCTCCACTTCTTTCCTTTCTTCACCAACCAAACTTCTTGTTTTCCTTTGAGGAAGGTCCCGAAGAAATTCAAGACGCTTTTGCAGGTAGAAAATTACTCCAATACTTTCATGAAAAGCAGTCACAGAGAAATCCACATTGAGAGCTAGCCCTTGTTGAGTTGGCCTAAGACTTTGAAAGAACCCTCTTAATGCAACCGCTCCACCTCCAATTTCTTTAGTTCCTCCCATTGAACTAGAGTACAGTGATCTTCCCACAGGTATACATCTCTCCATTGGACTCTCTCTCAAAACAATATCCAAAGCATGCAGATAATCCTGAGGCAGAGGGATCCAATCATCGCCTTCCTTGCTCAAGTAGCGACTCAATTCCTTTCCATCCAACTTCGAAACAAGCTTGATATTTATTCGAAATATTTTGAGCTGTTGATGCTTCTCTTGCAAGAAATTGATTTCTCCAAAAGGCAGTGATGACTTACTAGCTGGGATTGGGAGGCTAACATAGAACTCAAGCCTATCCTGTTGGAATTCAACAGGACTGTAAAGACTTTGTCGACCATCGTAGGCCGGAAGAGCTCCAGAGAGCAGAGCTGAATTTTCCTTCACCAGTTTTTGCTTGATCATCCGGGCAACTTCCCTGGAAGGATTAGGAGAGATTTCCACGTTGTAATGGAAAATTCGCTGCGAGGAGTCGAATTGAACAAGGAAATGGTTGGCAAGAAGAGTAATAACTGACCCTTCTACACCACCAGAATCCGGTCTCCTTGCAACCACTAGTGATTGTGTGGTGGCACTCGTGACTTTCCTTCCACCACCTTCTCTAAGAGGCCGATTCTTCTGTTGTTGAAGCCCCTCGAAAGCTGTTCACACATGGTGAAAACCACCCGTAAGTCGATGGAACTAAATTCAACCACTTGGGTATGGTTTGGTCTCATACTAGATCATCTAGAAATGGTTAAAAAGATCTAGAGCTACAATAAAATCAAGAACATTATAGCATTTGAGTCCTATTTATTTTAAGTAAAAGAGAAAATCTGTTTGTCAATTAGATTATATATCTTCATTATTCTCCTTTTGTAAGTAACTAGACTCTCCTCATCACTGATGACTCTATACTACTTTATTGTACCCAAAGAGATTAAAATGAAAGAGCTGTCAAAATTTAATAACCTGGTAGTATAAAAGCTCAAAGCAAAACAACACAAGTATTTCTCAAGAGTCCTTGGAAAGAAACAATAAATATAAACTTCCAAAGGACATACATGCATATAATGGTATCACAAGAAGAACAAAAAATAACAGAAAAAAAATTACGAAACAGAAGGTGGTTTCAGATTTGCAATGTTACCTGGTGAAGCTGTAACAGCTGGGCCTCTGGTCTCAGAGGAGGTAGGAGGAGGAGGGGGGTTATTTAGCTTGCATAAAGGTTTCTGCAACTGGGTTTTCGATATAGAGCTATGGTTTTGAGGGAGAGGTGGAGTTAGAGCAAGCTGGAGAGGTATTGGTGGAGGTAGAGGAAGAAGTGCTGGGTAGTAACCCGGGTAGTACTGGTTTTGGTTAAAGAAACCAAATTGATTTGAGTATTGCAGGAGCTGGTGCTGATAGTGATAGTGATATTGATACTGATACTGGTGATAATGATGCTTGTGGGTGTTGGCCCTTCCTCTGAAAGTCTTAGTCTTGGTGGTGCATTTCTTGTTACCACTGGACTCTTCCGTCTCTTCCATGGCTTGTTTGTGACAGAGCGAAACAAAACACGGTGAGAAAAATAGACTTTGCTTCGCTTCTCATGAGAATCAAAAGGAAAGTGAAGACATGGGCTCCGTTCGTAGATATCAATGCTAAAGTGTCTCGGAAGGAGCTGCAGTAATGGCAGAGCGAGAGGGGAGTTTGGGTTTTAGCTGCTGAGGTTCTTTGTGTCTGGTAATGAAGAGGGGTTTAATTAATGTTGCTGAAGTGGTGAAGATCAGAGAAGGGTGTCTGGGCTGGCTTTAAGGAAAGTTAGAAGGGCCCCACTCATAAAATGGGTAAGGATGTTTTGTAGTTATTGCAATCTGTGTGTGTACAAAGCATATCTTAAGACTAGTAGGGCTACTGATTTTATACCCTTTATGATGCATTGACTAGCAATCACTCTTTTTCCAGAAAACTTTCCTCCCCTGTTTTTTATTTTTTTTACCCTCTTCTTTCCTGATTCTGATTTGAAGTCAAATGGGGTGAGGAAAAGCATAGATTTTTTTACCCTCTTCTTTCCTGATTCTGATTTGAAGTCAAATGGGGTGAGGAAAAGCATAGATTTTTTTAGGAGGAAATAATTGTCAGCTGATAGCTATTGGACTTTCATGTACTTTATATTTTACAATTCACTCCTTTTTTTTTATTTTTCCTTATTTTTAGGATTACTGCGGAGTATTCTAGCATCATCTTGCTAATCATCCTCATACACTTACATTAGATGAAATAATTCAGACTGGATTGTGGCCATGTTTCATCTGCTGGGACCTCTTTGCGGACCAAAAAGTGACAGAAGAAGCATAACCAAACCGAGCTGCCAAGTTTACTTGCTAGCTAGTGGCCTATAAGTAAAGGCCTTGTGCAAATTCAAGAAAATTCAATTCCAGGATCTAATTCTTGAAAAAGGATGTGTATATCTACCGACAATCCTCATTACACAACCAAACTAGAGTTGATTTTTCTTCTCGAATGGTGCATGGATCCACCAACAATGCTTTTACGGACACTTTTGCAAAAGCTGCCTGAGATGAGCCCCCATGATTCTAATATCCTTTGACATCGGCGGGCTAATTATGAATGAGAGAATGTTCGATTCTTCCCTCCCCTCTCTTTCCAAGGTAGTGAGCATACATGCATGATGCATAGGCGTGTGAAATCACTCATCCCCCATCTAATGGTGTTTTTGACACCCTGTTTCAAAAAAAAAAAATGAAAAAAAAAATTATTTTTATTTTTCATTTTAAATTAAAAAATTAAATGTTTTTAAATCATTTTCATGTGCTAATATCAAAATGATTTTTAAAAAATAATAAAATATCATTTTGATACATTTTTAAACAAAAATCACTTTAAAAAACAACTACAACCACAACAGGCGTGGGAAATCACTCACCCCCTACCAATGGGTGTTTGACACTGTATTTCAAAAACGGTTTTGAAAAAAATTTAAAAAAAAATTATTTTTGTTTTCACTTTAAATTAAAAAAATTAGAGTGTTTTTAGATCATTTTCACGTACTAATATCAGAAATGATTTTTTTATTTTCTTGAAGTGTTTTTTATAAAAAAATCATTTTGATGCATTTATGAATGAAAATCACTTTAAAAAACAAATGCAACCATAATAGACGTGTGGGAAATCACTCATCTCCTACTAATGGATGTTTGACACTACGTTTCAAAAACATTTTTGAAAAAAATTGAAATTTTTTATTTTTATTTTTCATTTTAAATTAAAAAAATTAAATATTTTTAGATTATTTCCATGTGTTGATATAAAAAATATTTTTTTAAAAAAAAAAAACATTTCAATACATTTTTAAATAAAAATTATTTTAAAAAGCAATCACTACATTTGCAAACAAACACCTATTCACCTACACGACACCATAAACAAAAGCTAATTCTATCAGACGGTGAAGATGAGTATCACCGAAACTAAACTCGAATACAAAATACCGATCCAACGCCGTGTTTTGTTTTTTTGTAGCCATGATTTGCTCGCATAGTATTTTTTTTTTTTTTTTTCTTACCCTCGGTCTTCCCTTTGCCTAAACTTTTGTTAACAAGATTAATGATGGTGGGGATGAGATTGGGGGCCATTCATGCACTTGGGAGGGTGGGTCTTCCCTATTTTTTTTAAGGATAAACATTGTTGGAATGTGGTGATGGGACAATATCATTAGTGTGGAGCCTAGGATAATTCAAACCATATTTTTTATATATATAAATTTGGACCACATTATGCCCACTAGTGTATAGTCTACTGCTCTGTTTTATATAAATCCTTCATTCAAGATATTGACAAAAACAGAAGATTGGTCAAACAATCACAGTTTCCAAATTACTATAAGTCAGACATGCGGCGCCATGATATCACTTGCTCAGCCTACAAACTACCTGTCAAGAGGAAAGAAGTTTTACTCACCTCGTTAACTTTGATTTGGGAGTCTGTAATTATCTTCATTGAAATAGACTCCAACAGAGAGAGAGAGAGAGAGAGTCCCAAGCATTTCTTACCATAAAAGTTGTGATGATGGGTTTTTAAAATCTTGTATGGCTTTCATTTTTTCATTTTCTATTATTGAGCTGTGTGGAAAAGACTAATTGTGATTGGTTGTATTTCCCAAAAAAGATGTTCTTACCAAGATGATTTCATTTTTTCAACTCTTGTTAATAAAACTCCATCCTTTTCCTCTAGGCATCATGCCTGCACACCAGTGATTAATGATTCCTAGTCTATCATATTAGCACCATAAATACTTTTTTTTGTTTGACCGTTATATAAGATTAAAGAAAGTGTGCAGGTCTCAATCAGGGGGCTATGGGGAGGATTGGCCTCCTAGGCAGGAGACAAATAAAGAGAGATGGGCATGTAAACCCAACAATATAAATGACTCCACATGGTATAGAAGAACCGATGATGTAAGCTTCGGTAGTTAACACATGGCTCGGACCATTATCAATGCCAAAAGCTCAGGGGTAGAAAGAAGATAAGAGGCAGGCAAGAGAAGCTTTGGATTTTGATTCGGGGACCCGAACATAAAAGCAGGACACGATGTATTCTATCATGCAAAAAATAGCGTAGATCATCACCACTTAGCTCGGATAGCAGCACCAAGTTTTTCCATCCCCTGCTTCGTTTTTTCATCCTCTGCTTCGTTCTGCAGAGACAACTTTTACTAGATGAAAAGCATTGCGAAGGGACATTTCTATGTTATTTGTTAGATTTATCTGCCAAAAGAGCAGTTCAGTGCTAGGAAAAAGATCTGTAGAGTATCGTCCCGGTGAACTTCAAGACCAAATGCCTCGGTTTACACTACCGAATAACCTTCTCCCTCTTTGCATACGGCCTAAAGCTCCTAGATTCAACCCCAGACTTCGGTAAATCTCGAAGAAAATAGAGAGAGTAATGATTTTATACGTAAAAATATGGAAATATAATTTTATGCAGGTACACCCACCAAATCAATCACTTAGCAGGAAAGGACACCCCACATGGGCGGCAAGCAGTGTTGCCTTGAGAGGGACCCCCAAATAAAATAAATCAAATAGGCAAATTAGTCCCTGGGTTACTGTTTTTCATTTTGATCCTTTTAGAATTACTTTTTGTCTCTCGAGCTCTATAATATTCTAACCACCCACACCAAGACATGTATTCATGCACTGCTCACCCACGATGACCATCCGACCAACCATACAATAAGGCTTTATCTCCTAAAAGTCACTCCATAAGGGATCGTCCATGGCATAGAATGAGATACTCTGCCAGTGTTTGACTTTGATATTCGATAGAAATGCATACCGTTCGTGACGCCAACCGTCCTATTAGATGGATGTTTGACAATACATTTAAAAGCATTTTAAAAAGAAATTTAAAAAAATTAATTTTTTTAAATTAATTTTTTTAATATTTTTAAATTATTTTCATTTACTTAATTTTTTTAAATTAATTTTTTTAATTTTTTTAAATTATTTTCATTTACTGGTATAAAAATATTTTTTAAAAAAATATCATTTTAATATATTTTTAAACAAAAAATACTTTAAAAAATAATCTAACTATGCTCTTTAAACAGTGACTCATACCTCAGTATTCTACCACTAGAAGCCTTTGCCACATGTATTACTGTAAAACAAAAACGCACACAAAAATACAAGGGTGATATTTTTAACTGGAAAAATCATGTCGTACAAACGAGTACCGTTCATTTTAGTTCAAGTTCTTTACAATTCTGTTGACACCCAATGTTTCCATCTACTGTGGAAAAGTACTTTGTTCAATAATGGTGTGAATTGAACTACAAGTACAGTTTATGGAGTGAAAAATTATCTCATATGGTTGGTGAATATACTTAGTACCTAATCAATTAGTTACATGCATGTTGCATTAATTTTATGTATTTATATAAAATATATCTATTGTTCATAAAGATTTTTTTATATTTAATATTTAATTAATGAATCTAGAGTGAAGATAAATTACTTAGAATAAAAAAATGTTTTGCACTAAAATTATGAAGTTGCTATTATCATAAATTTTTTATTGCATCAAATCATTATTTCCAAGTATTCCCGGTCAATGTTTACATTAAAACAAAACATTAATTAAAATTATTGAGATCTATGCGTATTATATTTTTTATATATAAAAAAACAAATATAAACTAAGATATGGAGGATATTTGGAACTAATATACAAATATTTATCAGATGACATGTACATTAAAATTACCCGCAAGAGAATCCTATATAAAGAGATCATTAATGTTTATATAAAGATTCATATGTTAGTTGTGTAAATGATCTTTAAACTTAAGATCACTAAATTATCTTATACATGAAGTGTTATATTTTGATCTGACTACATGTTGTCCTAATAAAAAATAACAAACAAGTATATATTAGGTATAGTATGAACTACATGAAGTTATTTGAATAATTATGAGAAGATTCATTACCCTAAAATGAGATTTGAAAATAATTTCAAAATCTTATTCAAACAATTAATTGTTATAATATTGATAACTAACAATATTATATTTGATATTCATATATAAATCAATAAATTATTGAATTAATAATATGTTAAATTATTTGATTATTTAATAATATGTTGTTTGATATCATGATTAATTCCTCAACTTATTAAGGTACCTCATATGTCACATATATAAGAATAATTAGTCAGATATTAAAAATAAAATAATTGATCAAGTGTGATTTGATCGTGAGTATATTTTAAAAACTAAGGACTAAAATGTGATTATTACAAGGTATTAAAATTCAAGATATAGAAACAATCAAGTAAAGACTTGATGAAATAGATTTTTAAAATTAACTTAAAATAATATATGTGATATTATTTAAAAGGTATTTATAGAACTTTTTAGGTTTTCTTATAAATATAATACCATGTTGTTTGTTTTCTTAGAAGAGTAAAGTATGATACAAAAACACTTTACACATAAAAAAAAATAGCATTCAAAGGTATAACAATCCCTTTTCTAAAAGTACCATTAAAGACTAAACTTTTAAATGACTTGAGATTTGTAACATCCAAACTTTGAAATAAATAATTAAAACTAAAAAGAACACTAGATCTTAGGGAAGCCAACATTTACATGCACTGAAAAAAAACTAGGAACAACTGTTTAAAAATAAACATATTTCAGAGTGCTTATTGACAAATGGCAAGCAAAATGTACAGGAGGGGAGTAGGATAAATAAAACACTCACATATGTAGATGAAAATAGCCGTTTGAGACAAGTATTTAGGATGCCTATGCAAGAACATTGAAACGCACAAATACAAGCACGTGCAGACTAGCATCTACAACGCACGTGCATAGAGCATGGTTTTCAAGGACACTCTCTATTGCCC
Source organism: Salix brachista (assembly GCA_009078335.1). Taxonomy (NCBI): domain Eukaryota; kingdom Viridiplantae; phylum Streptophyta; class Magnoliopsida; order Malpighiales; family Salicaceae; genus Salix; species Salix brachista. The sequence continues at coordinate 12,487,062 of CM018581.1, forward strand.
TTGAAATGAAAAGATAAATCAAACATAACAAGATGAAAAGGTAGTTGACAACAGAAACCACCATTACTATTCAGTTCAAGAGCCAACACAACGTAAACACAATCATACCTCACATTCAAACTTCAGCAGATGATATAAGCGGCCTGTTAAGGCTGTCACTGTTTGCAGAGTACTGAACCGGCATCAGAGCTGGGTCCTGATAGGCGGTGACCAATTTATCAAGAAATCCAGACATTGCAGCATCATTTTGATCTTCCTTGTCCTTCTTTATCAATACCTGAAAACACTTATCCAGGTCAAATCTTGGGTGGAAGCAGCAGAAATCATGAGCACAGTTGGGAAAAGGGGATAAAAAGATGAAAGCATAAGAATTAAAATACCCTTAGGCCTGGTGTATTGGAATATCAACATACCTCAGCAGGATAAGCGTTAAAAATTGGAAGGAAGCGTTTCCGGCAGTACTCATTAAACAGAAGCGTGAGAATTGGAAGAGGAACAACCAAGGTTGATGCAAGAGAGAGCTTCTTCAGAGTAAAAATCCCCACTGCAATTGCATGCATTAATACCAGAGAAAATATCACCGCATTGTGTACGATAGGCCAAAATTTCCCCGCAGTTTCATACTTGGGAACATATACATTTATGAACTGCATCATAAACTTGAAGAGTGTCAAATTTATTCCAACTTGTAAAATCTAGCACTAACATAAAAATCTTTAGAGATGAGCAATGCAGAAATACAAACTGTGAAATAGCGTGGCCCCTTCCCAACTTGAAAATCAACAGCCCGGTAAATAACGTGAAGCAAGCACGAAAGAATTAGATTTATGTGTTTTATTTAAATTCATCGATGAAAGGGTATTTTAGTATTTTGCAAGTTAACTGCAAATTTTATCTCTATCTATATAGAATTATAGATTGGTGAAGTAAATGACATCAATTTTTGTTTGAAAATTGAAACACGTGGCTTTTTTAGCTGGGTAAAAGAGCTTCTTCCATAAGCATGAAAAAAGAAATCAGCTGATGTGCTTACATCATGCTGACATCGTCGATGATGACATTCCAAGATATAACCTATGCTGATATATATAAAGGAAATGCCCCTCCAGGTTTTCATATTTAACAATAGAATTGCGTTAAGCATGTATATATGACTGCATCTTGTATATTTACTAATCCTAAGAACATTTTAGAGTTTCCAGACTGTAACGGTCTTTCAGAATGATAAAATTCTGAAACTACATAACAAAACAACCGACCTAATACGATATATTCCGAAGGCAAAATAGTTCATATTATAAAAGGTATGATAAAAAAAAATAAGAAAAGAAAAGAAACCTGGTTACGGAAGATCATGTATGAAAGACAGAGATACACCAGAAGGAAGGGCAGAATGAGTGGAGCTAGGAAGAAATACGTAATACCAAGAAGTCCAAAGAAAAGAATCCTCGGAATGTCCTTGTGGTAAGGAATAGATGGGACTTCAATTTCTTCATCCCTACTTTTAGAACACCACTTTGTTGTTAGATGGCAAATTAGAGGGAATATGCGAGCAAGTTCTGATGTAGTGCTCGTCCATCCGGATGTGACAACATAAGAAATGAAAAAGGATGCCTACAAAAAATAAAATTTTTCACATTATTGTTATTTCTTGCAGTAATTTGTCAATCAGACAATAGCTATCATGAATCTCTTTTGTGGATATTTCAGTCCTCACAGTGAAAGGCCAATAAATTTTGTTTAGTTATCAGTCCTTGAAGAAGTTGTATTCATCCCTCCAGTAGACAAAATGCTCTCAGATTCTCTCCTTTAACTTCAAAGAAATTCATTTGTACTTTGTGTTTTAGTGTCTTTCCAATATTGAGAAGAGGAGTGGAGAGCAATGCAAAATATATTGATAGAAAGAATGAGTATTCAGCAAACATGTTAGGTTTCTCTGCTGCCAAAAACACACACTTCTCTCTCGTAACAAATTGAAAATTTTGTAATGAGATTTCAGTAACACATACTCACCTGAGCTGGAACAGAAACAGCCAGCTCTGAAGGAATATTCTTGGGGTCAAGAATGATGGAAAACTGATTCAATATGGACCCAGAAAATACAGTGGCGAAGAAGACGTTCCATACTGTGAACCAGAGTAATTTGCTACATGCACTCTTTTCTATCCTGCTATGAGAAATGTATCCTTGAATGGAGGAAAGGAACACCATGATCGGGGCCACGGCCTTTAGGAACAACTGAAGAATCAGACTAGGAAGGTATCCTGTAACTATTTGACTGACAAATGTTCTGCAAGTAAGATCACAAATTTAGTATCTTGCTTAGTTGTGGAAGAATAAATCCAGCTATAATGGAGTGATTGTTATGAATCACCTCAATGATAAGCGTAAAAGGAAAACAACTTTTCTAATCTTGCATCGTGCCTTTTCTATTTGTTAGCACATTTCAGATATGTCCTGTGTCAGTTTGGGGAGAACATGCTTTCAAAAGTAAAAGAGATACAACAGAAACGCCTTGAAATACACTTTGAGAAACATGGCATAACATTGCTTCAATCAATTGAAGCATCCAATAAGAGGGTTTGACAATGGCAATAGAGGATCCCTAGAGAAATTACATATGAAAAACTCTGAATTCTTCTTCCATTAACAATGTTCAGCGCACATCCTTGCCATTCATGATCCTGGCCACCCATTGATATCTTATCATATAAACATTCATGAATGGATACTAGAGGAAAATTCCCTAGGATATACTCTAAAATACCAGTGGCCATTCTATGCAGACAGTACCAGCGGACAACTTCAATTCATGGTAGGAAAAAAGTAGATGGCAAGAGAGTCAGAGGTTTTCAAGTAGATGAGGGTTGAAATGTCAAGGATGATATGATGGCTGCACTGATAGTACAAGGACTTGAGATCATTACTTACATGTCTAGAAAGCTTTTCAGGAATGGAAACCAAACTTCCAGCTGAGTAAGGTTGGCAAGACCTTGTACAACCACAACAGGAATAAGGAACAAAATTGTGAGAAGAATACACGCAACTACAACCACAAGCTTAGAAATCCATTTTCGCATAAATGATGATGAGAAAAAAGGCCAATAGACATCTTCAGGTGCGGGAGCTTCTTCTGTGAGCCAATGTGTGGGGTTGATTGATTGTTGCAGGTGGAAAACAGTGGAAGCACCATACCGAGACTTGAAGGATACAAAGGCAGCACGAGTGTCCTTTTACAAGAGAAAGAACTAAATTAATAAGCATGAAACACCACAACACCAAAAGAAGTACAAAAAGAAAATCAAAAGACGTGGAAATCAATAGCATAAATACACACTATGGGTCAGCACAACACCAAAAAAGTTTAAAAAGAAAATCTAAAGAAGCTAAACAGAGCGTGGCAATCAATGGCAAGAATAAACATTATGGGCATCAGCTTGATTTTGAAAAAAGAATAAACAGAGCGTGGCAATCATTGTCATCTTCTATCCGAAGATGATGAATTGATATGAAACATTCCAGTCAGAGTACAATGGCTGCTACCATGAGACTAAGAGTACTTCAGAAAAATCAAAGCACTGCAAGGATTCAGGTTGTTTAGTGCTCTAGAGTTGTGATGAAAATGAATTCCAAAATAAACCATCCAAAAATTTCATAAGAAAGCACATGTATTTGAGTTCGCCTATACTCTAGAGAAAAAAAATGGTGCACTGACACAGAATGTCATCTCCTCTGGGGAAGCGGGTTGAAGGAGAGGGGGTTGGGTTGTTATCTTTCTTTGGGGTGGGGTGGGAGAGGAGAGGAGAGGGCAGGGTTGTCATTTTTATTTCTCCATGAGCTCTAAAACCGACAGAAACATTCAAGGACTGATTCATTCAAATTTGTGCTTTACAATTTTTGACCTAGGTTATTCTTTTGCAATATTCCAATTTCACAAAACTTGATCTCCAACAAATTCTTAACAGGAGAAGAAAATTCAAAATAACTTTCTTACTTGTTTTATTGGAGAAAAAGTCATGTGGACCAACAATATCATCCAAGCATGGCTACCTTTTATTTTGCGAAAAAATAAATTGTTCTGTGATGCTAAAAAAAGTTTGATTCATGAATATCGCTATTTACAAAGATACATGCAAGTGCATTCTGCAACTTGCACATTGTTCAATGTTACTAAATTCGATACTGGTGATGCATACCACATTTTAAAGGATTTCAACACCTTCATGCATATTTAATGGTTATTTGAACTGTTGAATAAGGTATAAATTTGACAATTAAAGAGTGTCAGTGGAAGTAAAATAAAAGTGAAAGGAGCACCACATACTTCTGACAATGATGCCTCAGATTGCTTCAATCTCACATTCTGCTCCAAGTCTTCCAACCTCTTCCTATAATTATCCAAAAGATCGACCTTATGTCCAAACAATCCAATCCGCTTATACTTCTGTTCAGATGGTTCTGCTTGCAAGTGAAGAATCTTCTTGTGCAATTGGTTTGCATCTTTCTTCACAAGGAAATAAATGCAAAGTAATCTAAAGGAGAGCTTAAATATGTAGAAAAAGGGGAAAAGAAAAAAATTGGTGGCAATAGTGAGCAAAGAAAAAGACACTACTTACAATGAGGCTCTGCACTTTGCTGGTTCGACGAAGAACTGTATGTGAAAGATATGTGGTAGGGTGATACTCTGTAAAGAAGCTCTCAACACTGTCACTGACACTGCTTCCAACTGAGACGGGGATACTGTGAACTAAAATGGTGAACTGATCTGCCTGAGGTTTGGATGAATAAAAATATGCAATCCTTTTTGAAGAAATATAGTTATATTCCTACAAAATCAAATACCCGTCAGCAGCTGTTTATGTATCAAGAAATAACTTATTAATACATTTTATTAGTTCGTTGCGAGAGGATTATAACCAATACCCAGCTAAATAATTAACAGTCTCCTCTCCATACGAACAATGAGTTTAGATATACACCAAAATATAAATCTGATTTATCACCTGATCAATGGAAATGGAAAAATTACATTCACAGTACTAGGCAAAAGGATTTAAAGGTGGTCAAATTCTGGTAAGATAAGGATACACGGTAAGATATAACTGTGTAAAATGGGACTTACATAATACAGTAGATAGCATATGAAAATAGTGACAACGTATACAGAAGAGAAGTGAATCCATAACCTGTCAAAATGGCCAAAACACGTGAGTTTCTTTACACAGTAAACACAAACTTACATAATAAAGTAGATAGAAGATGAAAAAAATGACAGTATATACACAGCAGATAAGTGAATCCCGTAACCTGCTAAAAAATGGCCAAAATGTGAGACTTTCTCTACACAGTACACTACCTTGTCATAAGAATATTACACTTCCTAGTATCTTGGATGTGTTACAAGTTGATTCATTTCCAGGCCCTCACCAAAGCATGAATATGTGAAAGTTTAATGTGAAATTGAATTGCCCACTCGGATTTGCTTCAAATTAACTATGTATATGAGTTATATAATAAGTGAATTCTTAATTCTAGATGTAAACTATTTTCCATGATGAATGGAACCCGAAAAAGCTAACACCATTCAGACAAATGAGTAGCATTCTCTAGGCGAATCTGTCATTTGGATGGAAACCCATCATGTCACCTTCCATCCAATTCTCCGTTAAAAACTTGCATGGTATTCATGCGTGATGTAATCAACAACACCTAAAACAAATATGCTTCTGAGCTTCATCAATAAAGAAGGGAGAGGAGCAGATAAAAAAAAACAAAAGATATATAGCTAAAAGCAATAGAAAGAGTTTAAAATTAGCATTCTAAGCATCAAAGCCATTGTATTATTGCTAAAAAAATAAATTAACCAAGTCATGCAACTGAATATAAATGCAAGCAACCTTATCTCGTCTCGTGATGAAGGACAATTTACAGAATTATGAGTTCAGACAAAGGTTGCTACTGCATATGTTCAAAATGACAAATGAAGTTTATAATCGAGTTTTACAACTCGAGGCTAAAATAAAAGCGGATAATGGAGTAAACAGCAGTTATAGCAAATATAACTTCAGAAGCATTTTAAGCCTCGAGAAATTAAAACTATTCACATGGATCCTTTTAGCATTTTAGAATTCTTAAATAAATTGACTGCTCATGTTAAAGCCAAATTTGCAGATCAAACTTACAACTTTGAGCCACTCTTTACATTTGAAATGGTAAATACATCCAGAGAGCTAGTATACAAATCAGCAAAATCAACCTGTTGAAGCTCAGTCCCCGTACAGTTCACTGGGAGAAGAATAAACATTCCTATTATCCCAGTGAATGAAAACACTTTCAAACTGCAGTATTCAGATAAAGCAAGAAAAGATAAGGCTTTGGTTAATGGCAAATAAAACACTTCCCTGAGTAGGGCTAGAATTACCATAAAGTTATCGTTCGCATATACACCACAGCATCCAAGCCTGAAGAAGATAACAGTTCGTCTTCAGATAGCTTCCATGCCTTCGACAACCAACCAGTAGATGGTATTAGCCTTTCAAGATTGAAACGGCTTCTCCGTTTAGAACTCCCTTCCGCGAGCAAGCGAGGTACAAAAACTTCATAATAACTTGGTTGTTTCTTCAGTATAGAATACAGGACCAGGAATAAAACACACAAAGCAGAGTTAATCCCCACTGATGTTAGAATAGCCGAAACGAGCATTTCAGCAGACCAATCTCAAAACCTCGAGAAAGTCGAACGAACCCCTGCACCACAGCAAGAACAACGACAAATATTTAACACCCTGAGAAAATTGCACTCTAATTACAATCAAGACATGATAATCACTCACTTTGTTACTTCAGACTAGTCATGGATTAATGTGACTTAACTACACTGCTCCTCTCACTCCCGGTCGAAGCTAACAACAATTATAATAAAATTCATGTAATGCAAAGCTTAATTAATTTTGATTACTTTCATAAAGTTGACCGAGAAGTAAGAAAATGATGCCAGGGGAAAGAAAACCTAGCCAAGAAAATCCAAAGCAAAAAAAAAATGTCAGCAGAGAAAATGCACACCTCGTGCTGTTTGGATTTTGCTGCAGCAGCAGCAGCTTGTAAGAGAAGCGAAGTGCTCTTCTGAGTAAAGAATTCAAAAACAAATCTAACGTGAGCTGCAATAATAAGTTCGTAAGGGTACAGTAGAGACTTGCAGCAGTAGAATCTGCTACTGTTTTGGAGCTACTGTTCTGAGCAGCCAGACTGTGTATACTGAGATTGCTTGTTTGTTGAGCTTGATCGATGCTTATTTTAGTTTGTTGAGCTTCATTAATTGCCAGTAATACCCCTGCTGATATCATGTTCTTTGCTTGTCAAGACGGCAAGGCAAATGACGAGTGATTGATAAGTTTTGTTTGGTGGTGGGAGACAGGGATGATTTGGGGATTTACTTGGGGAATAGGAGGAACGGCTGGTAGTCAACTTCTTTGAATGAAGCTGCTCTAGGCACTAGCGAGTAAGTAGCATCTACTCCCAGTCGACATACCTTTGACTGTCGGCGTCTACGTACCACGTGTCCTTCATACTCTTTTTACAACGCAAACGACAAAAGGAGTTAATAATAAATATAGTATTTAAAAAATATTTCATTATCTTTACTTTTAAAAATAATATCTTTTATGATATTAGCTGTGCTTCAAACATAGATATTAATTCCGTTCCGTTCTGGCCGGAACGTTCCGTTTCGTTCAACAAACCGAGACAAAACGACGTCGTTTTTGTCTCGGTTTTAATTCCGGTCCGATCCGGAAATTCCGGTCAAATTCCGGCCAGAACGTCTCAGTTCTGTTCCGGGCGTGCCGTTCCGGGTTCTAAATCTATTTTTTTTATTTTTTAAAAATTATTTTTGACATCTATACATCAAAATAATTTAAAAACACCAAAATATGTTAAATAAAAAAGAATTCAAATTTTAATTATGTTTGTTAAATTAATATTTTTTTTCCATATATATATAATTAATTATATATGAACAGTACGACACCGAAACGGCACACCGGAACGTTCCGTTTCGTTCAACAAACCGAGACAAAACGACGTCGTTTTTGTCTCGGTTTTAATTCCGGTCCGATCCGGAAATTCCGGTCAAATTCCGGCCAGAACGCCTCAGTTCTGTTCCGGGCGTGCCGTTCCGGGTTCTAAATCTATTTTTTTTATTTTTTAAAAATTATTTTTGACATCTATACATCAAAATAATTTAAAAACACCAAAAAATGTTAAATTAAAAAGAATTCAAATTTTAATTATGTTTGTTAAATTAATATTTTTTTTCCATATATATATAATTAATTATATATGAACAGTACGACACCGAAACGGCACACCGGAACGCTCCGAAACCGGAACGTTCCGTTCCAATCGAAAAACCGGAACGGTGACCGGAACAGTATTGACAACTTTGGCTTCAAATATAAAATGGAAGACGTGTAATCCACCATCACTTCTAATGAGGGGGGCTTATATCATCAATTTTGGAGATTATGGGATTCCATTTAAAGTCTCATGAGTATTTGAGAGTTTAGTTGCAGTAATTTTTTAAAAAATATATATATTAAAATATTTTAAAAATAAAATAAAATTTGATACCAGTCTATCAAAATTATTTAAAATTATTAAAAAATAATTTGAAGCAAGAAAATAAATAAATGTTTTCAAAATTATTTTTTAAACACAAAAATAAAAATACTACTAGTTTATATATCGTATTTTTTTTCCACATGTATTGGTTTTACTTAAAAATACATGAAAATACTCCTTCATTTTCCTAAGCAATACTCTTATCTCTTCAACAACAAAACAATATAAAAATATAATTTCAAGTTTTTTAATAATAAAATTCAAAAGCTTACAATAAGATTATACAATTTTGATAATCGTATATGTTTTATACTTGAGCTCCAGTTTATAATTTATAATAATGAGGGTTAAAATCCAAGCACTCTTATTTCACACCAGGCCTTGAAACTTAATGGGCGTAAGGCCCAATAAGCTAAAGAGTTTGTCCACGCCACAAGTCATCCCAAAAATCAGCCCATATCCAAATATAAAAAATCGAAAACTGCTTCATCTCCTCTCCACCTCCCCAACACAGCCAGGAAAAGCAGACAGACGCGATCTACTCGCGAACAAGAACAAGCTTGAACTTCTCAGTCACAGGTACGCGCCACTTCTTATAATTTATCTTCCTGAATCATTTCAATCTCTCTTGCTATTCTCTATCTTTTTTTTCATATCCCTGCTGCATCCCTAATTTTGGCACGAAATAGGTTATCTGGAAAAAAATAATTTATTTTCGAGTAATTTTGGATTTTTCTTAGCTTTCAATTCTTCTTATTTTTTACTAAAAACGGAATGGATTTTTAACCTTTTTTCAATTTAAACCTCCCAATTCAAATTTGTTATTATTTTCCATATAGGATGTGAGATTGGGCATACGGCGCGTTTTGGTTTTCTATTTCGTTTTTTTTATAAATAAAATTAATCAGCAACCAACCATGGGCAAAAACTGATGGTGTCTTCTCATAAGCCAGCAGAGAAGCATTAAATTGAACCGCGCGGCGTCTCTCTTCTATTTCTTAATTTGTGGGTAATCCGTCTTGCGGGCACCTACCTCTGCTCCAACTCTCAATTCAGGTTATCGGCGAGCTATTAATTACCCGTAAGTAACAGCAACTTTTTCACGATCTAAACTTCTTCTTCTTATTATTATTATTATTTTCGTCGATAACGAAATTGAATTTGACATATTAACCATGGGCAAATTTGTTATTATTTTCCATATAGGATGTGAGATTAGTTGTAATTGATGACAGTTTTTTTTCTGAGTAGATACTGGCAGTTTAAGTGTGCCTGTAGTTAGTTTATCATATCTAATTAGTACTTGGCTCTGCCTTGTACGATTTGAACTCAGGGCTTTAGTCTTGATCCATTAGGGGTTTTAGTGCTTTGGTTATTATGAATTGAAATCTTAAATTAGTTAATTAATTAAGTTGTTACTTGTCACACAATTGAGGGGAGTTAGGGTTTGATTGAAGTCTGTATTCGAGTCTCGTTTGTCATGGACATATAGTGCACAATTTGAGGTTTCGTTTATGATTAATGGATAAACAGGGTGGAGGGACGAAAAAATGCTAGGAAGTGATTAAGCTCCTCTTTTTGATTGCTCTATTTTAACAGCCAAAGTAAATTACATGTTTAGAAGAAATTTGCTGTGCATCCAAGGCTGTTAAAAAGTAACTGCTTAAACTTTTATTATTTAATCTTTGTGATAGTTATGTGCTATCACAAAAAAAAAATCTATTAATATCTCTAATGATAAACTAAATGTCTCTCTCACACACAAACTAATTAAAATTTTCTATTAATATTTATTACGATAACATTAATTTGATACTTTCCAAAATAACAAATGTTAATAACTTATATCCAGGAATATTTTACAAATCAATGTTTATATAAAATATTTTTCAAATCAGCTCAGCTTATAGCCCTTCTTAAAAGAAGGCCTTAATCATGCTCAAAATATAAAAGAAAAGGCAATGCTTTGTTAAGATTTACTAAGAATTACAAATAGATGTAAGAAGGAGAAATAAGAGAGATGGAAATAAAAAGAGGTTGTAGGTCAAGCTTATCTCAACCTACACCATGGTTTATATATATGTTTACATGTGAGAAAGAAAATTAGTTTACACAAATACCCTTTGATATAATATTATAAATAACAATTACTCCCAACAACACTCCTCTCAAGATAGAGCATGAATATCCCTTATGTTCATCTTGCCAATAACTTGCTCCTTAGTCCCCTAGTAAATACATCAACTAATTGTTCTTCAGGTCTTAGAAAGGGAATACATGTGGTCTTCTTATTCAGTTTTCTTTAATAAAGTGTCTATCAATCTCAATGTGCTTCATTCCATCATTTTAAACTAGATTATGAGCAATGGTGATAGTTGCTTTGTCATCACAAGAAATTGGTATAGGACCATCATTTGTTATTCCTAGCTCTTGCACCAAACTTTTAAACCATAGGAATGAACACACTTTATGTGTCATCACTCAATGCTCTGGATTGAGCCACCACATGTTGCTTCTTACTACTCCATTATACTAGATTGTCACCAATAAAGGCATAATATCTAGGTATCAATAAATTAGAGAACAACAATCCCTTACCAGGAGCAAATTTTAGGCATCTAAGGATGCGATGAACAACTTCTAGGTAAAATTTATGAGGATCATGCGTAAATTGGTTGATAACACTAGCTAACCAGGCTTTATCAGGACAGGTATGTGAAAGGTAGATCAATCAACTAACCAACCTTTGATATCTTCTTTTCTTACACCACCACTTGTCATTCTTAAGGCAATGATTTGCTTTGACATGAGAATCAATATGTTTAAATCCCGACATCCTTGTTTGTGTAAATAGATTGAAGATGCACTTCCTTTGAGAAGCAAAGATAACTTTACTTGACTAGGCTACTTCAATTCATAGGAAGTAACACTAACTTGCAAGATCTTTTATCTCAAATTCTTTGGCAAGATACTTTTTTTAAAATGGAACCATCTTATGATCATTTTCTTGTTACCTCAAATGAACAACATATACTATGAGAGTTGTGATCTGACCATTGTAATGATAACATGGTCTCTTACTTTGTTTTTAACCACGTCCAACAATTACCTTGCTACATCTATCAAACCATGCACAGGGAGATTGCTTCTCAGCCTTGCCCCCTTTTTTCTCACATGAGAATCCTTGGGGAATCACCATGTAAACCTCTTATTCTGTCTTCATGAAGAAACATATTTTTCACATCAAATTTTTGCAAGTCCAACCTTAATTTGTTGCAAGGGATAACAAAACTGATTGAATTTATTTTTGCTAAAGAAGCAAACATTTCCACTTTGAAGGTTGCTGTTAAATGGTGATTTCTTGATATTGTTAGTTTTCTTTCTGTTTGGGCTGTGTTATAACCTCTGATGTCATTTACAGAATCAGAGGCAATAAGTAGAATTTAGTGCAGCAAAAGGTTTTGACAGTATTATGTTAAGATAGGTAGTAACTTCACAGGAATCTTTCCTATGTATTCAATATCTGTGCACTGTCTAGACTCTAGATGGATATGTTTCAAACAATTCTTTCTTTGGGCGCAAGCATACTTTAGTTCTGTGCCATCATTTTTCATTGCTTGAGGCAAGGTTGCACATATCAAATAAATTTTCATTTTGCAGGACTTTGATATCTCAAAACTTTCACCATGTCAACATCACATCTCCCTGCAACTACGGATTCAATTGCTCAGGCTTTGGAAGCAAAAAACCCATCTGAAGCCATTTCTATCTACTACCTCATACTAGAGAACCAATCTGCTTCTCCTGAATCCCTCAGGATTAAGGAACAGGCCATTACAAATCTCTCGGATCTTCTTAGACAGGAGAACCGGGGAGAGGATCTTCGAAGCCTTCTGACCCAGTTGAGGCCCTTTTTTGCGTTGATTCCCAAGGCAAAAACTGCTAAAATTGTTCGCGGGATAATTGATACAGTAGCTAAAATACCAGGCACTTCTGATCTTCAGATTTCTCTGTGCAAAGAGATGGTGCAGTGGACCCGTGCTGAGAAGCGAACTTTTCTTCGGCAGCGAGTTGAAGCAAGACTTGCAGCTCTTTTGATGGAAAATAAAGAGTATTCAGAAGCATTAAATCTGCTTTCTGGTCTGATCAAGGAGGTGAGAAGATTGGATGACAAGCTTCTTCTTGTAGACATAGACTTGCTGGAGAGTAAGCTCCACTTTTCTCTTAGAAACCTCCCTAAAGCCAAGGCTGCACTCACGGCAGCAAGAACAGCAGCCAATGCAATTTATGTGCCTCCAGCCCAACAGGGTACTATAGATTTGCAGAGTGGGATCCTTCACGCTGAAGAAAAGGATTACAAAACTGCTTACAGCTACTTCTTTGAAGCATTTGAAGCTTTTAATGCACTTGAAGATCCCCGGGCAGTATTCAGCCTGAAGTATATGCTGCTGTGCAAAATAATGGTGAGCCAAGCTGATGATGTTGCAGGAATAATATCATCCAAAGCAGGACTTCAGTATGTGGGGCCTGAGCTGGATGCAATGAAAGCTGTTGCTGATGCTCATGCAAAACGCTCCTTGAAGCTCTTTGAGACTGCACTGCGGGATTTTAAGGCCCAGCTAGAAGAAGACCCAATTGTTCATAGGCATCTGTCATCCCTGTATGACACTTTATTAGAGCAGAACCTCTGCAGGTTGATTGAGCCATTCTCCAGGGTTGAGATTGCTCACATTGCTGACCTGATTGAACTGCCCATAGATCATGTGGAGAAGAAACTATCTCAGATGATTCTGGATAAGAAATTTGCTGGGACTTTGGACCAAGGTGCTGGATGCCTCGTCATTTTTGAGGATCCAAAAACAGATGCAATCTACCCAGCAACGCTGGAGACCATTTCCAATATTGGCAAGGTGGTTGATAGCCTCTACGTGAGGTCTGCCAAGATTATGGCTTGAGGTAGTAGATGTAGGAGGCGTTTCTACTTGCTCCTTCACTCCTGAAAAGCTTTCTGTGTTTTGTTGCTGAAATGCATTTATCATTTCTTCAATTGATTTAGCCTGATGTTTTGTGTATCGAGTACATTGATATCCACCAAGTTGCCAAGTTGGAGAACTGAATTATAATTATCATCATCACTATTATCTGTTGCCTTGCTATGAACTGAGAAATGCTGTTGGAAGTTGAAATGCAGGGAGGGGTGATTTCTTTACCAGCAGAAAGTTAATTACTGGGAAATGTAGGTATTGCCACATCATTAGTTTAGAAATAAAAGGGTCTTTGGCTCGAACAAGCAAAGCCACTTCGTAGTTGTACTGTATTTGCTAATCAACTTGAACTCCCATTCCCAACAGGGAGGAAATGGATACACTTGTCCTCCTCTGTGACGAAACTGGTTATCTTGAAGTGTCGGTCAAGTAATGTCTTACCTCACCTGAATCTGACTGCGTTCACTGTGTGATAATATGAAGAAAGTGATATGCCTCTCTGGTATTTAAGTGATATAACAAAAATGCAGAGCTCAAGGCAATGTGTTTTTCTGTAAATTATTTTCTAAGTTATAATAAAAATTAATTTATAAAAAAAATATTTTTAATTAGAAAAAATAGTTTGGTTTTCATGAAAATGATCTCTTTCTGGATAAAATACACAAAGTTGTAAAAAAAATCAATAATGTTTGTATTTTTCATTGAATATACCAAATTTAGCCTTAATATTTTTTATTATAAATTTTATTTTGATTTTTTATTCTTTTTAATTACATCCCTTAAAATTTATTTTTATTTTTATATCAACTTTGGCCTTTGATTTTTTATTGTTATTTTTCCCTAAGTTGAATTTTTATTTATTCATCAGATTTAGTTTTTTTTTTCTAATTTTATCATCTTTTAAATTTTTTTTATTTGTCAAATCTAGTCTCTATTACTTTAATTATTATTTGTTTTACCGAAATAATTTATAATTTTTTTTTTTAATTTCATTCTTCTTAGCCTTTTCATCAGTTCATTATTTTTTTATTGTTATTTATTTTATTTTAAAAAATATCTATTTTTTTTTTAATTTCATGAGCCTTTAACTTTCTCATTTGTTTGTTTTGGTCCATATTTTTCTAATAATTTTTTTAAAAAAATATTAATAATTTATTACTTGTTTTCCGTAGTATAATCATGGAAATATTTTTTTAATTTACTTTCTATTATATTTTTAAATATCATAAAATAATTTATTTTTAAAAAATATGAAAATTATAATTCTCTTAGTAATTTTCCCACCCTGACCTTATTTTGTGTGATTGTAGAGTAATCTATCACTTTTGTACCACGAATTAAATATTTTAAAACTCCAGTATTCTTCACAAAATAAATAAAAATAAAAACACTGAACCTCCCTCCAATGATAAAAGCAATAGACAACTGGGCAAACGGCGCGTTTTGGTTTTCTATTTCGTTTTTTTTATAAATAAAATTAACCATGGGCAAAAACTGATGGTGTCTTCTCACAAGTCAGCAGAGAAGCATTAAATTGAACCGCGCGGCGTCTCTCTTCTATTTCTTAATTTGTGGGTAATCCGTCTTGCGGGCACCTACCTCTGCTCCAACTCTCAATTCAGGTTATCGGCGAGCTATTAATTACCCGTAAGTAACAGCAACTTTTTCACGATCTACACTTCTTCTTCTTCTTATTATTATTATTTTCGTCGATAACGAAATTGAATTTGACATATTATTCAGGTAGGTCACTTTTGCTATCCCAATCGGAGCGATTCGTCTGCAAAATCATGAGTGAAGTCTATGAAGGATACGAGCGTCAATACTGCGAGCTCTCTGCCAATCTCTCTCGAAAGTGCAACTCCACTTCTCTTCTTCCCGATGGAGGTACCTATAGGTCCCCCCCACCTTTTAAATAAATTCCCATCTTTTTAATTAACTATATAATAATTATCAATTAATTGGAGAACTGCAGTGGAAAAGAACGCAAAGGTCAATGAGATTAAATCTGGACTGGATGATTGTGATGTTCTGGTATGTTCTGTTTTGCGATTTACTTTCTGTGGATTATTATTATGTGACTTTGAAGTTTTAAATTTTGGGGGTTTTGGTTTGGTTTGATCTGGGTAGATTCGGAAAATGGACCTTGAGGCGAGGAGTCTGCAGCCGAATGTGAAGGCTATGCTTCTGGCCAAGTTGAGGGAATACAAGTCTGATCTGAATAAGTTGAAGAGGGAATTCAAGAGGATCACTTCTGGAGATATCAATCAGGCTTCCCGTGTAGAGTTGTTGGAAGCTGGGATGGCTGATGTGCATTCGGTATGCATTTTTTCTGTCAACTACAATATTAACAGAGCTTGCCATTAGATTACTTGTTTATTTCCTGGTCTTCGATTGCATGTTGTAACTATAGATATTATTCTAGTCTCTTTTATTGGTTTAATTTTGTTGAGCGGATGCATTGCTTTCCGTTCAGAAAGTGTTTTCTCAGACTGCATTATCTTTGCTCTATGTAATAGAATAGATTTCAGCTCTTCCTGTGGTTATAATTTTATGTTTGCTATAGTTGAGGATGTAATGGTTATTGGTTGTGCATAGTATCAGGAGTGCCTTCTGCTTAGTGGTCTTCTGAAAATAAAACATTGTCCTGTTTTCGTTTAATGAGCTGACTCTAAAACATGTTTGGGTATAGATTAAAACACAAATGTAATTCGTGTTGGTCAGTTTCATTATATTCAGCCCAGGTATTTTAGAGTTCCACTTGATGTATTTTAAATGATCCCTTTGATATCTTACTACTCGAGTGATTACATAATGCATCTGAGATTAATTGGTCAAATATTGGCACAGGTTTCTGCAGATCAAAGAGAAAGAATGACTATGTCCGTAGAGAGACTAAATCAGTCAGGTGATAGGATTAAGGAGAGCAGAAGGACCATGCTGGAGACAGAAGAGCTTGGTGTCTCAGTTCTTGAAGATTTGCATCAACAGCGCCAGACTCTCCTACATGCTCATAACAAGGTATTGCATCAAATCTCTTTCCCCTTGAAATGGACAGGTACTGGTTAATGACCCATTGATCCAGTGTGTTCACAAGTACAACAGAAGTTATGAATTTGTTTAACGAATTCTGTGTTTTTTTTATTCCTTTCCAGCTCCATGGAGTAGATGATGCTATTGACAAGAGTAAGAAAGTCCTAACTTCTATGTTGAGAAGAATGACCAGAAACAAGTGGATCGTTGGCTCAGTAATTGCTGCTCTTGTCGTGGCCATCATC
The DNA here is from genome assembly GCA_009078335.1 of Salix brachista. Classification (NCBI taxonomy): domain Eukaryota; kingdom Viridiplantae; phylum Streptophyta; class Magnoliopsida; order Malpighiales; family Salicaceae; genus Salix; species Salix brachista. The sequence goes on from CM018581.1 coordinate 12,503,943, forward strand.
TTTATAATCTTGTTCAAGATTTCTCATCATTAATAATCACTTGAAATTGTTTAGGCATAAATTGTTGCAATTGCTGGTCTCCGGTGCCAGTTAAACTCTACTCGTATTTCTGCATGTTGTATACAGATTCATCAGTCGTGCACTGAGCATCTGCCAGTTGCAATTATGTCATCCCTATGTATATGAAAATCCTGTGTGTGTCTACCCCTTCATCTTCTTCTTCGCAATAAAAAGTAGTTATTCACTTGAATGTTTATAGTTATTGTATCAATTGCTTTGATAAAATCATCTTCTGGTTAATAACACTCTAAGACGGCCTCAAATCTATGCATAACTTCCTTCAGAAGAGCTCTAATAAAGACATTACAGGTTGTGCCATTTTTTTTAGAGTTGATAGTAGTTTTTTGAAGTAAATTCCTAGTGGGGTCTGCTGTAGCACCACAGTGGCTCCTTTTTCAATCAATCTTTCATTTGTTGTTACACTTTCATCTCACCTTGTTTATTTCTGACCAATTACAGAATTCCTCTGTATTCAGAAAATGGGAAATTCTGTTCGTTCATGCTTTGATATGAGAACCCAATGACCCGGCGTGGGCTAGTTTTAGTTTAAACCAGTTTCGTTGCTTGCGCAATGTTGCAAATACAGATTTGAGGTCTTAGTAACGTCCTTGTGAACATTTTTCTTACGTATAAAGCTAACCCGGTAATTATAAACAAATCTAGAAGACAGTGTTGTTTAAGGGGGCAATTGATACTGTATTTTAAAAGTATTGATACTGTATTTTAAAAGTGTTTTCGAACAAAATTGAATTTTTTCATCTTTATTTTTTGCTTTAAATTAAATTTCTTTCGGGGGTTTTTTAAATCATTTTCATATCTTAATGTTAAAAGTAGTTTAAAAAAATAAAATAAAAATCATTTTAATATGTTTCTAAACAAAAACAATATAAAAAACAACAATATCTAAGTCTTTTTATTAAAATTCTAAGCTAAAAGTTAAAATAATGGACAGATCGTGGGGAAATTTCTTGACAGTGTATCCACCCCATCCCATCAAATTAATCATGAAAATTTCCAACTGATTACTTGCATAGCTCAAGTACCCCATCCCATCAAGTTAATCATTGATTTTTCGACCTGGTTAGCTGATTTTATGTGTGTGTGTGTGTGTGAGTAGATGGAAAGGAAATGGGATGAATTTCAAGATTTAATTGAAGAATTGTTTTTAGAGCATGGATTAGGATGAATAAAGCGGACAGAAGTATGCTGTGATGCGTCAGCAAGAGTGGGGACCAGTCGCAGCATGGTGGCACGGCGGGTGTGAGGACCTGTCGTAATGGGGTGACACGTGCGGGATTCTCCAACATCCAATGACAGTCGTCCTAGGCTTCTCTGAAAGTGTCTCGACGGGGGGCTTCCATTAAAGCATCTGCGTGGCGGCTGTTCCACTCCAACGTGACGCTGACGACCATCTCCCCTCCCTTTGAATTCCACAGTTTTTTTCTTCCCTTAAATTCTGCATTTTTCTGTAGTAGTCTATTGCAGTCCCTTGAGGGCGTAACCTCTCTGAAAAAGAAAAATATGAATAACCTCTCACAGAATCGAGTTTGAGGCAAATGACAATTTTTTTCAACCCCGAGAAATTTATGATGAGCTTGTTGAAACAATCTATTAAAGTCAAGCGTGAATAAAAAGTTCCAAGGAAAAAAGAAAGAAAGAAAGGCACGGTGCGAATCCACAGTTAAATGTTTTCTATTGAAGTTATTTTTAAAAGTATATTTTATTTAAAATATATTAATATTATATTTTTTTATTTTTAAAAATATTTTTGATATGAAAATATTTAAAAAATTAAAATAAAAAATATTTAAAAAAAAAAAACATTTTTAAAATATGTCAAACCCCCTCATAAAATCATGAGGAACTGGTTAGTTGCTTTAGTTCTTCGTAACCAATGAGTTAATTGATACCAAACTAAGTAATGTTTTCCGTGCTAATTTCGTGTAGCAACTAGTTAATTAATTGAGGTTGCGCTTGTGTAATAACTTCAACCCTAATTTTCTTGTCATTTTCAAAACCCTAAAACACTCTCAAATTGATTTTCATGGATTGATTTCCAGTTTTCCACAGGTAAATTGGAAGACGAATACAGCAAAGATTTTAATCGAGTCGTACCCATTCTCTTTCACGTTTGAAGTTCCTTTCCTTAGGACGTGTAATTTTTTTAAAAAGATACACGAGGTGAAGAAATCAGCAAATGTTTGATAATTGAGTTTTAACCTATTTTTTAAAATAAATAAATATTTGTTTTTCAAAAAAAATTAAAAGTGTTTTTCTGGGTAATTTCGTTTCGAAAATAAATTTTAAAAGGTAAAATATATATAATTTTTAATAAATATCTAAATAAAAATATTTTAAAAATCAACTTCAAATATACTAAATGTAATTAACCAAAGCAAATAGAAAGAAAGAAAGAAAAGGCACAAATATGCCTCTTCTCGTAGAATGTACGGGTTCAACTACATGAGAACAAATGCACATTGGGCCCGCAGTTGTCGGCCGTGTCTCCTACTTCAAATCTTCAAAAGGCTTTAACCACTGAAACAAGGCCTATTGGGCCAACAGCGCAGGTTGGAATAGAAATCGAGTCGCGTCTACAACTATCATAAGATTCAACCACGTGGACAAACGAAATCTTCACACAGACCCAAAGCTTCCTGGACCCACCGCACTGAAAAAATATCACAGGGGAAAGGGGAAGAAAAATCAGATTCACAAAGCAAACTTTCCTTGTGCCTTGTAAGGCTCACCGATTCAGTTACAGAGCCTGTCACGCCGAGAATTCCCGGTTACTTTTCTCTCTTAATTCACCACGTGTTCAACCATATAATTGGACTCAAGAATAATCATTAGTCTAAACTTGTTTCCTCTCTTTTTTTGTAACAATAACAGAGAGAGAGAGAGAGAGAGAGAGAGAGAGATCAAAGCTAGTAGCTAATATTCATGGATTCACTGACCTCAGTTTCTCCTTCTATGGTTCTCCCTCTCCCTCTACGGCGTCGTCGAGTTTTAAAGTCATCATCTTTCTCCGCTAATAATCGTCAACTTCTTCCTCCTCGAATTTCTTCCTTTTCCTCTGCATCGCACACTCTCGAATTTTCTAGAAGTAGTCGATCAAGGAGACGAGTCTCTTGTAGATTAGCGAGCGGAAGTGGAGATGGAGATGGAGATGCAAAAGAAGAAGACAACAGCAACGATGATGGAAGTGAGGAAGTGGAGAGAGCGCTTCATTTAGATGGCACAATTCCAGGGACTTCAAATGAGTTTGTGAAGCAGGTTTCATCTCGTGCTTATGATATGCGTAGACATCTTCAACAGAGTTTTGACAGTAGCAGTTATGATGGTAGTCACCTCACTAATTACCCCTTTCTCCTTACATTTCTCTTTATTTGCTGTGTAATTCTTGCCTTTCTCCATATTCTGTCGACAAAATTGGTTCTAGGTAGCGGAAACTTTTCCCTGTGCTTTTCGCTTTCACTTCTGTTCCGGTGCATGTTAATGGTTTAATTTCGACTGCATGCATGTGTTCTTCATTAGTGTTTGTAAGTGTTTTAGACTCGAATTAAGCATTACATCACAACCTTTTGGATTCTGCAGCGCATATTGATTCCTCTGTTCTATTGAATCATAGATTTTTTTTTTCTTGTGAGAGATTTTGTGTTTTTGTTCTTGTACAACAACCGTGCCTAAATCCAAAACTAGTTGGGGTTTTGTTCTTGTGAAATAAATCGATATCTTTGACAAATCTGCAGGTATTTATGTGACCTTTTTCTTATTCATTTAGATTGAATGATGTAATGCTTTTTCTACTTACCAAACTTGCGATTTGAGGGAGGTGCTTTGATCTCTCCTTCCTTTTTTGTGGGATAATTGTTTATGCTTTGCTGGTGAATGACTCGACTCAATCTTGAGTAGTTGCCTACCTATATATGAAAGAGTTGCAATTGAAAATAAATCCTCTAGGTTCCGGCACTGATTAATGTGCATTCTTCTTTGACCTCGAGCCATGGTGCTTACGAGTTTATTGGTTCAGCAGCGTTTTGCAGTTATCTTTTTATCACTCTACAAAAATGAAGAAAAATTGAAAAAATCTTCTGCCCTAACTTCTTAGTGGCTTAATTGATGCCCTCAGCATAATTCTGATGCTATCTGGTGATCTGCAGATTTAAACAGGAGTGTTAGCGTATATAAATCAGCTTAATCAATAATTCTTCCTTTTCATCTTCTCTCGGGATAATATTTTCTTTCACGTTCTTGAATTAATAGAATAAGACAAGTGGTTATGTTTTATGGTCATTGACCACCATGAAATTGATGTTCAAGGTATACAGTTTAAGAAAACATCTTAAACACATGCTGCTGCTGGACTAACTACATATATTTTTAGCATTATTATTACATTCAGACACACAATAAAATTGGCATTCCCTGAAGCATGCTAGATTCTGTAGGCATTTAACATCTTTTGTTTGATATGTTTTGGACTTGCAGAGAAGTACTGCTTTCATCAATGTCTGATATTCCTTACTTTAATTTGAGTATTTCATGTATTAAGCTATATGGGATGCTCATTAATGTCTGAACTCTGAAGGTTGTTTGGTGGATGCATGATTACTTTTATCTTATGAGTGAATTTTAGAAGCATAAATCCCTCATTGAGAGTTGAACCCTTGACCTCCTGATTTACAGAGGAGGTCACTACCAGTTGGACCAAAGCTAGTTGGTAAATGGATACATGATTACATAATGTTGTATGTTATGCTTCTAGTAAATCTGTAGTTGTATTAATGTCTGAAATCTTTGTTTGCTTTTTCATCAAGTTTCATCAAATCTCTTCCTTTTCATTCTTATTCAGTGCTGGATGCCAATCCATGGAGAGAAACCTCAAAACCTGTGTATGTACTTACTCAAAGAGAAAACCAGTTGTGCACGATGAAAACTCGAAGAAATCGCAGGTTTAAGCTTTTTTAATGCATTTATTCTTTTGAGTAACTGATAGTACTGTCGGAGCCAAAGCTCAGTTTTTACTTGTGAATCAGTGAAGTCGAGAAGGAGCTTGGGCTTCTGTTTTCAAAAGGAGGAAAGTGGAGGTCTGAAATAGGAAGTCAGGCTAAACAGTCGAGAAGAGGAACAGAGTTCCAGATGCTCGTGGAGGATGTCAGGGAGGGAGTGCTTGTAAGTGTTAGTTTATTTTTACCTGTTAAATTTTCTGCAAAACTAATAGAATGCTTGAGCAAGATTAGCACCTGGTATTGCCTGCATCCATTTCTCTTATAACTGCTAGCATCACTGAACATCTTAGGAGTCCTATCGGTCACAAGTTACGGTAAAAAGTATTAGTCCTCACTTCTATCCCCCGAGATGCACTGGAAAGTAGGATGCCTTGCATGCACTGTCTGTGAATTGTCAAAGCAGGCCTCCCTTTTTTGTTAATTGAGACCCCATTGAATCTCTGGCTGTTTGGTCTAAGATGCTATCTCTCCACTCTTGTTGCAGGTTTTTGAAGATGAAAATGAAGCTGTAAGATATTGTGATTTACTTCAGGGAGGAGGTAAAGGTTGTGAAGGTGTTGCAGAAATCGAAGCCTCTTCAGTAAGAGTCCCGAGCAAACTTTTCACCCACCGTCGTTATGGAATGTAGATCTGTAATGATTTCCCAACTTCTCCCGCAGGTGTTTGATCTTTGTCAGAAAATGAGAGCTCTTGCTGTTCTTTTCCGACGGGGCAGGACACCACCTCTACCTCAAAGCCTCGAGCTTAACTTGAGGGCTCGTCAGCGGTCCCTGGAGGACCAAGAGGACTCGGTGTGAACCTCAAAGTGGTCGGGCGCCTATGATTGGGATCTTATGCTAGGGAGTTTGATGATTGGAAGTAAATATTGTATTGTACATCAATGCCAGCAATTTATATAAAGGAACATAATTTACATGTTCTCTCTCTTTTTTCAGTGGTCACAATAATAGTACCATGAAACACCCAATCTAATTATTGATGACTATTGCGACCGGAGATAAATTAGAAAAAAACACGACTCTACATCTATAAAAGCCAAAAGCTTTTATTTTTATTGTTAAGTAACCATCTTACTTATAAATTTAAATTATTAGGTGAGGTTTCATAATATGATTTATATTATTATCTAATATATTCTTTCAAATAAAAGTCTTTTAGGCTTGAAACTTGTATTGGTCTACACTATCTTGTGCTTGATTTTTATCAAATAAAATGAGGATAATGAGATTCGAACATGTGACTGTTGAGTCAACAAGGTTTTAATACTATATTAAAAAATCATCTTGTCTAAAAACTCTAGTTATTAAATGATGTTCTAGAATATGATTTATATTATTCTTTTAACACTAACATCTACTATGTTGAAATTAGAATTAATTACTATAGTATACTCTCAACTGTTTTAAGGAATCATAATCATCCAAAAAAAATAACCGTTCAAGAAATGTTGATAATTCTTTTTTTAATACTCATTTACCATTACTAGTTATGCATTGCTCATCTCGCTTCACTCTGCTCCATTTCAGCACCTGTCGATGAATTACAAACTACAACATTTAAGGAATGTTATCTGTCAGCAAGGGAGTTGAAATGGAAAAGTCATAGCGAGATGTGTCAGTGTATGTGTTCAAACAGAAACGAAGCTTGCTAGGCAATGCTTTCGTTTCCTTTTCACACGGCTAGATCTCTGGAAACCGACGTGGCCACTCAACAACAGTTATAGAACCCGGTTTCGCCGACGACTAGTATAAGCTCGTTTCATGAGTTAATCATGTTAATTTAAAATAAAATTATTTTTGATTTTCTTAAAATAGAATATTTTTTAAAAATAAAATCGATTCCAGCTTAATAGATCACGTCTCAATCCATTTCGATATGAAATTTAGCATTATTAGATCTCGAGTGGACAAGTCATCTAGTTTATAAATTATTATTTTTATATATAACAAAATTATCAACTCGATAACCTGTTCGGCTGGAAAATGTGATGACGCTAGCCAATCATCCCAACCACCAAGATTTTGTTTTTTGTATGAAGCATGTGATGTAATTCATGTTTTACTTAATTATAAATCTAAAAGTATTTAGTTAATTAATACATATTATTATAATTTCTAAGAATTCTTTCATGAAAGTCCACGGGCCACACGAGAGTGTAAGATGTAGACCACCGAGATGATTGTGGGAAAAGAAAGAAAATAACGGAGACAGAGGAAGCAAACAAAAAAAACACAACGATTAATCGAGTATGGCCCGTGGACTTTCATGAAGTAATCGTTGTTTTTTGAAAAGGTAAAAAACTAAAAACCGGAATAACGGATACAAACCTCCACCTTTCTTTACCCCTCCCCTCCGGCTCCCCTTATATTACATCTCTCCATTTCCCACTCTGCTCTAAAATCCCAAACACACGCGCGCACAAAAAAAACCTTCTCGCACATCCAAAGCCAAACCATAAAATACAGAATCACTCTTCCGATTCCGATCTTGATCTTCTTTCTCATGAGCTCCGACACCCCGTCATCCGCCGCCGATACTAAGACGGCTGGATCTTCTTCTTCATCGTCGGAGACGACGACGGACAAGCAGAAGGAGAAAGCGAGAGTGAGCAGGACGTCGTTGATACTGTGGCACGCTCACCAAAACGATGCCGCTGCCGTCCGGAAACTTTTAGAGGAAGATCCATCTCTCGTTCGCGCTATGGATTACGATAACCGGACTCCGCTCCACGTGGCATCTCTCCATGGATGGATCGATATCGCTCAGTGCTTGATTGAGTTTGGAGCCGAAGTCAACGCCCAAGATCGCTGGAAAAATACGGTACGTATAATTTCCTGCTCATATGGATGCCGTTTCATTTATCTGTCGGCGTCGCTTTGATATGCGTTGGAAGTTTATTTGTAATGGTTGTAGTTGATAATTTGTCATGTCAAATTGGATTTTCCTGTCATTGCAGCCGCTAGCTGATGCAGAAGGCGCAAAAAAGCACAACATGATTGAACTTTTAAAATCATACGGTGGCTTGTCATATGTGAGTATAGATAGTGTCTCTTCTCCAATTCCTTACTTGCACATGTTTCTTGGTTTCATTAATGATAAAATTAAGAGTTTTTGTTTCTTGAGGATACATTTGTCTACTCTTCAATCAGCAAGAGTTGCTCTAAGAATGTAGCCACGTTGTTTCCCCGTTTTCACCATCTATAGTGTTAGCATCTGTAGGTTTGGAGGTTTGTTTCTGGGCAATTTTTAACGTATTGTTTCAGTTCATAGCATCGAACGTATTGTTTTAGGGATTTGGGAGTTTTAGATAGCCACTTCTAATGTGATCTGTCATATTTGGCAGTTTACTATTATATAAATCTACCGGTACACTTAAAAATATGTAGCTCTTGCTTGTGGGCATTTATTGGTGGATTAATCGCTAGCAAATTACTTAGCACGATATAATAAAGGGAAAAACCTTGTATCTTTTGCTTTATCACTCAAGTATTGTCCAGCCTAGGAAGTTGCCTCAAGACTGGCAGGTATTGAGTGGTACTTCTGTGTTGGTATTGAGTATTGACTTTTTTGGTTATCTGGTTCTTTCCAGTCAGCAGTACATAATGTGTAGTGATTCACTGTGGTGATTTGTTGCGAGTATCTGTGTAAAACAGCCGTCTCATGTTCATTCACAGTGCTCCTATGCCATATGCTGTGTTTTTCTGTCATATAGTTTATACAATTATAATTTATACCATTCATTCCATCTTTTAATTGCTTATAAGAGCTAACTTGGTTAATTCAAATTGCAGGGCCAAAATGGAAGCCATTATGAACCAAAGCCTGTTCCACCCCCTCTACCAAACAAATGTGACTGGGAAATTGAACCTTCTGAGCTGGACTTCACAAACTCAAACATTATTGGAAAGGTTTGATTTTATTTCTTGGTTGATTATACAGGTTATTAGAATGTGTTTAGTTAACAGCCTATTTGTGTTAATAATTTAGAGTATAATTAGGAAATCCTTATTTAATATTTTTGGACTGTCAATCCTGTCAAGTTTTAGTGGACATTAATAAAACAATTTTGGGTAGAAAATATGCTGCAGTTTGATAAATATGTTAATGTTTTTTTAAACAGTGCCTTCTATTATGATAAAATTATCTTTTTGTTCTAATCTTGCAAATTATATGTATAACCATATTTCAACAAGTAATTGTAGTTTAAGCTTGTTCTTGACTGTCAATCCTGTCAAGTTTTAGTGGACATTAATAAAACAATTTTGGGTAGAAAATATGCTGCAGTTTGATAAATATGTTAATGTTTTTTTAAACAGTGCCTTCTATTATGATAAAATTATCTTTTTGTTCTAATCTTGCAAATTATATGTATAACCATATTTCAACAAGTAATTGTAGTTTAAGCTTGTTCTTGACTTTAATAGTGGTAAAACTTTTTTGGGTAGATGGTCTTCAAGCAGTTTTGGCTATTAATATGTTCTCCTTTTCAATTTTACATTGTTGGTGTATATTTTTGCGTTTGATTTCTTTGCTTCATGTTAATATCAAATGCTTGAGTTTTGGGGCACTACTTAGAAGTTCTTCGATTATTTTATCGGAATCTATCTGCAAGAGTTTCTGCTAATTGTAGCTTCATATGATAGGGATCTTTTGGTGAGATTTTGAAAGCCTTTTGGCGTGGAACACCGGTAGCTGTCAAACGCATTCTTCCATCCCTCTCAGATGATAGAATGGTGATGTAAGTCCTTTCTTTGCAACATTTTCTATTTGTTGAGTTGTGCACCTGTATTACAGCTGCAGATAACCCTTCTTGTGTTTGTGAAACATCCTTTTCCTTGTAAATAAAAATTTCTTAACATGATTTTTGACCTCAGAACTAAAATAAAAGATGACATCAACAATTGGGCTTATCATATGGACTTCTTACTTTGATCAATAATTTACCATTCCGTCTTATTTTTTCCTGTTTATTTATGCTATGCTATGTTATGAACCATATGACAGCAATCAAATCAGAACCAGATAGAAGATAGGATCAGTATTATTTTTTTCACGCAAAAAGGATGGAATTTATTCTAGATGATATTCTAATTTCTACTGAAATTGACAACCCCCCGGTTTCTATTGATATCAAGAGAGAATTTATATTGATCAATCCGGTGCTCTTTGTTGCTGTAATTCACTTTCTTTTACTCTAATTTGTTGTGTTGTCAATTTGCTTACTTATCTTTAACTTTACTGGTTCAGTCAAGACTTCAGGCATGAGGTTATTTTGCTAGTCAAACTTCGCCATCCTAATATAGTCCAGTTTCTGGGAGCTGTCACTGAGAGGAAGCCCCTTATGTTAATTACTGAATATCTACGGGGGGTATAGTCAATATCTGCTTCTTATTCCAAATTTGGATTCCTTCTGAAAAAGCTCAGTTCACTGATTAACTTTCTAAGCCATTCTTAATCCATTCATGTGCTGACACAGGGTGATCTTCATCAGCACCTCAAGGAAAAGGGTGCGCTAAGTCCGTTAGCAGCCATAAACTTTTCATTGGACATTTCCAGGTATATATAAGCTTCTATCATTCTTTATTTACTATATGGGATGCAAGACCTTTCTACTTGTATATCTGGTCTGTCGTTCGTTGCTAGACCATGTTTTTGTTTTTTAGGTGTAAACTAAGGGGATGTTTGCTTCTCATAAAATATTTTCCTGGGAAAATGTTTTCTTGTAAAATCAATTATTTTACACTATTTAGCTGTGACATGTAAAACAAGCTAGAAAATATTTCACAATGTTTGGCAACACTGAAAATTTTCAAGAAATTTTACCAGTGCACAATTTTATCCATGATTTTACAAATTTTATCAACATTAAAGAACCTAACATGTATCATTACAAATCTCTTGAGGATCCTAATTAGTTGCTAACATAGCCAATAATTATTTTTTATTTTGTGACAAGGATTGAAAAATGAAGAATCTTCCCTCCCTCCAACCATCTCTTCATGCACAACCATCTTTTCATACTCGATATCCTTTTTCACTGGGTTTGAATCCACTTCAGTGCTTTAAAACTCATGTCAGCATAAGACTTTGCAAAGAACCTAGTGAATATCAATAGTTAAAAAAGGAAACAAAATCCAGTAGCTATTCAGCTCAGACTAGCCAAAGTGCATGAGCTGTGTTGAAATGTATTTTTACCGGTAATAAACAAATTTACAAATATTTATGAATTTTATCTGTTAGATATTACCTGAAAACCCTTATACATGATGAGCTATAATCCAATTAACAAATACAAGTTGTCCACCATCATCAAAATATCCAAGTTCTTCAGTATGCACCCAGCCCTTTTTATCTATTGTATCTACTGTGGCTTGCATATTATTGAAATAACTTGTCAATGAATTGCACAACATGGTGGATTTAGTTAAATGAATATTTGCAATATGATTCCAACTAGAGAATCTAATTGTAATCCACACTTGCATCAAGCCGATCAATCATGCACACTGGAAGTTAGTCATTTCATTACAAAAACATATTTTGTTTTTGTTCTAACGCCTAAATTCTAGGAGCCATTTGTGCAAGAATTGAAGGTTTCTTAATGATGCAGGCTAATAAGCATCTTACCTCTTGCAACATTTCATATTTTCTCAAACTTGAATTATGATTTTCTTAGGAGCTAAAATCAGCCATATCAATTACCTAACTAATTATATTATTCGGTAAATTCTTGGTACATTCCTTCATCAAATCTTTTCCTAGAGATAAGGGTGTATATGAGAATTTTTAAAACTTGGGGGGCGACAGGGGGTGGAGATAAGGGTGAATATGAAACTTTTAAAAAGTTAGGAGCACACCCATAGTCCCCATGTAGGTCCGCCAGTAGGGAAAACAAAGCATTGGAAAATTTGAAGCTGTCACAAATACTTTTATTTGAGAAACAGATCCAACTGTATTGACTTTAACTGTTATGCTAATCTGAGCCCTGTCTATTATATGACCAGAGGCATGGCATATCTTCACAATGAACCAAATGTCATAGTTCACAGAGACCTAAAACCAAGGTGAGTTCAATTTATATTTTTTAAATCATGTGGACATATAATTATGTCTCTTTGTTCTCTTTTAGTTAATATTTCCTTGCTTTAACTGACAACTTAAATTCACCTTCCTATTTGAAGAACCGCGGCTAACAGATTTAGCATGCAAAATATATTTCTTGGATGATTAAACCCTTCCAGTATTGAGAATATTTAGTTGATATTTACAGCACCCATTCTTTTTTACCTGTTAATATTTTTCTCTAAATTTCAGGAATGTTCTTTTAGTCAACTCCAATGCGGACCATTTGAAAGTTGGAGATTTTGGTCTAAGCAAGCTCGTCAAGGTTCAAAACTCACATGACGTGTACAAAATGACTGGCGAGACAGGAAGTTGTGAGTGTCTCTTGCAAAAAACAAATGAATAGAAAGTGATCTCTTACTTACTTTTTTTCTTCCATTTTTTCTTAACAAACAAAAGACCGGTATATGGCTCCTGAAGTTTTCAAGCATCGGAAATATGATAAGAAAGTTGATGTTTTCTCTTTTGCGATGATACTATATGAGGTAATTGTGGTTCTGTTCAGTATAAAAACTACAGAAGGTATTCAAAGCAGGTTGTAATGCATTATATTCTTCTTTGCAGATGCTTGAAGGGGAGCCACCTTTTTCGGATTTTGAGCCTTATGAAGCAGCAAAGCATGTGGCAGAAGGACACAGGCCAACATTCCATTCCAAAGGATTTAATATCTCTAGCCTCAAAGAGTAAGTCAAATTTGAGATGCTCGTAGTCCATTCATTTATTTATTTCTATATTCCTGTCTGGGTAGGTCTACCATAAATTCCACATCCTATACCACTGTAACATACGCCATTTCTGAAATGAATCCAATCACAAAGCACACCTCTTGCATGGTGTGTATATACCTACTATAATCTAAAGAGGCATTACATTTCATGAGGGAAGTTCATAAATTTGCACTTGGCAAAAATTGTTTTTATAACTACTGTTGGTAAATGTATGTGAAGGAAAGCAAAGTTGAAATCAGTTGACATCTTCCAAAGCCAGTAAACCAAACTTCACGTCTTGATGGATTAAAATAACTGAGAAGCCAATCTAATTTGTCAAAAAAGGAACAAGTTTCATGGTTTAAGTAATTCTGATAGTTACCTGTGATGTTAAATTTTTATGGTTTAGCTACTAATAGAGGAAAGGAAGGTACAGATATAGTTATGAAGTTAGGTCTGGTGGCTAATAATTATCAAATCTGTACTGTTTCCTCTGCTCTTTGTTCAATTAAAATCAAGTATTGCATCTTCTTCTAGATGTGAGGAATATTTTTATCTTAAAATAATGTATACCTTTCAGCATCTTTCTTTAACTGGAACTGGCTTACACTGAAATCTCAGTTCATGTCAAATCCTATGAAAAGTGTGCTATTATACTAAAAATGCTTTCGTGTATGTACTGACATGTCATTTGAGGTGTCAGAAACTTGAAATGTTTGGTTTCTAATTTCCTTACTGTTCAATGTTCTTAGGTTGACGGATCAGTGTTGGGCTGCTGACATGAATAAAAGACCTACTTTCATAGAAATTATTAAGAGACTTGAAAAGATCAAGGAAAACTTACCGCCAGATCATCACTGGCATTTATTCAATCCATAGCTTGGAGCACAATGACATGGTCAAGTATTCTGACCATTTACTATTCTTTCCAGTCAGATCCTGTACTCAAGATTGTGCAGGTGTTGTGGATAGATTTTACCAAAGTTGATTGTGATTGTTATTGCTGTTACTGGTTTCCCATAAACTGCCCTCGATTATATCATTCAGTTAACTTGCGTATAAAATGTATCATTACCTGACCCGTCTTTTTTCAGTCCTTTGTTTTCTTATCGCAAGACATGACAATCGGCAATATTCCATGTCCAGGGATTTCTAAAAGCATCTAGGCTGTGTTTTGTGCAAGTTTTAAAATGCTGGGCTTAGATCTTGTTGAATTTCATTTTTTTCTAGTGGATTATTTACGGTATAGTGATTGATGTGTGCACGACTATGAACAAACTGAAGCTTCTTTTTCTTTTCAACTTCCTTGCGAGGTCTCACCAAATATCTTTAACGAAAATAAACAAATAGAAGCAGTCTTGGTTGTGTATCCGTCGCGCATTTCACTATACATGATCTCATGGAAATAAATCACCAGAGGTCAGGCCTTCATCTTTAAGAGGGGGTGGGGTGGGGTGGGGTGGAGGGAATGACGATGAAGTCTCTGGTTGTTTGTCTTAAGCTGGAAAGCTATCCTTTCTTGACCGCTGGAATCCCGAATAAGTGCCTGATTGACATGCAGTCAAACCGGTGTTAGGCTAAAATTAAATTATTTTTTTTCATTTTAAATGAAATTTAACTGGTGTTTTTAGATCATTTTAATATACTGATATCAAAAATAATTTTTAAAAAATAAAAAAAATATTATTTTGATATATTTCTAAACGAAAAACACTTTCAAAGACAACAAGCACCCTCCCAAACAGGCCCTAAGTTGTCACTATAGCGATCACTAGGTCGGAGTGAAATAAAAAGCTGGTGAATACTTGCAGTTGCTGCATCTCGGAGCCAATCGCCACCGTGTTCTAGAACTATATGAAACTTCCGCATATGCAGCCGTTGGCAAACAAGGGGCTCATACATAATTAAAAATAAGCAGGGGAAAAAATCTGTGTCCTCAGCCCACTTGGTCTTGCCCGAAGTGCAATTCTACAAATACAGTTGATGTTGACCACGAATCTGTAAGAATTACAAAGAGATGCTTCCCTGTTATCAGGAACACTACTTGTACACTAGATAGCTCAAAATTCGTGAACAGCTGGCCAAAGTCGCATTTAACCTGTAATTATTCTTTCTCGAAATATTATCATGTGAAACATTTTACAGGGGGGGAAGGAAGGGATGGCTGTTAAGAAAATATAAACTAAATGAGCTTCTTTTTCTGGAAAAAAGTCTTCAAGTGCCACACTTGCAAGCCTGCCACTGATAAACACACGACAATCGAAAGAAAACTCAACCACGCCATTTTTACATTAGTAGATGTGTTCAGATCTTGCATTTCTTCTTCTCTGCAACAAACATTAATTATGTTACGATCATGCAAGAAAATGGAATATTTAAGCTTGTAGCTCTCGTCAGTGGAAATCTTCACCTTCCACGAAGATAATTCATTTCCTCTTGAACGGAAATGACTGTGTCATACATTTTCTTCAGCTCCAATTCCATGACCTGGTGTTAAAGATAAATGCAATTGGGTAAGAATATTTCATTGTTTCGAGCCTGACACTTAAAGTAGAATTGGTGAAACATAACACGGTATCACAAGACGTCAATGATTTTATTTGAGAGTGATACTATGAAACAATGGATGACAAGTACTGGAGACTGTCCGCCTCAGTCTGCAAACCACGACATATTGATGCTGAACAGCTTCAAACAGCAAAGCACAAATGGTGTTTGATAGTCCAACTTAAAGCTAAGTGATAGATCCTGGAGGTTGCAATGCTATAGATTAGATAACCACTTTAAGTTGTTAATAAAAAAAAAAGGGAAAGAGCCTTCAGCTTCAAACTCAGCAAAGAGATGAAAGGCTGCTTGAAAGTCAGCTGTTAGGCAGGAAGTATTGCTACAATAGGCGAGAGCTTGGGTTATAGAAGAAGACGAAGAAAGAGCCGTTAACAAAGTATCAGCAACAGCAGGTTTGATTATGGGGCATGTATCTTTTTTTTTAGTTAAATCAAAGTCTTGTGGATTTCAACTTGCTGAACCAAAAGACTGTTTCTAGACTGCTGAATTTTAGAAAACCACTCTAATAACTTTTTCTAAAACTGTAATTCCTTCACCTCCTATGTGATTCTACAAGATTATATGCCTGCCATTAAAACCATCCTTGTTATTCCTCTCCTATCTGGCACGTGAATTCCGGTTATTCATGCCATTCTTGCATATGACATAGTTCTTCTATAAGCCATTCTATATAGCATTGCTATTAGAAGACTGGTTGCTCGCCATGAAAGTCCACTTAAATTTTCCTATAGCACCCAGTAACGCACTACTTACAAAAATGTCAGGTGGCCATGTCAGGGTCGTGTGAATGAAGCACACACGATAGTTTAATTCTATAGAGAATCCCCATCTTTTCTGCCACCGCTTATTCCTTCTTACCTCCACCTGGGTTGGAGCTACCACTTCATAGCCATGCATTAGGCTCCTTGGGTGCCTAAAACAACATCTCTTTAGTACTGCACATCACCTAATCTTATAGTGTGAGATCACCATCCATCTGATAAACCTCCATGAGAACTAAAATAGGAGTATTTACTCTGATCAATCAACTACAACCAAGCCCAGACTAGCCTTGAACTCGACAGCTTTGTTCCCTTCGTAATAGAATACCTAACACTTACTCATGGTATATGAAAATTTTGGCTAATACACAAAAAACAAATAAACAAATTAAAACGGCAAAAAACGGATCCATAAAGCAGGTTGACTTACATCAACAGAGCCTTTCTTGGCAACATTGGTCCAATCCTTAGCAGCCACACCAGTCTTCCAATCAAAATCAATATTCAAAGTCACTGGTGGCTTGTGATCCGCAGCCCAGAAACACGCCATGTAATCCCCTGCCTCCGACGCCGTGAAAGCAAACTGCCCTGATTCCACACGCTCTGAATTATGATAGCTATTCCCATAACTCGATGTTACCTGCACCAGTAAAAAATAAAACAAAATTACAAACTCTAAAGTAGCCAGAAAAAATTGAAAAGGAAATCAGGGGTCCCTTTAAATAATCTTACCTTGACAGTGAGTTTATGTGATTCGGGCAAAGGCTGGCCATCATGGGGGTTAACAATACTGTACTTTCCAACAGTCAAAGAATTGGTTTTGATGTCTTCTGCTATGCATTTCGTGAGTCCTGATTCTAGCTCGAAACGAAGTGATTTTGATGTGGAGGATAAAAGCCCGATTACAGTTGTTATCAGAAGGAGATAAAGGTTGAATCTCGACATAGGAATGGCAGCTGTTTACGAGCTCAGATTGTTTTATAAACTCTTGGATGGACTAGTTTCAGTTTTTGGGTATTCTCTCTCTCTCTTTCTTTTAGGTTTCCTTGTGCTGTAATGAGGCGAATCGGTATCAGTTTTGCTAGCAAGAGGAGGAGGTCAGAGCAGAGGTTGAATTATTGACAGCTGGTAGTATTTGATTGGTTGCAACACGTAACTATACAAAATAATAAATAAAACGGTCTAGTTTGCTTCGTGCAGGACATTGGTGTTTAATAGCTGTAATAAAGCCCTGCGATCTGGATTTGTTGGGCCTCTCCCTCTGTACCGAGCCTTGTTGGACGGGATTTACGAAACTGAGCTCGTGGTTTCTGTTTTTCTTTTTCTTTTTGTTAGAGAAATAGAAAAAAATCAAAATATTAATTTTCGGAGACGAGTGTAAAGGCAGGAAAAAGGATTTTGTAAATAATATATATATATATATATATATATATATATATATATATATATATATATATATGAATAAATCATCAATTCATTTGTTGTTTGTTTTTATGTTTTGAAACGTTTTTAAAAAAATATTTTTTTTATTTGAATTAATTTTTTCATGTTTCCAAGTCATTTTTACATATTATTATAAAAAATAAAAAATATATATTATTTTTCTATATTTTTAAATAAAAAATGCCTTAAAAAGTTTATAGAAGTCTTTACGCATACAATCCAGTGACTGGGGTATGAAAATTAACGAGGGGGACTAGTGCCGTTCAAGGGAGAGTCGTTTGCCAGCTTTCAATTTCTAAATACAGAGTTATTGTGCATGTTTGGGAGTGTGATTATGTTTGTTTTTTAAAGTGTTTTTTGTTCAAAAATATATTAAAAATATTTTTTTTTATTTTTTAAAAATTATTTTTGACATCAGCACATTAAAATGATCTAAAAACACCAAATTTTATTAATTTAAACTTAAAAATAAAAATAAAAATAAAAATAATTCAAATTTTTATGAGGGATTAAATTGAAAAAATAATGAAAAAGGGATAAAAATAGCAAGAAAAAGAACAATAAAAACATGAGGAGCCGAGGACCAAATCTGGAAAAACAAATGAAATGAAATTCTAAAGGATAAAATTGAAATAAATAAATATAGAGGATAAAAAATAACAATCGAAAGAACAATGATCAAATTGAATGATAAAAAAAATTAAAAAATCGAAAAACTAACCGAACTGAAAATCAAATTGACCCTAAAATACATTATTACAATCCACAGTATTTTTACTCACAAACTACAATAAAACACCAAGCTCTTTTAGTATATTTTATAATTATGTTTGGCTATACAATTAAATGCAATCACATAATGAACCGTCAAACACCATCTAAAAGACCCTCACGGGCCTGTAGAATGGAAGGAGACATGATCGCGAGCTGACAGATATCATGCACATGTCATCATTTTTTTTATCGAGATGTAATGACATGTTAAATCATAAAAAACCCTAAAAGCATCCATATACTACCAAAAAAATATATAATGCAGAGACAGAAACATACTCCCAAACTACTATTATATATATATATATATATATAATTATAATGTGGTGCGGGATGATAATTACAAGAAAATAAAATAAAAAATTAACTGCTAATACTTAGTCTGCCTCTAGAAACATTGACGTTCGTTGCAGGGATGACGAGTTCGTAACTCAAGAAACCGATCTCGATTCCCTTTAAAACGACCTCGTCATAGCCGTTAATCTTGAATCATCAGCCACTCTAAAATATAACATTGGCCAACAGCAACACGATGAAAAAGCTCTTTATTTATTTATTTATCTATTTTTATTTACCGAGGAGTATAGTTCAACTCTAAAATATAACATTGGTCAACAGCAACACGATGAAAAAACTCTTTATTTATTTTTATTTACCGAGGAGTATACGTCATAGGAATACTCAGCACAAGATAAAGGATAAAGGTATTCAGCACATCATCGTAACTGATTAAACTAACAAACTTATCAAACAATCCCTGCATTATCTATCACTAATTTATCCTAAAAATATATATATTTATTTTGTTTAAATCTGTATTTGACAAGATATTCCCGAGCAGAAACCAATTTTTGAAAAGAACTCTTTTTTTGTTTTGTTTGGAGTTTGTTCGTTGAGATATAATTTTAATTTGATTTATCCGCTCCTTCTAATTTTCCTCGTGAATTCCCCCTCCTCGCACTGTTTTCCCTCTCTTTCCTATCGTGTGAAGTGTGAACTAATTGAAAGATTTGATCGACTCGTGATCCTCTCATACCTGAGTTTTTTTTTTGGATTAAATAACAACATTCTTATCTTTTCCTTCATTTATATTTATCCTATCTATTTATTTTTTGGAGGAAAAATTAGCACTGTGATTCCATCCCACAATGTGGATTTTTTTTTTGATTTCTAAAAATAATTAAAATTCAAGAGCGATCAAATTTTTATTTATTTATCTGTTGTAGTCTATTGTAAATGAAGAGAAGGCGATGAGGAGAGAAAGAGAGAAATGGAGGTTGCTAGATCTGAGAGCGGATTAAGGAGCGAGAAAATAGCAGCGCCGGTGGCTAAAGTCATTGCTAGAACCAAGCGATTACAAGTCTGGTTTATTAGGGTTTGTTCCAGTATTCTTTTATGGACCTGTTTGGTCCAGCTTCTTACGGTTGGAGAGTTATGGCATCCCAGTTTTATGGCCAACACCACCGTCTCCCTCGTTAAACCCCCTCATCATCCTCTTCCCCTCCTTCCTCTTAGTAAGCCTTACTCTTTATCCTCTCTTTTTTCTGATAAAAAATATTGATGCTTTGATTTTGAATTTATAAAGGGTTATATTTTTTACTATTGATTTTTTGAAAAAAGCTGGAATAACTGGGGTTTCTCATGTTTAAATCCTGAATTCTTATTCGGGGAAATCTGACATTGCAGTTTGTGATCTTGGTTTATAAGAAATGGGGGGCAGTTGAGATTACGTTTATATATATATTACAAGTAGCAGTAAGGTTTGGTATTTTGTCTATGCCCAATTTGTTTTTAACCAAGTTGTTGATTATTTTAGATAGTTAAGTGGAGTATTCAGTAGAAGAAAAGCTATGTGATTTTTGTAGGTTTTGGTGGTTACTTTCTGATTTTGACCGGTTAGAGAATAGATTTTTTGTTATATTTTGAATTAACCCCAATCCCCGTGGTATTCTATGATTGCTGGTGTATGGTGGTATATGCAATCTTACATTATTTAGTTAATGTAGAGTTTTGGAATTTTTAAGAATCCATGATTTTATTGTGTAGTTCAAGTTCAGTATTTGCTTTCTGTGGTTTGGAGGTCCGCAAGATGTTTAGACATGATTTGGAATCAATAAATTTGTCTTTTTTGTAGTCATAATTCCTGCTTCACTGGGAGCTCTCACGAGAGCTTTGTTTAATCCAAAAGTTCCATTTTCTTTGTTCCGTTTTAACTCTGAGCTTTCTGCTGTGACTGATTCTGGCTTCTGAATTGAAGTTCATGATTTGGTGGTCCAATTCGTTTCTCAAAGAGGTCCACCAAAAGTATAAACACCTTCTCATGTTTGAGTTTTTCATGCATCTGCAATTAAAGCTGTAATAAATTGAACCTCTCAGAAGTCCAAGTCTTGTTTTATAGACACCATTAGGTTCTTTGTATCTACAAAAACATCAAGAGCTGCAATTTTTGCAGGAAACTATTCAAGCAATGGCTATCTTAAAGTGTCCTGCAATGGTGGCTTGAATCAAATGCGATCTGCGGTTTGTACTTATTCTTTTGCTAGTTTTTTAATTGTTCTTCAGGTTTCTGAAATTGGTTAGTTTGGGATTTCAGATCTGCGACATGGTGGCTGTTGCCAGGCTTTTGAATCTCACTTTGGTTGTCCCGGAACTTGATAAAACATCTTTCTGGGCTGACAATAGGTATTTTTTCTGCTCTTGCATGCTATCATATTTTCTTCTTTTGCAGTTCTGTAATATTAACTGTACAAATTCTTTCTGCAGTACTTTTGAGGAAATATTTGATGTGAAGCATTTCATTGACTCATTAAGAGATGAAGTTCGGATTGTCAGAAGGCTTCCAAAGAGATTTAACAGTAAATATGGTTACAGAGTATTCGAGATGCCTCCAATTAGTTGGTCACAGGAAAAATACTACCTGCAACAGGTATAAATACTTTTAGTAGCTTGAATCCGTGGAAAGTATGTTTATACCAAGCATCATTTAACAGTTAGTGTAAAAATCAGTAGATGAGTGTGTAAGTTCTTTATTTTAAAGCTGTGCTCTTAGATGCTGAATTATGGATTCAATTTTGCTAGTCAGATTAGCTGCTTGACCTGAGAACATCGCATAAGCCCTTTAGGATGAAGGTTCTGATGCTTTCCCAAGCTCTTGCATAATCCTTCAGAGATCTGCTAGAATGTTGTGAAAGTCTTTCAAGAATTTCACAGTTAGTTAAGAACTATAGTTTGCTGGAGATCATCTCCTTCTCTCCCAGTTGTATACAGGGTTTCCCCTGACATGGGATTTGCATGTCCTAAACCGTGATGCAGAATTGGATGATGAATTGAAACAACTGTCACTTCCCATCTGGGAAAAAGGAAAGAATGGAATCATTTCTCTTCTTTCTTTGGACTTCATATTATGATTCTCCACATTCATATATATATATATATATGCATGTGAAATTACAGAATAAAGTGTTGAAATATTAATCTAACCAACTAGGGTAAAGAGCACTTAGAAAATTAATGGTTAAAAAATTAAGATGAAAATATTTGAGCACACTGAATATGGTAATTAGAAGATTTGTTTGATTCTCAGTACAGTATTACTGTGTACAACGCCACTGCTACCCTAGTGTAACAATGTATTAGGGATGTGGTTCTGATTTATAAACTTTGAAAGTTTAGTTTTATTTATTTGTCTTGAGGTTCAAGGTTTTCAAAGTAGATTTAAGCTATGGGGGCTGAATGTTCAATTTATGATGATGTTTCCATTTTTCCTTAACAATACTTCTTGTTTAATGACTTTGACCTGGTAATGCAGATTTTGCCACTTTTCAGTAAGCGAAAGGTGTTGCACTTCAATAAAACAGATGCACGTTTGGCAAACAATGGGATTTCAATTGATCTTCAGAAAGTCAGGTGTCGTGTTAATTTTCAGGCACTGAAATTCACTCCTGAAATTGAATCTTTGGGGTACAAATTGG
The DNA here is from genome assembly GCA_009078335.1 of Salix brachista. Classification (NCBI taxonomy): domain Eukaryota; kingdom Viridiplantae; phylum Streptophyta; class Magnoliopsida; order Malpighiales; family Salicaceae; genus Salix; species Salix brachista. The sequence continues at coordinate 12,526,358 of CM018581.1, forward strand.
TTCGCATTCTAAAGGAAAGGGGGCCTTTTGTGGCCTTGCATCTGCGATATGAGATGGACATGTTGGCTTTCTCAGGTTGCACTCATGGCTGTACCAAGGAAGAAGCTAAGGAGCTCAAGCACTTAAGGTTTGTTGTATTGAAAAATTGCCTTTTTTTTTTCAGTATCTAGTTTACAATGGCACTAACAGTCTTGTTCTGAAAAACACTGTCTGTCTTCAATCTTCATCACTCTTTTTCTGCTTAGTTGCCACGGGCCTGTATTAGAGGTCTGCCTTTATGTAGTAGTTGCTAGGAGATATGTAACTTGATAATGAATACAAGTGAATTGTTTTCATTGCTAAATATTTGACAGAATAACTAGTCTGTTTTATCTGTTTCTTACTTGCAGTCAAAGTGGCTGCATTTTCTTGTGGCATTCCTTAGTGTGATAATTTTTTTTATTGAACTTGCACATTCCATTTAGGTATGCATACCCTTGGTGGAGAGATAAAGAGATAGTGTCTGAGGAGAGGAGATCACACGGTTTATGCCCATTGACACCCGAGGAGGCAGCATTGATTTTGCTGGCTTTGGGTTTTGACAAGGACACACAGATATATATTGCAGCTGGTGAGATATACGGCAGTGAACGGAGACTTGCGGTACTAAGAGCTGCATATCCGAGGATTGTGAGTTATTAACCATTCTTTCTGTTGTGTTATACAAATATCAGCAAACCTGGCTAAATGCTTTGCAAACTTAGAATGTCTAGAAGAATACATTATATGTCGAATCCAATTGATCGTAGCTTGTGGCCTGCTATGCAAACTGATGGGTTTGAATCTGGAGTTACAAAGCAGCTGTATCTTTTGGATTATTATTAAAGCAATGAACTAGAATATGCATGTGAATAACTAATTTCATATCATTAAATCTAGTTTGTCATCATTTGATTGCATGTTTGCATATTTCTTCTTTATCTCAATGTCAAAGGGTATTTCAGGTGAGAAAGGAAATGCTATTAGATCCAGGGGAGCTGCAGCAATTCCAGAACCATTCATCTCAAATGGCTGCTCTCGATTTCATGGTCTCAATAGCCAGTGACACTTTCATTCCCACCTATGATGGAAACATGGCAAAAGTTGTGGAAGGTCACCGCAGGTACAAACACCCATTCTCTCATGGGGTGTTTATCTTGTATCATTTTACCAAGGAAAGAAATCATATCAATTGAAGCATCTTGCAGAAGTCCTGATTAGTGTTTGTGCAGGTATCGTGGGTTTAAAAAGACAATCCTTCTAGACCGTAAAAGACTTGTAGAGTTGCTGGATTTGCATCAGAATGGGACACTCCCATGGAATGAGCTTGCAGCTGCTGTTAGATCGGCACATGAGAAGAGGATGGGACAGCCAACTCGACGAAGGGTTATTGCAGATAAACCCAAAGAGGAAGATTATTTTTATGCAAACCCTCAAGAGTGCTTTTGTGAGGGAGCAAATTGTGATGATTTATTAGGACCTGGTAACTCAAGTTCAATTCGGTGATTGCAACAAAACCAAGCAGATTGAGATGGTGCTCCACTTAATTTTTCTCAAGCAGTGGCATTCATGGCTGGACTCCCTAATCAACGCAACGTATACACACCTACCTTAAAGTTTTGTAAGGAACGACAGAACCGAACCTTTGAGCGGCCATTCTGGCTATCAAAGGTCACTCGCTATTCATTTTTTCTTCCTGTTGATATATTTATTCATTTCTTTCCAGGTAAAAGTTTGTTCAGGAATGCCCATATAATCCCAGAGTTAAAAATTTACCCCGATAGCCTTTCGTCGTCTGATGCACTGCTATATTTGCTACAGAACTCTGCTTGTGAGCTAACAGCAACAATACCAAGGACAGCCCAGTAAAAGGGTAAAAAAAGATTGTAAATGAAAGAAATGGATCCTTTTTCTTTCCTAGTGCAGAGTGAAATGATACATAAAACCTGATCTCACGAGGTGGCCAGCTCAAATTTCAAAACTTCCTTGGCATGCAAAATGCCATTATGTCTCCTTCTAAAACAAAAATAGGCTATAATAACTGTTTCTAAAAACACAAATCTCTATCTGATGTGTATACCATTAATTGATGTGCATGCGAGCTGCCAAGGGTGTTCTTCGAGAGAAACCCATGAAGGGCGTCCTGAAAGTAATGGTCCCAGTGACATTTGATGCAGTTTCTACTTGGACTCCCAAAATATAATTTCACCTTGCTCCATAACAAGACCAAGATCCTCGAGCCTTCTCTCTTGGTAGTATTTCAACTCATCCAATTCTGACTCCCTCTGCTTTAAAACCTCATCGATTCGCCGCAGCACCCTCTTTTCCCCTGTTCTTATTCCAACTGCAATTGCAAGCCTGGGGTCGAGTTCTTCCCCTTTCAGCTTCTCATTCTACAGTCCACTCTTGTATCCAGTTACTTCAACCTTGTCGCCACTGATCGAACATGAAACAGTCAACATTAGAATTTGGAAAGCAAGGATAAGTGCCAAGGAACAGGGAACAACCCCCTGTGTGCCAAGATAAGTAGATTGCTCTAATTCGTCTGGGAAAGAAACAATCTACGTTCTTTCTTGATCGAACTGTGCATTAGACTAGCTTTATCAGATCGAGTTGTGTAAAAGGTCCAAATAAATCTCAGTTTATTAGGTTAAAGATGATGAATTCCAATTTGGCCATTGAGTTATGATACTCTCAGTTTAGTTCCTGAATATTATAGAATAATGATTTGACCATTAAATTTCAAGAAACTTACAAAGTGATCGCTGATTATAAAAAACACATTTCAATTGGATCCCGTCACGTATTAAAAAATTATTGATGATTTATTATTAATTATTATTCCTTAGCTTTGCATACAATCACTATTTTTTATATATGAATAGGTATGGTTGTCTTTTTTATATTAACATACTAAAGATCTCATCATCTGCTTCTATGTGATTGGTGAATGTGGATGCTTAGCTCAACTTTTGTGAATAAATAATAATGAATATGCATACAGGAATAATATAATCATGAGCATAAGTAGTATTATATCTAAATTAAATATGAGTGGTTTGATTATCTACTCTTGAATCCTGTGATTCTGGAAATTAATTCGATATGGATTGTAGAATATTTACACTAACAGGGCAATGTTCATAGCAATGCAGAGGTTATTTTACCTAGACATGTTTTCTTCTCCCTCTCATTCTTATAATTTTTTTTTTATTTTGATAACTGGGGTGTCCGGGCCAGCTTGTGCGCACCACAACTAAATCCCCGGACCTACTGAATATCCTGCAAACCCAATGAGTATGTAAGTCACCGCGGGGGTGACAGGCGTGCCTGACAAGGCTTGAATCTGAGGTGAGAGGAAGGGAGAAGAACTTCATGACCACCAGGCCAAGACCATGCTGGCAGATGATAACATTCTTGGTACTACAGGTTAATGTCATGATTCTATAGAATTATAGTGTTCTTTGTTTTTCATTTGAATAACATGATCGTCAGTATGGCTTTGCTCATTGAAGTATATTAGTGGATCTTGCCAACTTTTTTTTGAGCTACGAACATAAATACATTTCACATTCTAAATACAAGGAAGCAGTTTCCTGCTACGTGGACAAGTTGCAGATCTGAAAATAATCGACTACCAAACCAGCTTCTGAATAAGAAAATGAAAAGAAATAGACCCATTCAAGACTCTGGATTGGAAATGGAGATTCTTTTGACTTGTCACTCTCTTTTTTTCCTCTCTCCTCTCTGTTTTTTCTGTGGATGAGACTTGGACAAACCCACCCTGTTTCTCAACGGACGTGGAGAAGAAAGCGAAGCGAAGAGACGGGGTTGGAGAAAAGTCTCCAGCAAGCATGGCAGGCAGTGTCGAAGCTTGTGCAGCAATTTGAATACTGTTTGGTGGGCGATGTTTCTTGATCTATGGATGAAATCGGTCGGTCTATAATTGATGTAGCCATCTCATACCTACGTAAAAGAGATCCCATGCAAGGTAGTCAAAATCGCGAGCCAACTCGCAAAATCGTACGATTTTGCGAGTTGGCTCCGAAAACCTGGTTGGACCGGAAAGAAAAATCGAAACCGGTTAAACTCGGTCAAACTCGTAGAAAAATCGTTCAAAATCGTAGAAAAATCATAGAAAAATCGTAAAAAATCGTAGAAAAATCGTAGAATAATAATAATAATAAAAAATAATAATATTTAATTATATTTAAATTAATTTTTTAAATTTAAATATAATTAAAAATAATAATTTTTGTACGGACATTTTACGATCTTTCTACGATTTTACGATCTTTCTACGATTTTACGATCCGATCTTACGATTCGATTTTTCGGAACCCTTTCCGATCCGTGTCAAAATCTCGATTTTGACTGCCATGATCCCATGTATAACATGCATGATCGTGTCCATAAAAAACACTTGTCAAAATATAATCCACAGATCTTTTTTTACCCCTTCATTACCCCTTTCCATTCAAGGTTGAAGATGATGGTATAGTTGTGATGACGTCACTGTGAATATTGAGATGCTTCATTTCAGTACTATCTGTTAATAGATTTTTCTTTTTTAGTTTGATTGAAATAAATTCGTGAGGAAATAAATATCACAATTCAAGAAAGGGTAAACTTTAAAAGATTGCTCTCCCACGTAGGCACATTGCTTTACGTAGATCCATGGTTATAATTGCCCACTTTTTTATTTTTTATTTACAAAGTACACTTTTGAGATATCCACCATTATGTGTAAGGGCATCTCCAACAGGAGGAGCTATTCCAGGAGCTAAAGGCAAAATTTCAAATATTTGGCTTTTTTTGGTAAATTTTTGTCTCCAGCGGGAGGAGCAAAATGAAGAGCCAAAATAGCTTTTCTGTCAATGGAGAGCTATTCCTACAGATTTTTCCAACAGAGCCAAATATCAAATATTACCGTTGGAATTAAAACACATATCAACCAACAAATCACCACATCAACAAGACGAACAATGAATTGAACAAAATCAACATCGACACAAAAAAACACAGTGAAGAGCAATATCAATTCACTGGCGAGGGAGGCTGGCTGGCGAGGGAGGCTGGGGAGCTGGCGAGGGAGGCTGGAGAGGGAGGAGGGCCGGCGAGGGGGGCTGGAGAGGGAGTGGGGGCGGCACAATTGGGAAAATGTGAAGGAATGTAGGGTTTGGGTGGGTGGGTAGGGTTTTATATTAATTATTATTATTAATTATAATAAAATTCATTTTTTAATTATAATTAAATTCATTTTTTAATTATAATTAAATTCATTTTTTTTATTTAAATATAAATAAACAATAATAATTTTATTGTTGTAGGGTTTTTCAAAAGTAATTATTTAATTATATAATTTACTCTTATTAATTGTATAATTAAATTATATACAAAATAATTGAATTTTATTTAAAATAATATTAAAAAAAATAGCTCTCCAAAATGACTTTTACCATTAAAGCATACATCAATAAAAAAACAATATATTTACTATTTAGGGAACCATTTTAAAGATTTGGCTCTCCAAAATAACTCCCGCTATTAGAGATGCTCTAAGGGTACAGGTTTTTCCGAGGGAAAAAAAAATCTCAAGTTAAACGACGGTCGAGATTGCGGTGTAGTTTGGTGATTTTGAAGAGAAAAAAAGTTTTCAATAAATCCTATGAAAATTCAACCGCTATACTTCCGGTGTACACCTGTTAGCTTCCTGTACCAGCAATCCTATAAAAATTCAACCGCGCGTGAAGATTCTTCATAAGGAATTCGAGTAGAAAATTCAACGACACCTGGGACTGTATACTTTCAAGTGTATATTTCTTCTATATTTTCTTATGTTACAGTGCTGGAATATATATAGAAGCTTAGGTATTTATTCTTCACTACAGTACAGAATACACTTAACACTAGGAGACAAATTCAGTTGCAACAGCTCTGTTTACAGCTGGATTTTAACAGGGACAATAGCTTATGCTGCTGCTTCCTGCTTGTGTATCATCAAGATCAGTTGCCTATAATAAGCCTGATGAAACCTCCCTCCAAACAAAGCTACTTGTTTTATTAATTCACTAGATAATTGCCCGCGCGTTGCCGCGGGTATTTTTTTGTATATAATTTAACATAATTAAATTTACAACGATAAATTTATATGATATAAGTAAATAAAAATTATAGATTAAAAGATAAAATGTTTAAAATTTTGAGTTGAGTTTGTCACGTAAGCATAGATTATATTTTTTAGAATATAGGTATTGCGTCATAAACTATCACAAAAGAGCGCGCACTAACATTAGAAAAAAGAGCAAAATATTTGAATGAGAAAAAAAATAATTACTGAAATCATTATTGTGCAGATAATAAAATTATAAAAATCAATTAATAGAAAGAGCAAATAAAAAATAAAACGGAAAAGGAAGCAATATTAATTTAAAATATTATCACAATAGCAACATCAGAGTCTTAATATCTAAAATTATTATTGCCACCAGAGTAAAAAAAAAAAAAATTTATTAAATTATACCGAGGGAAAAAACATAAAAAGCATGAACAAAACAGCAAGCAAGAAAAAAAAATTAAAAATTATTATTATTATTATAATTATTATGAAAGAATAAATAATCACTATTATTATAATAATAGAATACATAATCACTATTATTATAATATTAATAATAATCACTATTATTATTATTCTTATAATTATTATTATTATTATGTTAATAATGAAAAAAACATAAATAAATGAAAGACTAAAAATATCCCAGAAACTTTGACAAAAGATAAAAAATTTTTTAAAAAATTATCATTGCTATTACCGGAAAAACAAAAAATTATCAATTATCGGGAGGGAAAAAAAAAAACAAAAGAGTAAGAATGAAAAATAATTAAATCATGATTATTATTATTATTATTATTATTATTATTATTATTATTATTATTATTATTATTATTATTATTATTATTATTATTATTATTATTATTATTCTTGTTGTTGTTGTGTTAAATACACTTATATATACATGGACAAAAGTAGAGATTAAAAAAATAAAAGTGTAAGGGCTGAAATGAAAATCAAATATAAAGGGATTAAATTAAAAAATTAAAAGTCAAAGGGCTGAAATGCAAGTTACATTTATTGTCAATTGAAATCAGAGGACAAAATTGCAAAAATCGGAACTTTTGTACCGAATTGATTGAGTTATATACAGCCAACCCGGAAATTGAAAGCATAAGGACCGAAGTGCAACTTTCACATTAAATCAATTAAAATTGGAGGACCCAATTGAACAAAATCAAAATTTATATCAAAGAATTGAGGACCAAAAACGAAATTCAAAGGCATACATGGACTATGATTTTCTCAAGACCCTTTTGAAAGAGATACGAGGTTTCCGACTAAGAACCAATCCACCGGCAACCACCCCAGACGGCCTAACAAGAAATATGATTTTCTCAAGACCCTTTTGAAAGAGATACGAGGTTTCCGACTAAGAACCAATCCACCGGCAACCACCCCAGACGGCCTAACAAGAAATCTCACACTCTATAGAGCTTTTAGTGGCCTGACACGAAGGGATACCACCTACACCCCCGTGAGCCCTTCTTCTCCAGATCTTGAACTGCAGCCTATTTTGGTGAATTCTGTGAACCTCGCTGGCTCCCAAAGCTACCAGACAACATTTCTCATGCCTTCTATCCAAGGAGGAGAATACGAGCTTGTGTTTTTCAGAAGGCTTGACGACGAGTTCAATAGAGTGGAGAAGTTTTACAGGTCTAAAGTGGACGAGGTATTGAAAGAGGCTGCGATGTTGAATGAGCAAATGGATGCTTTGATTGCTTTCAGGATAAAAGTGGAGAATCCGTCTGGGTGGTCTGATAGAGTGGCAGATATGACTCGTCTTGCTTCAGATGTTGCAGCTTCTACTACTGCACTGGCAGCTGCCTCTCCATCTGGAGCTAGATCACGCAGTAAGTTACTCTGATTAAACCAGCTACATGCCTGCGTCTATTACCATTGCCTTCAAAAGCATTTTTAAAGTTCCAATCATCCTTAAATGTTTTTCTAACCACGTAAAATCCTTCTCAAAGTACAGGAGGTGCATTACATTTACTGGATGTGATTGAGGAAGGGCAAAGCTTGCATGAGCGGTCAGATAAATCAAACCATGATGAAGTGGAGAAGAAAAGTGATAACACTGGCCAGAAGGAAGAAGAAGAAGAGAATCCGAAGATCATGGTCAGAAACTTTAGGCCAGCTCCATTAGAGATACTAAACCGTGTTACGATTAACAACACACGTACAGGCGACTCCTCGCTCGACCATCAAAAACTTCCTTGAAGTTCCCCACCAAACAGAACTTAGATTTACAAGGGAAAATCTTAGAAAAGTTGAAGAACAACTAAAGGGTGCTTTTGTTGAATTTTACCAAAAGCTTCGCCTTCTTAAGAGTTACAGCTTCTTGAATACGCTGGCGTTTTCAAAAATTATGAAGAAGTATGATAAGGCATGTAAATCATCCCTCAGGACTTCAGATTTCTCTTCTCTAATTGTATTCTAATTCACAAGAGAGCTTGATATATTTTTTCCCCAATTCGCTTTGCATAATTCTGGCAGATTACCACAAGGGATGCATCAAAAGTTTACATGAAAATGGTGGATAACTCCTACCTTGGAAGCTCTGATGAAGTGAGCATAGTTTCTGTTTTATAATGTTCAACAAGACACTAATACATTCAATATATATGTTTATAATCTTATACATTTTTCGCTTATTGAGGGTTCATTCTGTCGATTAATGCCTTATTCAACTTAAAATGTATATTCCATCACAGGTTACCAAGCTTGTGGAAAGGGTCGAGGCAACATTCATTAAGCATTTCTCAAACTCAAATCGGAGTAAAGGCATGCGCGTCTTAAGACCAAAAGCGAAAAAAGAGAGACATAGAATAACATTTTATATGGGTAAGTTACTAATTACTTGTTAAATATGGCCGTTAATTACCTGTTATAGGTACTGTGTAAAGTAACAAGAAAAGTAACCTTTACTCTAGCTATTTTAGTCTAGGAATTTGTCTATAAATTATGTCTCAATTGTAAGAGAAAGATTACACTGAATATACAAGAATTAATCGAATTACGAATTCTTACATGGTATCAGAGCAAATTTCGAATTTTTTCTTCTTGAAATCGAATTTTTTTCCTGGTTCAAAACCCAGATTTTGATCTACACAGTACGTGTTTCATCCACGCACTGTTCACCAAAAACCCCAACCCAGTTTTCAATCGCTACAGTATCTGTTTTTACTGTAGCAACACTCACTGTAGACATCAGAAAACAAAAAAACATCCCCAATCCCAGAAAAACCATCACCAACCCAGAAAACAGCAAACATCGAAACACAACCCGAAACCCAGAAAACAGCAAACATCAACCCAGAAAACACACTTACCCCAGAAACTCGAAACCCTAAATCGAAAAACACACCCAATTTTTCCCGAGAAAACAAAGCCAGATTGAGCATTTCTGGATTTTTTCTGTATACGAAATTATTTTTCGAATCGAAGAGAATCCCATCGTTACCCTTCACCAATTCATCAACACCCATCTGCTCATCAACACCCAGAACACCCATTGAAGAACACCCATCGAAGAACACCCATCTAGAATTGAGTATGCATCAACAAGTGTTGTGTAATGCGTTGCAGCAACGTGATGAGTTCATTCAGCAGTTGCAGAAGGCCAAGATGGAAGAGCAGCAGAAGAGTCAGTTGGAGGTTTACAGGCTTGAACGTAGACTGTATATGATGGATAATCTTTTAGAGGGCTATAGAAAGGAGTTGAATGAGTCGCATGAGACAATTTTGAAGGACACGGGGGAGAAAGGAGCGACGGGGTGGCGCAGGCTTGAACGTGGACTGTGTATTCCAAAATTTGAAGGACACGGGGGAGAGAGGAGCGACGGGGTGGCGCAGGTTGAAAGAGGGGGAAGAGAAAAAGGAGATCTGTGTTTAGGGCGAAATTTAAAGGCTGACCGAACTTGGGTAAAGACTGACCGGGCTGCTGACCGAACTTGGGCTGACCGAACTTGGGTTGACCAGGCTGACCAAAATGGGGCTGACCGAGTTGACCAAAAATACAAAAATACAACTGGGTTGGTGTGTTCTCATTGCGATGAAATTGGGCATTCAAAACAAAGATGTTACGAAATTATCGGCTACCCGGACTGGTGGGACTTTACGAAAAAACCTCGGAAAAATTTCCGAAAACCCCTGGTTCATCTGACGGAAGCAAATATGGCACAGCCCACAGCGAATGTGGCCCATCCAGGTATCATCGAAAACGAATTTGCACACTCTGTTATTACAAAGAATAGTACTTGGATTATTGATACAGGTGCATCTCATCATATGACTAAAGATTCCGATAATTTAATATGCCATAAACCCTCTTTACGGACAGATATATACACTGCTAATGGTAGTCCCTCCCCTATTACGGGGGAAGGATCTCTTGTTTTAACTGACACTATTACACTAGATACTGTTCTTGTTGTTCCATCTCTTGCGTCTAATCTCCTCTCGGTTAGTCAAATCACGACTACCCTTGAGTGCACGGTCACGTTTTGGCCTCTGTTCTGTGTTTTTCAGGACATTCTAACCCGGAAGATTCTTGGTTATGGTGTTAGACGGGGTGACCTGTATTACTTGGAATTAACAAAACAAGGGGGGTTAAAGCTAGGTCATGCACATCAGACTAGAAGTATGGATCAAGCTCAGGCTCTTGTTTGGTTATGGCATCGACGACTCGGACATCTTTCATTTGGGTACCTTAAGAAGCTACAACCGCATTTATTTTCAAGGTTAAGTATTTTGGATTTTAAGTGTGACATCTGTGAACTGGCGAAAAGTCATCGTATTTCCTATTTGCCAAGTTTGAATAAAAGTGTAGAACCATTTGCAGTTATTCATTCTGATGTTTGGGGTCCTGCAAAGGTCGCATCTTTTTCTAATGCACGGTATTTTGTTACATTTATTGATGAATGTACTCGGATGACCTGGATATCTCTCCTCCGAAATAAAGGTGAAGTAAGTACAGCATTTCAGGAATTTCAGAAAATGGTGCTGACCCAATACCAACGGCACATTCGTACACTTCAATCTGATAATGGTACGGAATTTATGGCTCAAGTACTGGGCAATTTTTTACAGCATCATGGAATTCGTCATCAGACATCCTGCACATATATTCCACAACAGAATGGATTAGCCGAAAGGAAGAACAGACAAATTATGGAAATAGTTCGCGCTTCGCTATTTGGCATGAATCTACCAAAATACTATTGGGGTGAGGCAGTCAAATCCGCTGCGTACTTAATAAATCGAACACCATCCAGTGTAATTGATTTTCAGTCTCCTCAACAGAAAATGGAATCTTTTCTCTCGGTTCCTCACCTTCCAAATTTGGAGCCTCGGGTGTTTGGTTGTACGGTATATGTCCACATCCCTAAAGTTCTGCGAAGCAAACTCGATCCGTGTGCAAAACGGTGCGTGTTTGTAGGTTACTCGGAGTTTCAGAAAGGATATCGATGTTATGATCCTCATCATCGAAAGCTACATGTGACCTTGGATGCATCATTTCGAGAATCCGAACCTTACTATTCAGGGGGAGTTCCTGGTTCTTCTCTTCAGGGGGAGAGTAACAATGAAGAGAATGAAGATATATTCGAATTTGAGGAAATGAGACCAAGCTGGGATGATAACCTGGAAGTCTGCATAGACCAGAATGATCTCAGTAATGACCCCCCTATGTCTCTGGAATTACCAACGCTTACACCATTAACCGAAGAATCAACCGAGAATGTCTCTCCTCAGTCCCCTCAGGTAACCCTAAATCCTATCCCTAATGAGATAAATGAAATTTCTGTCTTAGAATCAACCGAGAATGTCTCTCCTCAGTCCCCTCAGGTAACCCTAAATCCTATCCCTAATGACATAAATGAAATTCCTGTCTTAGAAAATAATGTGACCAATAGATACCCACAAAGACTAAACCGGGGAGTCCCAAAGAAACAGTATGAACCGGATCCAAAACACAAAACTAAATACCCCATCAGCAACTATATCTCTACTCATAGATTATCGGAATCATATGCATTTACTGTTAATCAATTATCCAATGTGTCTATTCCTAGTAATGTACAGGATGCATTAGCAGACCCAAAGTGGACCAAGGCAATGAATGAGGAAATGGAGGCACTGCAGAAGAATAACACGTGGGAGCTATGTAAACTACCAACAGGGAAGAAGAAAGTTGGGTGTAAATGGGTGTTCACAGTGAAGTTGAAAGCAGATGGGAGTATTGATAGATACAAAGCGAGGTTAGTCGCGAAGGGATACACGCAGAAGTATGGAGTGGATTACCAAGAAACATTTGCCCCAGTTGCAAAAATGAACACTATCCGGATTCTCATATCTATAGCAGTGAATCGAGACTGGGCCTTACAGCAATTTGATGTCAAGAATGCTTTCCTTAATGGAGATCTTGAGGAAGAAGTTTACATGGAGTTACCACCTGGAGTTAAAATTAGGTCCTCATGCGGAACTGAAGTATGCAAATTAAAGAAGGCATTATATGGTTTGAAGCAGTCCCCCCGAGCATGGTTCGGAAGATTCTCATCCACGATGAAGGAATTCGGTTATAAGCAAAGTAATACAGATCATACTTTGTTTATAAAACACAAAGAAGGAAAGGTAACGGCACTGATAGTATATGTGGATGATATGGTCTTAACGGGGGATGACCCAGAAGAGAGAAATGCACTACAACAATTTCTGACATCGAAATTCGAAATGAAAGATCTCGGACAACTGAAGTACTTCTTAGGGATTGAGGTCTCGAGGTCAAAAATAGGGATATGTCTTTCACAGCGAAAATATGTGTTAGATTTATTGGCAGAAACTGGAATGCTTGCATGCAAACCGGTAGATACACCTATGGAAATGAATCACAAACTGGGACGAGTAGAAGATCAGACGCCGACGGACAAAGGATGTTATCAACGGCTGGTGGGAAAACTAATATACTTATCACATACTCGACCAGATATTGCCTATGCAGTAAGTGTGGTAAGTCAGTTCATGCATTCACCAGGAGAAGAGCATATGGAAGCAGTATACCGGATTTTGAGGTATTTGAAAAGTGCACCAGGAAGAGGACTTCTATTCTCAAAAAGGGAGGTCCAAAATATTAAAGGGTATACAGACTCGGATTGGGCAGGAAATCAAACGGATAGGAGATCGACATCAGGATATTTTACATTCGTAGAAGGCAACCTTGTCACTTGGAGAAGTAAGAAGCAGAAAGTGGTCGCAAGGTCAAGTGCAGAAGCGGAATACCGGGGTATGGCTCATGGTGTGTGTGAATTATTGTGGATTAAACAGGTATTACAAGACCTTGGAATTGATTATGAAATGCCTATGAGTCTACACTGTGACAATAAGGCAGCTATCGAAATTGCTCATAATCCTGTTCAACATGATCGTACCAAACATGTTGAAGTCGACCGACATTTCATTAAGGAGAATCTTGATCGGAAAATTATACAACTTCCGTTTGTCCGGTCTGAAGATCAGCTAGCCGATATTCTCACAAAGGCAGTCTCCGGAAGGGCATTCTATGACGCAATTGACAAGTTGGGCTTGATAAATATCTACGCTCCAACTTGAGGGGGAGTGTTAAATATGGCCGTTAATTACCTGTTATAGGTACTGTGTAAAGTAACAAGAAAAGTAACCTTTACTCTAGCTATTTTAGTCTAGGAATTTGTCTATAAATTATGTCTCAATTGTAAGAGAAAGATTACACTGAATATACAAGAATTAATCGAATTACGAATTCTTACATTACTACCTGAGTTGGAACGTGATTCAAGCATCTTAGTTTAAAAAAAGCTGCTTTCTTTAGATTTTATATCTTTCAGGGTTGTTATTGATTAGTTGATAATTCTGAGAAAATTTGCAGGTTTCTTTTCTGGCTGCACAGTTGCCCTGATAATTGCCCTTGCTTTAATCGTTAAAGCCCGCAAACTCATGAATAAGCCAGGAAGGGTCACATACATGCATACAATGTTTCCTCTCTACAGGTAACTCTAATTTTCTGTTAGCATAGGGTGTACAGTTACTTTTTTTTTTTTTTTGAATAAATTCAAAAGTGGATTAAAAGATTGAGAAGGAAACAAACAGGGGGCCTGCTAGCTCCGGCCACAAGGCTCGGGCAAGGGAGCAGGAAAAAACAAGAAACAGGCTGGCCCGAGGGCCTAAGGCCTACAAGAGAGCTAAAGGGCTCAAAAGAAAACCCTAAAAGAAAAGAAGACACCAGCGGCCCACTACCAGGCTAAACTGGGGCACCGAAAGAAAAAGGTAAAGGGAAGCTATGGGCCTAAAATACAGGAGCCCAAACAAACTAAACAAAGGGGCCTAAACATCAGGAGCCCAAAACAAAACAAAACAAAGGGCTGAAAACAAAGCCCTATCACAAAGACCAAAACAAAGCAAAACCAAGGACTGAAAACAAGCCCTATCTGCAGATGGCCTTTTCTCCCCTTCCTCATTACCAAGACGATGGAGGGCATCTAGCACAGGACCATGCATAGACGAGAGGACTAACGAATCTAACTTGGAAGCTGTCGATCCGTTGGCCTCAAAGATCCCCACCTAGAGAACAAGAGATCATATTCTCCATTTTACTCGAGCATAATCTGGGATGTGCCCTTTGTATTGCATCAGCAACAACCTTATTTGAATGATTGCCTCATGCAGGAGAACCTCTACTGGCTTGTTCTTGGCCTGGAAAATTCTGAGATTCCTTTCAGTCCATAAAAAGTATATGGATGTGGCTAGAGTGTGCTTAGCTAGGAGACTGTTGAACCTCTTCTTTTTGTTGAATTTATTCCTCGCCCATCGGAGGATGTCTGCCCAGTTAGTAGACGACCATAGCTGGTTTGCGTGGGATGTAAGTCTGGTCCAAAAAGAGCCCGTGTATCTGCATTTGAAAAACAATTGGTCATGGGACTCAGTTTCTAAATCACAGAGCACACACGTTCTTGTTCCAGTAAAATTTCCCATTATCGGTCTGTCCATTGTTGACAGCCTCCCCATAGAAACCAGCCAAAGAGTCCAGGAGTATCGAGGAACATGGCCATGGTACCAAATCAAACCATGCAGGTTGAAGACGCCATTAGTTTTCCTTAAGATATTCCAAGCTGAAGCAATGGAGAAGTTTCCCGAGGCGTGAGCTGACCAAATAATTTTGTCCTCGTGACATCGATGAGGAAGGAAGTTGACAGTGCTCCAAGCTTGTTGCAGATCCCTGTTTTCCCTTGGAAATTCCCATTCTCCGTTCATGATGATGTCTTTGACCTTGGCGTTCCACCCTAGACCAGTTGAAGCAAGAATACCGGCAGGGTAAGAGTCATAAAGATTTTTACCATCAGGGAGCCAGTAGTCGAACCACAGGGATGTTCCCTTCCCATCCCCTATCTTGGATCTGAAAAGGCCCTTGCACCACTGTCTGCTGTTCATGATCTTCCTCCATGCCCAAGATGATTTAGTTGGAGCTTTAACTTCCCAGAAGTTATGGCCTTTTAGAAGAACCGTGTGCACCCATTCTGTCCAGCTTGAGCTTGACCCACTATTGGTGAGAATACACCAGATAAGCTTGAGCAGAGCTGCATTATTCCAATCCATCATGCGCTTGATGCCTAAGCCCCCCTCTTTCAAAGGGTAACAGATCTTATCCCAGCAAACTTTGGCTCCATGTTTTTCCAACGAAGAGCCTCGCCATAGGAATCTAGCCATAATAGACTCAATGTTTTTGGTAACTGCTGCAGGAAGGATAAACATACTGGACCAGTAAACCTGTATAGAGAAAAGAGTTGATTTTAGTGTACAGTTACTTTCTTCTTCTGTTCGCTCATTTCTTTCACCATGAAAAACCTTATCCCAACCTGTAAGAATTCGAAATTCAAATAATTTCAATATATTTGATTGATTAATTTATGCTGTTACATTTGGTGTTATATATAGAATAATTATAATGTTAAACTAGTTAGAATACAACTCTACTTTTATTGACTAAAACAATAGTTTCTATTTTTGGTTAATGACAAATCAATAACTACATTTTAACATTCACCCTCAAGTTGAGCGTGGATATTTATCAGACCTAACTTGCTGATTGAGTCATAAAACACCTTTTCAGAGACTGTCTTTGTGAAAATATCGGCTAGCTGGTCTTCAGACCGAACAAACAGAAATTGTATAATTTTTCGATCAAGGTTTTCTTTAATGAAGTGTCGGTCGACTTCAACGTGTTTGGTACGATCATGCTGAACAAGATTGTGAACAATTTTGATAGTTGCCTTATAGTCACGGTGTAGACCCATGGATGTCCCATAATCAATTCCCAAGTCTTGTAACACCTGTTTCATCCATAGTAATTCACACACACCGCGAGCCATACCTCTATATTCTGTCTCTGCACTTGATCTAGCGACTACTTTCTGCTTCTTACTCCTCCAAGTGACAAGGTTGCTTTCTACAAACATAAAATATCCTGATGTTGATCTCCTACCCAATCCGAGTCTGTATACCCTTTAACCTCGTGGACCTCCCTTTTTGAAAACAATAGTCCTTTTCCTGGTGCACTCTTCAGATAGCTTAAGATCCAATATATTACTTCCATATGTTCTTGTCCTGATGAATGCATGAACTGACTAACCACACTTACTGCATAGGCTATGTCTGACTTTGTATGTGATAATTATATCAGTTTTCCAACTAACCGTTGATAACATTCTTTGTCTGTTGGTGTCTGATTTTCTGTTTATCCTAGCTTGTGATTCATTTCCATAGGTGTGTCGATTGGTTTGCACGCAAGCATTCTAGTTTCTATTAACAAATCTAACACAAATTTTCATTGTGATAGACATATCCCAGTTTTTGACCTTGAGACCTCGATCCCTAAGAAATACTTTAGTTGTCCGAGATCTTTCATTTCAAATTTTGATGTCAGGAACTGTTGTAGTGCCTTTCTTTCTTCTGGACCATCTCCTGTTAAGACCATATCATCCACATATATGATCAGTGTCGTTACATTCCCTTCTTTGTGCTTTATAAACAAAATATGATCTAAATTACTTTGCTTATCGAAGAAATCCTTCATCGTGGACGATAATCTTTCGAACCATGCCCGGGGTGACTGCTTCAGACCATATAATGCCTTCTTTAATTTACACACTTCAGTTCCGCATGAGGACCTGGTTTTAACTCCAGGTGGTAACTCCATGTAAACTTTTTCCTTAAGATCTCCATTAAGGAAAGCATTCTTTACATCAAATTGTTATAAAACCCAGTCTCAATTCACTGCTATAGATATGAGAATACGGATGGTGTTCATTTTTGCAACTAGGGCAAAAGTTTCTTGATAATCCACTCCATATTTCTGTGTATATCCCTTCACGACTAATCTTGCTTTGTATCTATCAATACTCTCATATGCTTTCAGCTTTACTGTGAACACCCATCTACACCCAACTTTTTTCTTTCCTTTTGGTAGTTGACATAATTCCCAATTATTATTTTCTGAAGTGCCTCCATTTCCTCATTCATCACCTTAGTCCACTTTGAGTCTGCTAATGCATCCTGTACATTACTAGGAATAGACACATTTGATAATTGATTAACAGTAAATGCATATGATTCCAATAATCTATGGAAAGAGATGTAATTACTGATAGGGTATTTAGTTTTGTTTCTAGGATCAATTTTATATTATTTCTTTGGGACTCCCCGATTTAGTTTTTGTGGATATCTGTTGGTCATATTTTTTTCTAGGACATGAGTTTCATTAGTCTCATTAAGAATGATTTAGAGATACCTGAGGTGACTGAGGAGGGATATTTTGGGTTGATTCTTCGGTTAAGGATGTAGATGTAGGCACCTCTGTAGTCAAAAGGGGGTCGTTATTGAGAATATTCTGATATGTGCAGAATTCCAAATCAGCATCCTGGTTTTGGATATTAGGAGCCATAGAAATTTCCCCAATATTTCTTTCAATAAGTCCTCCATTTTTTCCACCTGAAATACCCCTTTATTCTCTTCATTGTTACTCTCCCTCTAAAGATAAGGTCCATAAGCTCTCCCAGAATAATAGGGTTTCGATTTTTGAAACGACGTATCCAGGGTCACATGCATCTTCTGACGTTGGGGATCATAACACCTATACCCTTTCTGGAATTTTGAGTATCCTACAAAAACATACCGTTTTGCACACGGATCAAGTTTACCTTGTAGGACTTTAGGTATATGAACATACACCGAACATCCAAATATTTATTGCTCTAGATTTGGTAGATGAGGGACAGAAAACAGGGATTCCATCTTTTGTTGGGGGTTTGAAATCCGATTACACTAGATGATATGTCACGACTCGATTCTCGGATCCGTGACCGGCACATAGGCATAGTCCCCCTCCAAGGTTCCACACCTATGCGAACCCAAACTTACAAACTTATCATTCATATTCAGAGTTCAATACAACATAAATAACAAAGTAAACTTATAATATAGTTTGATTGTCTTAATACAAGAGTCAAATACATTTTGTTATAATTATGGAGCGTTAACTAAACATAAAAACAAAAGTGTCGATTACAACCAAATAATAAGTTATGAGATTTCAACGATAATGATCTGCTAACAAGCTACGAGCTTGAAAATAATAAATAATGAGGGGTTGAGTTCAACAACTCAGTGAGTAGATAACATCTAATATACACATACGAGATAATACGACAATGGAAAATATATTATCAAATCAACTCGAAGTTCTTACAAGAAAGTTTCTTAAGTGGGTCATAACAAGAATATATAAGGTAAAGCTCGTCATAAAATCAGAATGCAATGAGCATGAGGCTCCGTGCTGTGGGATGATCAGTCCACATAGGTTGGTGACTCCCCCGACCAACTAGGGTTTTAGATACGATGTGCACAAAGGCTAACACTACCCTGTTAGCGTGGGTATTCTGACTGACATACCGTAGGTATATATATCATAATCAAACAAACATATTCATATCTCAAGGCCCAACTCATGAAATCAATAAAATGAGGAGCTATCAATTCACAATCATATATTGACTCATATAAAGAATGTATATTCAACAATTGATTATGCTTTATCGTAACAAGAATAGTAATCAACGTATATATTATCAAGAAGCATAATCCAAATACTAGCAAATCAAATATTTATAATATTTCTCATACATATTAAATATTATCCACTCACCTGACTCAAAAGCGATCGAAATTCAAAAGCGAAATACTGATGGAATTCTACTAACGTACCGCGGGCAGAATATCTGGATTATCTGAATATATAAAAGAAGACATAATAAAAAATGAATCAAAAGAAGTAGAATATCTTTAGTAAACATATCTAAAAGTTCAACTCATAATCCTATATGTTTTGAATCAACTATCTATTTTTCGCAAAACCTAAAAACAATGGTTTCTTCCGAAGTCTAGTTCAAAATACACAATTCTGTAATTTTCTGAAATACTAAATTGTAATTATCCATCAAACCAATCTGAAATACAAATATTTCACCTAGGGACCATTCTGCAATTTTCTTATATTTTTAGGGTCAAACTGTAATTTTATCAAATTGAATGACTAAATTGAACTTCTCATAAATTCATAACTATATTGAAATTTTGTCCATAATTCATCCTCAATTCTGTCCAGAATCTCGAATTTCACTCTAGGGACTAAACTATAATTTTCCAAAGTTAAGGGACCAAACTGTAATTTTCACAAAAAGGACCAAAATGAAATATCGTCATCTTCAACCTCTAGCCTAGAATTCCAGCAAGGGTTCTTCACCATTTCTCAACATTTTCTCACACCAAACACATTAAATAACTTCAAAATCATCTACAATCAAACCCATTAAACCATTACCCAACACATTAAAACCTTAACATCTTAATCCATTCATCAATCAAACCCCAATAAAATCTACAAACCCTAATCACCAATACAAGAAAAAAGCTTAACTAATAAACAATATTTTTACATAATAACACATACACATTACCTTAATAACTTATTTCTCCTTTCCTTTTTTCTCTTCTTCTTTCTTCTCTCTTCCTGTTTCTATTCTTTCTCAAATTTTTCAGATTTACTTCTCTTCTCTTCTTTTTCTATTTATATTTACAAGTTACTGCTATACTCTTAATTCATTTATACCTAATCCTAAGCCATCAAGGGCATTAATGCCTTTTCCTATTCAAAGTTTTCAAAACCCTTCATGATGTGCGATTAATTAAATAGGCAGCGGACTTTACTGCCTCACCCCAATAGAACTTTGGCATATTCATACCAAAAAGAGAAGCTCGAATGATTTCCATAATCTGCCTATTTTTCCATTCTGCTAGTCCATTCTGCTGTGGGGGTATATGTGCATGAGATTTGATGTCTAATTCCATGATGACTTAAGAAATCCCCTAAAAATTGATCCACAAATTTGTTTACCATTGTCAGATTGAAGTGTACGAATCTGCCATTGGTACTAGGTCATCACCATTTTATGAAATTCCTGAAAAGTTATTCCTGCATCACTTTTATTTCGGAGAAGAGATATCTAGGTCATTCGAGTACATTCATCAATAAATATAACAAAATAACGAGCATTAGAAAATGAAAGAATTTTTGCAGGGCCCCAAACATTTGAGTAGAAGACTGCGAAATGCTCTAAACTTTTATGTAAACTTGGTAAATAGGGAATACAATGGCTTTTGGTCAGTTCACAAATTTCATAATGCAAATCCAAATTACTTAAACCTGAAAATAATTGTGGCTGAAGCTTCTTAAGATACCCAAAAGAGAGATGTCCTAGCCTTCGATACCACAACCATACAAGAGCTGGTTTTTGGTCTTGATTTTATGTCTGATGTGCTTGACTCAGTTTTGATCCCTCTTTTTCTGTTAACTCCAGGTAATACATATTTCCTTGTTTAACACCATAACCAAGAATCTTCCAGGTTAGCATGTCCTGAAAAACACAAAAAAAAGGCCAAAAAGTTATAGTGCACGCAAGGGTAAAAATAATTTGGTTGACTAACAAGAGATTGTATTCAAGAGATGGAACAATGAGAACAATATCTAGAGTAAGAGAATAAGTCAAGGTTATAGACCCCACCTCCATAATAATGGAGATTCTACCATTAGTTGTGCAAATAACTGACTTAGAGGAGGGTTTCAAGAACTTTAAATTACCGAAATCCCTGGTCATATGATCAGATACACCTGTATCAATAATCCAAGTACTATTTTTAGTAATGACAGAGTTTGCAGAAGTTTTACCAATTGTGACTGGATGAACAACATTTGCCGTAGGTTGTACCTGTTCAATTTTCATAAAATTTACCATATCTTTTCTGATATTTTTCTGGAGTTTTTTCTTAAAATCCCACCAGCCAGGGTAGCCAATAATTTCATAACATTTTTGTTTCGAATGTCCCGTTTTACTGCAATGAGAACACACCAGCCCACCTAGTTTTTTACAAACTGAATTAAACATCTGCCTCTCACTTTCATTTCTCTCACTCCCGTGACCTTTGTCACGCCAGTGGCTCCCCATCGATCGGAGGTTCCCAGCCACCATCATTGCGTTGTCAAGTAACACCAAAGGGAATCCCACGATTTGTGTTGCTAGAGTAGATGTGGGTATGTTCGTTGGGTTGGTTTCCATTGTGATTGTATAATGGTAGGGTGTTGTGAACTAGATTAGGAATTGGTTTCTGGGATTTCAGTGGGTTTTTTTGGTTTTTCTGGGATTTGAGTGTGGATTTTTGAAATTTCTGGGTTTCTGGGTTTGAGATTGAGTAAATTAGATCTATGAATAGTAATATTGGTACTATAGCCTCCACAGATAAAAAAATTTGATTTGAAAAGAAAAAAAAATCTAGGAAAATTTGGGTTTCTGGTGGGGGACCATTGTAATTTATGGGTTTTTTTTCCTGTGGGTACGGGTTGATTTCTGGGTTTGATGAATAAGCACTGTAAGGATTAATTTCTGGGTTTCGAACCAAAAAGAGAAGAAAAGGAGAAAAAAGTAGTAATTCAGCAATACGATCCAAAGATCAAAAATTTCGAGATTTGCTCTAATACCATGTAAGAATTCGAAATTAAAATAATTTCAATATATTTGATTGATTAATTTATGCTGTTACATTTGGTGTTATATATAGAATAATTACAATGCTAAACTAGTTAGTATACAACTCTACTTTTACTAACTATTA
The DNA here is from genome assembly GCA_009078335.1 of Salix brachista. NCBI lineage: Eukaryota > Viridiplantae > Streptophyta > Magnoliopsida > Malpighiales > Salicaceae > Salix > Salix brachista. The sequence goes on from CM018581.1 coordinate 12,548,748, forward strand.
CAACAATTTCTATTCTTGGTTAATGACAAACTAACCGCTACATTTTAACACAACCCTTCATGTGGTTATAATCCATTTGTTTGACAACCTATGCTCAACCTGTTGCAGTTTTTTTGGATTAATTGTTCTACACGTGCTCATGTACGCTGCTAATATATACTTCTGGAGGCGATACCGAGTGAATTACTCCTTCATTTTCGGTTTCAAACGAGAAACAGAACTGGGCTACAGACAAGTTCTTCTTCTCGGTTTTGGTATTGCAGTGCTAGCTTATGCAGTGTTCACTTAAACCTTGACATGGAGATGGACCCTATAACGAAAGATTACGAAGCATTTACAGAACTTCTCCCTCTGAATGTGTTGATAGTAAGATTCTTTCACTCAGAGGTTTTCCAGTCATTCCAGTCATTATTTGTTTTTCCATTCGTCGTCCAATTTTTCGTGCATAAACTGATATTTTGCTTTCCCTGCAGCTCCTGCTCGCCATATTGCTCTGGCCATTCAACATGTTTTATCGCTCATCTCGCTTCTTCCTCCTCACTTGTATCTTTCATTGTATTGCTGCTCCTCTCTACAAGGTGAAAAATGGTGGCAGAAAATCACAAAATGGGGATATGGAACTTAAATTTTTCGATTACTAATTTTTTGTACTTTTTTTTCTGCAGGTCACACTCCCTGATTTCTTCTTGGCAGACCAACTGACTAGCCAGGTTAGTTATCAGCCTGGGCTGTACTTCATCAGTTCAAGAACTTGAATTTCAGAAGTAATATAAAAACATCATTGTATTGATGTAGGTGCAATCCCTTAGAAGCCTGGAGTTCTACATTTGCTATTACGGTTGGGGGGACTATAAACACAGACTGAACAGCTGCAAAGAAAGTCCTGTTTTCATAACTTTCTCGTTCATTGTTGCTGTGATTCCATACTGGTCTCGCCTTCTTCAGGTTTGCAATTCGCTTCCCTAGTTGTCTGTGTGTCTAACCTGCCGAGCTGTTTAAAATTTCAAACGTGATTTCTTTTTATTGAAATGTGGAAGCGATCACACAAATTGAAATCACAAATCAACAAGTTTTCCTCTTTGTTTCAGTGCCTCCGGCGCTTGTTTGAGGAGAAAGATCCGATGCAGGGATACAACGGATTGAAGTATTTTCTTACAATAGTTGCTGTCTGTTTGAGGACAGCTTACAGCATTAACAAAGGGGTTGGCTGGAGAGCAATAGCATGGACTTTCTCGGTCATTGCAGCAGTGATCGGCACATATTGGGATGTTGTTTATGACTGGGGGCTTCTTCAGCGCCATTCTAAGAATAGATGGCTGAGAGACAAACTCCTTGTCCCTCACAAATCAGTATATTTTGTAGCCATGGTTAGTAGCAAAAATAAGAGCCAGAAAAAAAAAGAATACCTACGATTGATAAATCTTAACTTCCCATAAAATTAAATCACTCCTAAAAGGAACCTTCATTTGATTTGCAGGTCTTGAATGTGTTGCTGAGATTTGCTTGGCTGCAAACAGTATTGAACCTCAGGGTTACTTCCTTGCACAGAGAAACCATGATTGCCCTTGTGGCCAGCCTTGAGATCATTCGCCGTGGCATGTGGAATTTCTTTAGGTAACAAAAACTTTCTTTTGAAAATCTCAAGATCCTTACTTATCAAGAATCTCTTCTAAAACTTTTTTGAACTGTCAGATTTGTAAATGAACATTTGAACAACGTTGGAAAATATCGAGCATTCAAGTCTGTGCCTTTACCTTTCAACATTGTGGAAGATGATGACCACGAGGACTAAGCTTTGCCACAAAATTTGACAAAGCAGGAGGCGATAAGGATATGAGAGCCATTTTTGACAATGGAAAATCTATTACGAAAACATATTTGACGTTAAATAAACAACACTTCAGTTGCGGGATGAGCAGAACTTGTATTGTGAATTCTTTAGTTCAATGTATCTATAGAGGTTTATCTTCTAGGTTTTCATCATATAAAACTGTCAAGTTTTTTCTTCCAACATCATTGACAAATCCTTACTTGACCTATGACCATGATCTGAGTTCCTATCTATATATACTCCAAAACAACTTCTTGTGGCTTTCTCATTTTGATACTCACCCTCTTTTCCCCTGTTCTTATTCCAGAGCTGCATATCCGGGGATTGTGAGTTACTAACCATTCTTTCTGTTGTGCTATACATATTGTTGGAAAAAATTCTGAAGAACAAACAAACACTGTTCAGATCACTGTCAGGATTTTCGTTCCTGACTTGAAAAAAGTCACTGTTCAAATCAGTGACTAAAAATCTGATGAATTTCCAGATTTTCAAAGAACTAGAGAACAAGCAAATTGGATAATGATTTTCAGAATAAAAGGAAGAATTTGTGTTTAGGTTAATGCCATCCCTTTGCTTTTATTTATAGAAAAACGAAATTGAAAGTCTTACAAGAGTATGAATTCTAATTAAATACAAACTCTTGTTCTACACTAACACTAAGTGGACTTAAACTGAAACTTAGTAAAATACTAGACTTCTTGATCAATTAATTGATCCTTATTGACTAAAACTCAAATAATGAATAAAACAGAACACTAAAACTCTGTTGCAGCTCTGTCTTCAATCCTTCAGCTTCCAATTGCAAGCTTGGAATCAGCTGCTGTTTTATCTTCAATCTTCAACACAAATATCAGCAAACGTGGCTAAATGCTTTGCAAACTTAGAAATTTATCGTATATGTCGAATCCCATCTAATTGATCGTTGCTTGTGGCCCACTATGCAAACTCATGGGTTTGAATCTGGAGTTACAAAGCAGTTGTATCTTTTGGATTATTATTAAAGCAATGAACTAGAGGGCCTCATTAAGGCCCCCCCATCAAATGGTCAACGCTGACTTTTGGAATATGCATGTGAATAACTAATTTCATATCATTGAATCTAGTTTGTCATCATTTGATTGCATGTTTGCATATTTCTTCTTTATCTCAATGTCAAAGGGTATTTCAGGTGAGAAAGGAAATGCTATTAGATCCAGGGGAGCTGCAGCAATTCCAGAACCATTCATCTCAAATGGCTGCTCTCGATTTCATGGTCTCAATAGCCAGTGACACTTTCATTCCCACCTATGATGGAAACATGGCAAAAGTTGTGGAAGGTCACCGCAGGTACAAACACCCATTCTCTCATGGGGTGTTTATCTTGTATCATTTTACCAAGGAAAGAAATCATATCAATTGAAGCATCTTGCAGAAGTCCTGATTAGTGTTTGTGCAGGTATCGTGGGTTTAAAAAGACAATCCTTCTAGACCGTAAAAGACTTGTAGAGTTGCTGGATTTGCATCAGAATGGGACACTCTCATGGAATGAGTTTGCAGTTGCTGTTAGATCAGCACATGAGAAGAGGATGGGACAGCCAACTCGACGCAGGGTTATTGCAGATAAACCCAAAGAGGAAGATTATTTTTATGCAAACCATCAAGAGTGCCTTTGTGAGGGAGCAAATTGTGATATGATTTATTAGGACCTGGTAACTCAAGTTCAATTCGGTGATTGCAACAAAACCAAGCAGATTGAGATGGTGCTCCACTTAATTTTTCTCAAGCAGTGGCATTCGTGGCTGGACTCCCTAATCAACGCAACGTATACACACCTACCTTAAAGTTTTGTAAGAACGACAGAACAGAACCTTTGAGCGGCCATTCTGGCTATCAAAGGTCACTCGCTATTCATTTTTTCTTCCTGTTGATATATTTATTCATTTCTTTCCAGGTAAAAGTTTGTTCAGGAATGCCCATATAATCCCAGAGTTAAAAATTTACCCCGATGGCCTTTCGTCGTCTGATGCAATGCTATATTTGCTACAGAACTTTGCTTGTGAGCTAACAGCAACAATACCAAGGATAGCCCAGTAAAAACGGTAAAGAGATTGTAAATGAAAGAAATGGATCCTTTTTCTTTCCTAGTGCAAAGTGAAATGATACAGAAAACCTGATCTCACGAGGTGGCCAGCTCAAATTTCAAAACTTCCTTGGCATGCAAAATGCCATTATGTCCTTCTAAAACAAAAATAGGCTTTAATAACTGTTTGTAAAAACACAAATCTTTATCTGGTTGCAATACTTGGATATGAATACCATTAACTGATGTGCATGCGAACTGCCGAGGGTGTTCTTTCCTCGCGCCATAGAGAAACCCATGAAGGGCGTCCTGAAAGTAATGGCTCCAGTATCTTGACATTTGATTTTGGAAATTAATTCGATATGGGTTGTAGAATATTTACACTAACAGGGCAATGTTATTCATGCAGGCATAGCAATGCAGAGGTTATTTTACCTAGACATGTTTTCTTCTCCCTCTCATTCTTATAATTGATTATATGAATCGTAGCACTCTAAAAAAACAACATAATTTGAAATATAATTATGTGTTATTGGTTCGTTTAATTATAATCATGTTTGGATTTGATGAATTAATCATATTATTAAATGGTTTGATATTATTTATTCATTGAAATGTGAAAAAACTGGTCATACAATCATTTCAATCTGTTCAGGTATATACAGTGTTGGTTGATCCATATAAGATAAAGGAAGTCGATGAATTCTTTGATTCTATTCCACGGTAAGTTTACTGATACAAGCATAATGAATTTATAGCTACTGTACAGAGGAGTCCTGTTTTACTCTTAACAGAGTTCTAGTTGCTTTATACATATTCATTGTAATCCTTATCAGTTTATTATGGCTATCCTAATCTCCTGCATTCTCTCCTTCAATCTCTTGATGACTGCAGTTGCTTGATCTTCGTGATTCAACATTATCTTCTACACGCCCCCTCAATCTAAAGGGGAGAGATCGGACATTCAGATTGGCCAAAGTTTCTGAGAATTTTTTAGGAGATAATGGCTTTGTTAGTGAGTCTGCGAGCTGATCTTTGGATGAGATGAATTGGACAGTGAGTTGTTTTTGCTGGACTTGATCACGGACATAATGGAAATCAATTTCAATGTGCTTTGTCCTAGCATGAAAGATAGGATTGACTGTCAAATATGTAGCCCCAATATTATCACACCATAGGACTGGTGTTGTTGAACTCTTTAAATGAATTTCCTTTAACAGTGATTGTAGCCATTGAATTTCAGAGGCAGTGTCTGCAAGTGATTTGTACTCTGCCTCTGTGCTGCTTCGGGCAACTGTAGCTTGTTGCTTGCAGCGCCATGAGATAAGGTTTTTGCCCATGGAAATACAATACGCACCTACGGAACGTCGATCATCCCTATCCCCTGCCCAATCCGAATCGGAATACGCTTGGATAGCAGATGAAGAAGATGAGCGAAAGAACATGCCAGTGGAAATGGTGTGCTTGAGATAACGTAAAATTCTTTTGACAGCCTGCCAATGTGGCTCTAGAGGGTTATGCATAAACTTGTTGACCTTGTGGATGGAGAAGGAGAGATCAGGCATGGTGAAAGCCAAATACTGTAAACTTCCAACTACTTGCCTGTAAAGGGAAGCATCAGAAAAAGTCGTTCCATCAGTTGCAGACAGTTGACAGCTTGTAGACATAGGACTTTTGCAAGGCTTTGCTTCGTCTAAGTGTGTTCTTTTCAGTAGGTCAGCCACGTATTTCCTTTGTGTGAGGTATAATCCATCGGTGGAGCGTAACACTTCCACTCCCAAGAAGTAATTAAGGTCACCAAGCTCCTTGACAGCAAAGTCTGAATGTAGGCACTGAATAATGTGATGAATGGCAGAGTTGGATGCACTGGTGATTATAATATCGTCAACATAAATGAGGACCAATACTAGAACATTGTCCCTGTGACAAATAAATAATGAAGGGTCAGCTTTGCTAGCAATAAAACCATTGTCCCGTAATTTGTCTGTGAGCCGAGAGAACCAGGCCCTTGGTGCCTGTTTCAATCCATAAATGGATTTATGTAGACGACAAAGATGATCAGGATACTGGGGATGGACGTAACCCTGTGGTTGAGTCATGTAAACTTCTTCTTCCAATGTTCCATGAAGAAAAGCATTTTGAATATCAATTTGCTTGATGTGCCAGTTGGAAGAAACAGCAATGGATAAGATAGTGCTAATAGTGGCATGTTTGACGACCGGACTGAATGTTTCGTTGAAATCGATACCTTCTTGTTGATGAAAACCTTTGGCAACAAGTCTTGCCTTGAATCGTTCAATGGAACCATCAGCCTTTTTCTTTATTTTATAGATCCAACGGCAGCCTACAATGTTGGCAGTAGGAGGTGGAATAACCAGTGACCAAGTGGCATTGCGTAGGAGTGCATCAAATTCATTATTCATAGCAGTACGCCACTGTGGAAATTTAACTGCCTCACTATAGCAAGATGGTTCAAAATCAGTTGACTTAACAGTTGTAATGAGGGCTTTTGGTAGAGGATACCGTATGAAGTCATCAGAGGTGTGCTTCGGTTTAAAGATGTTGTTTCGTGATCTTGTGACCATAGCATGATTCCAGGTTGCATTGTTCATGAGAAGAGAATTGGAGTCTGTCGGAACAGCCACCTGCAGGTCATTAGCAGCTGCAGGTGCTGGAGATGCAGCACTGCTATCAAGAATCTCAGCATCGGTACCTGTAGATTGAGAGACTATAGAAACAGAGTCATTAGTAGCAAATGGTTGTGGTGAGGTATGCATATCCGAAAAACTGGCTTGAGTGGGAATTGGAGAGTGAAATGGCAGTGTGACATGTGTGGAGGAATTAGAGTTTGAAGACAGTGAAGGAGACATGTGATGCTTGTAAGGGAACAAATTTTCGTCAAAAATGACATGTCTAGACACATAAACACGACCAGTTGATAAATCAAGGCACTTGTAACCATGATGATTTATACTATATCCAATGAAAACACATGACTTGCTCCGAAAATCTAATTTATGTCTGTTGTAGGGTCTAAGATTTGGCCAGCATGCACACCCGAAAACACGTAAGAAAGAAAAATCGGGTACCCGGTGATGTAAAGTTTCATATGGTGACTGATTTTTGAGAATTGGTGTGGGTAAGCGATTAATTATAAAAGTAGCAGTGGTAAATGCATCTTCCCAATACAAAAGAGGTAATTGGGAGTGAGCCAATAAACTGAGGCCTACTTCAACAATTTGACGATGTCTACGTTCAATAGAACCAATTTGTTGGTGAGTATGAGGGCATGCTATACGATGGGCTATGCCGGTTGTTTGAAAATATTTGTGAAGTCTGCGATACTCACCCCCCCACTCAGATTGAATTGCTTTTATTTTGTGGTTAAATTGTTTTTCCACATAGCATTGAAATTGCATAAAAATATGCTCAACATCTGATTTCAATTTGATTGGAAACAACCACAAATATTTAGAGTAATTATCAAGAAAGCTGACATAATACCGAGCACCAGTAGTGGAAGCTACAGATGTCGGACCCCAAACATCGGTAAAAATTAAGTCCAACGGAGAAGTAGAAACATAATTGGAATTACGAAATGGCAAGGCATGACTTTTTGCCAATTGACAGTCATTGCATATAGTGTGCCTGTTTAATTTATCAACTGGTATTTTATTAGAGGACAAAACTTTTTGAACAATAGGAGAGGAAGCATGACCAAGGCGTCGATGCCATTGGTCATACGAAATGCGAACACTGGAAAATATTTGAGGAGAAAGATGCTTGGACGTGAACTGGTATAAACCATTAATGACATGGCCGCGATGAAGGACGATCCCCGAGTAATCCTTCACAAGAAAGAAATAGCTATGAAATTCGAAATAAACGTTATTATCAATGCAGAATTTTTGGACAGAAATTAGATTTTTCTGAATTTCAGGAACAAAGAGAATATCATTTAGAAGAAACGAGTGAGACAGAGTATGAAGAGATGAGGTGCCAGTTTTAGAGATATGCAAACCTTGGCCATTACCCACTTGCAGCTGATCGGATCCATTGTAGTCATCACTCTTGAGGTCTAGATGAGTCATATCATGAGTAATATGATGGGTAGCTCCTGTGTCTGCATGCCATTCATTATCCCGGCTATGAGTGGAAAGAAAAGCCTGTTTATGTTGAGGAGACGCTGGCTGCTGATAAGTGAGATCGAAGCGATGGTAACACTTTCTTGCTGAATGGCCCTGTTTACCACAAACTTGACAGACAATGGAAGATGTATTGTAGTTGTCATTTTTGTGAGAAAAATTATTCCCAGTACGATAAGAAGAAGAGTGATGTTGGCTACGTCCTCGAAAATTGTTTCGAAAATTACTTCTGGGTTTATTGCTGGGAAAGCCTTGGTGGCGTTGTGCAATATTAGCCTCTGCATATTGATTGGTAGAAGAGAGATGATGTCGATTGAGTCGAGATTCTGTAACAATAAGAAGAGAATATACCTCCTCAATGGTGACTGAGTCAGTTCGGGCATAAATGGAGGAGACAAGGCTGTCATATTCATGCCCTAAGCCAGCAAGAATGTATGAAATAATGTCATCGCATCTAAGTGGTTGTCCAGCCATGGCAAGTTCGTCAGCTAATTTCTTGATGAATAAGTAGTCATTAGCCGACTGACTGCCCATCTTGGCATTCGCAAGTTGAGTGCGAACCTGGATAGTGCGAGCTCGAGATTGAGAAGAAAAATTTGTTGCTAGTGCTTGCCACACTTGATGAGAGGTTGAATAAGAGACAATTTGAGCCAAAACATTCTCTGTCATAGAAGACATTAGTGTGCTTAGAATTAAGCTGTCCTGTCGCAACCATTGATGATGCGCAGGATTTGGAATTTGGATGACTGTGTTGGTTACAGGATTGGATGAAGTGAGAAGTTTGGGGGGACAAGTGAGGGTGCCATCAAGATAGCCAAATAAATCTTGGCCACGAAAATAGTGCAGCAACTGGGTTTTCCACAGTGGATAGTTGTCTGGTGTTAATTTTAGGGAAACAATATTAGAGATAGGAATTATTGTTGGACAGACATTTGAGGAGGTGGGAGTTGTAGAAGAAGAAGGAGAAGACGAAGGAGACGAAGACATGATGAGACGTTGGTCTTTTATTGCTCTGATACCATATAAGATAAAGGAAGTCGATGAATTCTTTGATTCTATTCCACGGTAAGTTTACTGATACAAGCATAATGAATTTATAGCTACTGTACAGAGGAGTCCTGTTTTACTCTTAACAGAGTTCTAGTTGCTTTATACATATTCATTGTAATCCTTATCAGTTTATTATGGCTATCTTAATCTCCTGCATTCTCTCCTTCAATCTCTTGATGACTGCAGTTGCTTGATCTTCGTGATTCAACATTATCTTCTACAATCCAACACAAACGCCTTATTAGGTAGCAAGGTAAGTCTCCCCTTGATGTCAATTAACTTTCCTCTATCTGGCAAGAGCTTTGACTTCTTGCCAACTCTCCCCGTTCAGGCAATCATCCTCTGAAAATCCCAATGATATTCTTGTCCGGGAGGTAGCTATTCTGGAGATAAAGAGAAGGAGTGGCACCCTTGAACTGATGTTCAATTGATGTTGGAAGGCCACTCCTAGTTACGACACCTGTTATAGGTTGACCTATGACCTTGATCTGAGTTCCTATCTATACACACTCCAAGACTTCTTCTTCATGCGGGCCTTCTCATTTTGATACTCATCCTCTAAATATATTATTACTGTATTTTCTAGGTTATTATTCTAGGATGACACGTGTTGTCATAGAAAGGGATGACTAATCTTTATATCATTGATTTATGATGGAATTATGATGTTTATGATAGGTGAGTTGGTCCCACAAATATTATAGAATAAACTAAAAGAGGTCAGGAAAACACTGTAGATTGTGAGTGTTTTCACTGTGGATTTCAATAGTGTATTTTTGGGTCTGTTCGGTTCTCGGTTCGGTTGGTTTACCGGTTTTCCGATTTTTTTATCATTATTTGCACAGTTAAATAGCGTTTTTAGCCCTCGAAAAAAACAAAAAACTGATTATAGGTGGAGGGGCTCCGCGGTAATTGCATAATTTCGGACCGGTCCGGTCCGCCTATCTTTTTATTATTTTATATTTTTTTGAAAATGGCTAATTACTCATCTAGCCCCTAAGAAGACAAAATTGATGACTTATGCACAGGGGTGTACCGGTAATTGACCATCATTTTTTATTATTTTTTTCTTTACACTGTCGGCGCGTGTTCCACACGCGACCGACAGTATTCCGCCTCACGCCCTGTTTAGGTGGCGCGTGCGGGCTAGCCCTGTGGCTGAATATGTGATTTCGGCGTCTCAATCAATGCGCCGACGCGTGGTCTTCCTCCCGGTGAAGCGCGTTTTGTCCTCAGACGGCCGTGGACGCGGCGGTGGCCGGCTAAAGCCGCTGCAGCTGTTTCTCTCTCTCCTGCACGTCAAAGTGCAGGCGAGTCCCCTGGGTTTGGTGATGTTTCACTTCGGTCCCTTTACTTTTAATTGTGTTTATGGTCCTGATTTTTGTTTTATAAGTTTTGATTTAGTTCGATTGGGTCCTTCGATTGACATTAATTCAGTGTCAATGTTTCAATTCGGTCCTCCTTCTTTTAATTTCCGAATTGAGTTTAAAAAGATTAATTAAATTCGGTACAACAGTTTCAATTTGTTCAATTTTGTCTTTTGATTGCAATTGATAATATATTTAAGTTTCATTTCAGCCCTTATACTTTTAATTTTGGATTTTAATCCCTTTATATTTCATTTTTATTTCAGCCCTTATACTCTTAATTTTTTATTTCAATCCCTTTATTTCCTTATATTTCTAGAATAATCCTTACTTTTGTCCATGTATATATAAGTTTGCTCTTAGCTTTGATTTTTAATTTTTGTGATTTTCTTATTTGTTGAGTTGATAATTTTTTCAAAAAAATTAGCTCTTAAATTTTATTTTGTATTTATGATTTGAAAATTGATATTTCTATTTTTTTTCTCCCCTTGTTCTTTCTTTTAGTTTTTTATTTGTTTCTTTATTTTTATTTTCAAGTCAAATGATTTTATTTACCAAATAATTTTTATTTTATTTTTTTGTTTGATCTTTTGTTAAAGTTTTTAAGATTTTTTTACTCTTTCATTTATTTTATTTTATTCATTATTAACACAATAATAATAATAATAATAATTTAATTATTTTTCTTTCTTACTCTTTTGTTAATGTTTTTGAGGTTTTTTTCCTCTTGGGATAATTTGATAATTTTTATTGTTGTGACAGTAATAATAATGATAATTTTTATTTTTATTTTATTTTTTTGTTTGATCTTTTGTTAAAGTTTTTAGGATTTTTTTAGTCTTTCATTTTATTTTCTTTCATTATTAACACAAATATAATAATAATAATAATAATAATAATAATAATAATAATAATAATAATAATAATAATTTAATTTTTTTTCTTGCTTACTCTTTTGTTAATATTTTTTAGGGTTTTTTTTCTCGGGATAATTTGATAATTTTTATTGTTTTGACAGTAATAACAATGATAATTTTTATTTTTATTTTATTTTTTTGTTTGATCTCTTATTAAAGTTTTTAGGATTTTTTTAGTCTTTCATTTATTTATTTTTTCTTTAATAATAATAATAATAATAATAATAATAATAATAATAATAACAGTAATAATAATATTTTAATTGTTTTTCTTGCTTCCTATTTTGTATATGTTTTTTTTTTCTCGGAATAATTTGATAATTTTTATTGTTTTGATAGTAATAGCAATAATAATTTTAGATGTTACAACTCCGATGTTGCTATTGTTATAATAGGGTGTGTTGATCTATTTCATTATATTAAAATTTGCATATATAAATATTATATTTTAATTTTGATCCAGCAAATCTTATAAAAATTGTTTGCTCAGCCCGCAACGTAGAGCGGATAATTTTTTAAATTTTCAAGTTAAATGATTTTTTTCAGCTAATAATTTTTATTTTTGTTTTATCATCTATTATATTTTTTTATTTTCTCTTTTATTAAATTTTTTTTTAATCTTTGATTTAATCTTGCTTTTTTCATTATTAGCGCAATAATATTATTATTAATAATAATAATAATTTTAATTTTTGTTCTTATTTGTTTTTCTGTTAATTTTTTTTGTATGTTTTCCTCGGGGTAATTTATTAATTTATTATTTTGACGGTGATAGTGATGATAATTTTAAATGTTAAAACTTCGATGTTACTGTTGTTATAATAAAGTATGTTCATCTGTTTCATTATATCAAACTTTACATGTATAAATATTCTATTTTAATCTTAACAGTTATAAAAATTATTTACTCGACCTACGACATAGTGCAAACTGACAACATCACAAAGGTTGATGTAAATGTTGAAAAAAAACTATGTTTTCCCTTATTTTTTTGTTGAAAAACTTTCGAGGCAATTACTTATTTCCGTCTCTTTGATGTTAAAGCTTCGATATTATTATTGCGATATGGTGTATTGATGTGTTGTATCATATCAAACTTTACATGTGTAAATATTATATTATATTTTTAAATTAGTAAAATCTATAAATTGCTTCAAATTCAACCATTATAAAAATTATATATTGCCCGCAACGTAGTGCGGGCAATCTAACTAGTCTTTATCTATATGTGCTCAAATATGGATCATGACAGGAACCGAGGAAAAAACTATGAATAAAGCTTAAGCTGACGAGTTAGAAACTTCATACCTCGTATTATTATGCTTAATATATATGTATTTACATCAGTTTTAGTTATTTATCATGATTGATAATTTATTCTTATAAATGAATAAAATGTATGTTAAATGTTATTCCATCGTTCAGCTAATTTAACCCACCTCCTCTATTTTAATATTATTTCCAGCTTCTTAGTTTTTATTAACAGGTTGATATTTATTTTGAGAGTTCTTGCTTTTTTTATTTTTGTTGGTATCATGAAACTTGTCTTTTAGTTTTGATTCAATGTTGTAGACGCTCTATTATTTTGTTGTTTTAATTATGTTTGGATTTAAGAATGTAATAAGTGTTATAGATTATTTTTTGCTTTATCCGATAATGATATTTATTTTGAAGTGTTATTTGATTTTATAACGCCGGAGGGTATACTATTATGAAAGATATTGAAACCATGAGAAATCTTTATAAAATTGTTTTTATGTTTTGTATATTCCGAGGCCTAGTGTAGATGAGATGTTCTGACATATTTTTCACATTCACGCATGATTGGAGTATAAAACAACAAATTTATAAATAAAGTATATATTAATAATGGAATTTATATTTTTAAGCATGAAGAAATGACATCCCCGACACAGAGGCTTGGGTGACAAATCCTTTCTTACACTTCACCACAAATGTTCTGATAGAAAGATCCACTTGGCATTTTCTAAAACATCCACTTCATCAAACATATATATATATATATATATATATATATATATATATATATATATATATTTAACGACGGCATAGGAGTATTCTAAATTAGGCGTGACAGTGTCTGATGTGCTCCTCTACCATCGCGAGGAAGCGCCATACTTGACCGGAGAAAGAGCAGGACTACCTTTTCGTTCTCTGGTCCTTCTATAGGCATTTTAAAATTACCAGCCCTTAATTTCTAACACTAAAAAAGCTGAAATTTTCTACCTCCTTCTTGAACGGCTGGCGAGGAAACATCTTTTTTGTGACTTTTGCTGGTCACTGTACCCAGCTAGCTGCCAGAAACCACGGGACGTCATTGCTTACCTCTTACCGACTCCCCCCCCCCCCCCCAGAAAAGTGGATACTATAATTCTATTTTACCATTAAAAGGTTTCTGTCTGATATATAGGTCTGATATGTATCAGATTGTGAATGGGTGCTCTATAGAGAAGTACTCGCTTACCATTCCATCAACTTGATGCTTGACGTTCTTCTTTTTGTAGTTTCCTGCTACGTGGACAAGTTGCCGATCTGAAAATAATCGACTACCAAACCAACTTCTGAATAAGAAAATGAAAAGAAATGGACCCATTCAAGACTCTGGATTGGAAATGGAGATTATTTTGACTTGTCAGACTCTTTTTTTCCTCTTTTTTTCGGTGGTTGAGACTTGGACAAACCCACCCACCCTGTTTCTCAACCGACGTGGAGGAGAAAGCGAAGCGAAGAGACGGGGTTGGAGAAAAGTCTCCAGCAAGCATGGCAGGCAGTGTCGAAGCTTGTGCAGCAATTTGAATACTGTTTGGTGGGCGATGTTTCTTGATCTATGGATGAAATCCGTCGGTCTATAATTGATGTAGCCATCTGATACCTACGTAAAGGAGATCCTATGTATGACATGCATGGTCGTGTCCCTTAAAAAAACATGTTAAAGTATGATCTCGACTGGTCCGTGTCATTTGATTTGTTCATACGTAATTAACAAAAAAATAAGTCAAAAGAAAGAAAGCACTTGGACAAATGAAATAGAAGAAAAGAAAAGAACAGAAAGTCGCATCAGGTTATTGATTTGACCCGATGGTTCTCTGAATTTTCAAAAGAAAAATATGGGTTTTGCCGTACTTGAGGAACAGAAAACCTAATTTTGTTCAAAATTATCCGTTGATTTTCTTAAATAATTAGTGTCTGATGTGCGTGGGCTTGTATTAGTCAGAGAGGTGGGGTGGTGTTGATGGACAAGGGCTGTACTGTATTAATCTGTCCTTTTCTACCGTAATTTATAATTTTACCAGTTAAAAAAAGCATGAAAATCCAAAGACCTGTTTTTACCCCTTCATTACCCCCTTTCAATTCAAGGATGAAGCTGATGGTTTAGTTGTGATGACGTCACTGTGAATATTGAGATGCTTCAGTTCTGGCCTATCTTTTAATAGATTTTTCTTTTTTAGTTTGATGGAAATAAATATCACGATTCAAGAAAAGGTAAACTTTAAAAGATTGTTCTCCCACGAAGGCACATTGCTTTACGTAGATCCATTGTTATAATTGCCCTTTTTCTTTTCTTTTTTTACAAAGTACACTTCTGAGATATCCACCATTATGTGTGAGGGTACAGGTTTTTCCAAGGGAAAAAGAAATCTCAAGTTAAAAGACGGTCGAGATTGCGGTGTAGTTTGCTGATTTTGAAAAAAAATAAAAGCTTTTATTTTGAATTAAAAAAAAAATATTTTTAAATTATTTTCATAAATAATTTTAAAAACAATAAAAAAAATATTATTTTAATATATTTATAAATAAAAAATATTTTTAAAAGCAACTTCGCTACAAAACAATATCTAAGCATAAAGAGCATCAGATTTGGTGTGAGTGATTACACCCCAAGCGTTGTCATTAACATCATTTTTGTGAGAGAGAAATCAGTGTAATTGTCAGGGCATGGCGAAAATTAACGGTGTGCCTATTTGGGGGCAAACTGTACCTGGTCCACGCACACCACCGCGCGTAGAAAATTCAACGACACCTGGGACAATAACTTATGCTGCAGCTTCCTGCTTGTGTATCATCAAGAGTTGCCTATAATTAGCCTGATGAAACCTCCCTCCAAACAAAGCTACTTGTTTTATTACTTCATTTTCTCGTTTCCTTTCCCGACCAAACCCTTCACTTATCAACCATAAATTTTAATTATCTACTAACTGGGCACTTCAGTTTCGTATAAACTGCTACTTCCACACATATCAGAAACTGGAAAATGAAGTTTGGGAAAGAGTTCACAGCGCAAGCGGTGCCTGAATGGCAAGAAGCATACATGGACTATGATTTTCTCAAGACCCTTTTGAAAGAGATACGAGGTTTCCGACTAAGAACCAATCCACCGGCAACCACCCCAGACGGCCTAACAAGAAATCTCACACTCTATAGAGCTTTTAGTGGCCTGACACGAAGGGATACCATCTACACCCCCGTGAGCCCTTCTTCTCCTGATCTTGACCTGCAGCCTATTTTGGTGAATTCTGTGAACCTCGCTGGCTCCCAAAGCTACCAGACAACATTTCTCATGCCTTCTATCCATGGAGGAGAATACGAGCTTGTGTATTTCAGAAGGCTCGACGACGAGTTCAATAGAGTGGAGAAGTTTTACAGGTCTAAAGTGGACGAGGTATTGAAAGAGGCTGCGATGTTGAATGAGCAAATGGATGCTTTGATTGCTTTCAGGATAAAAGTGGAGAATCCGTCTGGGTGGTCTGATAGAGTGGCAGATATGACTCGTCTTGCTTCAGACGTGGCAGCTTCTACTGCTTCACTGGCAGCTGCCTCTCCATCTGGAGCTAGATCACGCAGTAAGTTACTCTGATTAAACCAGATACATGCCTGCGTCTATTACCATTGCCTTCAAAAGCATTTTTAAAGTTCCAATCATCCTTAAATGTTTTTCTAACCACGTAAAATCCTTCTCAAAGTACAGGAGGTGCACTACATTTAGTACTGGATGTGATTGAGGAAGGGCAAAGCTTGCATGAGCGGTCAGATGAATCAAACCATGATGAAGTGGAGAAGAAAAGTGATAACACTGGCCAGAAGGAAGAAGAAAAAGAAGAGAATCCGAAGATCATGGTCAGAAACTTTAGGCCAGCTCCATTAGAGATACTAAGCCGTGTTACGATCAACAGCACACAGGCGACTCCTCGCTCGACCATCAAAAACTTCCTTAAAGTTCCCCAGCAAACAGAACTTAAATTTACAAGGGAAAATCTTAGAAAAGTTGAAGAGCAACTCAAACGTGCTTTTGTTGAATTTTACCAAAAGCTTCGCCTTCTTAAGAGTTACAGCTTCTTGAATACGCTGGCGTTTTCAAAAATTATGAAGAAGTATGATAAGGTATGTAAATCATCCCTCAGGACTTTAGATTTCTCTTCTCTAATTGTATTCTAATTCACAGGAGAGTTTGATATATTTTTTTCCCCTGTTCGCTTTGCATTATTCTGGCAGATTACCACAAGGGATGCATCAAAAGTTTACATGAAAATGGTGGATAACTCCTACCTTGGAAGCTCTGATGAAGTGAGCATAGTTTCTGTTTTATAATGTTCAACAAGACACTGATACATTCAATATATATGTTTATAATCTTATACATTCTTCGCTTATTGAGGGTTCATTCTGTCGATTCATGCCTTATTTAACTTAAAATGTATATTCCATCACAGGTTACCAAGCTTGTGGAAAGGGTTGAGGCAACATTCATTAAGCATTTCTCAAACTCAAATCGGAGTAAGGGCATGCGCGTCTTAAGACCAAAAGCGAAAAAAGAGAGACATAGAATAACATTTTATATGGGTAAGTTACTACTTGTGTTGGAACGTGATTCAAGCATGTTTATCTTAGTTTACAAAAAGCTGCTTTCTTTAGATTTTATATCTTTCAGGGTTGATAATTCTGAGAAAATTTGCAGGTTTATTTTCTGGCTGCACAGTAGCCCTGATAATTGCCCTTGTTTTAATCGTTAAAGCCCGCAAACTCATGAATAAGCCAGGAAGGGTCACTTACATGCATACAATGTTTCCTCTCTACAGGTAACTCTAATTTTCTGTTAGCGAAGGGTGTACAGTTACTTTCAACTTCTGTTCGCTCATTTCTTTCAGCATGAAAAACCTTATCCCAACCTTTCATGTGGTTATAATACATTTGTTTGACAGCCTATGCCCAACCTGTTGCAGTTTTTTTGGATTAATTGTTCTACACGTGCTCATGTATGCTGCTAATATTTACTTCTGGAGGCGATACCGAGTGAATTACTCCTTCATTTTTGGTTTCAAACGAGAAACAGAACTGGGCTACAGACAAGTTCTTCTTCTCGGTTTTGGTATTGCAGTACTAGCTTTATGCAGTGTTCTCTTAAACCTTAACATGGAGATGGACCCTATAACGAAAGATTACGAAGCATTTACAGAACTTCTCCCTCTGAATGTGTTGATCGTAAGATTCTTTCACTCAGAGGTTTTCCAGTCAGGATTTGTTTTTCCCTTCGTCGTCCAATTTTTCGTGCATAAACTGATATTTTGCTTTCCCTGCAGTTCCTGCTCGTCATATTGCTCTGGCCATTCAACATGTTTTATCGCTCATCTCGCTTCTTCCTCCTCACTTGTATCTTTCATTCTATTGCTGCTCCTCTCTACAAGGTGAAAAATGGTGGCAGAAAATCATGAAATGTGGATATGGAACTTAAATTTTTCAATTACTAATTTTTTTTTGTAATTTTTTTTTTCTGCAGGTCACACTCCCTGATTTCTTCTTGGCAGACCAACTAACTAGCCAGGTTAGTTATCAGCGTGGGCTGTACTTCAACAGTTCAAAAACTTGAATTTCATAAGTAATAAAAAAAGCATCATTGTATTGATGTAGGTGCAATCCCTTAGAAGCCTGGAGTTCTACATATGCTATTACGGTTGGGGGGACTATAAACACAGACAGAACAGCTGCAAAGAAAGTCCTGTTTTCATAACTTTCTCGTTCATTGTTGCTGTGATTCCATACTGGTCTCGCCTTCTTCAGGTTTGCAATTCGCTTCCCTAGTTGTCTGTGTGTCTAACCTGCCGAGCTATTTAAAATTTCAAACGTGATTTTTTTTTTATTGAAATGTGGAAGCGATCACACAAATTGAAATCACAAATCAACAAGTTTTCCTCTTTGTTTCAGTGCCTCCGGCGCTTGTTTGACGAGAAAGATCCCATGCAAGGATACAACGGATTGAAGTATTTTCTTACAATAGTTGCTGTCTGTTTGAGGACAGCTTACAGCATTAACAAAGGGGTTGGCTGGAGAGCAATAGCATGGACTTTCTCGGTCATTGCAGCAATCTTCTGCACATATTGGGATGTTGTTTATGACTGGGGGCTTCTTCAGCGCCATTCTAAGAATAGATGGCTGAGAGACAAACTCCTTGTCCCTCACAAATCAGTATATTTTGGAGCCATGGTTAGTAGCAAAAAGAACCAGAAAAAAAAGAATACCTACGATTGATAAATCTTAACTTCCCATAAAATAAAATCACTCCTAAAAGGAACGTTCATTTGATTTGCAGGTCTTGAATGTGTTGCTGAGATTTGCTTGGCTGCAAACAGTATTGAACCTCAGGGTTACTACCTTGCACAGAGAAACCATGATTGCCCTTGTGGCCAGCCTTGAGATCATTCGCCGTGGCATGTGGAATTTCTTTAGGTAACAAAAAACTTTCTTTTGAAAATCTCAAGATCCTTAATTATCAAGAATCTCTTCTAAAACTTTTTTGAACTGTCAGATTGGAAAATGAACATTTGAACAACGTTGGAAAATATCGAGCATTCAAGTCTGTGCCTTTACCTTTCAACACTGTGGAAGATGATGACCACGAGGACTAAGCTTTGCCACAACATTTGACAAAGGTGGAGGCGATAAGGAAATGAGAGCCATTTTTGACAATGGAAAAGACAAGATTTTATTAATTTTAATATATATATATATATATATAGTGGCAGCAGAGGAATCTAGATTGTAAATTTTTATTTGCACTATTTTATCTGTATTTTACTTTTAAGCTAGCCCAAAGTTAAAAAGTTAAATGCAATGACGTCTATGGTACACCTGATATTTCATACTAGCTAATTGTCCGCGCGTTGCCGCGAGTATTTTTTTATATATAATTTAATGTAATTAAATCTACAATGATAAATTTATATGATATAAATAAATAAAAATTATAGATTAACAGATAAAATGTTTAAAATTTTGAGTTGAGTTTGTCACGTAAGCATAGATTACATTTTTTAGAATATAGGTATTGCGTTATAAACGATCATAAAAGAGCGCGCACTAACATTAGAAAAAAGAGCAAAATATTTGAATAAGAAAAAAAAATTACTGAAATCATTATTGTGCAGATAATAAAATTATAAAAATCAATTAATAGAAAGAGAAAATAAAAAAAAAAGGGAAAAGGAAGCAATATTAATTTAAAATATTATAACAATAGCAACATCGGAGTCTTAACATCTAAAATTATTATTGCCGCTAGAATAAAAACAACAAAAATTATTAAATTATACCGAGGAAAAAAAATAAAAAGCATGAACAAAACAACAAACAAGAAAAACCAATTAAAAATTATTATTATTATTATTCTTATTATGAAAGAATAAATAATCACTATTATTATAATAATAGAATACATAATCACTATTATTATAATATTAATAATAATCACTATTATTATTATTCTTATTATAATTATTATTATTATGTTAATAATGAAAGAAACAAAAATAAATAAAAGACTAAAAATATCCCAGAAACTTTAACAAAAGATAAAAATAAATAAATAAAAACTTATCATTGCTATTATTGGCAAAAAAAAATTATCAAATTATCGGGAGGGGAAAAAATATAACAAAAGAGTAAGAATGAAAAATAATTAAATCATGATTATTATTATTATTATTATTATTATTATTATTATTATTATTATTATTATTATTATTATTATTATTATTATTGTGTTAAATACACTTAATATACATGGATAAAAGTAGGGATTAAAAAAATAAAAGTGTAAGGGCTGAAATGAAAATCAAATATAAAGGGATTAAATTAACAAATTAAAAGTCAAAGGGCTGAAATGCAAATAACATTTATTGTCAATTGAAATCAGAGGACAAAATTGCAAAAATCGGAACTTTTGTATCGAATTGATTGAGTTATATACAGCCAACCCGGAAATTGAAAGTAGAAGGACCGAAGTGAAACTTTCACATTCAATCAATTAAAATCGGAGGACCCAATCGAACAAAATCAAAACTTATATCAAAGAAATGAGGACCAAAAACGAAATTAAAAGTAGAGGGACCGAAGTGCAAAGTAACGCAATATGGGGGACTCTCCTGCACAATGACGTGCAGGAGAGAGAGAAACGTGGCCGGCGGCTTTAACCGGCCTCCACCGCGTCCACGGACATTTGTCGGTTACACGCACCACCGCGGGAGGAAGACCACGCGGCTGCGCATCGATCTAGCCTCCGGTAGACAATTTCCGGCCACCGTAGGAGGCCGCACGCGCCACCTAAACAGGGCGTGAGGTGAAAAACCGTCTGACGCGTGCGCCTCACGCCCTGACAGACATCGAATAAAAAATTCGAAAAATAGGGTCAATTACTGTTTTAACCCTACACCCAATTTAGTGTTTTTGTCTTATTAGGGGCTATAATCGTATTTAGCCATTTCATAAAATATTAAAAAAAAAAGTTACGGCGGACCGGGCCGGTCCGGCCGCGCGCAATTACGCTGGTGCCCCTCAGCCGAATGCCTTTTTTTGTCTTATTACCGGGGGTTAAAGCGTGATTACACTGTTCATAGCTGAATATTTTTTTTTAAAAAAGGAAAACCCGAAATTAGCCCCGTTTTACACCGAGATTTTGCCGCGCGGCCGAGGGCCATTTTCGCCTCCACACTGCTCGAATCCACAGTGTAATGTGAGGCAGTCCACGGTGCAAAGGCCACGCCTTTTAGGTGTTTTGTAATTAGTTTAAAAACGAGTTTATTTGCCTCCGTGATGTGCTGGTTTGTTTAATGTAGGAAATTGATTGATTTTATATGTATTGTAATTGGTTATTTTAATATTTAATTAGTAAAATTGTAATAGGTAAAATCTGTTAGAAATGAGTTGTTTTTCTCCTAAAAGGAACATCATAATTGAAACGCAGGAGAAATGACTCATATATTTTTTCATTGTAATATTAATTGGGGCAAATTTGTCTACCCATTTTGTTTATGTGTTGCCTTATATCTTTTTTTATTTACGTAATATTTACATAAAAATATTGTAAAAGTAATTTTTTAACCAAAACAATTACAATCTAATAATTAAATTTTGTGAGTCTTCAGTGGTTTCAAAAAGAAATAATGATAAAATGATAAATTATCTATACATCCCTAGACCCAGCAATAACCACGAAAATACCGAGACAAAAAGTACCACAATGTCCCCGACCCCAGGCCTTGGTTTTTGTTTTTTGGAGGGGTCCGGAGATTAGTCGTGTGCGCGTAAGCTGGCTTGGACACCCCGGTTATCAAAAAAAATTGGGTCCGGGGATAAGTCGTGGTGCGCTTAAGCTTGCCCGGACACACTGGTTATAAAAAACAAAATAAAAAATGTATAAGTGGAAAAAGAAAAAAAAAAGTATAACCAGAGAAAAAAATGTTTAAGGAAAAATAAACAAAACAAAAAAGCATAATCAGAAAAGAAGAAAAAAACATAGTTGCGGGAAAGCAACTGTAGCAATCCACAGTGAAATGTGTGGGGAGCTATAGTGATTTCCCCACACCATTTGTATGTATAATATACTAGTCAATGCCCCTGCGCCTTGTCGCAGGCGACACCATATTTTTTTCAACGTAAAAAAATATTAATTGTGTGAGTTTTTTATATAATATAAATTTGGCAAAATAATAAATCAGTACAGAAATCCTGTGAAGTGCAAGTTTTTTATAAAATATATGAATTTTCAATGAATATAAATTTATGGCTGAGTTTTACATGCATCTGCAATTAAAGCTGTAATAAATTGAACCTCTCAGAAGCCCAAGTCTTCTTTGTATCTACAAAGACATCAAGAGCTGCATTGTTTTTGCAGGAAACTATTCAAGCAATGGCTATCTTAAAGTGTCCTGCAATGGTGGCTTGAATCAAATGCGATCTGCGGTTTGTACTTATTCTTTTGCTAGTTTTTTAATTGATCTTCAGGTTTTTTAAATCTGGTTAGTTTGGGATTTCAGATCTGCGACATGGTGGCTGTTGCCAGGCTTTTGAATCTCACTGTGGTTGTCCCGGAACTTGATAAAACATCTTTCTGGGCTGACAGTAGGGTTTTTTTTTTCTGTTCTTACATGCTGTCATATTTTCTTCTTTTTGGAGCTGTGTAATATTAACCGTGTACTTTTGAGGAAATATTTGATGTGAAGCATTTCATTGACTCACTATGAGATGAAGTTCGGATTGTCAGAAGGCTTCCAATGAGATTTAACAGTAAATATGGTTGCAGAGTATTTGAGATGCCTCCAGTTAGTTGGTCACAGGAAAAACACTACCTGCAACAGGTATAAATACTTTTTACTAACTTGTATCCGTGGAAAGTATGTTTATACCAAGCATCATTTAAGTTAGTGTAAGAATCAGTAGATGAGTGTGCGAGCTCTTTATTTTAAAGCTGGGTTCTTAGATGCTGAATTATAGATTCAATTTTGCTGGTCAGATTAGCTGCTTGACCTGAGAACATCACATAAGCTCTTTAGAATGAAGGTTCTGATGCTTTCCCAAGCTCTTGCATAGTCCTTCAGAGATCTGCTAGATTGTCGTGAAAGTCAACTTCATGCAACTTGGTGGATTTTCAAGAATTTCACAGTTAGATAAGAGCTATAGCTTGCTGGAGATCATCTCCTTCTCTCCCAGTTGTATACAGGGTTTCCCCTGACACGGGATTTGCATGTCCGAAACCTTGCCGCAGAATTGGATGATGAATTGAAACAGCTCTCACTCCCCTTCTGGGAAAAAGGAAAGAATGGAATCATTTCTCTTCTTTCTTTGGACTTCATATTATGATTCTCCATGTTCATATATATATATATATATGCATGTGGAATTACAGAATAAAGTGTTGAAATATTAATCTAACCAACTGGGGTAAAGAGCACTTAGAAAATTAATGGTTAAAAAATTAAGATGAAGATATTTGAGCACACTGAATATGGTAATTAGAAGATTTGGTTGATTCTCAGTACAGTAAATTCCTGTGTACAACGCCACTGCTAAACCCCTGTGTAGCAATGTATTAGGGATGTGGTTCTGATTTATGTACTTTGAAAGTTTAGTTTTATTTATTTGTCTTGCGGTTCAAGGTTTTCAAAGTAGATTTAAGGGCTGAATGTTCAATTTATGATGATGTTTCCATTTCCCCTTAATAATACTTCTTGTTTAATGACTTTGACCTGGTAATGCAGATTTTGCCCCTTTTCAGTAAGCGAAAGGTGTTGCACTTGCACTTCAATAAAACAGATTAGGAGGGCGTTTGGTATCATGGCCCGCCGGAGGTTTAAAAAAAAAAAGTAGAAAAGCAGAAATTTAGTGTTTGGTAAGGTTTAAAAAGTTGAAAAATTAGTGTAGTTCCGCTTGAAAAAAATGTAAAATGCCGGCTCGTGAAAAGTAGCAATTTGCTACTTGCTACTTTTCACGCTGCTGCGTTTTGGGGAGGGGGGGGGGGGGGTATAATTATTTATGGGGGCTGGGGTATTATTTTTAGGGGTTTATTATATTTGTTTTTTAGGGGGGCTGGAGTAGTATTATTTATTATTTATTATATTTTGCATGTATTATATTTTGTAGGGAGGGGAATGATTTATTATTTATTGTATTTTCTTATAAAAAAATATTTTTAATATTAAAATAATTTAAAAATTAATTAAAATATAAATAAATATATTAGAAGGAGATCACAATATAATTTTTGTCTCGCAATTTTAATTTTGTTTCAGATGATATTTTACTATATATTGTTCCGGGATCGTAAATGCCTTCACGTATGGAGTTATAGTTTGTGATGAAATTACAAGTAGTTTTATGGGAAAATAAAAACAATCGTCTAATTTACTTAAATTATTAATTATATTTTATTATTATAATTATTAAATATTTAAATAACAATATATATATACACACACACCTTTTTGTATAGATATTGTTTATGATGACATTTTCAAGTAATTTGGTGAGAGAATTAAAAAAAATCCAATTTACTTGAATTATTAATTACATTATATTATTAAAATTATTAAATCTATAATATTTGAAAAATTATATATAAATATATATATGCCCTTTAAAGTAATTTCACAAGTTAAAGCAATATAAAAAGCTTGGTAACCAAACACATAAAACTATTTTTCATTAATCTCAAACTCAAAGCAGTTTTAACCAAACACTTCAAAATTTATTTTGAACCGCAACTAAAGTGCTTTTTATGAAACAACTTTTTTAAAACCTCAACCACAAAAGCAATAGCATACACACCCTAAAAAAGAAAGTAAGCCTCCCCTTGATATTAGTTGACTTTCCTCCATCTTGTAAGAACTTTGACTTCTTTCCTACTCTCCCCATTCAGGCAATCATCCTCTGAAAACCATGATATTCTCGTCCGGGAGTAGAGACAAGGAGAAGGAATAGTGTGCTGTCATGGTTGTCAAAATCGTGATTTTGATACAACACGGAAGACACTTTTGAAACTCGGATCGTAAAATCGTACCTGAATTTTTTCGTACAAAAATCGTAAAATCATAGCTAAAATTGTGTAGGTAGAAAAATCATAAAATCGTAAGTAAAATATTTCCAAATATAATACAACATAATTATGGCCATAAAACTTCATAAGTTAAGGTTCATACATGATTCAAAATAACTTAAAAATACATTAAAAAACAATTATGTCCATAGAATTTCATTAGGTAAAAACTAACAAATTTAAAATAAATATTTTGCTGATGTCCTATATAAATTAAAATCAATCTCATGACCTTCATTTTCCTCGTTATTTTTAATACATTCATCAAAAGCATTTCTATTGAAATGATTATCAATACTAATACTAATATCAACACCGATATTGCTAGTACTAACTCCAACTCTAACAAATTATTTGGACATCAGGACATGAAAATAATTTAAAAACATAAAAATTTTTTAATTTTACCCGAATTAACAAAATTTGATAAATTGACTCATAAAATCAAATAATTTTACGAGTTAACTCATAATTTTGATAATCATGCGTGCTGTAATAGAATGATGTTGTGTATCGAAAAATTACAGTAGTTTTCCAGCAATTCTTCTACGACGCGTGTTGTAATAGAAATGGCTAGTCTTGATTTATGATAGAATTTTGAGGTTTATGGTAGGTGAGTCGGTCCCACAAATATCTTAACCTAAGATGTGCTCAAATTTGGATCATGAGAGGAGCAGAGGAAAAACTATGAATAAAGTTTAAGCTGGCATGTTAGAAACTTCATACCAATAGAAACAAGCACATCTTTTTTGTTTTATCTGATAAAGATATTTATTTTGAAGTATTATTTGATTTTATTACACTGGAGAATATAATATTTTGAAAGATATTGAAACGATGAGAAATCTTTACAGAGTTGTTTTTATGACATGTATATTCTGAGACCTAAGTGTAGACGAGATGCAATAACATGTTTTTCACATTCACGCATGGACCGTGCACACGATTGGAGTATAAAAAAACAAATTATAAATAAAGTATATTATATGTGCATAAAATAAAGTATTAACTGAAAATATGAAATTTATATTCTGAAGCATGAATGATAAATGATATCCCCGACACAAAGGCTTGGGTGACAACTGGATTAGAATGAAATCGATGAATGGGAAGGGGTATAAACCATAAAATAATACGGAAGAAACTTAGTTTTGACCACACACACACATATATATATATATGGTATTGTGTCGTGGTTCTATCAGAAAATACACTCTCCAAGTCTAAGTATATCTGAACAAGATAAACTTGCATTGCTCTGACGTCTGGCAATTTACACTCACAAAGCTAAAGAGCGAGCCAGAGACCTGGTCAGCCAATCTCTCTTCAACTCATTTTCTAAAACATCCACTTCATCAAAAAAAAACTATTTCAGTGCAAAGAAATATTAAAAAAAAAACTAGCTAGCCAAACCGGACCATATCAAAAAGGTGCATTGACCTCTGAGTCCCTCAATCCAGTGGCTTATTTTATCTTTTTATAGGGATAAATTCATTATTTCACTGTACAAAAAAACAAAAATTGACAGACCGACCAAGCCGCCAAACTGACCGAACTGAACCAATCAAAAAATTAAACATCATTATTACCGTCAACAATGCCTTATGTCTTGATGAATAGTAAATGACCCGTGAGTAAGTTTAGCTTTTAAGATAATAACAAGTACTCTCTTACACTTCGCCACAAATGTTCTAATAGATAGATCCACTTGACATTTTCTAAAACATCCACTTCACCAAACATATATATATATATATATATATATATATATATATATATATATATATAACAACGGCATATGAGTATTCTAAATTAGTTAGATGTGACAGTGTCTGATGTGCTCCTATCTCGAGGAAGCGCCATTCTTGACCGGAGAAAGAGCAGGACTCCCTTTTCGTTCTCTGGTCCTTCTAAAGGCATTTAAAAATTACCCAGCACTTATTTTTTAACACTAAAACAGATGAAATTTTCCAACTACTTTTTTTTTGGTGACTTTTCCTGGTCGTTGTAAACAAGCTAGCTGCCAGAAACCACGGGACGTCATTGCTTACCTCTTACCGACTCCTTTCTCCCCTGGACAAATAGATAATACGAGCGGTATACCCGTGCAATGCGGCGGTTTTTTTTTATCTATGTAGAAAATTTATTGTTTTTATATGTATTGTATTTTATTATTTTAATATTTAGTTGGTATAATTATAATTGATAAAATCTACGTAATCAAAATGGAAAGTGACCCGTATATTTTTTAATTGTAGATAACCTAAGTAAATTTGTATTTTTTTTTTAGTTTAATTTCTTCCCTGGCAATATTATATTTAAAATATTAAAAGTGAAAATATTGTAAATTTTTTTTTAAGAAATAAACTTAAACAAAAGAGTATCAAATTCAATATTAATTTTAAAATGATATTAATGTTTTTTTATTCAAAAAATCCTAGGTCATGTTTTCTTCTCCCTATATATATTCCTATGAGATAATATCCAATAAATATTAGAACATATAATTAATGAAAGACTAAAAATATCCTAGAAACTTTAACAAAATTAAAAAAAATAAATATCATTGCCATCACTGTCAAAATAATAAAAATTATTAAATTATACGGAGAGAAAAAAACATTAACAAAAGAGTAAGCAAGAAAAACAATTAAATTATTATTATTATTATTATTATTACTATTACTATTACTATTATTATTATTATTATTATTATTATTATTATTGTGTTAAGTACAAAATTAAAATTCGAAGACAATTTTTTTTTTGTTATCTGATTAATTCATTATATTATTATATAAAATGTATTTAAGAATACTGATATTAATTTTTTTATTAAAAAAATCCTAGGTCATGTTTTCTTCTCCCTATATATATTCTCATGCGATAATATTTAATATATATTAGAACATATAAAAATATGTTTTTACATGTATTGTGTTTTGTTATTTTAATATTTAATTAGTAAAATTATATTTGATAAAATCTGTATAATTGGAATGGAAAGTGGTTTGTATATTTTGTAATTATAGATAATGTAGGTAATATTTTTTCTCTGTCAAAAAGGAACAGTGTAATCGAAATGGGAAGCGACTCGCATATTTTTTAATTGCAGATAACGTAAGTAAATGTGCAATATTTTTTTTTGTTTAATTTTTTCCCCAGTAATATTAGATTTAAAATATGAAAAATTAAAATATTGTAAAATTGTTTTTAAGAAATAAACCTAAACAAAAGAGTATTAAATTTAAATTCAAAGGCAAATTTTTTTTGTAAGATTTATTAATCATATTATTATATTAAATACATTTAAGAATATTGATATTATTTTTTTTTAAGAAACAAATCCTAGGTCCTTTTTTTTTTCTCTATATATATATTTTAAGGCGATAATATTCAATAAATAGTAGTCTCACATACTTTACAGGGCAATCGAAATGGGAAGTGGTTTATATATTTTTTAATTGTAGAAAACCTAGGTAAATCTGTCATTTTTTCTATGAGTTGCTTTTGTTCCTCAATAATATTAGATCTGACGCATTATAAATAAAAATTTTGTAATTTGTTTTTAAAAATAAACATATTTTTTTTGCGTGCAATAATTATTTCTTTGCCGTCTAAAAAGAACAGTTTAATCGAAACGGGAAGTGACTCGAAAATTTTTTAATTGTAGATAACGTAGGTAAATTTGTCATATTTTTTTTATGAGTTGCTTTTTTTCCCTAGTAATATAAGATCTGACACACTGTAAATAAAAATATTGTAATATGTTTTTAGGAAAAAAAAAAATTTTGCTTGTTATAATGGCTTATTTGCCGTCTAAAAAGAATAGGAAGTGGCTCGCATATATTTGAAATCTAGGTAAATGTGTCAATTTTTTGTTGAATTGTATTTCTTGCCCAGCAATATCAAGAACCAAAATATTTTAATTTTTTTGAACAAATAAAGTTGAAAAAAAGAGGACAAAATTAAAATTCGAAGCCATATATTTTTTTTGTTACCCGATTTATTCATTATATTATTATATTAAATGTATTTAAGGATACTGATATTAAGTTTTTTTTCTTCAAAAAATCATAGGTCATGTTTTTCTCTCTATATATATATTCCTAGACGATAAGATTCAATAAATATTAGAACATATAATTAGTTTAACATATTTTAATTTGACATAAATATACAAATATATAATTAATTTGACATACTTTAAAAAATATAATTAATTTCAAGAATAAAACTGAAGCAAAACAAAATATTGAAATTAAATAATTTAAAACAAAACCTGGAATTAAAAGATTTGGGACCGAAATGAAACTGAAATCTATAATAAATTTGCATAGAAGGATAAAATTGAAAGAAATCAAACTTTGATACCCAAAATATTAAGGATTTATAATAAATTTGCATGGAAGGATGAAATTGAAATCAATGAAAACTTTGATACCAAACAAATCCCGAATTCCAGGCCAATCCACTCAATTAAAAGAATGAGGACCGAATTGGAACTCCAATATATAATCAATTTCAATTGAGGGACGAAATTGAAAGAAATTAAAACCTATATAATAGCATTAAGGGCAATAATAACAAATAAACACGTTGAGGGACTGAAATGAATTTTGACAAAAAACAGCTTTGCTGACGTCATCTGGCGCAGGCAGGAGAAAGAAAGTGGGGGCGAAAATTCAAACGACCATTGACACGTCTCCGGACATCATCTTGCGACACGCGCCGCCCCATGTGGAAGAGAACATGCCTGCAAATCATTCTAGATGCCGGTGGGGCTTTTTTGGACGCGTGAGCGTTGGAACGGACGGCGCGTCCGGCGACGCGCCAACAGTTGTCAGCGAAAAAAAAATAAAAAATTGGCTAATTACCGGAACGCCCCTCACCCCTAGGCCTGGTTTTTGTCTTTTTCGGGGGGCTAAATCGTCGATGCACTGTTCATTCTAATATTAAAAAAATAAAAAAACCGGCCGGACGAACCGGACCGGTCAATGACCGTCCAGCCCCTGGAAAAGGCGGCGCTTTTTGTCTTTACCGGGGGTTAATTTCGTGCATACACTATTCATTTAAGAAGAAAAAAAAAGGAGGATGTATACCTGCGAAGCAGCGGGCGAAATTGCCAATGAACAGTGCACATGAGTCTTGAGCTACAGGAATGAGCAGTGAACAACCGATGCCATATAGTTTCTTTAATAATAATAATTTTACTTTACTGTTAAAAGGTTTCTGTCTGATAGTATAATATGTATTCGATCACCTTCTATACTTGATTGTCTGGTATAAGATAAGTCCCATATTCGAGTTTTTCACTCGATTGTGTTTTGTTTTTCGTATTTTTTTTTTAATTTAGAAGTATCCCATCATATTTATATATCATTGAAATCAAAGGGTTTCCCCCTTCTTTTTAAGCTTATTTATGAATGAGTGCTCTATAGAGAAGTACTCGCTTACCATTCCATCAACTTGATGTCGTCGTTCTTCTTTTTAATTTTTGTAGTTAATATAGAAGTGTTCTCTCTTCTTTTTTTCCTCTTTTTTTTTTCGGTGGATGAGACTGGACAAACCCACCCACCCTGTTTCTAACCTGACGTGGAGAAGAAAGCGAAGAGAAGGGACGGGGTTGGAGAAAAGTCTCCAGCAAGCATGGCAGGCAGTGTCGAAGCTTGTGCAGCAATTTGAATATTGTTTGGTGGGCGATGTTTCTTGACCTATGGATGAAATCCGTCGGTCTATAATTGATGTAGCCATCTCATACCTACGTAAGAGCGACCATTAAAAGGGATCCTATGTATAACATGCATGATCGCGTCCATTACAGCAACTTGTCAAAATCTGATCTCAACCGTGTCATTTGATTTGTTCATAAGTACATAATAAAAAAAAGTCAAAACGAGGGGGGGAGAGGTTTAAATTCTTTCTTTTGATGGAAAAAAGAAAGAAAGCACGTGGACAGTTGAAATAGAAGAAAAGAATAGAAAGTCGCAACAGATTATTGGTTTGACCCGATGGTCCTCTGAAATTTCAAAAGAAAAATATGGGTTTTGCTGTGCTTGAGGACCAGAAAACCTATATTTGTTTAAATTAGCCGTTGATTTTTTTTATAAAAAAAAATGTGTATGATGCTTGAATCAGTCAGAGTTAGTTTGAGGTTGGGCGGTGTTGATGGACAAGGGTTATACTGTATTAATCTTCCCATTCAAGGTTGAAGATGACGGTTTAGTTGTGATGACGTCACTGTGAATCTTGAGATGCTTCATTTCAGTCCTATCTGTTAATAGATTTTTCTTTTTTAGTTTGATGAAAATAAATTAGTGAGGGAATAAATATCACAATTCAAGAAAGGGTAAACTTTAAAAGATTGTTCTCCCACGTAGGCACATTGCATTACGAAGGGAAAAAGAAATATCAAGTTAAGAGACGGTCGAGATTGCTGTGGAGTTTGGTTTAGAAGCATAAAGAGCATCAGATTTGGTGTGAGTGATTACACCCCAAGCGTTGTCATTAACATCATTTTTGTGAACAAAAATCAGTGTAATTGTCCACGCCCACCAGTGTTCTTATTTGGGGGCAAACTGTACCTGGTCCACGCACACCACCGCATGTGATTCTTCATTGGGAGAGGAGAAAATTCAACGACACCAGCGACAATAGCTTATGCTGCAGCTCCCTGCTTGTGTATCATCAAGAGTCGCCTATAATAAGCCTGATAAAACCTCCCTCCAAACAAAGCTACTTGTTTTATTAATTCATTTTCTCGTTTCCTTTCCCGACCAAACCCTTCACTTATCAACCATAAATTTTAATTATCTACTAACTGAGCACTGCAGTTTCGTATAAACTGCTACTTCCACACATATCAAAAACTGGAAAATGAAGTTTGGGAAAGAGTTCACAGCGCAAGCGGTGCCTGAATGGCAAGAAGCATACATGGACTATGATTTTCTCAAGACCCTTTTGAAAGAGATACGAGGTTTCCGACTAAGAACCAATCCACCGGCAACCACCCCAGACGGCCTATCAAGAAAGCTCACGCTCTATAGAACTTTTAGTGGCCTGACACGAAGGAGTGCCAACTACACCCCCATGAGCCCTTCTTCTCCTGATCTTGAACTGCAGCCTATTTTGGTGAAGTCTGTGAACCTCGCTGGCTCCCAAAGCTACCAGACAACATTTCTCATGCCTTCTATCCAAGGAGGAGAGTACGAGCTTGTGTATTTCAGAAGGCTGGACGACGAGTTCAATAGAGTGGAGAAGTTTTACAGGTCTAAAGTGGACGAGGTATTGAAAGAGGCTGCGATGTTGAACAAGCAAATGGATGCTTTGATTGCTTTCAGGATAAAAGTGGAGAATCCGTCTGGGTGGTCTGATAGAGTGGCAGATATGACTCGTCTTGCTTCAGACGTGGCGGCTTCTACTGCTGCACTGGCAGCTGCTTCTCCATCTGGAGCTAGATCACGCAGTAAGTTACTCTAATTAAACCATCTACATGCCTGCATCTATTACCATTGCCTTCAAAAGCATTTTAAAATTCCAATCATCCTTAAATGTTTTTCTAACTTCGTAAAATCCTTCTCAAAGTATAGGAGGTGCATTACATTTACTGGATGTGATTGAGGAAGGGAGAAGGTTGCATGAGCGGTCAGATGGATCAAAGCATGATGAAGTGGGGAAGAAAAGTGATAACACTGACCAGAAGGAAGAAGAGGAAGAAGAAGAAGAAGAAGAAGAAGAAGAAGGAGAAGGAGAGAATCCGAAGATCATGGTCAGAAACTTTAGGCCAGCTCCATTAGAGATACTAAACCGTGTTAAGATTAACAACACACAGGCGACTCCTCGCTCGACCATCAAAAACTTCCTTAAAGTTCCCCAGAAAACAGAAATTAAATTTACAAGGGAAAATCTTAGAAAAGTTGAAGAACAACTAAAGGTTGCTTTTGTTGAATTTTACCAAAAGCTTCGCCTTCTTAAGAGTTACAGCTTCTTGAATACGCTGGCGTTTTCAAAAATTATGAAGAAGTATGACAAGGTATGTAAATCATCCCTCAGGACTTCAGATCTCTCTTCTCTACTTGTATTCTAATTCACAGGAGAGTTTGATGTATTTTTTTCCCAATTCGCTTTGCATCCTGGCAGATTACCACAAGGGATGCATCAAAAGTTTACATGAAAATGGTGGATAACTCCTACCTTGGAAGCTCTGATGAAGTGAGCAGAGTTTATAATCTTATACATTCTTCGCTTATTGAGGGTTCATTCTGTCGATTAATGCCTTATTTAACTTAAAATGTATATTCCATCATAGGTTACCAAGCTTTTGGAAAGGGTTGAGGCAACATTCATTAAGCATTTCTCAAACTCAAATCGGAGTAAGGGCATGCGCGTCTTAAGACCAAAAGCGAAAAAAGAGAGACATAGAATAACATTTTATATGGGTAAGTTACTAATTACTACCTGTGTTGGAACGTGATTCAAGCATCTTAGTTTAAAAAAAGCTGCTTTCTTTAGATTTTATATCTTTCAGGGTTGTTATTGATTAGTTGATAATTCTGAGAAAATTTGCAGGTTTCTTTTCTGGCTGCACAGTTGCCCTGATAATTGCCCTTGCTTTAATCGTTAAAGCCCAGAAACACATGGAAAAGCAAGGAAGGGTCATATACATGCAAACAATGTTTCCTCTCTACAGGTAACACTAATTTTCTGTTAGCGAAGGGTGTACAGTTACTTTCAACTTCTGTTCGCTCATGAAAAACCTTATCCCAACCTTTCATGTGGTTATAATCCATTTGTTTGACAACCTGTTGCAGTTTGTTTGGATTAATTGTTCTACACGTGCTCATGTACGCTGCTAATATATACTTCTGGAGGCGATACCGAGTGAATTACTCCTTCATTTTTGGTTTCAAACGAGAAACAGAGCTGGACTACAGACAAGTTCTTCTTCTCGGTTTTGGTATTGCAGTACTAGCTTTATGCAGTGTTCTCTTAAACCTTGACATGGAGATGGACCCTATAACGAAAGATTACAAAGCATTTACAGAACTTCTCCCTCTGAATGTGTTGATGGTAAGATTCTTTCACTCAGAGGTTTTCCAGTCATGATTTGTTTTTCCCTTCGTCGTCCAATTTTTCGTGCATAAACTGATTTTTTGCTTTCCCTGCAGCTCCTGCTCGCCATATTGCTCTGGCCATTCAACATGTTTTATCGCTCATCTCGCTTCTTCCTCCTCACTTGTATCTTTCATTCTATTGCTGCTCCTCTCTACAAGGTGAAAAATGGTGGCAGAAAATCACAAAATGTGGATATGGAACCTAAATTTTTCGATTACTAATTTTTTGTACTTTTTTTTCTGCAGGTCACACTCCCTGATTTCTTCTTGGCAGACCAACTGACTAGCCAGGTTAGTTATCAGCCTGGGCTGTACTTCATCAGTTCAAGAACTTGAATTTCAGAAGTAATAAAAAAACATCATTGTATTGATGTAGGTGCAATCCTTTAGAAGCCTGGAGTTCTACATCTGCTATTACGGTTGGGGGGACTATAAACACAGACTGAACAGCTGCAAAAAAAGTCCTGTTTTCATAACTTTCTCCTTCATTGTTGCTGTGATTCCATACTGGTGTCGCCTTCTTCAGGTATGCAATTCGCTGCCCTAGTTGTCTGTGTGTCTAACCTGCCGAGCTTTTTAAAATTTCAAACGTTATTTCTTTTTATTGAAATGTGGAATAGATCACACCAATTGAAAATCACAAATCAACAAGTTTTCCTCTTTGTTTCAGTGCCTCCGGCGCTTGTTTGAAGAGAAAGATCCGATGCAGGGATACAACGGGTTGAAGTATTTTCTTACAATAGTTGCTGTCTGTTTGAGGACAGCTTACAGCATTGACGAAGGGGTTGGCTGGAGAGCAATAGCATGGACTTTCTCGGTCATTGCAGCAGTCATCAGCACATATTGGGATGTTGTTTTCGACTGGGGGCTTCTTCAGCGCCATTCTAAGAATAGATGGCTGAGAGACAAACTCCTTGTCCCTCACAAATCAGTATATTTTGTAGCCATGGTTAGTAGCAAAAAGAAGAGCCAGAAAAAAAAAAGAAAACCTACGATTGATAAATCTTAACTTCCCATAAAATTAAATCACTCCTAAAAGGAACATTAATTTGATTTACAGGTCTTGAATGTGTTGCTGAGATTCGCTTGGCTGCAAACAGTATTGAACTTCAGGGTTACTTCCTTGCACAGAGAAACCATGATTGCCCTTGTGGCCAGCCTTGAGATCATTCGCCGTGGCGTGTGGAATTTCTTTAGGTAACAAAAACCTTTCTTTTGAAAATCTCAAGATCCTTAATTATCAAGAATCTCTTCTAATTTTTTTTTGAACTGTCAGATTGGAAAATGAACATTTGAACAACGTTGGAAAATATCGAGCATTCAAGTCTGTGCCTTTACCTTTCAACACTGTGGAAGATGATGACCACGAGGACTGAGCTTTGCCACAAAATTTGACAAAGCTGGAGGCGATAAGGATATGAGAGCCATTTTTGACAATGGAAAAGACAAGATTTTATTTATTTTGATATATATATGGTGGCAGCAGAGGAATCTAGATTGTAAATTTTTATTTGCACTATTTTATCTTTGTATTTTAGTTTTAAGCAAGTCCAAAGTTAAAAGTTAAAATGCAATGACGTCTATGTTACACCTGATATTTTAGATCAGTTTAAATAACAGAATATTTTTTAAAATTTCACAATTAATAAAAAAAATCTATTAAAAAGGAACACTTTCGTAAAGACCAAGTTCAATTTCATTTTAATGAAAAGTGTTTTTTTATTAACTTTTCCATGTAAACAAATACAGAAAAAAATAGAAAATGAATTTCATAAAACTACTGTTTATATGTCAAATCGGAATGAGGCTGCTTCGTATGTTTTAACGTGTCCTACAGCCAGGGCGGTGAATTACACTACACTATGCTTTAACATTTAAGGTAGTTACAAACCTTCTTAAGTTGAGAGCTTTCCAATTGTGCTTGGGTTAACGTTACAAAATGTATTGGCTTACATTTTGGATCTTCTTTAAACTAGTCTTTCTCTTTCAATAGAGAGGGCAAGAATTCTCATAAAAGAATTCAGAACAGAATAGAATTGTACAAGAACAACCAACACAAAGCATTTCGTAACCCTGCAAGAAGACCAGATTGTTAACAGCTGCATGAATCGAAACATTGAAATAGAATCCTAAATACTTGATCTAAAGGTTTATCAACGGAAGCTACTTCGTACGTAGTTTACTTGACCAGATTGTTCAATTATTTCGCTCACCATTCTTCCCCCTGTCTCCACTGCAACAGCAGAAGTGCGGCAGCTTAGCTTGACCACAGCTCCTGCAACCAAACAATATGTTGAAATATAGTCGTTAGTTCAATATAGCCGTTTATTACTATAATAGGGGGAATATTTTTGTTAGTTTCAAGTGTAGTGTATTTTAGCTAAAATTGTATTGTAATTTTTTTCTATATAAACCCTCTACTGTAACAGCAATATAATGTAAATATACTGATATTAATTGTATTTCGAATTCTTACACAATCATTTACAGAAGTCATTTGAAATATTCAAGGAGCTGGAATCAAACACAAATATCATCCTCAATTTTAGAAACAGTAATTATAAGAATTAACAATGGGCTTGAAATTGGATAATTTATCCCAGATTCAAATGAACTTAAAAAATGAATTTATTCACTACCATGTACTCATTAGAAATGAGGAAAATCTTTTCCATTCATCAAGTTTGCCCAGGTCAACCAAACATTAGAAAATCAGAAAATATATTACAGAAACATATTTTATGTTAAACAAACAACACTTTGGTTGCAGGATGAGCAGAACTTGTATTGTGAATCCTTTAGTTCAATGTATCTATAGTGGTTTATCTTCTAGGTTTTCATCATATAAAACTGTCTAGTTTTTGCTTCCAACATCATTGACAAATCCTTACTTGCAGCGAATAATCACTGGTGTTGGTTTCAGTGCCCTTGGCCCATTTCGTATACCTCTCTTATGGGGAGTAACCTGCATGATGATAAAGAATTAAGAGTTACCATCATACATTAAAAAATAAAAAAATAAAAATCAATTCAATGAAACATTAAAAAAGAAAAGAAAAGAAAAGATGATCACAAAAGAGTAGATTTCACTGTTTAGAACACCATATTCGTGCATATGAGAAACAATTACCATTCATCTGAAAATTAATGAATGTATAAGGAGTCATGACCTCTGAACTGGAAAAAATATATATATATGCGCGTGCGCACAACATAAATTATCAAAAGCTTGGGGAAAAAAAGCTCACGAAAGAAACTCTACTGGCCAACACTGAATACTAAGAGCAAAACCCCCAATATAAAATGGACCTACATCTGACAATATCTGGTCAACCTTATCAAGATATGAAAGCAAACTGGTTCTTCCAGCAAAATCCCCCAGGAAAAAGATTACTCTTGTCACTCAAGCCTGTTTTGCATTGCGTTAGCTGTTGTTTTTGGAAATGATTATTGATGGGAAATCATCAAGATAAAGTTTGTTTAATTTTTGTTTTTATATCAGCACATTAAAACAATCTAAAAACACTAAAAAAGTATTAAGCAAAAAAAAACCAATTTTTGGCGAACAGTGTTTTGACCGCAATGTCAAATGCCTATGAAACCAAACAGTACAGAAATAAAGCAAGATAAACCACCGTTTTCTCCTCAATACAAATTAAATTAAAAAAAAAAAAAAACATTTTCTCTGGTAGTTTTATGTGTCGTTTCAGCCAACAATCCTACTATGTAGCTGTGTACTGGTGCTTTAATGCAGAAGGTTGCCTTTTAGATGTACTGGGATCATCAAGTTCCAGTGGCTCTTACAAGTTGAAACACATATAGTGGATTCTTCCACAATGTTATACATTGTGCTTTGTGTTGTTTTTCTTATGAATTAGGGAATTAGAACATCAGAAAGAGCATCATAAATAAACTACAACATAAAATTCAGTATTGAAACAATAATCTAAAACAGCAGCACTGAATCCTGTGAATGATTTTAATCAGACAGCAGTCTGTATACGATGTTAAAACACAAATGGGCTCATTTCGGAAAACTAAATCGATTCTCCAATTATAGGAAAAAGAGTACAGTCGCACTAATATTACAAAATCTAATGATAAAAAAGAAATCATTCCTAGACTTTCAAGTCATTTAGGCATCCATTATGATAACCGAAACCCTACTTATCACAAAACTCATTACAAATATTACAAACCCAAATTCTAAACATCAACAAACATGGGGGGGGGGGGGGGGGGGGGTATTGTCACAAAAAAAAGAAGCTTGATATTAAGAAACAGAAATAGAGTGAATAAATTTACCTTCCTTTTAGGAACAGCCATGAGTTCCATGGACCCACTAAAAGAAGAACCCGGAATCGTGAGCTCGAAATCGCTACTGTTGTTGCTTGTGTCCCGGTTTGCATCGAACTCAGGTAGGGTGAATTTTGGAGAGGCAATCGAGCTTTCTAAGGGTCCATCCAACGGTGGAGCCATGGCTACGACATGGGCCCACTTCCTGATTCCTAACCTACACCAATTGTTGCCTTCAGCAGCGCATTTTAGCATTCCCAGTCTTAACGCCATTGTTGCACTGAGTACAGGGATGAAAACCGTTCAGCTCTGTTTGTGTAAACTCTTTAAGGAGAGAGCGACGTCGACTCATTAAAAATCTATACGATGTCGTTTTCATATCGTTTTTTTCCATACCCTTTTGTTTCCGGGCAATGTTAATTTTTATATGATGGTTGGCGATGTAATGATGCTGAATATTTTGAATGATTGAACTTTTAACTATAACCATGTCTTTATATTTTGTATATAACCATGTCTTTATATTTTGTATGCACGTATGATTATAATATACATATATT
The DNA here is from genome assembly GCA_009078335.1 of Salix brachista. Taxonomy (NCBI): domain Eukaryota; kingdom Viridiplantae; phylum Streptophyta; class Magnoliopsida; order Malpighiales; family Salicaceae; genus Salix; species Salix brachista. Next base: position 12,587,965 of record CM018581.1, read on the forward strand.
CTTATCATATTGTGCACAAAAGATAGTTTATAAATCCAATATCTTATTTTTATTTTGTAGTTCATGATTTTATGAGAAATGGAGTTGTGTTGAAGTTGATTGATAATATTGAAACCCAAAATGTTTGAGTTGCAGATGGTTAGTAGTGAAACTCAAGATTTCCAAGTTGCAGATGGTTAAGGATTTACATTGAGTAACAGATTGAATGTTGATCAAAACCCAAAATGTTTGGGTTGCAGTTGGTTAATAGTGAAGAGTGTATTTTGTATTGTTTTTGCTTTTGTAGTTGAGATTTAAAAAAATAGTTTCATGAAAAACATTTTAGCTACGATTCAAAATAAATTTTGAAGTGTTTAGTTCAAACTATGGTTGAATTTAAGGTTAATGTAAAGCAGTTTTAAGTGTTTGGTTACCAACATTTTCATATTGCTTTCAACTTGTGAAATTACTTTAAACGACATAGACACACACACACACACATGTGTGTGTGTGTGTGTGTGTGTGTGTGTGTGTGTGTATATTGTATTAATAATCATAATTTCATAATTTAATGAATAATTTAAGTAAATTGGACACTTCTTTTTATTCTCTCATCAAACTACTTGTAATTCCATCATGAACTAAATTCATACGTGAAGGTCTCTGCAATCCCTGACTATATGATTGAGGATCAACATCTAGTAAAATATCATCTTAAACAAAATTAGGATTGCGAGACAAAAGTTATATTATGATATCCTTTTAATATATTTATCTATATTTTAATTAAGTTTTTAGATTTTTATATTATTTTAATATTGAAAAAATATTAATATTGTAGACCCCCCTCCCCTCCCCTCTCTCGACTTAAATTGAAAAGCAGGTATTAGCTACTTATTGTAGAACATGGTTTTCCATTATATAATTGTATATGTCCCATGTCAAATTTTTGCTCCTCAAAATTAACCAAACACTTAATCTCTCATTTTTTTTATAACCTCCGGTTGCACCGCAAAAACAAACACCCTCGAACTCAAGATTTCTGACTTACGATTGGTTAAAGATTTATATTGAATAACAAGTTGAATGTTGATCGCTTGAAACCTCCAAATTTAGGAAAGTTTTGTTGAAATTTTGGTAGACTTCTCAAACAAAAAATCATCATTTTAGTCTTAATTTGCTATTAATATAATGTTAAATGATATTGGTTTGTTACAAAATCACTCTTGTTTTTTAACAATTTTTTTCCTCCTGATTTCAATCTTAAACATTGAGTTCATTAGAAATCAAGCTTCTTTATATTTTTTTTATTTGTTTTCTACTATAATATCTATCCTTACAAACTAATTAATAAATTTATCATACTAACTTGGATCGAGTATTTTTTAATCTCATTGTTTGTTATCCTAAATTCAACTTAATGTTTTTTTGGGTCAAATGTTATTTTTCTACATGTCATCATTATCACTTTTTTTTCTTTATATATAATATACATTGTTATTGTTTTTCTATCGTTTAGTTAAACTAAACTATTTTATTGAATCTAATAGGGTTTATAACTCAAATTGCATGATTTGTTTTTTCCTTACAACATGGTAGCAATATATATACACCATCATTTAAAATTAAAATAATAATAACACAGTTCACGACAAAACATGATGCATCTATCTATTAAGTAACTATTTGATTGGACAGTAAAACACATTGTTTTGATATTATTTATTTATTTTTGCTTAAAATTTGTTTTTTTGAATTGTTTTAATATGTTGATGTTAAAAATAATATTTTTAAAATATTTTTAAAAACAACCGTTAACCTTTTATTTTTTATATCTATATTTTTTTTATATTGATGGCAGGAATTGAGGAGACGTGCATATTAAAAAAAAAAAACACACTCAAAGCCCAAATTCTCTTCGAAGCCCAAACCAAAGTCACAGTCCTAACTCTCTATTCCTAACCGACGAGGGTAACTATGTTATTTCTCCATCGTTAGCAACACCTTCACCTAGAGAAGCTAAAGTCAGTGAAGAGAAAGAGAGAGAAAGCAGGCATGTCGTTCATGAAAGGAAACTTGCTAACAAAAACCAGAAAGCTCGTCAAAGGCCTAGCCAAATCCGAACCTGCATGGCTTAAAGCCATGGAACAGTCAGTCTCTCCCATTTGTTTTCTTTAATTACGATAAAAAGAAAATCGTGATTAATTTTTTCCTCTAATGCTTATTAATCGTGTAATAATCCAGTGCACCACCAGCGGTATTTCCTCAATCAAGTGGAAAAGTGGAGAAGATCAGTCTCCCGGAGGATCCTTATATAAAGAAGTTCTTCTCCAAACATCCTGATTCCAAACACGAAGATGCCATCCTGTATTCTTCTTTGCTCCTATTCATTTACTGTATGCCTAGAATCTTTGCATCTAGTTTTGGGATTCCGTTCTTCCTTATTGATTAGCGTGCCGACTGTGAGTTTAATTTTCAGGTCTTGGAGAATACAGATTTTATGATTTAAGAATTCATTAGCTTAAGCGTGATTTTATTTGCATTTTGATGGGTTTTTTTTTTGAATTTTTCATCTAATTCTGGCTGCTTGTGCCCTGATTAAGAAATGAAGCATCCAAGAATAAATAGATGCATTGCAAGGTTTATTTTCGTCATAGTTTGCAAGGTTTATTAATGAATAGCTTTTCATATGTTTCTCCTTGAATCCGTGTTTTCTATTTTGATTGTTGAGACTGTTTTCAAAAGAAAAAAAACTCGGTATAGTTCATTCATATAATGCTATAATATGCTATTGATACCTATGCTTTTGCATTTCACTTTGAGGTTTTAGTTCTTGCAAGGTCTACAAAGCGAAAATTGATAAAGGTTATCATATATAAAGAGTAGGGGAAATGGATAAATGTAAAAGAGCCTACTTCAATTTTGTTTTTTCTTTGGATAGGATTTCATCTTTTGAGCCGCCTCCTGCTCGTGTTTTTGGCTGGCGGGTTCTTGAGCTGAAGGAGCAGGGAGTTGGCGAAGAAGAAGCCATGGCTGTGGCTGATGTATGGTTTCTGGATTCTTGGATTTTGCTTTGCCTATGAACATGATATCTTTCCTTTTGATTGTCGTAACTGTTTCTACTGTTTATTTTTTCATTTTTCCCTGGGGCTCTAGATGGAATATCGAACGGAGACAAAAGCAAAAAAGAAGGCGTATGCTCGATTGAAACAAATTGCTAGACTGCAGGGGAAAACACCTCCTCCCAACCCATATCCGAGTGTAATTAAGGAGATACAAGCAGAGGAGGATTTGTATCTCCGGGAGCGTTATACCAATCCCAAGATAATTGCAATAGCAGAGAAGATGAAAGCGGAGGAAGCCGCTAAGGAACAAGTAAGAGACAGATTCAGAATTGACTGGTAATTTTAGAGCGGCATGCATTTTTTTCCATTGCACAAGACTTAACAGCTGCTACTAGCAGTCATCCACAGGAGATTCTCATGTTTAACTTGATTTTATACTAGATCTAGCATTTGAGATTTTTTTAGTATATTTACTTGCTATCCTTTTTCATGATTTCATTTTGCATCAAGTCCTGAGTCCAGATGAGGATTATTTGAATTGCTGAAGTGACAGATTCTACTTTGCATTTGAACATGTTCTATTACGAAGTTTTTACTATGAAGTTTTTTACTATGAAATCTCGTTCAGAGCGAAATAAATTTTATTACTTTGTACTGTGTTTCCCTGCATATTGAGAATCGAGACCAACGTATTCCAAGTAAAGGAATGTCCTTTCAGCATAAGAGTGAAAAGGGCCACCCCGGGCCGATTTCCTTGCTCATTTAGCCTCCCAAAAAATGTCATCTTCGTCACCCCTGCAGTCAACCATTAAAATATTGCAGTCCTTGTAATGGTGAGGTTGCTTACTTTGTAATCGTGAGCAAGAAGATGGCTGCTCTGGAATTGCAATGCCATGAAAATGGAGACCCACAAGCTTTCCTAGCAAAGAGCAAATTGAAGATTGGAGGCAATTTAGATGGCAGTGTGCCTCCGGAATGATGTAAAGCCCGTCGGTTTGCACATTGATGTTTCCAAGAAAAAGAATTGCAATATCAGCTACCAGGATTCCCAAGGCGAGGAGAAAGATTTTCATGTACTTTGACTAGGTTTTAAGCTAGGCACAGAGACACCATTTGCCAAGAGCATCATGCTCTTTTTTTTTTTTGACACAGAAAGGTACACCGCTGACTGCTATTCATGGAGATAAAGGGCTCGGCTAGACATCACTCATTGCAAACATGATCAATGTTATTTATGTTTAGTACAATTGATTGCCTTGTCCTGGCGAGAATTACACGTGACATGCCAAAGCTGCTGTCCCAGCCCACTTCCCCCCCAAAAATAATAATTCTGGACTCGAGATACAGAAGCAAAGACGTTGATATGTCGTATAACTTCACAAATCCACAATGATACTTGAGGTTATGCCTGTCCACTGCTGGACTTCGCCAGGGCTCAAGGCTGGTAATTGGACAAAGAATAACCCATCTTCTTCATCTTCATTAATTCATTTCGATAGTCATAGAAAAAGCAAACGAGCCATTATGTCCACGGAAACACAAATTTGATATTTCTCTAGCCGGGGGGCCAGGAATGACTCCATCAATATTTTCTCCCTTCACACAATATTATGTGATTTCCATGTCTGCACCAATGTAGAACTAATCATCATAGAGAAGCTAGCAAAGTGGCTTATAATCATAGTGTAATTGAAAGGCAAAAACCTTAAAGCAGGAGAATATAGGGAAGATAAAATCTATGAAAACATAGCATCAAGAATGCGAAATTACAATGTTACATCACAAGTATAAATTATATATAAAACAAGGGCAGGTCATAAAAATGGCATATGCGGTTGAAAGCGGAGGGAAATATTGGGATAGAATCAGGATTACAGCGAGTATCATTCTGGTCAATCGAATATGACTGACACTAACTTTTATTACCTCAATCTTTCATGAACAATTGAACAAGAACGTGAATGTTTTACTCCTAACATACTGTTTGTTTAGATGGAATCATTTGTTGAAGTAAATGATCTGTGTGTTCGATACAACAATCTTTTATCTACATGCCTTTCCATATAGCTATGTTCTCAACTAGTTTTGGATGTGAATCTCCTTTTATTAAATCAAAAGAAATGGAAGTGATTATTTGTCCAACGTGAAGGATATGCATGGATATTTAGGTATTGCTATTTACTCTCAAAATTCTGTCATTCTTTCTGGTGAAAGATAGTTTGCATATAAAAGCATAGAGACTCTGCCGCATAGCAAGTTATGGTCAAAATGATTCTTGCAGTAGAGACAATTGGGCAGTTAGAAAATGGTGATACATACGTTGACTTGAAAGGTGCACTTGTAGCTCCAATTTGAGTGCTAAATGCCACATCTTGAAAGGGACCAGCCATCTTTCCTCGAGGGAACCATCCAAGGTCCCCACCTTTCTTCCCAGATGGGCACTCCGAGTACTCTGAAGCCGGCTGAGAAATCAAAAGTGATAAAAGTTTAACACAAATTAAAATCACAGGAAAGCAACAGAGCAGACAGGCAATATCACCAAACTACCAAAGCAACACCCGTAACTTACTTTAGAATATTTTGAAGAACAAAAGTTCAAACCAAATCTATCCAATTTGTGGTGTGCAATTTATCATATCATAAGAAAATTGATCCAGATTTAGACAGTCTCCTTGTTATAGCAAGAAAATAAAGTGTTAGAACATCCTCAACAAGGCAGAAAATTGCTCTACTTTCTGTGTAATTCAATAAAGATTAAGAAACCAAAGTTTTGAGAGAGAAGGCCATAGGCGGTGAGTTTACCTTTGCAAACTCAGCTGGAGGAACCTTGTCACCGTTGCTTAGCCACCCATCCTGCAGCTTCTGGTATGCCTCATTGACCTTGCCTTGTTTCTCACATAATATGTCTTGCTGAAATAAAAATTGAAGGCAATTTAAGAGTCCGAATTTTATAAATACATATATATAAAAAGAATCTCAGAAACTGGAGGGCTTATAGCTCATGTCTAAGGGGCATGATATTTGAATGCCAAAGTCTTGTGTGTTCCCTCGAGCAAAAGACAAGCACACGCTGACAAGATAAAACATCAGGCCACATAGTTTGATGCCTAGTGTATGAGCACGCAATCCTGAGCACAGATTTCTAATCCAGGGAATCCAAGATTTCTCTTCTACAATAAGGTTTCTAGGTAATATTCTTCAAGCAATTAAATTTTAAAAAAAAAACAAGCCAACTTTCAGCAAGATTGTAAGAGATCATACATTAGTCACTTCTAAAGCAATGAAATGAAGAGGAAAATAGAAAGAAACTAGCGGAATATAAAACCAAAACCTTTGACATAAGTGCAAGTGCCAAGCCCATCTGAAGCCTTTCCAGATTTTCCTTTCCCCTTGGAAGCATTTTCATCACTCCCACCCCCTGCCTGCTTTCCCTTACCCTTTCCCTTCGCTCCAGCGTCTTTTGGCTTCGAGTCCTTTCCCATTTAGCTTACAATCCCTGAACCATTGCCCGATCATGAAAGACGAAACTCATCACCAAAAACCAATAATTAAAGGACAGTGCCAGAAAAGAAAAAACTCAATAGCAGAAAACAAAAACCTCAATATATAAGAGATGTGCAAATTGACATACCCGTACACACACATACACACACAAAAAAGTGGAATTATCAGCAATAAGCATTAAATTTTGCTGATCAAAACACGACATAAAGCAATCGTAAAATTGGAAAATAGAAGCCAAGCCTTCCAAATTCTTAATTATAGTTTATTAATACTCTATGAAAGAATATGAACCGAACTGATTACTCCACGAATTCTACGCCTGACCTGAGTTCTAACCTCGTGATGGGGGAGCTGTTCTCTTAAGGACTTCCGGCACGATATTCTTGAACATCAGTAGGAAGTAACTACAAAGTTGGAGATGATAACAAGTTTGTCCGTGATAAATGGGCTGCTAATCAGTTAACCCAATATCATTATAATACAAAAGCCCTAACTGTCAATGTAATTTAAGGGGCCCATAAGAATATTATTGGATGGCAATGATGCTATTAATTATTATTTTTATAACGGTAATTTTTCTTGTTTCCTCTGGTAATAACGTACAATAATCGAAATTAATATTCTTTTAACCACGTGAATAACTTTCTAGTTAGCATAAAGCATAAATAAAATGACAAAAATTAAAAACAAAAACTAAAAGAATAAATGCATAAATACGGATAAAAAATAAACGTTGCCCAGGAATGACAGAAAAAACTAAAGAAATTAATAGCAAATAAAAAATCCAAAGAATAAGGATCGAACTGAAAAAAATATAATATATAATTAATTCTAATCGAAGGACAAAATTGAAACAAATAAAAACATCGAGACCGAAACAAGTAAAAATATTTTAAAAAAACATTGAAGTGTAATTTTGTTAAAAAAAAATTAAAAGAATAAAGATTAAAATGAAAAGTAACATACATGACTAATTTCAATTGGAAGACACCGTCAAAACAAATTAAAACAAACTATATAATTAATTTGAATTTAAGGAAAAAATTGAAATAAATTAAACTTGGGACCGAAATAAATAAAGACATTTAAAAAATTGTTGTGCAATGTTTTTCAAAAAATTAAAAGAATAAGGATCAAAATGAAAGATAGAATATATGACAAATTTCAATCGGAGAACCCAATTAGAAGCAATTAAAACCTGCATACTAGAAAAATTAAAATAACCAAAAGCAAATCAAAAATCAAAAAAAATAAGGACTAACCTGAAACCCAACATATATAACCAGTTTCAAATGAATTGCACAATTGCAACAAATAAAAAATTATATTAAAAAAACAGTAATAAAAGAAATCAAAAGCTTAGGGACCAACATAAAACTTTTGCCAACCCTAAGGACCAAAGCGTATTTTTGGGCGGCAGGAGAGAGAAAAGAGAGAAAAAAACTTAAACCCATTCACCGTAGCTTAACCGATCACCGTACTTAGACAAGCATCGTACCGGGATGAAGAGGACATGTCGGCGCACCATGTGACACGACAAAAATCTGTTTTTGACCACTGGAATGAGCTGCATGTGCCGCCCGAATGGCGCGTGCACATGAAACACTGTAGGCACATCCATATGACGAGCGTGCAGTGTCTCTGAATAATAATAATAATATAATGGATAGTTATCTATACACCTCTAGACTCATCGATAACTACAAAAAAACATCGTGGAAAATAAAGCAATGAACCCGGGTCTCGCGCCTATTTTTTGTTGTTTTCGGGTACTAATTTAGTAGTTTTACTGTGCAAAAAAATAAAAAATACCATCCATGTCCCTTGGAAACTTCTAAACTACCCCCGATCAGCTGTCTTTTTTTGTCATTTCGGGGGCTATTTTCGTAGTTTTACTACATAACAAATCCGGAAATACCATCCATGACCCATGAAAAAATCTAAAATAAAATTTTCGATCCTGGGGGCAAAATGATCATTTCACTGTAGCAATCCACAATAATTTGAGTTTGTGTAAATAGTAATAAAACGCATAGTAAAAGTGGGATGCCTTTTATATTTTAGTCAATATTCTACTTTTTTAAAAAAACATTATTCATATTTAGGGGGTGTTTGGGAATATATTTGAAAAGTGCTTTTGAAAAAAATTAATTTTAAATTAAATTAAATTGTTTTAGTATTTTTAGATTAATATGATGTGTTGATGCCAAAAATAGTTTTTAAAAAATAAAAAAAACATTATTTTAATGCATTTTCAAACAAAAATTATTTTCAAAAACAACATTAACCACATTCTCAAACAAACACTTAATCCGTATGTTTCCCCCTAATAGTACAGTTCCTGTCTATACATTTATAATACTACAATAAAACATTATTTTTAACAAGTTATACTCGTTTTGTTATTAACTGAATGCAATAAAAAATCTTGATTTCATCTACTATTATAATATTCATTACGAAGATCTCAATCAACTAATTACAATTCACAAAGTGATATCAACATATTAATCTAATAAATTTCTATCTACAATGTAGCAATCTACCGGACAAAAAATAAAATAAAAATGAAACTAGCATGCTTGAAATCAGGATATATAATATTTCGGGATTTCTTCATAGATTAACAAATGAAGCTCTATTTAAAATTCGTTTTCCATCTAATTTGAATATACATGCAGTTTATATTATTTGAAATTCGTTTTCCATCTAATTTGAATATACATGCAGTTTATATTATTTGAAATTCGAGATGATGATGATGATGATGATGATATCTACCTCCCACTGCCACCCCTCATCGTTGTGTCTGCTGCAACACGGCGACGATCAAATGCGGTGGTTGACACTTTATACGACGCTGCCTTTCATTAACGTGAGATGTGAATTGCAAGCACGTGCGGGAGTAGTGTAGCTTGATGAGGCCGGTCTGTTTCTCTTCTATTTGTCCGAAATTCTCGAATGGCCCAAAATAAGATAGTTTCCTGGACCGCCAAACAATTTTTGCAACGTCAGGATTATAAAGTCAAAGTTCCGGTTCATCAAACATGCATGATGTATTCCAGAATAATAGTTCTATTGAATCCTTTGTTTTTAAACCGAGACTTTGTAAATTGACGCCATTAAAAACAATTTCCCTCCACAATATCACGTGATATTCGAGTATATCACGTGGTTTATGGATATTATTATTTCGTACCAATTAAGTGATATATTGCAACAAATAGCTCCTCGTGAACGCAATTCGTTTTCTCAGAGAATATATACGAGTTTTTTTATTTTTATTAGACAAGAGAGATGAGCTTAGTTGAGATAAAATAATTTAGAAAATGAATCTTTTGAAACTCGTTTCCTGCTGGACTCTATTCGGTTAAAACTATACCGATCACGTATGGCTAATCGACAGTTTAAGATGGTGGAGAGGGAAGGTCATCCATGCCAGTTCCATCTCTGACCTCACGCTTCTTCCTTTTTTAAAAATAAAATAAAATAACATATTGCTAAAATTAACGCAGAAGACACATTTGTTGGATGTTAGTGTCTAATTTTGTCAACCCTTTAAAACCAGAGTGAAATGGACTATTTAATTAGCTTTAATTAATATGTTTTTGTTGTAAAAAAAAACAATCAAGAGCATATATATATTCAAAATATGATTAAAAAAACAAGTATTTTTTTTTTATTACAAATTCTTCTATTTTTTCAAGTTTCAAGTTCCAATAATACAAGAAAAATGAGCTAAAAAGTTATGGCCAGAGAAATGACTTTCTTCTTTATATATAACCAGCATTTTATGTAGACTATTGATTTAAGCAGTCTAATCAAATATCCTTAATTAACAAAATTGGATGGCAAATGTCATGCTATAAATAGCTGATACAATATTGCAGAATTAGCCTAATTAAAACAACGAGTAGAGTGGTTTCACCAAACAAGGACCGACGATCATTGCCGGCGTAAATGATGCCGATGCATGCATTGCAGTTGCCGTTACAAACCAGTACCGGAAAACACAAATAAACAAAGAGAGCAGCAGATATCAGTGAAGTACTGGTAAAGGCATTGAATGGAGCCAGCTAGAAAATTAAGATGAGATAAACAATAATTAAGATAACTCTTAATATACCATCCATATGAACAACTGGCTTCTATTTCCATCGTGTATATTCTCCTAGAAATCTTTTTAATTAGTTAATAATTTGATGGCTGCGACAAATATTGGCTGATCATGCATGGTCTGTGTCTGGCCAGCTCCAATCTCTTTGGCTGGATCGATATTTTTGTTTGTGCATTTTTACTTAGCTGGGATCGTTTGTGCTTCTTACTGCTCAACTTTTCTGGTTTTTTTTTTTATTTTTATAATGAAATGTTTGGTCAGCTTGCGTGCACCATAATTTATTTTCGAGTTCAATGAATAATTTGCAAGTCCAATAGACAATTAAAGCACCATGAAAATAACAGACATGCACAGAAAAACTCGAACCCAGATATAGAATAAATCCTTTCCTCCTCTATGCCAATACCTCGAGAGCTTCTGGTTGTCTGTTTCTCCCAACCTCATCTTGTGCATGCTCTCTTGTCCGTGTGGATTCCTGTTTGGTGTTTTGATTTAGAGAAAAAACGTTGTAGATAGATCCTTGAACGACAAAATAAAAACCAGGATGGAGACGAAGCTGGTAAATTTGGGCCATGAATGACCTGCTTTTCGTACAATAAATTTTTGGATAATTATATAAATGTAGCTGTGTTTCCTGTCGTTAAAAAAACAAGAAAAAAACAATCCCGTGGATTGGCTTATCCCTTTCATTCTGACTGAGCTAGTACTCTTGATATATAATTATATATTAGTGCCTGAAAGAGCCAGACATCGTATCAAGAGACGACAGTGCATTTATTCATGCATTGTTTTTTTTATATATATAACAGGCCAAGTACATGTTAATGAATATTTCTGCCAAGGAAGACGACACGCAGGCGGCATTAGGTAAAGAATCTAATTGTTTTGCTCTACATTGCTTTTAAAAGTTTTAAAAAAAATTAATATTTTGTTTTTAAATATTTTTAGAATTTTAATATGCTCATATTAAAAGCATTTTTTTTAAAAAAATTATTTTTTAAAAAACAACTGTTACCAAACTTCCTAACAGATTACAAACAATTTATTTTAATGGTAGAAAAAATTGAAGAAAAAAAAAGGTTTAATATGCCTTGGATATGCGAATAAGGTAACCTGTTTCCTTCAATTAATAATGGTTATATAATTATAGAAATTATTCATGTCGTTGTTAAAAGTTTATAACACAAAATCATTAACTTTTGTGCTTTGTTGGAATGTTTTAAAGACACTCAAGACCGTATCACATGGTTGTATATAGGGTTTTCTGCATTGTGTTTTAAAAGTTTTGAAAAAAATTAGAAATTGTTATTTTAAATTAAAAAAATATTTTTTACAGATTATTTTTATGTACAGATGTAAAAAATAATTTTTAAAAAATAAAAAATATATTATTTTAATATATTTCTAAATAAAAATTATTTTTTAAAACAACATCAACAAACTCCAAAATAACACTTAATTCAATGACAGGGAACAGCCACTAGTTAGTGATGAAGCGCAAAGACATTTGCCCGTGTGTCATGTCCCGATCAAGAATTCAAGATAGTCAGCAGGATCAAACTATATTGGCATGTGTTTCATTTTGATTTTTTATTTATTTTTAAAAAAATCAGTATATTTTTTTCAAAATACTTTTGCCATCCATACGTAGATCAACGCGTAGTTCTTTCTCTAATGTTGCGTGGCACAAAATAAAAATAGGTCAGGCATGCAGCTGGTTGAACTTGCATGCCAGGTTCAGTAATGCATGCTCTCTCTCACTGCGCCCTATTCTATTATCAAAAAAGCAAATTAACGTATCTAATAGTTTTTTTTTTTCATCTTGCTAAATTGTTATTTTTGTGCGGTGAATCTTTTTTAAACCACTGGTTTTTTTCCTCCGAACATCTAATTTTCAAAGAGTTTATTATGGTCAACATATATACTGCGTCTAAAGTATTTTTTATAGATGATTTCTTCCTGCAGAGCAACAAATTCTTAATTTCGACACATTTCTGATAGGGGAGGGAAGAAAAAGACCAAAATGGTTTATGGAAAAAACATATCTGAGACCATCTACAGTTATGATTACGGGTTTGCCAGCTTAGGTCTGCTCGTCTATATAATTTAAAATGGGTTAGGTAGACTGCGTTAGCATGTTAGGCTTAGCATTGCATGTTTTTTTTGTTGCCTTTTTTTCCAGGAAAAAAAAAAAAAAACATCTCATCCAAATCTAGATATATAGACTCATGCTCATTATCTACTTTTATTTGGCTTCAACTGAAAATGGGTTGGCTAGGCTAGGCTAGAGTGGCACGCTAAAATGGTAATCTTACTGTAGCAAAAATAAAAAAATCACTGTGGATGGATGAGTTACAATGAAAAGGCGACAAGGTTTAATTTCTTAGGTAAACATTGAATTTTAGTAGGGTTTGTTGCTCCTTGGATGTAAAAAAGAAATTCTCTATAAAACAAAAATTTATATTTCCTTATATCACATTCAATAATTATAGCTAGCTAGGATTTGGGCATCACAGATGCGCATATGTAAATGATACTGCGAGTGATAATATATAGCTCTCTGGTAGCTACTGCTTCGTCTTTTTTGATGGAAGAACTGTAAGAGTAGAAAGGCCGAAAACTCGCAATTACACCTGCCGGTCTGCGAGGAAGGAGCAGTACGTGGGTGGTGTAGTTTGTCTTGTAAAAATATATAACATGGAGTCATTTTTTTTTATAATAAAAAAAGATGTGATCAGTATATGCATATATATGGTACGTACTCCACAAAATCTAACATGGAATATTTTATCACAAGATTTGAAAACTAGCTATATACGAATTAAAAGGGGATATATTATGATCCTAGGTCAGCTCAGGTAACCTATGATCACAAGATAGTTTGATCAATCCCTAGCAGCTACCATTCAAATTGACTGGCCGAACATCTAAAGAACCTTTATTGATAAAGATCTAATGTTACACATGGTGCAATGAAATGAAACACAATGAGTCCCTGAGTCAAGCCCTACAATTAGCTTCTTCTCTGTTTTTTTGGTGGTAGTACTAGTAGTAGTAGAGTACTGGTCAGAACACAGGTGACGTCCCGGTCGGAGAAGCATCCACCAGATCGAGCAGGCTGTTCCAATAAAAACCGTTCTCTTCAAGATTCCCACCACAGCTACCATTGATATTCTCTCCTGCAAAGGACGCGTTGTGGTCCTGAGAAGTACAGACCAGAATTTCCGAAAGCCCTTCAGCGATCCCCATAGGCGCGTTTTCATTCATTGCAGAGTCGAACCACGCATTATGGTTACCAGCATCCGGGCTCATGTTATGCAATGCCACTGAACTGTCCAAATTTTGTTTCACTACTTGTGCTGCTTCATTCAGCTTTCCGAAGCACTCGAACTGATTTCCGCTATTAAATTCAATGGCCGTCGTCCCTCCGTTGCATGTAGCATTATTTGTGGCAAAAGCTAGCGTGGCTGAATTTTTCTGAACTCCAATGAGTGGGATAGCTGGTTCTTCTTCTGAGAAATTCAACGTGGATGTTGGAGATTCGAGAGAGTCGCTACTTCCGGCCGAAAACATGCTGAAAACCACCCCTTGCCATACTTTGAGCACATCAAGACACTGTGGTCTAGCTGGTGGAGCTGCACTACTTTCGCTGAGGACCTTAGCTGAAACTGTGGGCCCGAGTCGGTTTGGGAGAGGGTTAGGTATAATCACCTTCGACTCGCGGACCAATCTGGCTTCGGCTTCAAGCCGAGCACTCTCCCATTGAGCCATGTGACTTAAATTGGCAGCACCCTTTGAATGACCACTTCCTGAGCCCAGAGAATCAGCTTTCGGCTTATGGGTCACCGGATCGATGCCCATTTTGTCTAATCTTTTCTTAAGATGGGTGTTCCAGTAATTCTTGATCTCATTATCAGTTCTTTTCGGCAAGTGAGTAGCTATGACTGACCACCTATACAAAACAAGAAGGTCATCTTTACATACAAAAACATGAAATCAATACTGTCTAAAGCAATGTGACCTTCAATTAAGTGTTAGAAGCAGATTTGATTCCTATTTGGCAGTTCAGTTTGTATTGTAGCATAGCAATACCATTGGTATTACGTGAGAGAATCACAGAGCTATCAATTTCAAGATCCTAAGTATCACCAGGAGGGACTGCTATCTCACCTGTTTCCGAGAAGAGCATGCAGCTGAATGATTGTTTGCTCTTCCTGCAAACTGAACTTTCCTCTCTTGATATCTGGCCGGAGATAGTTAGTCCACCTGAGTCTACAGCTCTTCCCGCATCTTTGGAGCCCTGTATAATGTAGACCATGGAGCAAAAGGAAGAGATAATAATGAAATATCATTTAATAAAAAAGTTTCATGGCACCGAGTCAAGACATAATTAGAAAAAAGAAAAAGAAAAAGGGTTTGTTAATGTAAATCACCAGCTTTGGCAGGCAAGGCTCGCCAGCTTCCATGGCCATGCTCTTCAACGTAAGCCAGGAGCTTCTGGTCTTCTTCAGGGGTCCACGGGCCTTTCTTCAATCCCACCTTATCACAGCACTGAGACCTTGCCATTTCTCTGAGCTATCAGACTGTGGACAGTTGAGAGAAAAAGACAGGTGATTTGTAATGTGAAAGGTCAGGAAAATGCGAGGGGAGAACAAGTGAATTAGAAAAAAACGCATGCACAATATAAAGCCGCTCTGGTAATGCAATAAATATCGACATGGATCCGTACAAACCCGTCTTGAACTTGCTAGCAATGTAGTAAGTTTAATCAAGTACTGAAAAACGTGTTGAAAGGTAAGACGTGCTCCGTACAATTTATTTCCTTGCCCTTTCAGCCGGTGATTTAATGATTCACATTAATATTTTTGAAAGAAAAAAAAATTTGTTTTTATTTTTTATTTTAAAATAAAAAAATTTGTTGCTTTTAAATCATTTTTATATATTAAAATAAAAATATATATTATTTTAATATATTTCAAACAAAAAATAATTTAAAATATAACAACAAAAAATAAATTTTAAAAATAACCTCAAATGTATTCTCAAATATAGTCATTTAGCCGTTAGCAGCAAGTCTATTACGGTTCATCATTGAATTTCTAATTTGTTTTGCTAAAGCAATACATTGAGCAGTTGATAGTATTAAAAATCCCAAGTCTATTCTTTATCAAACATTAAATGACATATTTTTATAAGATGAAATAATAAATGCTTACTGATTTGATTTTTGGAGAACCTCGTGAATAGGAAAGCGAAGCGAAATAAAACGACCTCAGCTACTCTAGATTCCATGTCTGCACATATCACATCACAGTTATAGTAACAGCACAGGCGGTTCTGTCGATGAGATAGAATTCGTATTTGAACGCATGCAAACTCATATAAGTATGACATCAATTGATTATATATATATATATATATATATATATATATATATATATATATATATATAATTCTTCAACAATTTTAACAACTCATTTCTTATATCGACTTGATTCATTGAAAGATTATATAATTTTATGGGCTTTAAAATTTAAATCCAAGAAATCGAGGAAGTAGTCAAATCTTTTTAAAATTATATTTTAGTACATTGAAAATGCTGAACATACAAAGAAAACAAATTAAGATTTCATGAAAATAAGCATGACTAATGATAGATCACCAATTGCGAGTTTCATAGATATTAAATCAAATAATTGTTTAAGAATAAAAAATATGGTTTTCAGTGTGGAAACTTTGCATGGTCTGTTTTTTTGAATTATATTCAACTATATTAAAAGCAATTATCTAATATATGATTCAAAACTATTACAATAATAGTTTATGATCTAAATAATTTGTTTGTGTATTTAATATATCACCGCTTAGAGCAGATGGTGAATGATTAAAACCACTGAGAGGAGTATTTATATAGCCTTCGTGCTCAAGGAAATGGGAGATCTTATTAAACTCAAACTTAACCTCTGTGTCCAAGCTAATAATTAGCCTCTTCTATTGATAAATAAATTATAAAATTTTCCGATTCATATTCTGAATGTATCCGTTTGCTATAAATGATTTTCAGGATAAAAATTTCCTTGCACATAATATTTGTCACGATCTCCATGATTGTCTCTGCTTGTATGAATATGGTAGGTTCCTATCCTGGGAAGGATCGGGATTGAAGATTTTGGGAATTTATTGGTTTAATTTTAATTGAACCTACGAAAAATAAATCCATGAGTTCTGAATTCAAAATTCCTTCTGGATTTTATTTTAATTGGAAAAAAATAAGCATGTCGTCGTTTTTTTACCAATCCCATGACAAACAAGGTAAGAGTTCCAAATTACCCAATATAATAGATAACATGCATAAGAAGAATACACGTGTAAATCTTATTAGCCCTAGAAGTAAAGAATAAAAAATAAAAAATACTAAGACCATCATAAAAATAAACTAAAATGATTAAAAATATATAGATATTCCGTTTCCCGTATTAACTAAATAAAATAAATAAATAAAAACCAGATAAAAATTTGCTAACCGAAATTAATAGATAGCCATGGATATTCCTTGTTTATTAATTATTGCTTAATCTAACATTTCTTCAAATTACGCCATTTATGGAATGAAATATATAGATGAAAATATATGAAAAAATATTAAAAAATTAGGAATTTGAGACACACACACACACACACACATATATTGGAATACAACTGAGAATTAATTAGGTGATAGATTCACCAAATTCCCTAGAGTTCATTGATTACGAAGCAGCTAGCCTAAATTCAATATGCATAGAAAACATGGCAAATTGGTTGCATATTAGATGGAAAACTAGCTTGGAGTACGCCGAAGAGCAAAACCAAATTCAGTTCAAACTTATGGATGTCAAGAAATATATTTATATAACGAATTATCGCAGTTTTATTCCGCAGTGTACATCGGTTTCTCCATTTCTTTTCATTCAAAATATTTTCTCAATGACAGCCTATTGTGCTTCATTCTGTATGTTACCGTTTCATCGAATACATTTAAGCTAAAGTCAACAAAAAACATGTCCAAATTTTAGGTCAATCTGTCGTGCACGTTAACCTAGTCTCAATTACGATAATCTCTGCTCTAAGAGCTTAATTCGAATGCCAAGCTAAAACTTTTCAAAATCCATTTTGGACTTCATTTAGGTGTAGTTTAATGCTAGTTTCTCCTATATTTTGCATGAAGCAAGCCACATGGCTGATGGTCTTCTAGTTGATTGGTATTTAAAAAAAAGGGCTTGTTTTTCTCGTTTTGAGCCGAATCAAAGTGCACGTGCTGCATTATTCATAGAGATAATATCTAATCTATTTTTACTACATATCACCCCCAAAAAAAGATGAAGCGGTTGTATTCTAGAAATTAAATGAGGGTGGATTGAAGGATCCGCGCTGTTGCTGATAGATTCAGGTAAAGATGGCCCGGGAGTCCCACGCCACCTTTCAATGCTGCTGCTTCTTTTTCTTTGAACATCAAGGATTTTAGTTCCCGTAGCTGAAGCACTTGACTCCTTTCGCAGGAGAGTTCGGATTCCCAGCGCGTGATATTAATTTGCAATAAATTAATGCAGTTCACAGTAATACAATTGTCCAGAATCAGCCCGCACAAGCAGCTACCGACGTGATCATCTTTTCATACATTGCTAAGAACTTGATAAATAATAGTTATTATCTATAGTTTTCTTCATTTCTTTTTGGTAGAACATTATAATAGTTGGTTGTAAGTGTTCATCTATGCTCACACGTCCTGCTGAGTGCCTCCTGGCAGGTGAATAAATACTGTATTTACTTCATGGGAAAGATGGCCTTAGCACGTTAATATGACCAAACATTATATTAAAACGGGTTGGAATTGCTGCCCATCATTTTTAATTCAAGACATCAAAGAGTTGATACTATTAGTGTTAAACCCACCTAAATTTTTGTCTCTTTATGATTTTGGATGCAGTGGAGTAATTAAACATGGGCTGTTTCGTACCTATCAATACAGCAAAGATAGTTATTGATAGCAAAGGCTGTCAACGGTAATGGTAATTATAGTACGTTTTCTTTTTATAATCTGTATTCCCAGCGACAGTCACCAGAGGATTAAACTTTTCTTTTTCAGATCACCAAAGGGATGATAATTCTATCCATGATTATTGGATATTGACTTGACGTAGCTTGAATAAATATATTTTTTTGGAATTAGGGTTAGGTTTGGATAGGCGTGTATATTGTATTGCTTGACTCAAAATTCTACCCTGAACTTGATCTAAACTAAAAATATTTTCTCGAGAAAACAATCTGCGCAATCAGAGAAACGCTCTTAATTAATTTCGAGTCTTTCATCTTTCATCTGCCCCGCACGCCCTGCGGGGCCCTGTCATTCAGATTGTTTTCTCCGTGAGAGGTAGCTTTAATTCTTCAAAACCAATGTCTGTGCTCCAAAGGACGACGAAATTAAATAAAAAGTTAAACATCGTGGAATTATAACAGTGCATGTAAGCACTTTCTTTATCAGCTGATGTATGCTTTGCTTATGTAATCTATCTGTTTATTTATAATTATACGTAGCTGAATTTCATAAAGATAAATGTTTTTACTTCTCTGTGATAAACAAAATGAAGTAACCGTGTCACTGTAACAGTCGCTAGAAGAATCTCCCCTGTAGAGGTGCTGAAACTAAAGCAATAGTCCTCCTGGCAGCTTGAAGATTTTCACGATTCTGCTCATGATTTCCTGACCCGTGACAGATACCAGCAAGCAGGACTGAAATGATGGAACGACAAGTGAATTCCGTCCCGGGTGCATAGAATGTTTATCCACTATTTCTAAGTCAAATACATAAATAATTTTCCGACCTTGTTCTTCATATTTATTTCAAAAGATCGATCGACGTAGAACACCACCCTTTTCATGATGAAAATATTTCTAAGAAATATTAATATATGCATAGCAAGGGAAGCGATAAATAGTATAAATAGTGGGAAATTTAATAGCGAACAACCAAGTAGTAAGACGTAAAGAGTGCTCAATAGTAATTGAAACACATGAATGCTTCCCTTTCAATTGCTATAAAATAAAAGCCTTCTATTTTCCTGGATTAAAAATATAATAGAAGACAGCCTATACACTCCACAACTCTGTGCAAGAGCTACGCGCCACCATCACTAAGCATGAAAGGTTAAGTATATTTTATCGGAAATAATTCTAAGAAAAAGAAGAAGCGATATTCATTATTCTGGCAATACAAATTTTCAAAAAATCTAATCCATGCCTCGTTAATTAACAGCCCCGGTGAGGATGAAGATCGCGGTACTACTATTATTGTTATTATAACCACTGGTAAGGCCGGTGGAGTAACGAGTAATGATCATGCCCGTGCATGGTTGCCCATCATTATTCCATTGATCGGTTGGCGTCGTGATTCATTTCTATCATCCTGTTTTTAGAACTGAAGTAGGTTACTTTAGGTCTGGTCTGAGTAAGCAATTACTTTAGGTCTGGTCTGAGTAAGCAATCATTTGGCGCTGATTCAAGGGCACCCAACCAGAAAGCCAAGCACAGTTCTTATACTTATGGTCGCCACTGTTCCACTCTTCCTCCCTCTGTTGCCATGCACAGGAAGCGAATTGATGATTATAGACATCACCATGCAAAACTACAGTTGAAAAGATTTGTTTTTTTTCTTGCAGCTCATCATGACGAGACATTTCCCTATGGAGTAATGTTTTCTCTTAAAAACAAAAGTGGTGGTGATGTACTCTACAATTTTGAGTTACGGGAATAGTGGAGATTCGGGGCCTATGTTACTGCACATATACCTTCTTTTTTTTTTAATTTAGATTTCATTTTGTAATCATAAATTGAAAAAATCTGTTGATCGATTTGTGAGGAAAGGAAGACGAAATTTGGTGTATGTACTCCAACCTATGGATGGAGATCAAAGCTATAACAATAATGCTGATATATTGGTTAACATGAGAGTTGATTCGATTCAATAAACAATTTCTTAAGAACCTTCAAGATCTACCAGGGAGAACTTGTGATTCACAAGTTGTGAATAGTTTTTATAGCAGTACTGGAGATTGTAGGAATTTCTATAATAGTTTTGTGTTTTATTCCGTGTCAATTCGGGTCCTGGGCTTCCTGTTGGAGCTTGGACTAATACTTGTGTAACCTATTATTTCGTAATTATTTTTAATATCAACATATAAAAATAATTTAAAACACTATTTTTTTTAATTTAAAGTAAAAGGTAAAAGAAATTTATTTTTTTAAAAATAAAATATTTTTGAAACGTAGTGTCAAACACCTCTTTAATCCCTCTAGTTTTAGTAAAATTATAAGGTATTCATCTCATTTAAAAATCCAGTATTGAATCCTTCTGTTTTCATGTTTATTTTTAAGTGGTCTTTTCAATATTGGTTTTAAATTGTGTTTTTGCTGGTTCCCCCCCTAAAATCTTGTTTATTAATTTCTAATCAAATCAATAGCAAACTTCGATTAAGAGACCACTTGTGATTTTGAAAATTAAAAAGATTAAATAAGGGGCTACTTATTTAATACAAGAACAATTAAATTATAACTTACTCGTCGAACTTGTAGTGCAAGTGGGAGTTCCCCAATCCACTTAGCTGCACTCAAAATCGACCAATAGCGGGTGGAGATGGAAGTTTCATGAGTGCAGGCCCGATGATCATGAACAATTTACCATTGCCCACAACCAGACTTTGAAACAATGATTTGGTGTTTAATCTTTAATTTTATTTAACTAAATATTTAATCTCTCGAGTTTGTATAATAAAGTATCTAAGTAGATGTATATTGACCAAATATTGATGGATCCATTAAGTGATTATATAAAATTAACATCTAATTAAGATAATATTTAGGGATGATGTTATCAACAAAATATAATGTCAATAATTAAATAAGAATGAAAAATAAGAATTATCTTCAGAAAGATCGAGACTAGGCTGAGAATTAGAAAATAATTATTATTAACTACATGTAAGTTAGAAATATATAGTTTTTCAATTTGCTTTGACAAAGAGAAAATAAATAAAGTCTGAAAAGCTAAACGAGTTTTGTTTGGTACTGCGTTTCAAAAATATATTTTAAAAAAAATTGTTTATTTTAAATTAGATTTTTTGGTGTTTTTAAATCATTTTCATGTGATGATATCTTAAAAAATAATTATAAAAATATTATTTTGATATATTTTTTAATGAATAAATACTTTGAAAATGAACCTCAACCACGCTCTAAACAGACAATCCAAACTACCAATGTTTGTGTGTGTATATGAAAAGGAATATATTTATTTTTAGGAAATGAAATTAAAAAAATAAATTTATCAACATTTATTTTTTAAAATAACAATTACTAAAATAAATTTCCCATTTTACGTAAAATCAACAGGCAGCACCAATTATACTAAATTTTTTTCACTTTGCCCTTGATATTTACATTTTCTCCCATGAAATCTTTTTTCACTTTTTGGATAAGATTATTTTGTACACCATCAAAATAAAAATTAGTTTGCAAAACAAAAACAAAATGAATGTTATTTAAAAAAAAAAACACACACACAATTAACAATTAAAAAAAATCCACACTGTATTTTTAGATGTTAAATAAAAAAAATGTTAATTAGGAGACTTTAATTAAAATGGTCAGTGACCATTAAAATTGCAGCAACAATTGCATTTAAGTATCTGTTTGAAAACGTGGTTAAATTTAAAGTATTTTTAGTTCAGAAATGTATTAAAATGATATTTTTTTAAAAAAAAATTGACATCATCACAAAAATGATCTAAAAACACCAAAATTTTAAATTTTAAAATAAAAATAATTTTTTTTAGAAACATTTTTTTGAAATACAATAAAAAAACATGCCTTCATTGTCAACAGCGATAATAAAAGCCTGCCATTAACCTTCCTGGCATATTTACCTCTCCGTTCTGGAATCGATTAATGTTCTCAACCACATGTGATGAGGATGTAATAAATGATGAAAAGGAGGGATAGCTGTCTTTAATTAAAAATAGGAAGATATATATTTTAAAGTACCTGTTATTCAACACTGCTGGTCGTGGACTGGAGAGTGTTATATTTTTCTCACGCTAAAAACATGCTTGATAATTGCTTTTCAAAATATTATTTATTTATAAATATATTAAAATATTTTTAAAAAGAATTATTATTAACGTAAGCATATCAAAACAATACAAAAACATTAAAAAAATACAAATAGCTTTTTAACACTTTCAGAAACATTTCTGCCAAGCCCTAAAAATTAACTGTTGCAGCTGCTGCTGTATTTTTGATCTGTTTCCTTGCATGTCCCTTTACTAAACTTGGTGGCGCTGATTTTTCAACCTACTAACATAGGATCGTTTCAGTAATTTCTAGGTTTGGACAATGGATCCAATAATAAAATGATTAAAATATCAATTCATTCCATTTCTTCAAATGGGGGCAGATGAGGAGGAAATGTGAAGTTTATTCTTCTGCTACAACGAAAGGTCAACCCATGAAAGAATCTCTATCGCTCAAGCACCATATATAGAAAGACTCTTCTCTAGCTACTTGAAAAAGAAAAGAAAAAAATTGATTGCCCTAATAAGTTTTTGTTTTTTACATTGAATCCAACGCATGGTTACCTTTGAAACCTTTTTTTTTTTTGAATAACGTGGAACCACATGACCCGGAAAGCGCATTTTGTGGGCCCAGGGCATGTGTAAACCCCCGGCTGTCCCAGGCTCTTACAGGGGACCGGAAGGTTGGCAGAGGGACTCGAACCCTGGCCTCCCGTGTGTGAAACGAGACAACCAAGGCTCTTGCCACTAAGCCAAGCCCCTGGGGACTACCTTTGAAACCTTAATTTTATAAATGTTCAAATAAACTATAAACTCTATCCATAAGAAACTGTTTTTCTTATTTATTTTATACTTATAAATTAATTCTATAAAAGTTGAAATAACCTCTAGGTTTTATTCATGAAAGCCTGTTTTTTTTTACTTTATACATATAAACATTTCAAAACGATTTAACCGAACACATTTAAAAAAAAAATCATTTTTAAAACGACATCTAAAAGTATTTTTTAACTTATTTTTAAAAGAAACATAACTACGATCACAATTGGAAACACAAATTCCTTCGCAAACCACTGTGAAGGGACAAGTGGAGGAAGCCCAAGTCATACGCATGTTTAGCTTACACCCGGTCATGTAAAAATAAAACCAGACATTAACAATGTGATTGGAGCCCAGTTCAGATTAATAATTGCATCCAAGGGGGGAATTGGTGCGTAGTCGAGAAAAGAATAAAGGAGTAGAAGTGGCCAAAATGGCTTGCTGAGAAAATGCAACGAGAAGAATTATTATAGGAATGAAGACAGCTGGAGCCTGTTGAAACTTCTTGCAAGTGTTGGCCAATGGGCTTGCAGAGTCCTCAACATAAATCAATCATCAAAAGGAAGATAGCCCCGCAGCATGTCGAAATTTCTCGTAAGTAACCCAGAAAACAAATTGCCATGGACCAAGTCTAGCCCACGTAGGAAAGAATCCCTTCCACAGTGCTTTCAATCCCTCCATTCGAACTGTCTTCACCAGACAGTCGTAGGAGCTCTGATACACAACCTTGCCATCTTTGCTTGCTTCCTGATTCATCATTCTTGTCTTCACAACATCAGCTGGGCAGCTCAAGGCAGTTGCAGAAAGTCCTGACATGATAGATGCTAATGTGTGGGCATACATATTATCAGCAGATAAATGGTTCTGGATGATAAATCTTTTTGCATGGTCATAACATGCTAACTCTCCCATGTTCACCAAAAAGGCTCTTTGGATGTTCGGGAGAACTCCTTTCCACAGTCCGCCGAAGCCCTCTTCTTTTATAATCTTGCTGAAAGCATCAAATGGCCCCGAGTACCTGGGTTGGAGACCGTGGTTCACAATACGACCATCTGCTTGCATCCGCACCTTAACCAGATCGGCAGGGCTAGCCACCACCTGTAAAACTAATGGTAAAACAAAAGACTTAAAGGAAATTTTCCACAAGTATGCAGAAGTTGACACAATAAATTAGTATAATTTAAGGAATTAAACAGCCGGATGCTAGATTAATTGAGGTAATCCCAATCTATATGCATCTCTCCACTATGGTAATGATTTAAAATTCCAAGTCCATGCTTGGAAATGTTGAATATTTGAGAAGGGCTACACTGTATGTAAACAATAATATTTCTACATAGAGACAAACTGAAAGGTAATATGGTTGCTTTTCCTCAACTAATTTTGTTAACTTATAACCAACCAAGGACAGAACCAATTTTTCCAAACATAAGACAGATGATCTTAATCTCGACAGTAAGAATGGAAATTCTTCTGTTTGCATTGTAATGCTAGAATTCATTGGAGAAGCACAAGTATCATTGTGAATACCAAACAAATGTAAAAATCAAACCTGTCGGTACAACTAGGGATAATAACTACATAACTATTTGTCAAGGATATCCATTAACTATACCATTTGCTAGCTTCATAAACTCTCAGTTTTTGTTAGATGTGCTAATTAATTGCAAGACTCTAATGCTCAAAACTAATTGAAAATTGTAGCTATTGGTTTTTTTACTTTTGATCACTTTCTTTCAAGGTCTAAAAGAAATCACAAAGAACAACAATGATTATTTACACCCTTCTAATCAATTCAGCATATTCAAGCACGCCCTATCTTTGAATCTTCTTCTCTAGGGATTGCTACACTCACATTTATATTTCAATCACTGAAAAATCTAAACTTTTCAAGGAACTCCTTTAAAAAAAAAAGGAAAGAAAGGAAACTTGATAGAGTGAGATTTTTACCTGAGCAATTACCCCAGAAAGTCCACCAAGGAGAGCTTTGGTGGAGAGAGAAACAAAACCGCCGCCGCCGCCAGCAACTTCATTGTCAACCACCACAAGATATCTCAAATTTTCATAGCCCACAATTCGAAATGGAGTGTATAATAGGTGTCTTAAAATGGCAGGAGAAAGGCCCTGGTAGAACCCTAGAGGACCATGTTGTCGAATGATCTCGGAGGCTACCCTGAATGCGTTAGTGGGTTTAGTAGTGGAGGAATGGAGCTGGAGCCGGGTCTTTGTCAAGTCTATCGGGAAAGTGCCTGTCTCGGCCACCATGGCTGATAGTGAGGTGAGGAGGATTTTTGTGTGGGTTTGTGGTTGCTGGTGGCCATGGCTTTCACTCATGGGAGACGGAGAGCTCAAGAATTGATGGATTTCGCCGAGAAGGAGAAGGTGCCCAATTTTTGAGCAGATGTAGCAAAACCCGTCACTCAGGACTTCATTTTCTTTTTTCTTTTTTTCTTTAATAGTGGGGCATTTTTCATTTCTAAGAGTAAATTATAAATCACTTCCTCTAATTTTGCAAAAAAAATCAAATAATCTTTTTAATTTTAAAAACTATTTAATTAATTCCCTTTATCTATTTCATGTTTCTTTTCAATTTATTTTGTTTTTTTATAAAGTAAATAAATAATATGTAAAGATAAATGAAAAAAGAAAGTATATCTTTAAATAAAATAATATTGAATTATTTAATTTATAAAACTAAAGTAATTGTTTAATTCATTTTTATTTTTACAATACTAAAAGAATAATTTATAAATTACTCTCTCTCTCTCTCTCTCTCTCATGCTCTTTACTTGATATTTTATTTTGTTGTTATCATAATATCTTAAATTTTGAGTATAAAAAATTGGACCCCATGTTTTGTTTAAAGCTCATTTGTTTCTTGTTTTAATTTTTTTATATAATTTTAAATTATTGTTCGTTTTCAAATTATCTTAATGTCTTGGTATTTATTTAAAAAAACAAACAAAAACATGCGCCGGTTTACTATCCCGGTCCGGACCAAAAACCATAGGAATTGTGCTGGGCCAATAACAAGGACGAGGTACACCAAACTAACGCCTATTTCAATCCTGTGAAAACACGCAGGGCAACACAACTATCAACAACACATCACCTTGTACATGGGGAAGCCACAATAACCAGGTTAATGAAAATGCAACGAACAATTGATTGAAATCTCCCTGCATTCTTGAGCCTTTTACATTTGAACGCTGGATCTGTGACAGATGACGGCGACATCATCGGGTAGAGTGAAATTGGGAAGGCAATCTTATCACAGCAGCACTGGTCGCTAGCCTGTTGATCAATCGATGGAGAGCTCCCAAAAAGAGATCCCACTAATAGCATAGCCAAGAAGCAACAGCTCATTTAACCATGTAACCTGTCAGTACTCTAGCCGGAAGTGCCATCCAACAAGTCCTTCAGAGGGAGAATTAATTCCAGGATAACATGCACAAGGGTGAGACACTAAGGTGATTTGAGACCTGGTGAAGGGATATTATAGCTAGCAGTATCACCATGATAGCAAGCAGTGCATGCAAGAATTGGAAAGGCACAGCCTGTAATTATTGCTGAAGGAAGATAAACAAGACTATACAGATAAAATAGAAAGTGTAACATAATAATAAAGAGCGATGTAACCAATGCACGAAATGGCAGAGTATTATTTATGCTTGCAGGTTCCAGGTGATTGGACACAGAGCACCTTACATGACATCAAACAGAATAGGATTTGCTATAGCTTCTCTTTGTAGTGCAAAACATTTTAAATCAGCTAAAGTTTTAGGGAAGAATAGTGATTGTTATGGTGTTGGGTTTAGGGTTCCGGCTTCATTCGTTAACCACTCGCGTAATTTAAATGCTAGACGCTTTCATGTTGGGGATCATGCACTAGTTCATGCTTCTAGGGATGTCAAGGCAGTTGAAGAGATCACATTTGCGTGTCGTGATGCGATTTCACCATTGAGCAAGCGAAAGGAGATGTCAAAGAAACGGGTTTTTCAATACATTTGCAAGAGGTGCAAATATGAAGAAGAAATGTGTTTTAAGCAAGAGACGAAGGGAATAGAGATCGGAGTTGATAGAGGGATGGATGTGGGAGGTGCAATTTTTAGGCTAGAGGAAGGTGTGAGAAGATGGATCGCGAGAGGGAAGGAGAGAGGCTATCTGGGGGCATCATTTTGGGCTGCATATTTTGAAGATTATGGCTCGGAGAAATCACTAAGAGGTGGGGAAGTCGGATTCCGGTTCTGGATATAGTAGAGGATGGTGTTGCAGAAGCTGTGGGATCCGATGAGAGAGTACCGGAGGCTTTTGAAATAAGTATTGCTTTTTGAGCACTTTAATCAAGTGCCGATCAGCATGACAACATCCATATTAAATTTAGAGTTCCTTGGGAGAAACACGGGCGGACTGCAAAACTGTAGTTTTTTCCGCAATCTGACGGGAAGCACTTGAGCCGCTGCGCACCAAAACCATCTGGCGACACTTGTAGTGATGGCCACACGGACCCGTGGAAGCAATTTGGGGCTTGCAGCAGAAATTGTTCTCTTTTCCTTTTAGTCCTTAAATGAGGATCGAATCAATTTGCCACTCTTGGAACAGAGGATTCGGGCATGATCCCAGATCAGGTATATGAAAACACTTGATTATCAATACCTGACAAAAATTCCACTAACAAGAAATAATATATAACCTATTCTCCCCCATAATAAAAGTAAAGATAAGATTTGTTTCTGTTGACAACTGTGAGAAATGGTGACCGTAAAAAAACATGAGAAATTCATGACTAATACATTAACATATCCTCTTAAAGGAGCAATGAAAAGGTGAGCTGTAACAGCAAGGTGACTGGAGCACTCCCGGAACAACCTGGAAACATAAAATATCAAACGCCAGTCATTATCACGAGCTTATTGTAGAGAATGCGGTCATCCCTCCCAGTGTTGCTCTCCAACAAAGCACTTTGCACAAGTTCCTGATGTCAAAACAAATCATTACAAACTACAAAAAGAACATTTGTGCAAGTGTGCAGCTCTTGATGGGGGGGAGCTAAGAAGATACAGAAGTATAATTCTCACCTTGACATCCCTGTGTGAAAGAAATTTCCCCAAGCTGTGGATAATCAACCTCATGTCTTCAACCTGATCAGGCAACACTTGATCCTCAACACGCCCAAAAACAACAACAACAACAACAATGAGCAAAATAAGGAATTTTAGTCTTACCCTGATGTAGCCAGCTCCATTCCGGTCAAAAAACCTGAAAGCCTGTCACGTAACAGAAATATTAATAGCAGGGAGATGAAAGAACAATACAGGTATTCTAAAAATGCAGAAAAAGACAAGGGAATCAAGTTTCTGAGAACATACTTCCAATACTTCCTTATCAATCACAGCCTCCTTCCCAGACAGATCTTTCTTCTCTGTCTTCACCGTGCCATCTTTATTCTCAGACAAATCTGCACCAGACTTGGGTTTTGACTCTGCATCGTTGATGTCAGTTTTATCTCCGGCCACTTCCTCAGCCTTGACTTTTTCATCGCCAGCCAGAGGTTCATAATGCTCAGCATCCCCACTGGTCTTCCCCTCATCTTTTTGCTGTTGGCCAATTTACCCAATAAATTAACTTAAACAGGATGCTGTACAGCATATAATTGAATCTCAACAAATTACAGGAAACCAAAACTATCATAAATCAGCAAACTTGAACTCGACATGCAATCCAGCTTGGACTTCCCTAACTTGATATATGACTATTTTGCATGAGGACTTGACTGCCAGATTATAATATCTATATAAAAAAAGTGAAAGGAAACATTCTTGCCTCGTTAGATGAAACATGTCCAGTGTCATCCATTTCTACATATTCTTCCGGATCCTCCATTTCTTCACATTCTTCAGGGTCTTCTTCTGGGTCTTCCTCAGCTTCATTTTCTTCTTCCTGTTTTGTCTCATTAATAGGATCGACAGAAGTATCCTCCATGACAGTCTTTTCATCATTTGGCTGGTCTGCACTTGACATTTCACTGTTTGCAGATTTAGCTTTCACGGGCAACTCACTAGTCTTCAGGCGCTTTCTTGATGATTCCTTGTCCGTGTCATTGTCTGTGTCCTTGTCCTTGTCCTTCTCATCTATTTCCACCCGCTGCCTCTTGTATTGATTTCTTTTGGTTACAAAGTTTATCCGTAGCGTCTGCATGTAATATAAGAACATAGAAAGATGCCTTGGTAAATGAATCAAGTAATGTTCATGTTGATTGATTACCCATTATGAACCAACCTGGAGAAATGTCAAAAGACGAGAGCCCATTTGATACTGGAGCATTTCATATAGAGATTCAGCAAATAGTGAAAGCTGAAAAAGTAATAGAGCACCAACGGGATGAGGAAAGCAGTTAAATTTCTCTAAACACTACAAAGAGCTTCATTGAATTTAGGTATACACAGAAAAAATATAACACAGTAATACAAAGGCAAACCTCAAATGTTGATTCTTCAACATCCTTGTCAGTGTAATCCAAAAGCGAGTCCAGTGAAAGTGATAGAAACCGCGGCTGTAGCAAAAAAGTGCAACATTAGGCAATAATATAAGTGTAGGCAAGGTGTTCCAAATTGCCAGTCAATTTTTATTTTTTTGACAACACAGTGACAGTTATTATGAGTTGCTTCTGGCAGAATATTTTAAACGTTGGAGTTAGTAACACAAATATGTGCAAGGCAATAAGCAAAACATACTCTAGATTCCTTGTTGCCTTTTGTTTTCCAAATAAACCCAGGGTGTCTAGGAGGTTCTTCAGGCTTTCTCTTTTCCTTAACTTCTTTATTTGATTTGCTCCTGAACTCCTCTTTTCCGTCTTTCTTTTTTTTCTCTTCCTTTGATTTTTCATCATCCTTCAACTTCCCTCCCTTGCTATTAGCAGTATCCTTCGGGGCAGCCTTTAGCCTGCCAGCCTTGACTTCAGTTATAGTCCCTGGGCTGCTTTTCTGATCAATTTCCAATTCATCCTCCTTGACAGCCTTGATTTTGTTAAAATTTGGCACACTAGCTTGCTTCTCTGCAATTGGGGATTTTGACTTGATGTTATGAATTACTTTCTTCTCTGAATCTTTTGCCTCTTGCTCCTGGTTTCCTGTTTCTGCTGTTTTTTCCCCAATATTTTCTGTTTCTATACCTGCCTGAACAACCTTTTCCTCATCCTTTTTGTCATCTTTCTTAGGATCGCCAGTCCCACCACTGGCTCCTGCACCAGTGAGCTTTCTTTTAAGTACTTTCTTAATTATTTTCTTTTTTATGGTTGTTTTGATACCAGTACCTTGCGTAACTATAGGAGTGCTGGTAACTGGGGTATTCTTTGGTTTATCCTCAGTGCAGTCCTTCTCAGCTTTCATCTCAGACAGCAAGTCATTTTCTTTATTTTGAGTAGATTTTCCCACTGGTACCTTTCTTATTACTTTTTTTCTTACAAAAGTTTTGACGCCGGAAGTGTCAACAGGAGATTCACTCTGCTCAAGTGAGATCTCAGATCTTCCAGAGTTTCCCTCAACACCCTCATCCGCCAGTTCATTCTTTTTGCTGATAGAATTCTCAGAATCAGCTGTCTTATTAGTGACCTTCTGTTTAACAATTCTCCGTATGATCTTTCCAGACTTGATGGTACCAGCTGACTGCAAACCAGTAGCTCCCCCCTGGTCCTTGTCAACATTCTTGCCTTCGTCAGCTGTTTCAGGTTCATCTTTTTTCTCGGCTTTCTTATCATTTTCACCACTTCCGCATTCAGTAGCTTTACCTTTTATGTGATTTCCGTCTTTATCCTTTTTGTTGATGACAGATGAGGCGGACTCCTTGATATTTTCCTTTTGTTCCGACTTTTTAGAATCTCTCGCAGAATCCGTTACTTTATCTGGATGATGATATAGATTTTAAAGATATAGCAAAAGAGATGGTGTCACGATGTGCAAGAAATTTCAGTCTATTTACCTTTCTCCCCTTCCTTCTTTGTAGCCCTCTGAGAAAAAGAGACGTCAAATTAGCTCAAACATAACAATGCTCCAGTAATTTAGCCAAATATTTCAGGGAAATGAAAGCTATTAGCAGCAAGCCCAGTATGTAAGCTTATTTGACAAATCACAAGAAAGAAGAAAAGAAAACACAAATTATATAGCAAGCAATTGCAGACATAAACAAACCTCTTTCTTTATAGAAAGCTGATATTCTCTATCAGCAACAGCCTTCTTGTGTGCAAGCCATTGCTCTCTCCATGCATCTAATGAAGGAAGACATTCAGATAAATCTGGAACAAACAGAACAGTGACCTCTCTGTGGCTAAAGAGCCCATCAATGCCAAATCTATCATAATGTATCTGCAAATGCCAACAGGAGACTAAAAATTAGCTGACTTCAAGAAACATGCAAGAAATGAAGGGCATAAAGATCTCATAACCCATAAAAATGAAAACTGTCCAGGAGGAAAATCTAAATTTCCATGGCATTATCTCACAAATACTTTACAAGAATAAGATGAATAAATAAATGGGAAAGGATCCATTCCACATTAAATTGACAATTACTCAGTGTTCAATCAATATAAATACAAATAGGAATGATTGGCTTTTAAAATTTGCAAGCACACAAGATATGAACATACCAACCTAAAATCACACAAACATTTTGTGGAAACATTTTGTGGGCACATTTTTTGCTTAGTTGGGAACCTAAATTAGGCTGCTAACTCACCGCTAGTCTTGTAGGATTTTATTAGCAGTCGTTCTTATCATTTTTTTTCTTCACTGTGTAAAGTATTTCTTGATAATTTTCTGTTTTCTTGCATAGCCTTAGTAATGATCCATTTTGTCTGATGTTTGGTTTATAAATGGTTTGGCCTCTGCTTTGTGATCCTTTATAAATGGTTTGCAAGCAATTACTAATTAATTAGATTCCAAATTTGTAATCTTACATCCAAATAGATTAAAGACAGTCTGATTGTTTGTAAAGGATTAATGCAATAGCCACAAACATTTAAAGTTTACATTATGGGAATATTAAATTTTGTTTGACTAATGTGATTTGAATTGTACACCATTGCTCCTCTCTCTCTCTCTCTCTCACTCACTTTAAACTACTTAGACAACGCATCAAATACTTTTAATTGAACAGTGGACAACCCCCAAACTTAACTTTAAGCCTTTAATAATCCAAATTCAACCAATAGAGACCCACTTCTATAGGCTTAATCAAGAGTATTTCTCGACTCATTCAAATATTATCCAAACTACAGAAACTTTTCTTGAAGGCTTAATCATGAAATTTCAGTTGTATAACACAAACAAAAACTGAAGAGGTTGTGATT
Source organism: Salix brachista (assembly GCA_009078335.1). Taxonomy (NCBI): domain Eukaryota; kingdom Viridiplantae; phylum Streptophyta; class Magnoliopsida; order Malpighiales; family Salicaceae; genus Salix; species Salix brachista. The sequence continues at coordinate 12,620,899 of CM018581.1, forward strand.
CACATTATAATCAAGAGAAGCAAGATACTACCTCAAGAAAACGGTTCCAATTATGGCAGTTGCGCAAATCAAGTTGAGTTACATCCTTTGTATGTCTACAAAGTAAAACTCGCTTCAGTACAGCAAAAGGAACAAATGTTCTAATAAACCAATTCAGTAGAGCAGCCAACACAAACCTGAGGGCTGTTTGAATTAAAGCAGAATCATCAACTGATGGATCACCACCATCAGCAGAATCCCATGGTCCGCCAATAGCCATGAAAGAACGGTCCCTTTTGAGGACAGCAAACCTAAGAATATTGCAAATATGAGGCACACGATCATCATATCTTTTCTCAGATGAGAGATCCTCCAGAGCATTCTTGCTAAGTCCACTCAACAAAATTATCTGAACAAGGAAAACAACCATTCATTACCAAGCAAATAAATGTCATCAAGTTCACCTTACAAATCAAGGATGATAACAAAGGTGCTAAGATTAAAAGAAATGGTTAAAAGGTGGAAAAAATAACAGAATGCTACAATGATCATGAGATTAAAAAAAAAGTAAAAAGTAAATGTACAGACAATATTAAAATCGTGCCTAGGTAGATGTTCACAGTGATTTGGTGTATTTGGATGAGACAGAGTGCTAAACATTCCAACTAATAGAGTTCATCTAATCAATTAGATTGAGATGGAGTGGTGTGTTCAGGTGTCTTCCGATGTCCTTCCCAAGAGATTTTTAGGGAGTGTCTCTGACTGAATTATAGACAGGTTGGATAGTTCTTTCTGTTCTATTTTCCAAGTATGTCTTATTCTTCGTGCTGTTTTCCATTTTGCTTTTCCTTCATATTAATTCCTTTTATGGGAAAAAATAAAGTATGGATCAATTATAACAATTTCAATAAGTTATGCTATTGAGGAAGTAGAGATCCAAAAATAATTAAAGAAACAGCTTTGGGATGATTAAATAGAGCGAGTATAGAAAGAGGTATTTTGCTCAAGGATCAATCAGTCACGAGATTACAGATGATAAAGGAAGTAGCAAGCTGTGAAACACTTCAAACAATTTGACAATACAGCCCTCAGAGCACAGGGGTCAAAATATACACTTCCATGAATGAAATCCCATAATTAGATTTTCTTGGCAATGCAATGTAAAAAAAAAGCATTCAACCGTCTGCATAGGTTGTAATTTTAGCAAAACTAACAAGCATTCCATTCTTTCATAAATGAAATTTTAATTTTTTTTGCAGCCAGAAGAAATGTTGGTGCAAAGAAAATAAGGAAAATTTATACAGGGTCAAACTTGCTCGCATGAAGAAATTTAAATATCCAACAAGAAGCCTCCATAATCAGCTGTTACTGATATGACCAGTAAAGAACAATAATAATCAAGAGCATGATAATCTGTTTCCAGTTTATGTCAAAACACGAGGCTGCATCATTTTGAAATTTCAATTCCATGTAATTATCATCAGTTAAGTACTACATGGAAAAAATGCCTACCTTCGCATTCCAAACAGTGCTTCCATTCTCTGGTTTTCCAAGTTTTTGAGACAAGAATGTCGTGGACAGCTCCTTTTTTTCTGCTTCACTACTATCCTCAACAAAATCATGCTCAAAACTGTTCATGATAAAAAATTCAGGAAAGTGAGTTCATTCCAATCTTTCAACTTGCTCTGCTAATAAATTATGGTACCAGTCATCACTCATCCCTTTGGTTTGTGAAAGTGAACTTTCAAATCCAACAAAAATATGTACATGGTTCCACAATGATGATAAACTATACTATGATTATGGAAGCAAGTGTACTTGAAAAAACTAAACAAAGACCAACACTATTATGGATATCCCAGAATAGAATAAATAGAAAACAGGAAAGCTATTGTCTAGAGGGTAAGGTACCTGACAGGAGTATGGATAGAAAGTTTCAGGTTTCCCTTCGGCCAGTTCACAATGACCTAGAGTGAAAAGGATATCAAGGTTAGACAAAAGGATAACTAAAAGAAAAAGAAATTGAAAATTGAAACCAAATTAGATATCAAAACCTTAGAAAATTCTGGAGATGCAAAAAGTTTGGGATATCTCTTATCAATTGATAGATAATCCCTCTCTATATCCACTAAACTGGATGTGCCAACCTGCAAGTAGACAGCATGAAGTGCAAATATAAAGGAAACACTTAAACACTTAAACACTTTGGATTGCACAAATCATGGTAACAAAAAAGAATAAACCACCATAACATATAAGTCAATAACTGTAAGATTCCTCTCTTCCTGACAGGATAGATTCAACAATTTCAACAGCAGATCAGCAACAACAGACAACCATCCACCCAAGCAAGTTATCACATGAGAAATATAATATATATATATATATTCAACCAATAAAGAATTTCAAAAAAAGCCTGGAAACTCTAATAGAAATTAGCAACGGTGCTCTGAATGGTATAAGTGTTTAGCCCGATGTAACAAATGAAGAGGAGCGGGTTCCAACTCAGAAGATGCCCCAAAATAAGGGAAGGAGCCACAAGAGGCAAAGAAGAATTCAGACAAAAAAGGGAGGCAAACAAGTAGTCCTGGGAAACAAACAGTTAGACTATGAGCCAAATGACCACAGTTGAGCAGTCTGGAAAGAGAATGACCAGATAGTAGAAAAATAAGAAGGAAATGTAAGGCTGAGGAAGTCACTGGAAGCGGAACAGTTCAACATAGAGCAGAGGACCAAGACCTCGCCAAGCGATATAAAAGCCCGAATAGAGGCAAAAACAGGAAGAATGAAGACAGAATGTTATTAGACATACCAAAGGGAAAGAATAGATTCTTGAAGGGGAAAATTTTTTATCGGCATTGAAAGATAATCTCTTGTTCTGTTTTCTTTACCTTGCAGACATAATCTCTCCTTTTTTCTTTAACAGGTGAATGACGCCTTCAGCATAACAGAACAGTAAGTTAGTTAGTTACAAAGGTTGCAAGATGTACAAGCAGCTACATATTCAGAACAAGTGTAGGACGCAAATGAAACATCAAGATCCACCTATGTGATGCTTCATGGCTTGGAGAATCACGTCGTGAAGATCTCCCCTCTTTCAGCAAAGAGGAACCACGTCGATCTATTGAAGCTCTTGGTGGAGTTCTCTCCCGCCTAATTTCAAGTCCACGTTTCCGCTCTCGTTCCCTCTCCCTCTCCCTCTCCTTTTCACGCCGTTCCAAAATGCGCTCCCTTTCCCGCTTTCTTTCTCTTTCTCTTTCTCTTTCTCGTTCTCGTTCTCGTTCTCGTTCTCGTTCCCGTTCTTTTTCTCTATCTTTCTCCCTCACACGCAGAAGTTCTCGACGGCGCTCCTCCTCTCTTAGCTCAAATTCTCGAAGATAACTAGCTCTGTCATCCATACGTTCATTAGTCCTTGGATGAGAACTAAGATAATCAGATTCAAGAGATGTTCCATGGAGCCCTTTTCCAGTACCATAGTTCCTTCCAGGAGGCAAACTCACTCCATATCCAGGATTCGATGAGCTTTGAGGATACAATAGATCTTCAACACTTCTCCTAGGAGCTGCTCCCAATATCGAGGGAGCATGTTGCCCATTGTACGTTGAAGAATTAAGTAGTGAAGAATTGCGAGCATCGGCATCTATTCTTCCTCCAAAAGACATGAGATCTTGGGTGGTATGACGACTAGCAGCACCTCTTGCTGCGAGATAGTCAATTTGTCTGCCAGAAATGTTTTGCTACTCAGAGTAATGCCAGGTACATACCAACTAACTTAGCAGTGCACAGACAATCACCATGATTAACAAGTCTAGTGTGGTAAGGGCAAGGATGAACTTGCCTGTTGATTAAGAAAAAATGGATATGACTAGTAAATGACAATCACTACATGCTACATGCATATCACGCTCCATTTTGATCACATTACTTATCCATGAAAAATACCTGGCACCTCCATCAAGAGAAGCGGATTGCAATGACTGAGGTTTCATTAGTTGTTCTTGTCTAAGAATTGATGCTTGATCGATACGTTCATAAATCTCCGGCTGTTAATTAGACCACAGAAAGAAATGAAGATTTGTTATCTAAACAGCAACAAAGTATACTGAAACATCCTTTGTTCCAGAAATTTAAAAGAAAACAAATAATCAAGAAAACAGAAGGAAATTAACAAAAAAAAATGAATTTCAATAATAAGATAAAAATCAAAACCTGATGTTGATGACTAAAACCAACAGAATCAACATATCGTGGAGCTGGATCGCCTTGCATGTCCCTCCCCATATATGCACCCTGTCGTTCACCATATGTTCGTCTGTCAATTGCTGGATAATCAGGTATTTTTTCTGTAAACAATTGATCGCTTTTGTGTCCATATCCGTGACTTGATGATGAGATATAGTCAGCTGAGGAAAATTTAGGAGATTCAGGCAGAGTTGAAGGATAGGTGCCACGACCATCCAAAGACAACACTCCACTCCCTTTGGCACTCAATGTGGGAGCCTACACAAACAAATTCCAAAAGAATCTTGATACACGAAATAACAATAAATTCAATCCATGGTACCTATTAATTATTACAAAATGTGTAAAAAAGGCTAAAGAAAAAACTTAATGCAAAACATTAAGGATCATGTCAAGTTATAGAAGAATCTTCAAAAATGATTTCAAAGGCCACTGCAGATTTCCTTAAATTATATAAAATGATTCATAAATAAGCATGAATAGTTTGGAAATAACCATGAATATGAGTAAGGAAAAACAGACCTGTTGAGCACCACTAATGGCAGCTGATCCATAGGCAGCCCCATATTGGCTCCCATAATGTGTTGTGGCCGAAGCATGGCCTCTGTAACCACCAACATCAGATTCCTGAGAACCACCCAGAATCAATGAATGCCTAGAAGCAAGTGGATGTTGAGAGCCCCCGTCAAGTCCCCCAACAGAGCTCCCAGAATATGTCGTTCCCAGCTAACCAAATTGAAAATTGAAAATGAGACCTTTAATCCACAACCAGTTCGCTAGATTACCATTTCATCAAAGCACGACACAAGTATACCCCGAATCAATCAAAAGTAATACACATTAAAGTTATTGATCGAATTAAAGGAAAAACTGCAATTTTTATGCGGTTAAAAAAAAACGACCAAATTACAAACAAAAACTCCTAAAATATACAGTTTCCAGTAATAAAAAAAACAGAAAATCTCATATTAAAAATGAGACCTTTACTCCAGAGCTACTCACACAGGAAAACAATTACACCAAACACATGGGTATTTATCGAACCAATAAAAATTACCGTACACTAAATGAAATAGCCCAAAAACAGCAATTTCCTCGTTCGCGTGTCATCAACATTGAAATACGTTACAAAAAACGAAAAAAATGACCTAATTACATGAAAAATAGCACAAAAAAAATTAATTTACAGTGGACGACACGAAAAAGAAAGGGGAAAAAAAGAGGCTTACATTTTGTGTGTAGCCAGATTGGGCACCATAAGATTGCTGTCCATAAGTATTGCTGCCTCTCGAAGAATACATATTTATTTAGGCCACTAATTAAATCATAACAAAACCTGCAATCAAAAGGCAGACAAACCTATTATAAAACAAACAATGAAAGAGACGACCGGTGGTTAGAGAAGAAGATCGACAACCAACCCGAGATTATCAATGATATGCAGGGTACTGCTGCTAGTGGGTTGTTTTTGCTGTTCTTAAAAACCCTAAAATTAGAGACGATTGGACTGACTTGTAAAGACTAGCAAAGGAATTTCAGGTACTGGTACCGAATTTGCTGTTCTTTATAATACATATGCAAACTTGCTCCCGGGGTTCATTGAGGTGGGCCTGAAATTTTAATTCCTCCGGTCCTGTCCTGATAATAATAAAACACACACACATCTTTTGCATTTGTCTTCTTACACGTGGGCTGGGCCTTGCTTGATTGGTTTGTGCATTAGTATTCAGTGTGTTTAATTTATCCTGGGGGTATTTTAAGGGTTTTATTTGAAAATGTGGTTAAGGTTATATATTTCAGAAAAATAAGAAAATTTGTTTAAAATTAATTTTTATAAATAATTTTTATATTTTGATATTATATATATTTTTAAAAATATATATATTTAATATATTTACAAGTAAAATACACTTTAAAAATTAGTCATTGCTGCATTCACAAACAGATCGGAGTTTTAAAGTTTTTTTTTTAAAGGGTGATCTCAAGGAAGAATAAATATAAAATAGAAACTCGTTGAGTGTTAATTCCTTAACTTCTCTCCTTCATATTAAAAGAATATTAAATATTAAGGGGTCAAGGATATGACTACCCAGACCCCTCTAGTATTTGCCTGGCCCGGGTAGGCCCGTCAATTTACTGGCCCATGAAAAATCTACTTCTTGTTACGATTTTTATCCCCAGTCACGACTCACGAGAGGAGAATTAACTAATTAAGTGCTCGACCGCACTTGTAGCCTTTGTGAATACCACGCGTCGTGTCCTCGTCCTGTTATCTTGAATGATTGTGCGAATTATGGAACAAAACTCGGCGGTGAAAAAATCGAGCCAGACATTAAATTAAATTAAATTAAAAAAAACTAACTTTCCTAAAAAAAAACAAATAGCACCATTCATTGTAATTGTGTAATTACAAAATTACCTTTTAACTCAAAAAACTTTGATTTGGGCATAGAGAGCAAAGTTGTCTTTTTACTATAAGACTATTTTACTTACAATCATGTGAGGTTTGGTTTCTGATTTAGTTTGGTTACGAGCCGATTTGCCCGCTTCGCTGGGATTTTTTATCTATGTAGAAAATTTATTGATTTTATAAATGTTGTATTTTGTTATTTTAATATTTAATTAGTATAATTGTAATTGATAAATATGTTGAAAATGGTTTTTTTCAACCAAAATGTGATTGAATATTGCTATTGCTAAATTTTTTTTGATAAAATTTATTAGAAAATTTGCTAAGAAGGTGACACGATTTATTAGAAATTTGTTGTCACGGGTACTCTAGTTAATAAAATAATAAAAAAAAACCCGGTTAAAAAAGAACAACTGACTTGGATACTAAAAAATCAAAAATACATGTGAAAAGAAGGTCACCGTTTCTTAAAAGAAAAAAAAAAGGTCTAAAATATAAATTTAAATCCAAAGCCAAAAAAAATTTTATAAGATTTATTCATCATATTATTATATTAAATATATTTAAGAATACCGATATTAATTTTTTTTGCAAGAAATTGTAGGTCTTTTTTTCTCTATATATATATATTTTTAGGCAATAATATTAAATAAATATTAAACACATATACTTAGTCTCACATACTATATAGTGCTATCGAAATGGGAAGTGATTTTTATATTTTTTAATTGTAGATAACTTAGGTAAATTTGTAAAAAAAAAAAAATAAATTGCCTTTTTTCCCCAGTAATATTAGATCTGACACATTATAAATAAAAATGTTGCAATTTTTTTTTAAAACAGAAATATATTTTTTTTGCGTGCTATAATTACTTATTTGCTGTCTAAAAAGAACAGTGTAGTCGAAACGGAAAGTGCCTCGTATATTTTTTAATTGTAGATAATCTAGGCAAATTTGTTTACCTTTTGTTTTTTTGAGTTGTATTTTTTCCCGGGTAATATTAGATCTTAAATATTAAAAATCCAATTTTTTTTTTAAGAAATAAACTTGAACAAAAGAGCACAAAATTAAAATCCAAGACCAAATTTTTATTTTATTTTATAAGATTTATTCATCATATTATTATATTAAATGTATTTAAGAATGTTGATATTAATTTTTTTCTTGCAAAAAATCCGAGGTCATTTTTTTTATCTCTTTATATATTTTTAGGCGATAATATGCAATAAATATCAAAACATATAATAATTAAAATTTGGAGCAAAATGTATTTTATAAGATTTATTCATCATATTATTATACTAAATGTATTTAAAAATACTGATATAAATTGTTTTCCTTCAAAAAATCCGCGGTCTTCTTTTTTCTCTCTCTCTATATTTTTAGACAATAATATTAAATAAATATTCAAACATATAAGCAGTTTAACATATTTTAATTTGACATACATATACAAATATATAATTAATTTTACACACTTTCAATATTTTTTTTATTATTAGGCAATAATATTCAACAAATATTCAAAAAAATAAATTATAATTATTAAAAAAATTTAATTATTATTATTATTATTATTATTATTATTATTATGATCATCATCATTGTCATCATTGTCATTATTATTAGCATTTAAAAAATATTAATACTGATATAAATTGTTTTCTTTCAAAAAATCCGCGGTCTTCTTTTTTCTCTCTGTATATATTTTTAGACGATAATATTAAATAAATATTCAAAAAAATATTTGAAAAAAAACAGTAATAAAAAAAAAACGATTTATTTTAAAAAACCAGTATTTAAAAAAATAAAAACAACAACCAGTTATTAAAAAAAAAATTTAACAAAAAATACAAATATTTTTTTTTGTAAAAAAATAAAAACAACAACCAGAAAAGAACATTTAAAAAAAAAAACAAATCAGATTTGTAATAAAAAACAACAACAACCAGTTATTAAGAAAAAAAATTTTAAAAAGAAACCATTTTTAATTTTTTAAAAAAAAAAAACAATATCTTTTTCAAAAAAAAAAAATTTTAAAAAAAAAACAGTAATAAAAAAAAAAAAAAAACGTTTTTTTAAAAAAACAGTAATTAAAAAAAAAAACGATTTATTTTAAAAAAACAGTATTTAAAAAAAAAAAAAAAACCTAAATCAGAATTTCGTTTCAATTTGGTGGCCGAGCGTCTCGAACTGGCGCGCTGCTGTGTTGGCAGCGCGCGAGACAGCCGCTCGGCCAAACCCTCTCATCTGTCCATTTTCACCATAAAAAATACAAAAAGAGTCCGGGTTTAAAAAAAAAAAAAAAAAGGTGCACAAACTCGCGCGAAGCAGAGAGACAAATATCCACTCCACAGTGTTTTCAGTCTTTGTGAACAGTGTTTTTCCGAGCTGTTTTAGATATATGTAATAGTATAATTATTGATTTGATTCTAAAATAAAATAATCTAATATTAGTTACTAGAGGATATTTTTGTATTTATTTTTGTTAAAACATTATAATTATTTTGTTGTTAAAACTACCAAGACTCTTGTCCAAGGGTTTTTTAGTAATTTTATATTAGTTTTATTGTAAATTTAAAGGGTAATAGAGTAACAGTGTGTGTACAACCCTTGTTTTGTAAGAGTTGCTCATTGAAGGTCATCCAATCACCAGACATTGTGTTTTCGCGGTGATATTTTAAAATTATCACTGCTCTCAACCCCACAAAACAATGTGTGCCCTAATATGCTATGAGTTTGGTATTCATGGTCATTTCTTCTCTTTTATTTTCATTTATTTTCCTAGTAATAACTCAAAATTCAAAATTTATATATCCTCATTCTTTAATTTCATGTCAACCCGTTCAAAAAAATCAAATAACCCCCCGCAATTTATTTGTCCTTCACATTCGGTTTATGTCTTTTTTATTAAAGTTTTTTCATATTGAATAAGCAATCAGATTATAAATATTTTTCCATTTCACCCCCTTATAATTATTAACCTTTCAGATTTAACCTTTGTTATTTTGATTGTTGTTCTTATTTTTATTTTTAATAGTTTTAAATTACAATTGTTTCCTAGATTCAATCCTCTGTTTATTACTTCATCTTTTAGATTTTAATTTCTATTTTTTATTGTTATTTATTCTATTTAAAATTACTTTTGGGATTCTTTTAAAAAAAATATTATAGATGTTGTTTTATCTTAATTATTTTTATTGCTATTTTTTTGCAAGCTTTTAAAATGATTTTTTTCATTATTCTATCATTCAAAACTAAATTGACTATAAATTAAAGTTCTTGATTTAACCTGGTTAGAGAAGTTTTTGTAGGTTGTGAATTTTAAAGAATAAATTTGATTTAAAAGGTTTTATATGGTTAGTTTTTTTTAAAATAAATTATGTTTTTTTAACTTGTTTTGACCCTTTTAAAAAAATATTTGTTTTATTATTCTTTTACTATTTGCTTTCTTTAAGATCAATCCTGGGGTCATGATCTAAGTAACTTGTTTCAAATATTAGGGTAGGTTGACTTTATTTTAAAAATAAAAAAATTGGTTCAATTTCATTATTTAACATGTAGCTTAATTTAAATTGGTATTCCTACTCTTTCTTTTCATTTTATTCCCGTCAGGTTATCATGATCATATGCATGTGGTCATGTGGTTTGCGTACTAAATTGGGTTGGCTAAAATAAATTTTGTTTCCATGGGGTTAACTTTAGTTTCAGGATCATGATCGTTGGCTTAAGAGATTAACGTGGGTTGTTTTTTTTTTTTAAATAATAAAATCATTTCATTTTTTTTATTTTATATTTGATTTATCGAAATTATTTTTTATTTTTTTCATTTCCTTTTTACTGGGTTACCCTGGTCATTTTTTTTCTATGTAATTTTACTCTTCACGGGGTTTTCTCACATCAAATTTGATATTTATTTTTTCCCTTGCTATATTTTTTATCACAATAAGTTTGTAGAGATTAAACTTTTTTCTTACCTTTTTAAAAATATATCCTTTCTTATTTTTCACTCATTGACATTTTATTCGTTAGAGATTAAACTTCACATTTCTCCCTTTTATTTTTGACGTGAAGTGATCATGCTCTCATTTTATTTATCAAGAATCGATACTCATACCTTTTCTCATGTTTTTTTTTCACATGAGATTGTTTTGATTTTATGTTTATGGTCATCGAGTTAATGAGTTAACTTTATTTAACAAAGTTTTTTCTACTATTTTTCTATTTTTGTTTCCTCCCTCGATCACTTAGTTGTATTATAATCCACATCAACTCGTATTAGGTTCTATTAACCTTTTTCATATTTATTTTTGTATCTATTTATTTATTATTGTATTTTTTTAATTATACCTGAGTCTAGTATTGAATTTTTTTATATATAAAAAATACCTTATTGGCTGCAACAGTGCATGTTACAAATTCAGGATTTGTCTGAAAGTGCGGTTGAAATTGTTTTTTCAAAATATTTTCACTTATAAATGCATCAAAATAATATTTTTTTATTTTTTAAAAAGTTATTTCTAGCATCAACACATCAAAACGATACATATTTTTTTTAAAAAATAATTTTAAAATACAGTGCAAACACAATGACATATTTTTATAATAAGTAACAAACTTTTAAGAAAATTTTAAAAATCATGTCTCCAACTTTTCGCTTATAAATGCATCAAAATAATATTTTTTTTATTTTTTTAAAAATTATTTCTAGCATCAACACATCAAAACAATACATATTTTTTTTATTAAAATATTAATTTTAAAATACAGTGCAAACTGCAAACACAATGATATTTTTATAACAAGTAACAAACTTCCAAGAAAATTTTAAGAATCGTGCCTCCAACTTTTACTCTGATCTCGAAAAAGGACCCACGTTTCAATGGGCCATGACCCAATCCTGACCTCAAATCCACGTCCTAATGCCATCATATTCCCATTTCTATAATGTGGACGTGGGTTCTTAATCATCGTCCGTGTAAATAAATAAACAAATAAAATCGGGGTCAATAAAAAAAACCACATGCTGGTCGCGCATGCTGTGCCCAGCTCCCAGGGAAGGGGTTGCATCTGACGGCTGAGATTCGTAGAATATCCCGTTTCATTTCCTGCCATGTTCTGAAAAATTAATCGGTGAAGGGTTTGGTCTGATCTTAATCCGGATGACCTCACGTATTCGCTTAAGAATTGATTAAAAAAAGGGCGGGCAGCAATCAAGGAAACTGATTTAAAACAAATCAGGATCCAGTGCATGACGTGGTCAGATAAGAACCACAAAGTGGAAAATGCTGGCCTCCAATCTTCTCCAATGCTTATCCATAGTCTACCGCTTCTACTCTTGGCAGGGGCACGTGTCATTTTATGAACTGGTGTTGATAGCTGCCTCACCCAGACTCTGACAAATGCTTGCAGGCTTTGGGATTTCAACATCCTAATCTCTCGACTTCTAAAATGGAGCTCGGATTCAATATCCGAGAGCTCGCACTCTCGGGTTCAATATCCTAATCAACAACACCATGATTGCCCTGTTCACACGACGAGCTTTTTAGATTTCGAAAGCAAAATCCGGTAAATGACACTGCAAAGATTGTTTGTGAGCAGATTCCCTCGACCAAAGAGTCTCAAGTATAAATGCAATTTATTTATTTTTATCATTTTCCAGGATACGAAAATATAAATATATAAACTCAGACTAAGCTTTACTTAAAACATCAAATTACATGATCACAGATAATTTGAGCCAACCAATATATTAAAGAAAATTTATATTTGAAAATATCTAAGACGTACATAAATATTAAATAGAATAGGAGGACCAGCAATAGATCCAAAAGATTGGACTTTTTGGAAAGTGCGAGAGCAGAGAATAAAGCACAAGGCCATGAAGTCGAATGTAGTCCTAGAGAGAGCGTTCTCATCCTGTGCACAAAACGCGAGAATAGCCTAGTTAGCATCCGAGGTTTTCAAGACAACCAATCAAAACCATGAAGCCACAACAGGACAAAAAACCCTCAAAAATAAAAGGGCCAGCCATCTGCCTGCAAACATTTCAAACACCCTCATTTCTCTAAGTCCTCTTCAGGTCTATTTAATCATAGCCATTTTTCTTAACACCTCGTCTTGTTTGAGCGCTGAAATGCAAGGAAAAAACAACTCTGGCCAGCTCCCTCCTGGTTTTAGGTTCCACCCGACCGACGAGGAATTGATCGTGTACTACCTTCGGAACCAAGCCACATCCAGGCCATGCCCTGCATCAATCATCCCAGAATTTGATATTTACAAATTTGATCCTTGGCAATTACCCGGTTGGTTTTAAGTTAAAGGATCTTGTTTTCCGGGCACATGTAAATTGAAAAGTGCCCTTATATTGATTGTTTCTAGATAATAGGCCTTGAAATATTGATTGTTTAACTTATGTGTAGAGAAAGCGGAATTTGGAGAAAATGAGTGGTATTTCTTTACCCCTCTCGACCGCAAGTACCCAAATGGAGTGAGACCTAACAGAGCAACTGTGTCAGGGTACTGGAAGGCCACGGGCACAGATAAGGCCATCCATAGTGGCTCTAAATATGTTGGTGTCAAGAAAGCTCTTGTTTTTTACAAGGGCAGGCCACCTAAGGGCACCAAGACCGATTGGATTATGCAGGAGTATCGCTTAAATGATTCGAATAAACAAGCCATCAAACAAAATGGATCCATGAGAGTAAGTCCCTTCTCCCTCCTACAGTGCACATATATCATCGGGTATTCAAATGATCAATGACCATGTGATTTCCAAGAATTTGTGTATCTTCTGGTGATTTGACCCTTTTCTTGTGTGTGTGTTTCAGCTAGTCCTATGCAGAATTTACAGGAAGAGGCATGCGATGAGACATTTCGAGGAGAAAACAGAAAATACAGTTCTTGCTCATTTGGAAGTTACCCCTGCTACTGATGCTAGAGAGCAACAGATGATGAAAATCCCAAGGACATGCTCTATTTCTCAACTGTTGGAATTGGATTACCTGGGTTCAATTTCCCAACTCTTGAGTGGAGACACGTACAATTCAAATTTTGATTCCCAGAACATCATGAGCGATGCTTCGACTGACCATGTAATGAAAATTGAGCTAGGAGAAATGTCTCCCCAATACACAGATAATGGCAAATTTCAAGAGAACCAGCTGGGAAGTGCTACTTTAATTAACCAGCCACTAGTTGTGAACCCGATGATGTACGGATTCCAGTGATTTGCATGGTTTTGACCATTGAATGAAGAAAATCTGGGCCCATCATCGTATTGAAGACATCTCAGTGGTTGACATCCAGTTAGAAATGTACAAATTGTTTGTCGGAGCACATATATATCTTGCGCAATATTTGTCGACAGTGAACTAGATATTTGCAGTTTTGTTAATGTGGTACCAACTAGGCATCTATTAATATATAGTTCTATTTACACACATATACATATAGGTCAACCTTGAAGGTGTTAACATTTGCTCTGGGTACTGTTTACTAAGTACATCCCTTTATTCAAGGCAGCCAGCCTCAAAATGTTCAGAAATATTCCCTAAAAACATTCGTAGATATGAAAATGGTGGTTGTCCGTGAAATTAGAATACACTACAGCTGGGCTCTTTTGTTAACCAAAATCCAGGATGGCCACCATACAATACAGAAATATAATTATTACAATATTGAGCAGATTTGCAGTCGGCCATGCACTATATGAAATTATGAACCTCTTTCCCTTAGGAATAGTAAGTCACTTGCCCAAAAAAAGAAATAATGAGATGTTTAATAGATTGGTCAAAAACAATGTGGTAAGCAATTTCATTTATGGAACTAACCAGGTGTTTTGGTGGATGCAAAGGTTAATTTCTCATTTGCCTGATAAGAACTCTAAAGGCTTGAGATTCTAACCATTCCATCACCACAGCTAGCTGCATAATGAAGGTTGAATTCCATTACTGACGTTCTATCCATGACCCGTTTTCCTGACTTGGTCAATTTTGGATCATCTATAAGCTACTGGGTCAGAAATTTTATTTTGATATTCTACATATATTCAGAGAAATTGCAGCTACGTATGTAATGATAAAATTACTCAGCACAACTTTGAATGGAATGGTTGTGCGCAAAACCTTGAGCCTTAAAGACATTATTCTATCTATAGGCATCCTAAAGCATACAGAGATTGCCGACAGAAAGCTGATTCAGTAGTTCATAAGCTTCTCCACTTCTCAACCAACTTCCCATTTACCTTTATCATATAATTAATTATAAGAAAGCATTCCAGTTAGGCCTTCTATGCTGGTACACCCAATGTTTTTATCCTTCAAATTATATAATCAATGGCGGAAGAAATGGTTTTCATTAGTTTCTTCTATAACCGATGGCTGCAACATGGGAATGGTATTTGCTAGCTAGCATGGTGTCATGGATATTTATCCATAGATGGAACCAAAGGCACAGAAGAGGCCCGAAAACTCGGCCAATTGTAGGAGCAGCAATTGAGCAGTTTACTTGTCAAGTGCCTGTTCGAGTTAAGAACAAGTGGAGCGGTGCCATTCCACTCGTATTGTTACTCAAACTATTATGTCGGCACAGATCAATGTCGGAGAGATACTTGTACTATATCCTTTCTCACAACTGAGTTACAAAAATCTAAAACCTGTATTCAACGTGTAAACGACAAAGCCAACATCCTGAATCACATTGTGTAAGGGGAAAAAAGTAAACAGTGGGCAGAACTGCGAAAGTGCTACATAATAGATGTCCCTCCGTGAGAGCAAAGGAATAACTATAGGTTTTTCGTACTCGGACATTAAAAACTAATCCCAGATAATTCCAGAATTCCAAAGAGGGAAAACAGAGAGTACCTTGATGTATGTTAAACTTTGGAAGATCCACATCTATTATTATCGCTTAACGCGAGAAATCGTTCAAGAACTGATATGCTAACAATTGTCAAATGCAAAATCAGTTGCATGATTAAGCAAGTTCAATTGCCTGTGCATTTTGAATTCAATATAATTTCGAAGCTCTATCAACAGATAATAAGTATGGGAAATGAAATATAACCATGCATTCAACTCATATAGTTTTTGGTACACTGTGATCATGGTTATTGTATAGAAGCTGTATGGCATCATTTATTTTAATAACGGGATCTAAATTGATCGATGATGTTTATTGAACAGGCTCCGGTTTAACCATGCAACTTCAGCTTTTTGTTCTCTTTCCACTCTTTTATTTGAGCACCAATCTTTGCTTGAACACTGGCATGAAACCCTGGGTATGGTTCATAGCCAAAAGAGGTTTGAAGAGCCTGAAGCAAAGCAGCAAACCACCATAGTTTTAAGATCAAATCGTCAAGAAGAAGAAGAAGAAAAGGTTGAAGAAGAAGATGATGAAACTAGAAATTACACCTCCAGCAGCACAAAGAAAGGAGCCATTACAAATGCTTGAACAAGGTTATCCAAAAGAGCAGGGGCTCGTTTCTGCAGGAAATTATCTGAGCCTGAGGCACATTTTAATGTAACTAAACTTTAATAACTGCAGATCAAAGGATCGATTACCTCAAAGACCCCATGGCCAATGAACTGTCCAGTCCAACAAATTATTTGAGCCACCAAGACAGCCTTCAAAATTAAATGAAACAAAACTGAACTACTATCTCATGGTTTGCATTGTTGAAAGAAAATGAATGAATGTTCAGAGTCAGACTTCATTGTACATGAATTAGATGTTTATAAGCAACAGAATGTGCAAATGAAACTTTTAAGTCAAGGAATATGTCACACAAAGTAACGTACTAATGCTCAACAAAATGACCAAACTCGTGCTTCTGTGAAAAATGAATTTTATAAGTCAAGGAAATTGTCCAACAAAATGGTCAAACCACAGCGGAGAAGCACACTTAGAAACACTCATACGTACTAATGTCCAACAAAGTGATCAAACCACAGCGTAGAAGCACACTTAGAAACACTCATATAGATCCAACTCGCAAGACTTAATGATACTCCATTCTTGAGGTCAGATCTGCCGTCTACCTCTAAAACACCATTTTCTCAAAATTGGATCGAATCCAGTTACAATTCAAGCCATGGGAACTCTGAACAAAGATGCACTACATCCATCATGTCCGCCTTATTTATCATCGGAGATCAGTCTCAATAAACTACACCAATTCAATTCTCTTTCTGATTTTAACATCCATCATGCATTGTAAGAAAAATAGATAGACTCAGGTTGTCAAATATACAACCAATATCCAGATTCCACACAACTTCCTTATCTCCTGTAGCATATAAAGTCAGATAGAGACCAAGAGAAGCATTCAAATCCAAAGTCCGACATTTCTCAAGCCTTGCTATATTACTCTGGAAAAGTAAGCATCTAGAATTGAAGTATGAGATATTTCCTATGGGAAACATCTGGTTTACAATCAGAACTGGCCTACTTAATGAAGTTTTCTGTTATACATAATGTCAAATGATAGCAACAGACCGGGTGTATGAAGAGCCAAATTAATTATAGCCACGTCGACAAACAAATTGGAACATTGGAAGGGGAAGAGTTCTCGAATTTCTGATTCTGTACTTGTCTTAGCCATACCAGTCCACGATATTTAAGAAATATAACTTTTCAGGACCAGATTTTAAGAAAGAATAAAGAATTCAGCCATCAACTACTCTAAAACACATATTTCTGCTTCTACAATAAATGCAAACTATAGCTTTCAGAGAATGCTCTTAGGAACTCTGAAGTAAAGAGATGCCCCAATAAAACTAATACCAATTTGATAGTAGCTAATACATTGAATAAACCAAAATTGATGCTCTTCAGGTAGCTTATCATCGGGGAAAGGAAATATATGATGAATAGCTATTATTGAAATTTCAATAGCCAAAACTCAAAACCTGCGGACCAGACAAGAGACCTATTACTCCCTGTTTTTTCAATTTCAGTGATCATGAGCTGTCATCAGCACAGCAAGTGAACATTATTGTTCAATACCCAACACACCAAAAACTAAGATTATCAACGCAAAGAAAATTACCTTCCAGGCAAGAGAGAACCCAAGCGAACTAGCCACAAAACAACTAGTTATCCAACAGAAACCACAGAGCAAAGCAGCCAAGGAACCAGCTTTTGGGTCCAAACAGATATAAAACAAAGCATATATTAAAACAAGAAAGAACCCGATATTAAAAAACAGGACCACAGGATTACTACCAAACAGAGATAACTCGACTCGAGGGAGATTAAATAGAGGAGGTGTGAAATAAAGAATCAAACTGGTGGCGAAAAAGATTGGCCAAACAAATATCATGTGAATCAGTATGTTTATTGGGTTGCTATGGTATGCACCATAGAATGCAAAGTGCTTCTCTAGATCAAACAATCCATACTTCCCCATTGACAAATCAGAAAGGAAAAGATGGGTTTTTTTTTCTACAGGAGGATTTTGTTGAGAAGATTATTGGGTTGTGCGTATGTTTTTCCACAGGGGGAGCGGAGTCAAGATGCTTAGTTTGATGACAAAAATAACTAGAAAGGGGATTTCTTGAATTTTGTAGCCATCACAAGACAGACAAAAGTGAAAGCAGCTCTGACGTCAGGGGCTTGCTGCCGTGAATGGGCTGTGACAGACCAGGTATCAGCGTCTCCTCTTCGGCTCCCGTTAAAAGTGATTGTTTCTACATTTTATTTTAGATACCACTTCTATCCGACTCGTAGAGCAACCAACTCCATTATACTCTTAGGTGAGAATCCTTATAGGACGGTTGCGAGGGTAAGGATGTCTTTGCATTGGAATCTTTTTGCATTTCAAAATTAACCGGTGACAAGACGAGTAGTTGACTTTTTATATACACAGTAAAATATCATAAATACTATTAAAAGTGAAAAAACTTTTGGTTGCATGGAGGGGTTATTTTTATATTTTTGTTTTAAAATACATAGTTAAATAACTAATTTCTCCTTGTAATAGTGATAATAATTAGAAAAAACAAGCTGTCAATGGGGACATTTTTGTCTCTTAAGGTTGAAATGCACGGGTAGAAGACCTCCCTTCTTTCTATGATTTTGGGCATTTCTTTGTCCAAGAGTTTAACATATTAAAATGAATTTTAAAAAAATATTCGTCAATCGAAATAGAGAGGGGGGCGCGCGCTAGTGCGTGTTTGGCATTGTGGTGCGATCTGCGATTCGCAGATCGCACCACAATTTGCCGTTTGGTTAAGGTAATAAGCACTTTTTTTGTGTGGGACCCACACCAAATTTTAACCAAAACGGTGATTCGAAAAAAGCTGGAAATTTGATGTTTTTTTATCTGCGATTCGTGATTATTGAAACCACGATGCAAACCACGATACATGCAAAACTTCCCAGAATGCAAAACTGAATTTTACATGCAAAACTCATGCTGCACGCTTTGACAAATCTATGTTCGATAATTAAAAAAACTGGTATTTTGCATGTAATCGATCGCATGGCTCTCTCTCTCTCTCTCTCTCTCTCTGCCTAGAACAGCCAACGACACCGAGAGCTTTCATCGTTGACTCCGGCCACCACAGGCCACCATTTACGATGAAACCACCACAGGAAGAACCACCTCGACCTCCTTTACCCGTAGGTATCCTCCGTTGAAGCTCTCGTCGTGGTCGGTGAACAGTACCACCACCTTCCAACGCTTTCTCCGACCACCACAGGCCACCATTTCAGACGCCACCACCACAGGAAGAACCACCTCGACCTCCTCTACCCGTAGGTATCCTCCGTTGAAGCTCTCGTCGTGGTCGGTGAACAGTACCGCCACCTTCCAACGCTTCCTCCGACCACCACAGGCCACCATTTCAGACGCCACCACCACAGGAAGAACCACCTCGGCCTCCTCTACACGTAGGTATCGGCCGTTCACCCTCTCGTCACAGTTGGGCATGTTACTGTTCACGTGAACAGTAACATGGCAGCGGGACAATTGAAGAAGACGATAGGTGCAACACACAGTTTTAATGCTTGTAAGGACTTGGGTTGGGCCTGCTCTCGTCCCAGCCCAAAGCCAGGCGAGTTGGGCCCTTTTGGCCCACCTTGGCTTGGTCGGCCCATTTAGATTGGCACAGGCCCAGTCCGATTATTTTTAAAAAATATTAAAAAAATAAAAAAAATAAGTGTAGATAAAGATCTGTTGTGATGAAAAACAATGACGCGTGATTTTGTTGCACTCCACAAGCCTGTTATTTTTCGATTGTTTATGAGTTAAGAACTTGCAACTGGATTTGACATTGGAATTATATTTGTTTTTTCATGAATTATTAATTACATTATATTATTATAAATATTAAATTTATTATATATATATATATATATATATATATATATATATATATATATATATATATATATATATATATATACCCTTTAAAGTAATTTCGCAAAAGCAAAAGCAATATCAAAAGTTTGGTAACCAAACACTCAAAACTGCTTTTTTTCCAACCTCCAACTCAACCACAGTTTTAACCAAACACTTAACTGCTTATTTTGCAACACACAAAAATCGCTTTTTTTGAAACTGCTTTTTTTCAATCGCAATCGCAAAAGCAATGTCAAACACGCTCCTAATCTAACTATACATATTATATTTCTAGAAAAAAACCAGGAAAAGGAAAAAGAATGGCGTGTCAGTAAACTTATCCATGCAGTCGTGGATGATCCACTGGGCCGGTGTAGGAGAGAACAGCCCAAATATAAACAGGCTTCAACCTTCGTCGGTGAGGAAGCTCTGGCCCTTCTAAATGAACAAGTCTCATTGTAGTCGAAAATTAAAAAAAGAAGATAACGAGCTTGCCACATGGCAAATAGCTACGGTCCGTGTTGAAGTGAAGGGCAAAAAGGTCAGCATGGCAACCACCTCCAAAATCCACACAGGCAATCCTCTCTTCCCCAGAAGTTTCACATTTTATCCAAACTCATCATGAGCAGTTTCACAGCCAACACCCCGACTCTCCTCCATGCCCAGAAGAAAATCGCCGATAAACCTGGAAATCATCAACTAAAACGCTCGATTCCAACAATCAAAGCATCAGCTTCACCCCTAGAAAATGTGACCAGCAGAAGGAAAATCGTGACTTTTCTATCCACTTCACTGGCACTAGGCCAGCTACATGGCATACCACCACCGGCACTGGCTGAGAAATGGGGTACAAGGTCATTATTATGGGAACATTTTTTCCAGCCTGATTTATCACCAGAAGATGCAGTCGCAAGAATTACCCAGACAGCGGAGGGCCTACACAGTATAAGAGACATGCTAGAGAGCATGGCCTGGAGGTATGTCATGTTTTACATCAGGCAAAAACAAGCATATCTTTCCAAGGATTTGAAAAATGCTTTCTCTACGTTGCCTCCAAATCTCCGGGAAGATTATGTTAAAAAGGCCAATGAGCTGGTTGATAACATGGACGAGGTAAGTGATTTGATTGATTAAATTTACTTAAAAATCGTAGAATATTTGGCACGTTATCATCGATTAAATAACTGGCAATTTATTTCACAGTTTGATTCCTATGTTCGGACGCCGAGAGTATATGAGTCGTACCTGTACTACGAGAAGACACTGAAATCAATAGACGATGTCGTGGCAATATTGGGAGAGAACAAGGCCAGTGTTGTTACATGAGCATCTATCAACAAACCTGTGCGATGTCGTTTTTAATGTGGTCGTCTCTCTCTCTCTCTCTCTCTCTCTAAAATATTTGCTGATATATACATCTGATGCAGAAGAATGGTCGTGGATCAGAACAACCCTCACCAAATCATGCACTCTGAGAATTTCTACTCTTTTCAATGTAACTACTTTACTCAATTAAATCACTCCTTCACTGCACCGACACCAACACCTACTTGGTGTTTTAATATATAACACTAACTAGATGGGTGTGGGGTTAAAGAGATAAAAATATAAATATCAAATAAATTTACTCAAAATATATTTTTTAAGTGAATTGATGTATTTTAAAAATAAAAAATACAAAGAGATGTTTTTTTATAATAGCCTCTGATCATTGTATTTTAAGATAGAAAAGACGGTGACAATAAAGACTATGAAAAAAATGAAGATGTAATAATTGTTTTTGTATTCTATTTGGTTGATGTGGATAAAATCTTACAATATAGTAATTAGGAAATATAGATACACATGCTCACAAAAGTTCTTGCATTAGAATCCCCCTCGTGTGCCAAGGCTACGATGGCTGTTGCAGCTGAGGCCGAGCAGTGAGGAGTTCGAGCATTGCCTTCACAAGGTTGAAATTAATTAAGTTAATCAGGAAGTGATCGATTTCTTTAAATTATAAAAAAAAATACTAATCCTCGCTAATTAGGATACAAGTGCCCAATACCGTACCAGAGATGACCGAGATGACTCAATGAAGTGGAATATAGGTAGGGGAATAGAAAGAACAAGATATCCGCTTAGAATAGAATTCCGAGTAACAAACACACAAAAAAAAACAAAAACAAAAAAATAATTATGTCTATCAGTCCTCCCTGTTTGAGAATATAATTTAACTCTTTTTTTTATTTAGAAATATATTAAAATGATATTTTTTATTATTAAAAAATTATTTTTGACATTATCACGCAAAAATTATCTA
This sequence comes from Salix brachista, assembly GCA_009078335.1. Taxonomy (NCBI): domain Eukaryota; kingdom Viridiplantae; phylum Streptophyta; class Magnoliopsida; order Malpighiales; family Salicaceae; genus Salix; species Salix brachista. Next base: position 12,643,178 of record CM018581.1, read on the forward strand.
ACAACACCAAAAAATTTAAAATAAAAATTAATTTTTTAATTTTTTTCCAAAAACATTTCTAAAAAGCATTGTCAAACTCAAACACCCCTAAAGCTTGGATCGGGTATATACAATTCAAAGTTACTAAGTGTAAGATAAATGCCACACCGGGATTGGTTTTACAAAAAAAAAATCTTAGATGTTGCTCTTAAGTATCCTATTTGTCAAGAAGACTACTGATTTGTTACTATTCATGCTTCCAAACAAGCTTGGGGCATTGCTCTGTTTTCCGCAGCCAGTTGCCGTCAAATCCCAGCATTTATATAATGCATGGACCAAAGGACTATCGGGCTTGTTGGCTGAACACAAAGAGCACGAGCCCACATTTATAATGCATGGACCAAAGGCCCATCCCACCATCAGGAACCAGAGAAAAAGAGAAATATTCATTGTTCCATGCGTGGTTTTTAGGCTTCATTTTGATAGGACAGGACAGCAGAATCCGGGTAGACCCGTATCCGTAGCATACTCTGCCGCCATCCAAGCTTCCTGGTCCGATCATCGATTACAATCAGGTAATAAATTAGATGTAATGCATGGATGGTTATAAATTAGACTTAATTATGGCAATATTGTACAGTCAAAGATTAATCCATACTTTTATTTTCCTTGGAACTCACAATATTTTCTAATCATCATCCTTGTTGTTGTAGCTCGTCCTTGCATACAGAACACGGAATGTCAAGCAAGAGCATCGAGGACGTAAAGGAGCAGGAGTTCAGTGATGCTGCCGCAGAAAATCAAGTCGGAAACGATGAAGACCAAAAAGAATTGGATCAAAATAGTGAAAATCCCATGCCCTCACCGGAGCAGGAGGTAAATTGCAATGCAACTTCTTTATTTTACGCTTCCGGTTTGGCTGGCGACAAGAATTTATAATCTCTCAAGGCATAAGGGTTCTAAATCAACAAATTTCCATATCATAGCTATACAAACTGATAATCACCTGATGTTTTCGGGGTCCGCAAGCCACCATTGTCACATGCCACGTCTGCTTGTGTCGTGTGAATCTTGGTATAATTTCTTTCTCTGTAACGTAACCAAACAGGATAAGAAAAGGCAATCTTGAGAGCGCTGGAAAAAATATTCGTGTTTTGGTCACACGTTTGACACAAATCTGAACTCATTGGCTCTCGAGCTGCTTGCCCATGAGAAAAAAAGAAGGAAAGATTTCCATGATATGCAGGCTAAGTAACATTTTTCAAAACTTAGCTTCTTTGTTGATCTTACAACATCAGTTGTAAATCAACAGGTGCATGCTGCTGATTGTTTCTGCTTCCTACTGTTCATCATTGTGTCATTTGTAATTGCTTGTTTATGACACATTTTCCAGGAGGAGATCATCAAGAAAAAATATGGGGGAATGTTATCAAAGAAGAAGCCGTTGATATCTAAGGTGACTATCATTAATCTCCTATTTCTCTTCGTTAGTTCAACTGAATTATCCAACAAGCAACGAGTTTCATCCTGTTATAGGATCATGAACGAGCATTTTTTGATTCTGCTGATTGGGCACTGGGAAAGGTAGTCATCTGAATTTATTTATTTTTCTAGAATTTTGTTGGCTCATTCTTAAGGGCTCCGATTTTGAGTTTGTAATTAGTCATTTGAGTTATTATTTTCTTTGAACTCTGTCAACTTGTTCAACAGCAAGGAGCTCAAAAACCTAAAGGACCGCTTGAAGCTCTCCGCCCAAAACTTCAGGTATCGATGCTTTCTGTTTATGCCTTGAAAAAGATTCCTCGTCACCAGACCAGTTACATGCTATGATCGTTGAGAGATGAATTTTAGCGTATTATTTGGTGTTTTTTATTTGAAAATATACTAAAATAACATATATTTTTTAATAAGTAAACATTAAAACAATTGCACTGTTGCCCTGAACATAATTCGTCCCAATAAAACCGGGAAGACGCTTCGTCCCTATCAAACCGTCCATCACCGGTTAAACCCTTTTTTTTCCTCCCTGTTCCAGCCCACTCCGCAACACCAAATGCGTTCAAGGCGCTCAGCTTATGCTCCTGCAGATGATGATAATGGTATCTCGCAGAACCACGTCCAGTCCTTGCCTATATTTGCCCAATTACTGTAATCTTACCTCTACCAATTTCATTTTATTTGCAGCAGAGGATGGCAGTAAGCACCCATATCCTGAGGACGAGAGCTGTGAATCACAAGGTGGGGACGATAAGAACTCAGCTCCTGAAGATCAAACCTGCAACAGAGGCGATGATGAGAAATCTGCCCCTGATGTTCAAACCTGCAGTGCCTAGTTGCAGTTAAATCAATTCATGCCGGCACCCTCTCTTTTTTCACAGAAAATTGAGACTGGGAAACCATGATGAGGCTTACAAGGTGCTAATGTAATAAGTAGAACATTCGATTGTCGTACTGATATTAGTCATTCTAAAATAACACATCTTATCATGGATCCTTCTGGCTTTTCTTTTCTTCTATTTTTGTACCCAAATAGTGTCATTAACCATTGAATAAATATTTGTAAGATGTTAATGGCCTCTTGATTCGGGTCAGAAAAGACACGTACTTCAGTCGCACTAGTGGTTTGAATCGTAAGGTGTTAATGGACTACTGATTCGGTTCAGAAAAAGGCACGTACAACAAAGTGCATGCGTTGTTCTGGATAATAAAAACACAGATTTTGATGGAGGGGAGAACTTCTGGATTACTGAAATTTTAACGCATTTTAACCTCCGTGTTCTTAAAACGAAAGCACTGGAGATGTGTCTTTTTTTGGGACACAACACTAGTGTTCAACACCAGCCACAAACTGGATACAGTAAACCCAAGGTTGTTGGCATAGTTGCGACCGGTAAACAATGTTTTGATCAAGGCAAAAAAAAAAATTGGAGGCCAGGATGGAATGAATGGACGCAGTCGGCTATTCAACTGTATCATCTGCTAATACAAACATCTGATTCATGATCAAATCCTACCTAAACAGATATTACAGGCCAATTAAAAGGAGAAAAATACAGGAGACCGGCAGCAGAAACAATTCCTCACCATTCACAATACAAGCAAAACACAAGTTAATTCTCCGCGTTACGTTCCAGCTAATTCAACGCACTTCTATCAAATCAATCAATCACATTCGATTCCAAATGCTCCAACCACATCAACCTCCTATATGATAGTAGTGCATATTTAACCACATACTTAACCACAATAGTGATGAGAATGTAGACCAGACAAGTATATCAGATACCTTCTGCTATGCTGAAACATAATATAACAAAAAAATCAAAAGTTTGAAGAGTGAGCATTCATGAGACTTAAGAAACCTGGTCCAGTGCAAACATAGATATAAACCATTCTAGATACAACTGGTAACAAGCATATATGATATTTGTTATATTATGTTCCTCTCAAATAATATGGTGATCGCTCAACATGGTAATCACACCAGTGAAGATCCAAAAATACAGCAGTTCCATACATGAGATGAGGTGAAGTACCTGTGCCATAAAAGAATGCGGATACAGTGCCTGATTTCGTATCAGTTTGGGGGAATTACATTTCTGTCTACTTGTCCAACTTTCAATTGCTGCACACCTCAATCCTTACCGACTATCTACTTATCCAACTTTCAATTGCTGCTCACGTCATGCTTTACCAACTATCTTTCAATTATTGAATTATTACACAGAAGCAGCCAGCTTAATGATTACCATAAGATAGCCAAGTCATGACTTGGACAAACATCCTGTTTACTAAAAACTAGGAGCAGAGAAACATACCTGCGGGTGATGCAAATGAAAACTGTTGATGCATCAAACCTGCAACGTTAATTACACAAAGGACTTCAATCCATCCATCCATCCATCCAAGGCTAATGGACAAAGAACATGCCTACCCCTCAAGCTGATTTATCTTCACCATGCCAGCAATTGGTGAATCAGCTCAAAGAGGGATGCATACAACTACCTCCCAGCTAAACTAATATCCCCACTGTGATTTTCCCACGGCTTATGGAACAAGCCTGAACACAGACCATCAAGAGATTTGCCTTCAAAGCAAATTTAAATATTAGAAAATTTTCATATCAATATTTCCATATAATATTCTTGTACCAAATCACGTAAGAAATTGGGATGCAAAATATTGTAGAAAAAATCAATATTTGAATAAAAAGAGGACATCGACGAGTTCCCTTCCAACCATACTGGTAATGGCAACCCATGGCCACAGAGATAACAACCACAAATTTGAAGGAAAAAAAGTAAATTGAAATAAAAGAATGCCTGCACCATGATGAGATGGTAAAGTATAGTCCAGATTACAGAACCTACAGTTTTCCAGGCCCTTCCCAAAATCTGTCAACCCACACAGATTAATAACCAATACAACAATATGCTATAAGAATTCAATTATAAAAAAATTCCCTGATAACACCAACGACACAAATTTGTGAGTGCCAATCACACATCTTTTACAGGGAAATAGATATTATTATTGTTACACATAAGCATGCTGATGGTCTATCCATCTAGAGCACAATATAAGCTTTGATAGTTACTGGTGTCAAGGTCCTCAAATGATTAAATGGTGAATTGCATCAACAGGTATCCAAAATAAAGCATCTGAGGGTGGGCCAAGGTGAAGCACAGTTTTGTCAAGGCCTGTTCATCAGATCTTTAGTGACTTAGGCTGAAGGCTTCATCAAAGGGCAAAGGGCGGCATCAGGATTTGTAGATCACTGCTGTTTAGATTGTTCAGGGAAGGCAACAGAGGCAAAAAGGTGCATTAGAATTCTAAAAACTAGGATGGCTGGGTTAGATTTCAATGTGTAGTTATGTCCTCTTCAATCACAAAGAAAACAGAAAGCAGCACGCTTATTGAATAATAAGGATAAGAAAGAGAGGATGGAAAATTATCTACCTGTTATCCCTATAATACAGGATTAATACCCATGATGTTTTCTTTGGGAAACAGGATTCTGACCAGATAACCTGGTAACAGAAGTTAAGAAGAATCAAGCAGGGCAGAGATGTTCAATGTTAATAATAGGTGAAGATCTCCAAATACATTTAACTAAGAAACAGAAGAAAAATGTAACAATAATAAATTGCACCAGCACTAATATAAAACTTGAGCAAAAACGTTTCAGACACATGACAAATAAAAGAAATCTTACCCAGCACCACCAGAACGACTGGATGAGAAGCCACCATATGCTCCGTAACTGCTTTCACCGCCAATCTGAAAGAACAATCACACAAAACTTCATAAGAGGCAATAACAACATAGGAATGGTTACTGATCCACGGATGTCCCAAAGAAAGTTCCCTATACACACACACACATGCAAAGATAAAAATACCAGTGAACCTCCATTGCTTCCATAGCTATCACTTGGGTGTCCATCACGAGATCCATATCCGCTAGAGGAAGAGTATCCGCGTCCACGTGACTGACTGTCTCGGCTTCCGTATTTTGAGCCATCTGATGTATCTATTGACATAGGAATATATGGCATTGCTGGTGGAAATGCAGTTAGTGCTCCATCCCTTCCAAATAAATTGGCTTTCAACCTCAATATCACTTGTAAGAGAGCATTGCTAGCGACTTCAAGGCTTCCAGTGATCTAGTCAGCATTAAAAAACATAATCTCCATGGGGTTACGAAGGCTAGACCAAATATGCCCCCAAAAAAGGAGCAAAACATGCATCACAAATAGCAGGCTCAAAACACTTCCACACTTTTTAACATTATAAACATTCACCTGCACCATCTCATCATCTTCACCAGCAACCTTAGGAAGACTGTCTTCTGAAATAATTCGGATGTTTGCCCTTGTCTGATTCCTCATTTCTGAAATAATTGCCCCACCTTTCCCCATAAGACATCCAATTTGTGATCTTCCCACAAGCAGACGGGTGGTGATTACAGAATCACTGGATTCCTTTTCAGTTTTCTCACTGCACCGCGGTTGCAAGCGCAATGCTGCATTCATGGTTGGAGATTGATCTTCAAAGAACTAAAAGATAAATGGTTAGATCATTTACAGAGTTCCATCATGAGTGCTTCGCAATAAAAAACATAGAGGGCTTGTAAAATAAGAATGCATGCTCACCTCCTTTGCCGATATAAATATTATGCAATCATCTCCTTCAGCACCTGAGCTATCAACTTTAATAGAAGCCCTAGATTCCTGTCGAATTTGTTTGATGATACTACCACCTTTCCCAATCACACCTCCAATGTTTGCAGTGGGACACACTAAACGAAGAGAGAATTCTTTCGCAGAAGCTTCATCTCTCTGGTCAGGGTAAAATGATGATGACCAACCACCTTTGTAGTTGCCATATAGACCCAAAAGAGGAGCTCCAGCATTTGCAGTCACAAACATGCCACCAGATTGATACATGTTGGCTGAAGAAGACAGTATCAAGTGCTGTGACCGAGATGGATTCTCATGAAGGCGGGTTGCCACTTGGTAAAGTGCCTTTCTCACAACGGACGGCTCTCCATATATCTGTATTATATCAAAAGCTCACTTCTCTCAGCAAATACATCAGCATCCAACAGCTACTGCTGAGATAGCAAGTCATCTTGGAAAGCATGTTTGAGATGAACTGAGAAATTCACTAACAAGCAACACTAGAGATTTTGGTTCAGAATTTGTGTTTTCTTTTTAGAAATCTGGAAAAGAAAATTGCATGGCCAAGTAGTCAACTGTTATTAATGGTAGACACGACAGGCTGCATTTGTAATAAGGTCACAAAAAGAAATCATGTTTCCAATACAGATTAAATCTAAACAGCTCCACCATCAGCAGTGAAAGCAAACAGGTTCATTCTTTTGCTGTATTCTTGTTTTAAATAAAGCTCAATATGAATTTAAGTTCCGGTTTGGTACAATAGCAAGAAAAACAAAAGCTTAAGAAACTCCTTACCAGGAGAAGTTCATCAGTGCTCAAAGCTAAAGGAGGTAAATGCTCATCCTTTGTAATCCGAATCTGGGCACAAGTCTCACTCCTTATATTCTGAATAACTTGTCCACCCTTCCCAATAACACACCCAATTTGATCCGCTGGCACAAGCATTCTCACCGTAACTTGCTGCAACTCCCCAAATTTATCCTCTCCCTCCTCCTCCTCGGCAGCAGCATTATTCAAGTCCTCGGCAACAACCCTATCATGAACCATAAAAAGCGCATCTTGAGCAGGACAGACATAGTCGCCAGTTTCTCCAAGAAGATTAGTTTCTTCGTTCGAACTATAAATAGTAACAATTCGCTCATCATAACCCGGCATTGCCTCGCTAATCCTAATATTTGACTTACTATCCGCCCTTAATTGCTTAGCAATCTCTCCACCTTTACCAATAATACTGCCAATCTTTCTCAAAGGGCATAAGTAACGATAGACTGTATCTTCACTAGTAATAGTATGCTGGTCAGAAGGGTCATCTCCGGGGTTTCTTCTTTTACCCCCACCATAGTCAGATTGTGAGTGTTGTGATCTTTTGCCGTAGTCATTCCTTTGACCAGCCATTGCTAGTGGTAATAGCAAAAGGAACCAAGAAAAAACAGAGAGAAACCAACCCCTTTAACTGCAAGTACATAAAAACCAAAAAAAATAAAAAAATAAAAACAGTTTTTGAAGTGATTAAGATAAAAAAAAAACAAAAAACAAAAAGTTTGCGTCTCTAGTAATAATAATAGATCTGGGATTTGGTTAACTGGCAATTTAAAAGTAATAATTATGCAGCATAAAAAGAGAAAAGGAAATTTAGAGGAAGAGGGGATTGAGAGGGAAACTCACACGGGAAGCGAGGATTGGAGAGCGAGAGAGGGTGGAGTGCTTGTTTGCTTTGAATTGTTCTGCGGTGGAATAAGATAAAGAGGGGGAAGGAGAGGATGGGGCAAAGATGACTGTGTCAAAAATATGTAGTGGACAGCAGAGCATTGGATTCTAGGGTTGTACTGGATCTTTTCCCGATCCCTTTGATGAAATTACTAGGATGCCCTCCATCTGGTGGTGTGGAAATATTTTAGCTGAATTTGGCAGTTTGGAATAGGAAGGGCAGAAGATGGTCAGTTGATGTTGTCGTTGCAAGGTGATGAAAAAATCAGAAATGTTGTTTCGTGTAAAGTATTTGTTAACTTGTGTTTCTGTTTTTACCGCATCAAATGGTGAAAATAAATAAATAAAACGGAAAACTGATGAGAACTCTGGTTGTGGTGGTACTTTTTAAGAAAGGTTTTAAATTATTATATATATATATATATATATATATATATATATTAAAAATATTATTTTATTATACTTTTAATCAAGAAATATCTTTAAAACCAATTTTTGTCATAGTCTCCATGAGCCAGGTTTTTCTGCCACGTGTATTATTCAATTATAATATATTATTTAAAGCAAAATCTTGAATAACTTGTAAATAAATAGTTTTGATTGATTATTATTAGAGTGTTTTATTTTTGCCTTTTCAATTTTAAATGCACATTAAATTTAATAGATCGCCTTAGAGGTCACTAAAGCTTCATCTATGGTCCGGAAACTTCTTTTTTTCTCATCCAAGCCTCTATGCCAGAGCAATTCCGAGGTAAAATGCTATTTTAAGAAATCAAATTGATAAGATAGTTTTTTTAATAATATAAATATATATATATATTTTATTATTATTTTTATGTATTTCAATGATAAAAACCATTTAATATATTTTGTATATAGTATAATTATATAATTAATCATATAATTAATATGAGTAATTCATGCAGTAAAACTTTTGTTGGCAATCCACGAAGGCAAATCCCATTCTAGCAAGAAGTTTCACCTTCTTCATTCCTTTGTCATTCTATGTCTTCAATTTTGTAGCCATATATGAAAAACACAGCACTGAACCAGACAAAATCCATTCCCTCCACAACATGAGTCAAGGTTCATCTTCGTAGGTAATCCTCGAAGACTCACGTGTTCGAATTTTTGTTCCATCTTTTAGGGTCACCACAATAATCGCGCTTAAAATTCCCTGAACTGTTAATATGTTGCTTAAGCTCCATGATCATGCTTAGCAACTCTCATTTGTCAACCTATCGTGAACAAATTAATCAGTCAGCGAGACACGAGTCAACCGAAATAGCTCATTCGTGCTCTTCCCCAACAAAAATTGATAAATCATACATCAAACACCTTGAGGGCTTTATGCGAAAAGTGCCCATGCGATAATACTCCCTCTTTATTTTCTTAAAAAGCTGAATTGGGTCAGTTTCATCCTCAGTATAAACTCGCATCCGCTTCCTTGATGACTCGTCATCCTTCATCTTCACTGTCAGAGTTCTCCCCCTCTCGTCATCACCATTCAACTCGCTCGCATCAGCCAACTCTTGAACTTTAAAATCATAAGTCAAATTAACCCCTTGCTCGTCGTCGCTCGTGTAAAGAACAACCATACTCTTATTCTGATCATTCAAGTTATATGCAAGTGGATAGGGCGGTGACTATCAACCACGAAAACACGTGCAGAACGGCCTAAATTTAGTAGCCATCTCAAATCACATCGACAACCCCAATTCACTAACAGGGTTGAAATGAGTTCGTTAAAAAGTGAAGTCAATCACCATATTCACGGATTTATTGGAAGGAGGAAACAGGATGATAGGCGTGACGAACAAAATCAGATCCTGGAATGTGAAAAATAATTTTAAGAGTGCAAGGGAAGTCTGCATCCAATTCTGCGTCTATTGTTCTATTCTTTTGTGTTTTCATTTGTTTGAATAATATTCCAACAGGTATATGTAATTTATTTTATCTTTTGGTTTTTCTGTTGAAACGTGTAAAAATTATAACTTAAAAGTAAAAAAACACTATTTTCGGTTACTGGGTTTTTTTTTATTTCTTCTGGGTTTTTTTTTTAACAACTGGCTCATGAAAGATAAGTGGCACATTGGATGAAATATCTTTCGTCAGCAACTCTATTTTTTATGTTTAAGTTCCTAGACGACATTCCCGTTAAATATAACCCCCACCGGGACGGTCGTATTGTCTGTTTTGTTACTGTAATTTTGGTTATTTTTAAAAATATTTTTTATTTAAAAATGTATTAAATTATTATTTTTTTTTAAAAAAATTACTTTTTATATTAACATATAAAAATGATTTAGAATCCCATAACAAAATCTAAAGTAAAAAAAAAAATCAATTTTTTTAAAAAAAACCTCTTTAAAATACAGTGTCAAACCCAAACACTTCCTGTAGCAGCCCTTCTCATAAAACTTCAACTCCCACAATCACACCCCTTTTGAATTCTGGAACCAGGCACTCCAATCCACAGACAGTTCAGGAAGCTCAGGGAAAAAAACACAACGGGAAGCTATTACGTGCCTGCAGCAGATTTCGCTCCTGTAGGAGAAAGCATTTTCTTGAAGCAGCATCAACTGCATTGTTTTCTACACGTCATTCCTTCGTTTCTGATAAATAACAGCATGATTATAAGGTTTTCCTATCTACATTTTTCACCATTGAATGGTGCTTAAAAAGATATAAAAACCTTTGATGTAAATTTGATTTCAGTTCTGTTTCTCTGTCTTGTACCGGCGACAGTTAACTTCGCAGCTGAAAACCTGAGTTCCTCAAACTCCACAAGGCAACGCACTCTGTGAATCCATCAATGATGTCAACTTTTGTCCGTAACATCTTACAGTCGAATTAGAAATTAACCATTTTATATATTTTAATGACTGTTTTGGTTAGCCAGCACCGAACCAGCAGGCATCATCGAGACATTGCGTTGGCTACGAAGCTCGTCCCAGTATTCAAGATTAAAATAAAGCTGCATCCATTTGGTTTTCCGGCATATCACCTGGTCCAATTACCGTGTTCAGCTATAGATAGATACTGATCAGACAATGCAATGTGGTTATGTTTTGAATAAAAAATATTTATAATTAAGACTGGTTTGATAAAATATATATTTGGTTAAAGTTAACCAAAAACAAAGATTTGACATGTGTCAGCGTAACTAAACACAACTCGTATACGATTCAGTCAAACCTCGTCCGCAATCACACTTTCAAACAACTTCTTCATATTTGACAGAGACAACTTTTCATGAACTTGAAACCAGTAGTCAAATTCTTATTAACTCTTAAAGTTTTAGATGTTAAAAATTATACTTGTATGGGAGCAGGAGGGTGTTTAACCCTTGAATTATAATCAAAGATTCAAGCTGCCAGTATTAAATGCTGGGCCTGGTGGGCTTTCCTTATTTGTGAAACATGTGGCTGCAAAAAAGGCCGTGGGCTAGAACTTCCAAGCAATTCATTCATCGGCGAGCCTGGATGATGTCGTTTAAATTTGTTGGTGCTGCTGATGGAACAATTCATTTTTTAAGATTAAAATCTACAAAAAAAGAAGAAGGGGGACCAAATACGGTATGTTAGCAAGGGGAGAGGGCAAAAGTTTTTGAAATCCTGGGATCCAGTCAACAAGTCATCTTCAACACATGGACCACTAGTTGACAAAGTTCAATACCAAACCTTGCCCTCTTTTTTTTGGCCCTCCAAAAAACAAAAGGATAGCTATACACGTGAAGGTTATGTATTGCAATGTTGAGGTTTACAAATACAATCTTTTTTTTTTTGTAAAATACACAGTATTAGAAATAAATTTAAAAAAAAACAATTAATATGTTTTTAAATAAAATACTAAAAAATAATTGAGAAAAGCCCACAAATAAGAAAAGCCCACGAAACCATAGCCATAGCCGCTCAAAATCTTATACTTTGCAGTAGCTAATTTGTTTTTGTGAGGGTTAATTTATAAGAGGGAGGGGACCATCCTTTCCCTTTAACGGTTCACGTGCTATGTTTGCATTTCCGAGACAGTTGCACATTGAAGGTAGACCATGCAGCAACTTGGGTCCTTCATGGCACGCCCATTGGTTGCCAAATCCCTGAAAAGCCATAGCCAGCCTTACAATCGGATCATGACGTCGTCCCCCTCCCATTAGCCATGTTCATGCTATTGTCATTTTCTAGCCATTTGCCTAGGTGACAAGAACTCTAGTACTGAGTCTGTGTGGGTATAGAATGTGTTATTAATTGTTTTTTAATATATCTTTTGTTTAAAAATAATATTTTAAAAACTATTACAGACATCATCACGTCAAATTGATTAAGAAAAAAAAGAATGACTCGAAGCAATTAAAAAAATAAAAAAATTATTGTTTAAAAAAGGCTTTTGAAACGCACAGCCAGGATATTAGGAAGATAAAATTGGTAAAGAAAAAAAAAACAAATTGAAAATGACCAGCCTTTGAAGCACATTCACTGGGATTAGATTTTCTTCCGAAAGAAAGTGATGGGGGGGTGCAGTAGCTTGGGCGCTTTATTGTTGCCAGTGGGCTATAGAGAGAAATTGCAGTCGCCGAGATTCAAGTGGTGCGAGTCAATTTGGTGTCTTAATTAAAGTTGGATATTAACATGTTAAAATAATTTAAAAATATTAAAAAAATAAAAATAAAAAATTTTAATTGTTTTTTTAAAATAATTTTTAGAAATACAGCGTAAAACACCTCGTGGCCATAGAACCTGGCACTTCTAAGTTTTGTCTTGTCACGTGACCCTTTTAAAATTTATGCAGTTCCTTAATCTAATTACGGCAAGTGTAATTGCCTGTCTGGTAAGAAAATCCACGGGCTGCTTCAACTTCAAGAGGCCCGGGGCATGAAAGGTGCTCTACTTAAGTTTATTTAATGGAAGTGGGGTTCTCTTTTCATTTACTGCTTGCCATTATTCTCATTGAAGCATGCCTATGCCCCCTTCCTTTTCTTTTCATCATCGTCATCTCGATGAACAGTTTTGATCTTATTGCGGTGCATGGCTGGATTCAATTGCCTTTTCACGGTCGTTCTCCACTCTCGAACCCTCCCCCTCCTGTCTCCTCCCCGTCGTCTGGCTTCCCCGCCAAATCTAGAGATACATGCATCGCCGCGTTTATTCGTGGGGTGTTTTATTTATTTACCATCCAGTAAGAGAAATTTATTTAATTTATTTCTGATGGATAGCATTTTTCTTTATATAAAACATCTGGATATAGTGCCGGTACCTAAAATGGGATCGTAAACACGTGTCTAGTCCAATAGTTTTATACACACACCGACTTTGTTATATTGTTTAATTAACCTGTATTCTAGATATTTTAATTTTATTTTAAATTATTCATAAACGTCGAACAACACGTATCGCTGTTTGCCTTGCTGTCATCACAGTTGGGCGTTGTCATCCAGACTGAAATTGCAATTAAAAACTACCGGAATTCCTATCTAAGCCTTTAAAAGCATCTCTAATAGCAAAAGGTGCCTGAAAGAGATAAATTGTTAATACAGAATTTTAATAGTGTAGATGTCAATTTTTATGTGCATTCTAATAAAAAAACATTATTTTAACTATCTATTTATATTTTAATATTGATACTTTTGTTTTTTCAGGGAAAAACTATCCAAAAGATTTTAATCAATCAGACAAGATAACATTTAAATAATCTATTTTTGGTTTTTTAATAGATACACAGGAGTGATTGTTTTTTCATATAAAAATTATTTTAGCTCCTCGTTTGACTTTTCTATTAGAGCTGTGAAATCATGGAGGACAGGCGACCAGAGAAATAGAAGATGGGCACCCCAGTGGCCAACAGGCGACCAGCAAGTTTAGGCAGCATGGGCCTTGTACACAGGCCAGCCTATTGTAGGACCCTGGCAGTACTATCTAGCATGCACATGGAGGTTCAACATCACCCCATGCCTTTACAGCTAGAGATTTATTAGAATCATTTTCTTACAATACACTGAAATTCGGTACGTGTGCCTACCTAGACATGCTTCTAGCCTGTTGGTGTAACTGTAATTTATGAAAATAGCTGATGGAAGAGATTGTTTGGTATTTTTTATTTTTAAAAATATATTAAAATATTTTAGAGATGATATTGTTAAGTTTAAGCTAGATTTAACAGGGATAGTAAGGTCAATTCAGTAAAATTAACCATGTTAATATATTTTATGGTTCGATTTAAAAACCGTCTCGAATTAAAATTCGAGATATGATTTTTTTAATTCAATTATTTAAATATTACCAAGGAGAACATAATCATGGAATCGATATAGTGGGAACAAAAAAGAAGAAAACCGAATGATTTTTGGTATCATTTCTGGTCTGTATACTTTGATGGATGAAAAAATAAATAAAACGTTGGTGATCGATGTTTACATGGAGATGCTATTTTCATGAAAAGATGCACTTAGATCCTTTGGATACACCCATGTAATTTTTTGTTCCAGTAATAGTTCCAGTTAAGAGAGGAAATAATTTCTTCTTTCTTTGTTATATAAAAAAACAACCAACAAGTTAAAGATCACATGGGTGTATCCAAAGGATCTGTCTCTTTGTTTTTACAATGATTATAAAATTCCATATAACTTTTAGAAGGGAGAGTCATCGAGATCTTCCCTAGCTCACGGGTGCAACTAAGATTACAGTTAATTGGCCAGCATGGTCTTGGCCAGGTGGTCATGAAGGGTTTCTCACTTCCTCTCACCCCAGGTTCAAGTCTTGTTAGGCACGCCTGTCACCCCCGCGGTGCCTTACATGCTCATTGGGTTTGCAGGATGTTCAGTGGGCCCGAGAATTTAGTTGTGGTGCGCGCAAACTGTACCAGGCACCCCGATTATCAAAAAAAAAAAAGATTACAGTTAATTCTAATTTCAGTTACCGTGAGATCAGTTAATTTGTGAATAAATTTGTCGGGACATCAATATTAATTAAAAAAAAAGATGACAGTTAATTCCATCCTCAGAAAGAAACTAAAAAGAAATTCGTGGCTTGTCATCCACCTTACCTTCTTAAGTCAATTGTATTATGCAGTTAAATGTTAAAGAGTATGATTGAAATTATGTTTTAACAGTATTTTTTATTTAGAAATGTATCAAAATAATATATTATTTATTTATTTTTAAATATTTCGATATCATTGTATTAAAATGATTTAAAAATATATTTTTTTTAAAACTTCTGAAACGCTAGGATAGTAAAAAATGAAATCAAACCATGAATCCAAGCGAGGTGATGGACAATTTTTGCAGGGATTTCATTCATCTTATACTGGCAAGCAAATTACGTGCCACGTCAAATGGCATAACGTAGAGTTTTTGAGTTGAATCAATAGAATTAAAAAAAGAAATGTATTGCTGATTTTTTTTTTCATAGCCTGAGCCAAAAGGTGTCGTAATAAATAAAAAGCTTCTAGGCTCTAACATATATTTGCGTCACCAATTTAAAATGTAAAGCATGATTCACCGCGAACTTTCATGTAGGGTGAAAGCAACGCAGTTTAAAAATTTAAAAATCGAACTATCCATGATCATTATTACAAAGGGGAACAAAGAGAGATCGGAGAGAATCACCGTGCAGTCTTGTTGTCGGCAACACCTCTGCTTTCTTACTGGAAAGGACCCCCCACTATTTTATTTTTTAAACTCAATGTGATTTTCTTTTATGATTTTCCAATATTTAATTTCATGTTAGGATCCATAAAGTCGATGAAGAAGTTTAAAATGCTTGCAAAATTGAAAACGGGAAACAAATCAAACGGTGCCTGTCGCACAATCATTCTACTCAGCTAGACTCTTTACTTGCTGTCGAATCAAAGAGCATTCACAATTATCACAGCAAGTTTCTGTAAGGCTCGCACAGACACTAACAGGGAGGATCTTCACCAAATCCAAGAGGTAGTTGGAAGTACACTTTTTAGAGATTAGTTGGGGATTTCCGTTTTTAGATTTAGTAAATTTTTTGTAGTGTTTTTTAGGTTTTTTTTAAAGTGTTTTTTATTTATAAATGCATCAAAATAATATTTATTTATTAAGAATTATTTTTTATATCAAGACATAAAAGTAATTTATAAACAATATTTTTTTTAATTTAAAATAAACACTAAAAATATATTTTTTAAAAATATTTAAAAAAAATATAACATCAAACAACCTTAAGAGTATCTGAAGGATTTAGAGGGAGGTAGCTTAGCTAACTAATAGCATATTCAAGGGAAAAAACGATTTAAAATAATATAAATATAACATTTTTTATATTTGCATTCCAATATAAATAAATTATTTAAAAAATTAAATTAAATTTTAATATATATAATATTGATACAACTATTTATCAATAACAATTAGCTAATACAAATACAGTCAAAACTTTTTTGTTGCATGAAAATATATTAAATATTTTTTTAGTTTTTTTTATCAATATATATATAGTAATAGTTCTTTTATCTAGAAATTTTATTTTAATTTTTCAATTTAGATCTCCCCTGTAGTTATAAAAATAAAAAAAATATAAAAACTGATTTTTTTTGTTTTTTATTTTAGCTTTTTTTTTAAGCTATCCTTGGAGTTGCTCTAAGACGAGAGATCCCACTTCCCTCCCTTTTTTAAGCAAGATTTCCACTGATCACGGGATTGTGTTTTTCTATCCACGCGCCATTGAAGTGAGTAGACATGGGAAATGGCCTGACGGGTTTTTTGGCATTTTAAAATAACATGATATAATATTTTCTCTTGTTCACGTCATTTTTTTAAAAGTACTAGTCAAATTACACGTATTTTTTCCCCTAATAAAATAAGCATTGTTTGGTAATGGCGATTTTTTAAGGAGTCATGTTTGAGATAGAAATAAGGGAGCTTTGCATGCTATATTTGACCCTCTATAATTGCCATTGATCACCTTTCTTTGTATTAATTAATTTCTCTTGTTAATATCTTTTTTAGAGCATAGTAGTTGCTATCATCTAAGTTTTTGTTTGCCCTGAGAATCTCTATACTGACTCCATGCATTGCAAAATTTGAATTTGATCAAAGTAAATTAGGTTTAGATTTTGTATTTTCCAAGGGAGGAAAAGTGTTTGAACAGAGAGAGTTTTTAATTTGCTATTTGCATGTGTTTTTAATAAATATAGTCTGATTATTCCATTTGATTTGAGAATCTATTTTTTTAAATAAGAGAGGTAAAATATTAAAAAAATATCAAACTATAAAAAGTTCGATATAATTTTTCTTGTCCTTAACAAACAACTATAGCACACACCCCTTTTAATTACCTGAAGAAATTGAATCCCACGCGCCATGACGCTGCGGAGACAAGTCGGTGTTTAACGAACTTTCGGGTAAAGAAATCTTGAAGCCATGAATTGATCAGCAGTGACAGCGCAATTTTCCTTTTCCTTTTCTTTTTCTTTTTCTATTAATTTAAACGAAAAAAAAGGGGACAAGACAACACTCGAAATCAAAATCCCAGTTTCTTTTTATCCGATAAGAGTTTAACTGAGTAGTAAACCTGGCGCAACGTAATTGGCGAGGTTTTATTCCCGGGTTTAGGAGTCGTAAGAAGCATGATTAAGTATATGATGCTACTTTTTTCTTTAACAACATGGCACATGGGGAGGGACAGGGGAAGAAGGATGCGACAACCAGGAAGATTTTGATGCTGGGTTTAGAAATGATTAAGCACACGAGGAGCACTTACAGGTTAAGGGCTGTTTCTGTGGTTGTATCGCGGTTCGTTTAAAATTTGAATTTTTTTTATTTTAAATAATTTTTTTTTGATATTTTTAAATTATTTTGATGTGCTGATTTTAAAAATAATTTTTAAAAAATAATTTTTAAAAAATAAAAAAAATATTTTTTTGATATATTTTTAAATGAAAAACACTTTAAAAAACAACAACAATCGCAACAACAATCGCATTACCAAACAGGCCCTAAACAGGAATAAAATCACTTTACCTTTTCAGCAAATTAATAGAGACGGGACAGTCCTTCTTCATGCATGGCCTCGGCCATGGTATCTTTTTTCGCAACGAAACGCACTCTAATGTGTTTGCAGGAAAAAAAGATCATCTACCGTTAGAACTGTCCATCTCAAATGCCTGGTCAATTCTGCCCGAGTAAACGTTGACGAATAACACTTTAATGACCGGCCAATATCACTTTGAAGTTTGAGGATAGCAAAAGAAAGAAAAAAAAGGAGCCACCAATACGGAATTTAGGTTTAAAGTTACTCGCCAATGGTTAGTCTTACACTGCATCATACAAAGGAGCAAAAACCAGGGATGGAGATGTGACTAGTGAGTCAGAAAGAGCAATGATGGTTTCCCACCTGACTTGCTAGTTGCTGAAAGCATCGAAATCCTGAAGATAGAACGTTAGAATCCTTAGCATCAGGGAAAGCGTGACGAAATAAAAAAGCCAAAAAATCAAACGTGGAATCAATATAGCGGTGGGTAAACTTTCCCAGGAGATGAGCGGTCCAGATCAAAGCTGCAAGGCCGGAGACAAGACATGGAAGCAAACGAGAGAAGGAATTTGGACATTTTCAAACGACAAGTTGGTTATTGGCAGTTAAAGTTGAGTGATTGTAATATGGTGGGCAGCAAAGCTTGAACAAAAGAGAAAAAAGAGAGAGGCGTGGCAGCTAGGCTCAACCTAGCTCTCCTTCTGGATTGATTATTTTAATCCCCGATAATTATTTTCATTTTATAAGACATTTATATATTCGAATTATGATATTTTTAGCAATGTATTAAAATAACCATAAGTGTCTGCCCTGATGGTTGAGTTTAATGTTTTTTTTTTAAGAAAAAGATTTTAAATTTTAGAGTCAGCATACATAATAAGAATTGGGCTTATGTGAAAAATGTTTTTTTTTTTTTTTGTAAAAAAACAATTATTTAAGAAAATGTCTAATTTCAATAAACATGCAAATTAATTCAAAATTTGATCGTTGAAAAGAAAGCAACACATTAAAACCCTACATCTTATTTTACCTGCACTTGCTGAAATGATAAAAGTGTAAATAAAAGTGGGCCAAAACATCACATCTTACCATGTGTTCGAGTGAGAACAAATTTTGAGCTATTCCTCGAAAAGAAAAAGGAAAAACCATCCTAAAATTTAAGCAGCACTGTTAATTTCTTCCCCTGTTTGGACTTGGTGTCCCTTTCTCATGGGCCTTGCTGTAATTGCCCCCCAGACCCAAAAGAATCTTTCATCGAGCAAGAAAGAAAATCAAAATTAAAGAAGATAAAATATATATTTGGTAGCAGAATCCAAATTGGATTTTGAATACAGAGAAAAGAAAGAGCCAAAAAGATAGCATGTGCAGCTGCTGTGCTTGCACTGCCGCCGTTAAGCCAAACCCTAATATCGTTTTCAACAGGCAAGTTGACAATGTACTGAGAAAGCCTCCTTCCTCTTTAACATTGTTGTTGCCACAAATGTCCTCTCACCTTCGCATTGTCAATTTTATACTGCAGAACTTATTTTAAAGGTTTTGGTTTGCCCCGAGTTTGACCACTATGCAAACGTGCATGGTTCAGTCCTCTAGGTGCTGGCCTGGCACGAGCTACACTTCAAATCTGGACTGGCTAGCCCATACCTACCCATAGCTATCTTTTTAGCTTTGTCCCAGAAATGAATGCTAACAGTAGCCAAGAAACCCCCCTTCCTTCCCTGTCTGTCAGGGACAGAATACAGTATACAGTATATCAATTTGGATTTCGTTCCACTCGAGGATGAACTAATAATACAGTTTGATTGTGATAGTATCAATCGATAATGCCAAAGTATTTTCCCCGGAGAAGGAATTCCGGTTCCGATGTGAAAAATACTCTGCTATTTTCTCTTTTAGTAAAAAGGTGGGAGAGGAGGAGGGTACGAGGAGATGGACGAGCTAAGAAAACTTCCAAAAGTATTATCTTGATTAAAAAAAGAACTCTCAGAATCCATAAAGGTATGAAAGTTTACTGGTAGATCTCGACTGTTTCAAATTCATAGCATCTCCTGGTGAAAGCAATAGCTAAATTGTTAATATAGTATTCTGAATGGTATAAATACAGGTTTTATTCTCGTTTACACTTCAACAATAAAAGGGTAATTATTATTTTTATTTTTAATATTTTTTTATTTATTATTATTATGATATTTTGATTAAAGCTGTGAAAACCCGAAGCTGGAAAAAAGAAGTTCGTGCATTGAAAACTCGAAACTCAAGTACAAGACCAACTGTATTTCAGTTTATCTAATAAACACGTAGGAATACTCTTGGCCATATAAAAATCCAGTTTACCTTTTTCTTAGCACCTCAATTGGAGTGAGAAAAAAAGTTATTTTGACAGTTATTTGGATTCGAGTACAGTAATAGCTGTTTTTCAAAATAATTTTGTAATCATAAATTTGTTAAGATAATTTTTTAAATAATTAATTTTTGAAGCAAAAACAATATATATATATATATATATATATATATATGATTTTATCATGAAACATGATTTTATCGAAATAAACCTCGCTGTGTGATAACATCCACTAACATCCATTTATAATGTTATCTGCAAGGCGTCTTTTTGTCAGCGTCGTGGATGATACACTATAATTGATAATTAAGGAGTCCGATTGTAATTAGATAAGCTAATTCCGAGAATCGCGGTCCTCTGATTAAGTCAATCGGTATCAGAATCCAAGTTTCTGATTAACGTCCAGATAATAAGACACCGGGCAAACAATTAATTAAGCAAAAGTGGCCCTCCCATGCTGTGATGGCTGCCATCAAATTTATCTCACAGCTGTTGCAGAGTTTTTGTACCGTCCGCCCCATGTGAGCTTTGCCACCGAAATTTCTAGTTATTTCATCATCTCTCTCCATTGACGGTAAGGAAACTCCCAGCACCATCAGTTTCCACGGTGCCTGCGAGTCTGCTATGGGTTATTTTTTATTTCAAAATAAATTAAAATAGTATTTATTTGTTTTTAGAAAAACATTTCTAGTAAAGTATATAAAAAAAATTAAGATTTCTTATAAAATACATCGCCCAACAACCCTAACCAACAACCGCAACTTATCTGGTATTGAATTTCAAAATTATTTTTGAAAAAAATTATTTTTTTTTTGTTTAAATTTTATTTTTTTTAGTGTTTTAATATTATTTTCAATATAAAAATAATTTTTTAAAATTAAACAAAATATTATTTCAGTAAATTTTTACCGTAATCAAACACGCACGTAGTCTTAGTCTCCGCTTCAAAAGTGGGTGCAAGTACAAAGTTTGCTGGGTTGTGTGCTACACACCCAGACACGGAACTCCATGTTATAAGAAAAGTCATGGACAAGTTCTAATGTTCTATTAAAAAACAACTGCAAGGAAGCTATTTTTTTTTTTTATTTATCAAATCCGAAAGTTATTACCTATCAATTACCATACACGTGCTGCTCACATGCTCTAAAACACCTTCTGTCCGTTTCATATTTGGTGAATTTCTCAGCTGTGAATTAATTCATGAATTGTTCAAAAATAATAATAATGAAGGACGGGAGGGGTTCAATTTTTCCAGAAAAAGAAACTCGTGCATGCTAGTCAAAATAGGACTTCAATTCGTTCACCAGAATAGATTTAGTATTAAATAAATAAATTGACTCAGCTATCCAGGTCCTAATAAACGGCTAGGAGCAGCACCGTGAGGGAAAATGCCACGCCTGCATGTGCTCGAGACAGGGACCGTATCCTGGAAGCAGCAAAATAAAGGATGAAAAAGGAAGTTTATAAAAGGGTTGATATTAATTATATATACATGCTGGATGGGGGGCGGTTGAAGCGAATAGCACAAATTAAGGATATCATTAATTTGACATAAAAGACAAGCTAGTCCTTGAATTAAAAAAATAGCCAGTAGTTTAACGATATCATTTGCTCACACACTTACTTGAAATTAAATCTCATCCGAAAAGAATTTAAGATTGTATCTAATATTAATTCCATACTTTCATAAAAATATTTTTTATTTGAAATTATATACTTTATTAGAAACAAGTATGATATACCTGTTTGTTTTTTTGTTAAAAAATATATATTTTATTAATCTGTTTTTTTTTTAAGATAAAAAGTTCAAATAAGATAAATATTAATAAAAAAAATCAATAATGAAAGGACAAGAGAAAAATAGTAGCAATTAAAAAAATATGGACCACAATAACTGACGAATAATAAAAAGATTCTTTTTTTTGAACTTCTAAAATGTTTCTACAACTAAAATAAAAATATATATATTATTTTATATAATAGAAACGGGTCTTGGAAAAACAAAAGGAGAGGTAATAAAGGGTATTTTCGGCAAACGGTAGTTTCTTGCACATGGCTACGTAAACTAAGTGCTCATAAACCGCCCATACCCCACTTGGATTTAAGGAATTTCCTACGAGAAAAGCAACAAAACCACACGGATTGAAGCCGCAAAATAATTTTTTATTTTTTATTTTTTTTCAAAGCTAACATGTGCTCTTGTTTTTCAAAACTGCAACTTTTTTATGCCGTAGCGGTTTATGGTCCCCCAGCTGCTCTCTTCAAGGATGTGTTTATGTGACGGTGGTGGCCAAAATAGTTCCCCTGAGCCAACCCCCCCGATAAAGTTCTATAAATTCTACCTCACCCCCTCCCAACTTTCTCCACTCACCTGCTCTTTTCGTGCTCTCTCCTTTTCTCTCCTCTCAAGTTTCAATCTTCGTGTAATAATTCTGTCTATCTTCTCTCACATTTGCTCTGTTATGTTTGTTTCTTTTGTTAACCAAACAAAAAAAAAGTGAGCTTCGTGGGTTTTCAAAAAAAAACTAAAATAGATCATCTCTTTGTGCAGGAAGATGGCTCTAGCTGGAATCTTCTTGGTGGGTCTCCTTGCAATGGTTTCATCTGTTAATGGTTATGGTGGTGGAGGCTGGATTAATGCTCATGCAACATTCTACGGAGGTGGTGATGCTTCTGGCACAATGGGTATGGCTGTTCTTCGGGAAAGAAGAACTTTTTTAAGAAATTAATCTCTTTTAGGGGCACCCGTTTGACTAATTTGCATAAAAAACATGTAATTTCAGGCGGGGCTTGCGGTTATGGCAACTTGTACAGCCAGGGGTATGGTACTAATACCGCAGCTTTGAGCACAGCTCTGTTCAACAACGGGTTAAGCTGTGGATCTTGCTACGAGATTAGGTGCGTGAGTGACCCCAAATGGTGCCTGCCTGGCTCCATTGTTATCACCGCCACCAACTTCTGCCCTCCGAACAATGCCCTGCCTAACAATGCAGGGGGCTGGTGCAATCCTCCTCAGCACCATTTCGATCTCTCCCAGCCTGTCTTCCAACACATTGCCCAATTCAGAGCTGGAATTGTGCCCGTCTCTTACAGGAGGTATGCCTCTGTTTACTTGAGCGCTCCATATAGACCTTTTGAAGTAGAATTTTGGCTGCCATACTGTTTATAATGAATTTAGTCTCACTTTTCCCTGGATTAAGCTGCTGGCGAGGTTTATCTAGGTCCTTAACCAGTTTCCATGTACTTTTTAACTCTATATTGTTCTTCTCGGTTCTACCCACTAGTTTCCCCGTATAAACAGCACTGCAAACACCAAAACGGTGTCGACTACTACCTTGAAAAGTTTAGTTTTCCCGCAGTCAACCTTTCCCTCTCAAAAAGAAAAACTTGGCATTCTTGTTCTAGTTTTTTCATAACGGAGGTGTACATGCTGAATGATTGAATGTTCTTAACAAAAGGTTTTTTTAAAGGTTTATCATTTATGTTTCTGTGGTCCCCGCTCTATGCTTTTCCCACGAACTGTTCAAAATAAAATAAAAAGACCAGTTTCCTCTTGCAAGTCTCCCCTTCCCTGCTAGTTATTTTTCATTGTCCCTTCAGCTGTAATTTTTCCTTAGCCGGACATGACAGATTGTCCTTTTGCCCTTGTCATGGCTGAACCCTCTTTTCTGGCTTCGGTATCTGTGTTCGTAATTGTTTTGGTGGTTGTTGTTTGTAGGGTACCCTGCAGGAGGAGAGGAGGCATAAGGTTCACAATCAACGGTCACTCTTACTTCAATCTAGTCCTGATTACTAACGTTGGTGGCGCTGGTGATGTGCATTCTGTGTCCGTCAAGGGGTCCAGAACTGGTTGGCAACCAATGTCCAGGAACTGGGGTCAAAATTGGCAGAGCAACAATTATCTCAACGGACAAAGCCTTTCATTTAAGGTCACTACCAGTGATGGCCGTACCCTTGTCTCCTACAACGTGGCTCCTTCTAGCTGGTCTTTCGGGCAGACCTTCTCCGGTGCCCAGTTTCGTTAGGGACCATGCTTCTCCTGGTGGCTACGACTGTCCTCTCACCGAACTAAAGTTGCAGCATGTTAGGTCTGTAATCTTAAGCTAGTTTACAAAAGTAGTGTTAGTATGGTTTTAGTATATACTAATATATACTCCTCGCATCTCAATTAGAGGTCACGTCAGAGTTAGGCCTCCTGGGTCAAAATGAGAAGGGCTTATTTTAAATAGCTCACCACTCATTTTGAGCTTAATTGAGATGCTCAGCAACTTATTCAGGGGAATTTTTCTGTGTCTTCTGGTTTTGCCATCTTTCTTCTGTGGTGAAAAAAAGGGGCAGAGGATCTTGGCAGAGGTGGTCTTTGACCACCCGCCGCTTGTATTTTTTTCTCTCCTTCCATGGCCTTGATGGGTTTTGGTCGTCGTTTTATTTTCTCTCTATATATTTATATGTAATGTTGTAAGGTGAGTGTGATCAGCTTTTGCTGAATTATGTCCTTGGTTTTTAAGTCCGAGTTGTTCGAGACCAAGGTGTAAACTTCCAATTGCTACTACCAGTAATGATGAAAGTTGTAGTAGAGTGCTACTAATCTACTTATCTTTCGCTGTTTCCCATTTTCTCCTGTTTTTGTTACAAAAATGAAACGAAATAAATATCATTCTTCATCCGTGAACTAAATCTGTAAGTAGTCGTTCAGTTCTCGCTGGTGAAACGTGGAAAGTTCTGACTGAATTAAGAGGCCGCTAGCTGGGCCGCTAGAAAAGGCCTGTAAGGGTAATGTTTCACGACTTCGACAGGAGTCCCTGTATGGGTTTTGATAATTGATCGATCCAGGCCGAAACCTATTAGCCCAACTTCACTGGCATCGCACCCCGCCACCATAGCCTTGGTATGCACTCGCTTTGTTCAGCCTGCCTTTAATTTTATGTTTTTTTTTCAATTAATAACCAGAGAGAATTTTAATAATATATTTATAATAGAAGTAAATTCATGACTAACGAAATATTAAAATGTAAAAAAAGTACTGAAATGCAATGACATCCTTATACTACGTGGCTGGATTTAACCATTCAGATTTAATTTCAATTGACACTGGTGTGACACGATGCTGGGACAGTGTAGACCTTTTCTTTTTTTAAAAAGAAGAAAATACAGGAAATATTTTGGCTGTCACCTACCTTTCGAAAACATAGATGGAGGTTAAGATTACAAGATTTGATTTGTCCCATCTTCTCTCACTTGATTTAAACTTTGTTTGAATATAATAAGATATATGGTGACTTGCATTTGACTGTAAAACGGAGTAAAGGCAATGTCATATCACTGTCTTCAAATCTCTTTCTGGGAGGATTTCCTCAAGATTCACCATGTCTACTCCCATGAATACTATCGGACAATATGACAAACAAAAATAAGATATGCTTGCTGTTACGTTCCATAAATATTTCCTCCCCCTTTTTTTTAAAAAAAAATTCCCCTTTTGCTTGGAAGGTTCGGGGCTCGCATAATGGTTAGCGGTCCAACAGAATCCTGGAGATAATCAAATTTTATTAATTTGAGCTAGCAAACAAGATACACGAAAGAGATAGGTATATTTCATTCACGCCCGAACTCTGAAAGCAAAATGTGCGATGGTGGGAATGTTCGAGACAAAACAATGGACGGAGCGAGGTACCACTGAAGTTTCTCCGAAACTTCAGCTCGGTTTATTTCTAGCAATTCTGTGAAATTAGCGATTGCTGGATTTTTGCCTCGATATAAAAAAGCTACCCTGCAGGTGTGTTGGGTATTATAATAAATTTCATAGTAATGATATTAAAAAATATAAATTATAGTATTTTTTTCATATCAGCCCCACGTTCTTATAATTAGTGTTCTGTCTCGAGCAGGGAACATATTGACGCTGTACGTGTAACCGAGACAAATCAATGGCAAGATTTATGTTCTTGTATTTACAGGATTCGACCTGTTATAATCGCGATTTTTCCATCATTAAACTTTTATTTTTTTTATAATCGGGGTATCTGGTCAGCTTTCACGTACCATAACTAAATTTTTGAACCCACTGAATATTCTAACCCAATGAATATACCTGCTGCCCATCATTAAACTTTTCGGCTAGACACCAGGCCAAGAACACGCTGGCCCATCATTAAACTTTTCGGCTGGAAGTGGAGCGCCATCTGTCACGAGACCTTAACTTTTTTGATTGCCTCGGTGGGAAATGCTTTTAAGGGTATGTTTGGTTATATGTTTCAAAAATATTGTTTTTTTATTATTATCTTTTAGATATTTTAATTCGCTATTATCAAAAATATTTTTTTTAAAAAATATATTATTTGAATATATTTTCAAACATAAAACAATTTAAATAATTATTACTATCACCCTCACAATTGTAAATCAAAAATACTGTCAGCTCCATATCTACTTCTTTCCTTTCCTGTTAATTTTCATCCGATCATTGCGTTTTTACTCGGTTTTCTTAGTAGCGTTGTCGTTTTTATTTGTTTGAGTTTCCAAACGCAAATTAATCATCTATCTAATTTTATAAATCCATTGGAGCCATTTTTCTTAACTATATCAGGTTAAATCCAATCCCCTTGAGATAACCTGGTAGATGAACACTTGCACTTCCAATTAATAATGTTATTTTGAATGGGAAAAAAATGATATTCTTATAGAATTAATTAATTAAGTCAGTTATTTTAAGCTAAAAACTCAGTGTAAATGAACAAAAACACAATTTTAACAGCATATAATTTATTAGGTACATTAAAAGTTCTATTATTTCTCGTATATACTAGACTCGTAATAATAATAAAAAAGAACTACGTGTCTTATCTTCATAAGAAAGAAAGAAAATACAACTTTTAATATATTGAATAATTTTTTAATTTATCTTTAATTATTAAGTTTAGTTGTAAACGTGTCCAAATATCTTCATGAGTGCATTTTCAAGGTGAATTAACCAGCATTGTCAGCTGATATGAATTAAATTACATTTAACGAAATGAAATAGAGTTAATCAAATAATCACACCATCCTCCTGTACTAAAAAAAACCCTGAAAATGCTTGCCTCGATTTTTCTTTTCAACAAGACAATTGTTTTCTCTTATTTTTATCGTTACTTTTTTTATTAGATTGTTTCTAGGGTGACGGAGCCAACTGAATACTTGTATGGAGATTATTTATAAAAGTATATTATTAAAAAATATATTGATACTTCTTTATTAAAAAAAATGTCTTAATTTCAACACATTAAAAGAGTAAAGAATTACATTATTTTTCTAAGAAAATAAAAGTACACGGGAGTGTAATATCATACACCACCGAAATTATGTTGAGTCCGTTTTAATATAATATAATTTTAAATTTTAAATTTTAAATAAATAAGAAATTAAACAGAGGTTTTAAATTTATTTACTGTTTTGCATTGAGTTTCAAAAACAATTTTGAAATAAATTTATTTTTATTTTTTATTTTAAATTATTTTTTTGGTTTTTAAATTATTTTCAGGTGTAAATATAAAAAATATTTTTTTAAAAATTTTAAAAAAATATATTATTTTAATATATTTTTAAACGATTTCACCCCCCAAAACAACAATAATCTATCACCAAAACAGTCACTAAATAAGATTTAATTAAAAGAGATGTCAAAGTAATTATCTATTACCTCTTAATTTGTTTTAATTAAAAAAATGAGTGGACGCGCTGGGCTTACAAACTAGTTTCCCCTTAATTGAATATTTGAAATAGTACAAGGTTAGTGAGGGGAAAAAAAGCTGGTGGACACGAAATACAAGAGATAAAAAGTAGTCTGTATCTATCCCCGCCTGACCACAAAATCTCGAGCCACGTGAGAGGAGTCAGGTTGTCTGACACATCACCCGATTTTCTTAGCATCCTACGGTGTGTCGCCATCCACGACAGAAGTACTTATGTGGTGACTAAACAGCGTGCAGATTAACCTCTTATCTTTGCATTTGTCATACGTGCCGCGTGTCAATTGTTTGCTAAAAATTATAATCTAAGTCAATTTGTTTGATTTTAGTGTCGTATCATCAGGAGGATACAGGAAAGAAATAACTTGACTAAATAATAAAATATAAACAAACAATATTTATTTTTAAATATATCCAAGTAAAAACAAACTTTAAAAATCCAGCTCATTTTTTTGTTTGTTTTTAATAAAAATAGAATAATTTAGCTATATTAAATAAAATACAGTCACTAATTTATCAACAATCAATCTCACGTCGTTCAACGAATTCTCTTAGAAAAAGTTTTTCTGTCTCTCTCAATCCCTGTCATCTTCCCCAGTCCTCACCCATGCATCTCTGGTCTAAAGCTTCAACTTCCAAGTCTTCAGTTTTCTAGCTCTAACTCGAAGCAAGAACACAACCAGAAAAGAAAGTTTTACTTTTTTAGCAATCTGAAACCTCAGGCAATAATTTAGAGACTACCATCTTGATCCTCTTTACAATTCAAGAACTATATATCAGAGGATGAATCGCCCATTGAAAGGTCAATACTTTACATGGTGGCAAGAAAAAATCCCAACTTGGCAGATGGTTGGGCGAAATGGCCCAATCGAACATGAAGAGATTCTGCATTTAGATAGACAAGTGATTCGTAAAAGAAAACAGCAACGATGATAAATGAAGTGAATTGATCGCCTGTGTCTTCTTCTGTCGAAGAAACACGAGCCTTCGAATAGAAAGATTGAGACATTTGCATGTGGTCACAGAGAAGATAAAATTTCACATTCTCCTACTGGTCCTGAATCTCCATATCCTGGAATAAGCTGTTAACGGTGAGGATCATTACACTTTCCATGGAGCTGTTTGCCTTCTTCTCCGGTCATAATCTTCTCGTTGACAAAATGCAGCTGCAGATATTAGAAATAAAGGAAGATCTAAGATTGCAAGATGCCATGGGGCCTCATTAAACCATAAAAAATCTCCACCGGGACCCTCGATGAAGGTTCATAATAGTGTAGATTCGATTTTCTGAGCACTTCGATTTTCTCCTATCAAATCTCGCAATCATATATCAAAATCTAGCTGAGCTGAGCCCACATTTATTAAGTACACTGTCACCTTGATCTAGTAGTTAGTTTGACAGGTGGTTTTACGTTGGGGAATGACTTGATGACTCTGTTCGCATGATTTTGATGGGTTTACTTTCTTGTTTTGCTTGCACTTGAACATCTCAGGCATCGATGTGGTTTTTCCAATTACAGGGTTCTGATCATTTTTTTCTCCTTACAAAATAACTTTTGATTAGTGTAATTCAGGCAGGCAAAAGGAAAATGATTTCTGGGAAAGGGCTCGCATCGCAGTCGCGTCCCTCTTTTCAGGAAAGGAAAAAGAAAAAAGAGTTTTCTCAAATTTAAATGAGGTCACGAAAGATAAATCTGAAGCGACCCTGGCAGGCTGGCACTGTCATGTTATATCAGCTCCATGTTCGTGTCAAGGAAAAAACAGAGAAATTGACATCTACAAATTACAAAGGCATTTTCCGTTTGCAGAACTACCGGAGATGAACAAGACCTCATTGATAAACAAACGAAACGTCAGCGGGGTAATAAAACCCTTTTATTATTTTATTTTTCAAGGTCAGTGCCGTATTGGTTTTACAATTTTTCTGGGGGGATAAATGTTGCTTTTTAAAATATTTCTAATTTAGAAATGTATTAGAATATCAATATTTTTTACTTTTTAAAATTAGAACATCAAAACTATAAAAAAAACACTAAAAAATATTAGTTTAAAAAAAAATCATTTTTTTTTATATAAAAACCCGGTTAAACCACAACCTAAAAAGGCACCCGATACACAACGTAGGGCACCATAATACAGGATGGAGGGCAGGAGCCTGTCTGCCCTCTGCGACCCTGCCCACCAAAGTTTAGACTGGGGAAGTATAGTAATTTAAGTAAAACCTACAACTTGTATACAGAAGATTGTAAATGGTGTCTCACTTGATGGAATCAGCACCACTCTTTCTAACGAGCTAGCAGCATCAGTGAATTCCTATGCTGGTATCGAGCTGTATAGATATTTGTATTTCACTAGCTTCCCCTCGCCATTGCATAGCTAAAAACCTATATATAGTAGATTCAACAGTGTCGTTTGGAGGATAGGTTATTTCACAAATGTGACCAAGCTCTCCAGCAACTCATCACCAGCTGAACGGCAAGTATAACTCAATCTATGTGTGTTTGCTGCAAAAAATAAACGGGTTTCAATTTACAGTAAGTTTGGAAAATAACAATATACAAGAAGAAGATAAAATAGTTTGACATAGGTGATTCAAAGATGACCTTATAATCTACAATCTCTGCTCTAAAACGAGCTCACGCCATTATTAAAACGACTAAATTGGTGGTTCTTACGAAATCATAACAGAAACCCGAGAAAAATAAGAGCATCAAAATTTTTCTATCAGTATCAACAATTCCAACACCAAGCAATCCAACCAATAGATACAGGCTGCAGTTTCCCAATAGATCCCACTCCTACCACCTTTTACCTCCAGATTCGGCAGTCTGCATTGCTAACTGAAATGTAGTGAAAGAGCAATCCATACAACCAAGATATGCCTCTCTGATCTGGAGCAACTAATATTTTGGCCATAGCTGTTTGGCAACTCCAATATTGACTCAGTAATTTCTCACACTAATAGGGAACTTAACTATCTGAAGACCGTTCTAGTGATGGAACTTAATTTTAACCTAGGTAAATGTTACCGGTGCAACAGGCAACAACAACAATATACATGAAATATTTGAATTTCCTATTACAGCCACTCTTATTACCGAGATAAGCATCTCCACCATGAATATAAAATACAATCTTAATTAAAGAAAATTAACTCTCAATTCACGGATCCTATAATGTTGATGTGGTGTTTTCCTGGAAAAATATAGAACCCGAAAGTAGCATGATAATATTCACATGAGCTACCGAAGTTGAAATGCTTATTCAAGAGCAGAAATCCAACACCTGGATCTCTAAAACACCATCATCATAGAATAGCTACAGAACAGAAAAGGGCTTTCAAATCCTGAAATGAACCAGGCAACAGACAGGCTGGACATCACTCAAATAGTCACATACTT
This sequence comes from Salix brachista, assembly GCA_009078335.1. Lineage (NCBI taxonomy): Eukaryota > Viridiplantae > Streptophyta > Magnoliopsida > Malpighiales > Salicaceae > Salix > Salix brachista. Next base: position 12,674,506 of record CM018581.1, read on the forward strand.
GGAAGCATTTACTCCCTCTTACTTTGGAAAAAGATATGGCTGTATCATTACACCTCTAGTATGCAAAAGAAGCAGCAATGATTCTAACGAATTAAAAATCAACTTCACATTGTGATCTTCTATTAAATGGTCCAGGAGTTTAGAATTTTCCAGTTCATGGGACTACCATTTCCTCTCTTAATCCCAGTTGAAGACCACATTAATCATCTAGTAACATGCTCAAACTATTGCATATGCAGAGAATACTCCAGACTAAATGAAGGATTCAAGAGATTAATACTCTAGCTCATGCAAATTTAGTTGCATGTTATAAATGAACTTAAAAAAATTAAAAGTACTCATTCATTATACCAATGAGCATAATCATAAGAAATTTCAGATGATTTTTCCCATGGTAAACATAATAATGGAAATATGTTTATATATATATATCCACAGCTCTACATCTATGTTTACTCAACCCAGTAATTGCTAACTCAATCAAAAAGGCTCAGATCATTTCATAGATGACCACCCATGTAAAATGTATGGAAAAAAAGGTACTTAATTACTTATTCAAACCAGAACCGAGGGAAACCTTACTTGAGTATACAAATGATCATCAAACATAGTAACAGCACATGATCCAGGAGTAGAAGCCCAGCCACGAGGACCAGAGTCATACTCAGGTTTGGGAGCTTCAAAACTTCCACCAACATTAAAATCCCCTGGGCCTTTTTGTACGTTCATCTCTGCTGCAGGTTGGAATTTTGTATCATTCAGTAAATTCAGATTATATGGCCCTGGTAGGTAAGGGTACTGTCCAGCCAACTGTAGCCTCAGTGATGCAGTTCCATTTAAGTCGTCAAGAATACCATTCATACCACTTTCTTGACCAGAACTAGATAGCTCAGAATTTTTTCCTGCACCAAAGTAACCAGAATAACTCCCAAAAGAGGAGCTTGCAGTGCACTCAGCATCCCTAAAAAAAGACATTAGATCAATTATTTAAGAACACAACATCAGGAGGGGCTATTCTAAACCCCTCTATGGATAGGTAGTTAATTTGTCAACTGTTCTGCGTTTATTTGAGTCATATCTTACATCAAACAAAATACTTCACAAAATCTATTTTAGTCCGATACTATGCACCCATTTCACCCTCTTTCACTCTTGTCAATATGTTTTTACAAAAAGAAGCTTTAATCCTATACTTGCGAGAGGGCGCAGAGCAAGCCCAGTCATGATCTTTCAATAGGAAAATAATTTAAGCAATGGGATTATATGGGATTATAAGTTTCCTGTAATTGGTTCACTCACCTAGGGGGAAGCAGACTTTGGTCCTCTGGTAACATAATATGTTGACTGTCATTATTAGGAATCCACAGAAGAGGTGGGAGCTGCTGCTCTGCACCCATTCTGAAAGGTACATGCATCCCATTTTGAAACTGCAAGAGAGATTAATTAGGTAACAACTTCCGGTGAGGAATTAGTACAATGCCATCAGGAAACCATTTGTATCAAATAAAAGCCATTCATTACCTGACCATGGCATTCTAGTGACATAAGATGCTGTTTTCCCAAGTTTTCCTGGCAAAGAGGGAAGCCTCTCAGTTTTAAAATGTAAATACAACTGCTACAGATAATCAAGAGATATTAATAGTTTCTTTCTTTTTTTCAAGGCCTGACTGAGTGGTTCCTCTAAACTGAATCAAGATTTTGCAGCACCTAGCTTTTGTTTCACTCTGCTAATTACCGAACACTTGAATACTCAGAATGGGAGGTAACATTGCTTCTTTTTTTTTATCCCTTTACACAACCATCCAATATGGTTAATAATGTCCAAGATGTCAAATCATCTTTAGCCTCCTTGCCCTCCTCATTATCCATTAAGAAAAAAAAGGAATGTTAAACAATTGATCTCCAAATTCTTCCTAGCAGGTATATGATCACACTGAGGACTAGGGTCAACGATTTTCTCATAGATAGGCTAATATCCAGATCCTAATTGAACCCACATTCAATCACATAGAGTCCAAGTCGACCAAAGATGATATATAATCATTTAATTGAAAACCAAGCAGAAATAGTGTGTGTGAGTAATTTCACCAGATGAACACCACAAGAATAGGCATACCTTATGCAATCGAATCTGATTAAGTGATTCCCTGAGTGAATTTTCCAATTGCCCCAAATTCTCTATGCTGTTGATCTTATCTGGATTGGTCCAGTAGCTGCAGAAACTCAGTTCACGATTAGTCGAGGGTGGTGACCACCAATGTATACATGAGATCATAAAATGGAAATCTACATTCAAAGATTTGCAGGTGCTCACCTCAGCCTCTTATGCACATCAGATAGTTGATTCTGCAGTAGCCTTGATTGGCTAGTCAGGTCCTGGTCAATTAAATTATAAAATTTGCACATGTCACAAGCCATCAGCATATGAGAGGAAGTTTTCAGATGTTGTATTTAACAATGGAAACCAGCACCCATACCTCTATTGATTGAGAACTGAGACAAAAAGAACAGGATTCAATAAGTTCAGTACATAATGTTTAAAAGAGCACGGCCAGTTTGTAAGCTATACAAAATAAATTGTGTCAACATCGACAAAGAGCATACCTTGAACCCAGAAATTCTGGTATATTAACATCATGGTCCAGCTTCTTAAAAGTCTTCTTCAGTGCCTATCCTCTCAAAGAAAAGAAAAATTATGTAACCAATAAGAATGACAATCTTATAAAAAGTGAAGAATGAGAATTAATATTAGAAAAGGGGAGTGATTGTAAACGAGGATCCAAGGACTTACTTCGAGGCTTTCCAACTTCCTGTTCCAATCAAATAATAAAATAAATAAATTTAAATTTGGTAAAATATTCAATGCAGGCACAAGGAGATCAAAAGAAAACGAAGCAAGAAAACTTCACCATACCTCTTCGCCCTTTCTTGTGGTGTTAACTGAGCGAATTTCGTAATCACTTCTTCAATGCTACTAAAGGGGGAAAAAGGAAATTATTCAAAATTGTTGATCTCGTTGCGAACCCCATATTATGATGCCACACAACCTTCATATACATTTTTTTCTTAAACCAAACACGCAAATAAAAAACAAAAATATATTGGGGGTTGCAGACAATCAAGCCATAACTCTCAATCTGCTTCTTATTTTAGCTAAACAATGAATAATGACAAACCAACTGGCTAGATGGTGTGAGGCGAAGTCATGTTGCAATTGTGCATATGTAATGTAATTCCCTAAAGATGCAAAACAAGAAATGGAATAAATTTCGTAGGCAAGTTGGCGCAAATTGATTCTCTCAAGCAGTGCAAGCTCAGCATGAATGGCAGTACCTGCTTGCTCCTTTACACAACGAGGGCTTGCCAGTTGGTGAGAACATGAGAAGGAGGATGTCTATGTCACATAGTATTGATAACTCATTAGCCTTCTTCATGATGCCATGTTTCCTCTTGGCATAGGTCGCTTGACGTCCATTTGTATTCTCCAATTTCTTAATCTTTAGCTTAACCCTGCCCATCCTGCACGTTTAACATCAGCATTTCATCATCAAAGGATGCCCATGATTCGAATCTCTATCTAGAATAATCCGCATTTCTCAGAATCGCCACTAACCCACACTTTCATTTCAACATCTAATTTCCAGCATTAAACACATATTTCAAACCAAGGATTAATTTTTAATCAAATTAGCATCAATATATCCCCGAACGTCTGCAAATTTATCAAGAACACCTTCTAATACCTAATGAACCAAATCAAGTATCAATACCATAAGCACATTAAGACGAGCCTAGAATTTTGACCAACGGAATCTGTTTGGAAAAGAAGGGGGGGGTGGTGATTTTGACAGGGAAAAAAAAAGAAAAGAAATGGGATCATGGAAAAAAGAGAAACTAATATTAAATAGCCGCATCTGCCCCTCTCTCCTGCTGGCGAGGAAGAAAAGGGTAGTAGTGGGGAATAAAAAAAAGAACGAATTTGGGAAAAAGAAAGAAAAAAGTTACCTAAAGTAGCAAATCAAACGAGGAGAAAAAATGGATGATGGAAAGGAATTTTAAACGTGGGAGCCAAGAAAAGTAGAGCGAGAGAGGAGAAGAGGAAGAAGAGAAAGGGTTCTGAGCTAGATTGCAAATAGGATTGCATGATATAGGATTGCATGACATGACCGGGTGAGCGCCAAAATCGGTCACCAGAAGAAGCTTGAGAATCGGGATCATCAGTAAGTTTCACCCGAGAGCTTCAAGCCAGCAAAACAAAACCCAACGTAACATCAGCCAAATACTCCCCTACTTCTCGTTCTACACATCTCTCAATACCTCCCCATGCCAACAATGCCAAGTGTAATAATATTCATTCTGCCCAGCTAGGGCAACGATCACCGTGACTTACAGAGCAAGATGAGGATTGATCTTATATGGCCAAGATGAACAGATGGCGCCATTTTACGTGGAAATGTTACGATTCTTGGCTACAGCAGAAATCCAACTCTTTTCGATCTTGAGCTCTCGAAGTCAAAGTCAAAACCCCACCATAACCCTTGGAGGTTTATCGAGCCCCGCCATGGCACCACCTCGCCCGACCTTCTTCCATTTCTCTTTTGGACAGTGGAGATACAAAGACTTTTTTGTTCTTGTTCATGGGGAGAGCAGCAGACAATGTCCAGATCACTTGGATTGTCCCGTTGCATAAGATCTCCCCTTCTTGGATTTGGGAAATTCGGGTGTGACTAAATTCATATCAATAAAAGCTTATAAAACTCTTGTTCTTATATCTAAGTACTGGTTATGAATTTCCATATGATTTTTTTTTTTCATTTTTTTAAAAGTTAATCTGTTTATATCAAAATTAGATTATTCACATAAATTTTACTTATCACGAACTTGCACACATAAATTGGTAATTTTAGTAACACACACACACACACACACACACACACACACATATATATATATATATATATATATAGTTTATTGTATAAACCGTCAACTAAATTTATGTAGTCATAGTAAAAACACTAAAGCCTGTACTACTCCTCTTGGACCTGAATCACAAGTGGATTTTTTCTAGCTTGGTAGATTTGTTTTTTATGCTATAAAGGTACTATCTATATATTTTTAGGTTTAAATTGGTTAAAAAATAAGCTTTTATTTTCAGTCGCCGTTGATGATTGAAAGTTGGCTAAAAGTAATCGACATGTTTTTATTTTAGTTTAAAAAAAGAAGAATAAAATAAAAAATTATATCATCATTTAAAAAATAAATAAATAAACGTTCTTGTATTTTTTTTGGCGTTAAAAGTTTTTTGACCAATTTCCAGCATTTCATGGTACAGTAACATGACGAATTCAGGATGGTCCAAATAAGCTATTTTCTTTTCTCACAGGAAATGGGCCAGCCCACAACCCAATTGAAGGTCAACAAAACCGTGTACAAAAACTTCCAGCACAGTAAAAAGGACCCAACATCCAAAGAAACATAAAAGCCCAATTATAATTATAAAATCATCTGATATCAAATCCTACCCCGTGAACGAACGAATGGATAACATCATCATGGCCCTCCTAGCCTAGGCTCCTCCTCCTCCTCCTCCGCTCCCCAGCAAACAGCAAATCTCCTACCTTCCTCTCATGACACTCGCATAATGCTAACATGCAGCCAATCACCATACCCCCTCTCATCCCTCTTCAAAAACAACCCAACTCCCCCAAATCTTTTCCTAGCAAAGAAAACAATAACTCCATCAAAAGACACTGGTTTTCTCTTCCGACAAAAGCTTACTTACTTAACAAACCTTAAAATAAACACTCAGAAAGCTCTCACTTTAAACCCAAACATCCGCTCCACTCCTCTCTCTGCTCTCCTTACCATTGAAAACTGCCTTTCCTCCATGGGCTTCCATCGTTCCTCCATTGGCCGCATCCTTGACATGTACCCTTGCCTCCTCACCTCTGACCCCCATCTCCACCTCTACCCCACCTTCGATTTCCTCTTAAATGAAGTCGAAATCCCATTTCTTGATATCTCTAGGTCAATCAATCGCTGTCCCAGATTGTTAGTTTCCAGTGTGTCTCATCAACTAAGGCCCGCTTTTGTTTTTCTGAAAGAGTTGGGCTTTGTGGGCCCACGTAAGTTAAATCATCAAACTACTTTGTTGCTTGTTTATAACGTGGAGAGAAGTTTGATGAGTAAGATTGAGTTTTTGATGGGGTTGGGGTTTGAGTTTGCCGAGGTGAAAAATATGGTTGTGAGGGCTCCTGGGATTTTGACTCTCAGTGTGGAGAGGAACATGGAGCCTAAATTTGAATACTTTGTGAGAGAAATGAAGGGGGATTTAGGGGAATTGAAGAAGTTTCCGCAGTTTTTTTCGTTTAGCCTGGAGAGGAAGATTAAGCCTAGGCATAGAATGTTGGTGGAGTATGGGTTGAAGATGCCACTGTCGAGAATGTTAAAGGATAATGACGGGGAATTCAGCGCTAGATTGTTTGAAATGCGGCTGAGAATGGTTGAGGAGAGTTAACTCGATCGGATATAATCAGTAAGTTGATTCGTTGCTTGCGTGCCCGTGTATTTTGATCGGGTTTTATTTGGGATTCGTGATATATCGTGATAGTTTTGCATGTGGGCATGTTTTGAGTTGTGCTGGATAATGCTGAAATTTTAAGCTGCTATAGCTTTAATTGAGGTTTTATGTTGATTATGTATATCCTCATTTGTGTTTAGGACATAGAAAATTGTCTTATGTTTACAAGGTTTGATGCATTTTGTAATGTAGTTAATATATAGGTTTTACTTGAAGATTAAAAGAGAAACATTAGAAAAAGAAGGTTACAACATGTGCTGCAGGAAGTATGCTTAGACATGTACGACAAACTTTGCTGGGATGTGAAAATTGTCTTTCTGGTTCAAGTGATGAGTGTTGTTCATAAAGATTAAGGAGCCAAGATGTTGATAATCAATCCTGTGGTTAACATTGGTTTGGTGTGTTTTGACATCGTCACGCTTTAAAAGAAACCAAGCATTTTGTGATGTTTTACTGTGCAAACCTTTTTCTACTACATGTGCGCTTTTGTGGAGCTTCTACAGGCACTTGATATCCCAGAGATCATAAATCTCAGTGTATGAACCCTAAATCTCTCAGATTGGGAGACTCCAAGGATTAATTTTATTTCTGTTTCTGGAAGGAAAAGTTTAAAAGCACCATTGGATTTGCTAGTGTTGGGAGGATTTCGAGCAATGGTTTTAAGCCTACAACAACATGAGAAAAAGGCAAGTCTGTATGCAAGCCCTGCATTTTTGTCCTAACATTCAAGAAATACAAGTTTACCGTTGTACTGCTATTCAAACCTGGCCTGTTGGCCATAGTTTATATCATAGCCATCAGCATTCCTAGGCTGTTACTTCTTCTATGTAGAAATGCTGTGGCTCTATCAATTTTTTGTCATAGGAATGCTACCACTAGAGCTTTTAAAAATCCAAGTAACTCCAACACGCATATTAAAGCATGTTCCACTTGCTGGAGAACAGAGACGGTTTCTGCTTTACACTAGAGCTTTTAAAAATTCAAGAAACTCCAACACATATCAAAGCATGTTCCACTTGCTGGAGAATGGAGATGGTTCTGCAAATACTAGAATGCAAAAACTAAACTCTTCAGATGTACTCTAGCTTTACCATTATAACATCTTCAGAATTCAAGTCGTCCCAAATCCTCTCTCAGCAATACAAGAATGCCCTTTCATATTGCTAAGAGAAAGGGCCAACAAATGAATGCCCTGAAAGAGCACAACCCACAGAAACTCGATCATAATTTCTTCAAGTTTTGCTAGATATCAAACTCCAGAAGCTCCCAACTTATAGTTCAGTTGTACCTTTCAACATCCAAACTTCTATGGTAACATGACAAACTTAAATTTGAGTCTATGTGCTTATAGTGATGCTCTTTCGATTTTTTGTTCTGTTCATTTAACTCACAAGTCATAACTAATCTCTGCTGCTCCCTGATGTCTCCTCAACTTTTCCTTAACTGAATGAAAAACTACACTTCTCATCAATGTCCTTGAATGTGTTCATTATCCTCAACATCATTTGCCCTGAATTCTATAACAATCATCGCGAATCACAACCCAACATCCACGTCTACCTCATGGAGACTAAACCTTCCTCTTCTACAACTGTGTTGCTTATCAAATTGCATCTGTGCACTGTCAATCTACATGTCTTGGGATAGAAGGTAATGGCTTGCATTTCCTCTGGGGTTGCATGCCCCTTCTAAAAATTGAATAAGCTCTATGGTTCTCTTCGCAGCTGTTCCTTTTTCATGCAAGCTCCATTAGGTTAAACGAGTTTTTCTTCAAGGTTGAGCTGCTGCTTAAACTTGAATTCTCTATACCTAAGGCCACCTTAGCTGCTTCCCTCTAACATCAAAATTGAGTTTTATATCACTGAACATTTCGTACAGTTACCCGTTCTTTCTTTCTCCCTTCCCTTTTCTGAGGGATGAAATGGAAGTTGGAGCACAGAGCATCTGTTTGTAGTCCCAGAGTTTTTCTTTACCCTTTTTTGTTTCCTTGATGTCCTCAGCTGCCTGCTTTGCTACCTCTTAAATTATTATTTTCTGTTAGAAGTTTTTTTTAGGCTCTATACTAGGCTGCCAGCACCAATTCTTGAAACTCTAGCTTCAGGTGATTTTTTTTTTGGTGTGTGTATGTGAGTGAGTGAGTGTAAGGAGTGGACAAGATTTGGTAGGAATTGCAGCTTTGGACTGAAAGATTATATCAGCTTGACTGATCAGTGATTTCCCATTCATATCACAGATGCATGTGAAAGTCTAAAAAAAATTTCTGCTTTATTTTTTTGTTTGAAGGATTTGGTGTATTAGAGAGACCTTAATGTGATCTCTCTTTATCTCTCTAATTAGCGGATCCACACTTGATTCACAGAGCTAAGTAGAGAGATCAATGTTACCTTTTCATCCAGTATCTAATAAAAATAGTTAACAAATAGTCAAATTACTCGCATGCCATGCCACTCGCGTCTCACAATAATTCATGAAATTGGAAGGAACAAAACCTGCCAGAATACCCAAAACCGCATGTTTGGTATTAAGCTGCTATGGATGAATGTGTATCTTGGGTGTTTTTTTTCCCTCTAATGAAACATGTCCATGGCGTGCAAGTAATTTGATGTTTCTGTTAACTATTTTTAACAGAGATCGGACAGAAGGTTCATATTGGAAACGTTTGGTAATACTAAGGGCAAAATTGATTCCTGAATTGGATGGTGGTAAAAATGAGGACAAGCTAGTAGGCAAGGGGCATTACCTGCAGTTGCTGATACACTCTAATTGTGTCATTTGGTGAAGTGTTCTTAGATATTAAACTTGTTCAGTATGTATCAATTCAGCTTCACAAATTCTTTCATTACCACGAACAAAATGACAAGTGCACATCATTGAAGTATATGGTTTGGATTTTGGTTGTCTCTGATCAAGCTTGATTTCTCAAAGAGACTTGAAGCATAAATGGTCTGCTGTTCCTGCATTCTGGATCTTTCATTTATCATGAACAGTGTTTTTCCCTGCTTTATAAATGTCTCGTTTTAGGGTGCTTGCTGACCACCTTTGAGTCCCAGTTATGGCAGTTAAACACAGATTAAGTGCTACCAAAGATTGATTAAAGGTTATGATCATGGTGCATGATTGTGTTGAATCTAATTACCTATCTTACCTGCACGAACTTTGCAAGTGTCCCTGCATTACTAATTTTCATCCATCTTCACTGCTGACAATCGGGCATCCAACTTATGTTTGCTTTGATGAAGACTTTGAAGGTGTTAAACCACGTCCAGTGTCCTATTCTGTTCCCTATTGTTATTGGATTTGCATAATTTTAGCTTTTATGGTCATGATCTTTATTGCTGGCCAGTTTAGTCTCTTTATTCAATTTCTGAGCCTTTTGCACGATATCACAAATAGAAAAATAGGAATTATGGCGCCGCTGCATTTGGTTCAAATATTATTATTTGACATGAAGTATTTGACACAGAATTTATCTGACTAACGATCCTTTGTTTTGATCTATAGCACCATTTCATTATGTCTGGTAAGACATGATTAACGGTTCATAAAGATTAACTGATTGCCGTCATAATCATTGACTGGTGTTTTTGAAATTGCTTTACAGTCTGTTCAATGGATGCCAAGAATGCCATATCTTGGACACTGTGCCTTGTTGGTGGGGCCTCTGGATTTCAGCAAGTTTAAGCCACATGGTTTTCTGTAGAAATTCTGTCCTTGTTATTCTTCTATTTCTCTCTGGGCAACCACTATATATGAACTCTTTGTCGATCGTCTTATTATGTAACATTGACCCACTTCTTGGCATCCACGAAAGTTTGTTTTCCTATCTCTTGGTATCCTTAAAAACTTGTTTTCTTTTATCCTTCTCCCTTCTCCTAAGAGAATCTTGTATTGTCAAGTCTTACTCAACTATGTTTGAGCAGGTGCAAAGATGAAAACAGAGAATAACGCGTTCTGTGCTTGGTAGGCCTCCTCTATCTTCCTGATCAAGTGTTAATATGGTGTGGGACCTAAATTCTGGGAGCAATGCTGGAGCTCTGTTCAGCTTGAATAGACTCAAAATCTTGACATCCATCCTCGGTAATTAGATGGTTCAGGGAGGAGCTTGTGCATGACATCATGGGGACATCAATCGCACTACAGGTGACTGAAAAAGCTGCATACTTATCTTAAAGTAAGCTACTTTCACAGAGTGATATGTGAATACCCTGTCTTTGAATACAGTTCCAGTGGATGGATATGTTAGCCGAGATGAAAAAGGTTTCCTATAAGCTATATCCCAACACAGCCTGGTCAGTAGAGGTGGAAAGGATAAACATTATGGAGGGAGCTTTGTGAATTTACCAAAATGTTGCTACCAGGCACTGCGAAAGAGTGTTTATGCAACTTACTGTTTTGGATGCAATGTGGCAGAAAGCTGCTGCTGCTGCTTGCAATTCCACCTGTAAGTTCTGATATATTTCTTCATCATATGATAAGGGCAGAGGTCTGGAATTCCTTCAGGATGTTTGGACATGCAGAGAACCATATATTAATTGAATAATTGAATTTTGTTCCTGTACAAACTACAAAGGGTTTCCACCTTTCGTTGAATCCACTTGCCATTTTGTTTTCCTTCCCCGCGCTCGAGGCACTGCCTTGGTGGGCTACCCAACTTGGGCCAGGGGCCATGTTCATGTGTTGATATGGATATAGCAGACCCTAGCGTGGTCTATTCTTCAGCCTGGAAAATGTCGGAAGTCTTTTTCTAGGGTTACGACGACTTTTTTGCTTCCCTAATTAATGTCCCTGAAGTCACATGAGGTATCGTGTTTAAGATTTTCCTACTCCTGTTGTGTCTGCCTCAAGACCACTGTTTTCTCCCCAAATACGTGGTGTGGGGTCGTGCATTTTGATGTTCTGGATTGACTATAAGGCTCTCACCCAAATTTTTTATTAAAGAACAGGCTAAAATATTTGTACAAAAAAAAGGGTAACGATTCATGCCATGCGTAAGGAATAAGAAGCAACGACGCCGCTTAACTTCGCGGAGCTTTATGGTTATTTATTATTTATTTCTTATTCATTATTTTTCAAGGATATTTGGACTTCATTTGACTAATTAATATCAAACGGGTCGTCTTAAATTAATGGATCTAGCCGGAACCCCGTTACTTGGATTGATTGTGAATATTTAATTCTCCCAGTTGCATGGAGGGGGGGTCAAGATTTTGGTACGGCACAGCATAGAATCAAGATGGCTGGATCTCTTTCTTGATCAGAGCTCGGAGAGGCCCGGAAATAATTAAATCATGTGTCTGGTCAAGGATTTCCTCCTTTCTCTTTAAAAAAGCCGAGGATGTAGTAAAATTGTTTTTCTAAATATACATGGTATTGATTAATAATAGTATTTTTTTTATCTATATAATGCAGGGTATGATACGGTGCGCAAAAGGAGGCATGGACCGTTGGGTCTGATATGCTATGCAAGTAACAGCAAGCGAGGGGTCTACGCACGTGGGCAGTACAATCACTTGCTGTGGAAGGAACAATAAACTAATGCTATTAAATAAGGTGATGATCAGATGAGGGACAGACAATTCCTCTGCGTGAGTAAAGCACTGTCTCTTCCCCAATCAATGTAAGAAAATCTCTTCGAAAATCAACCCCTCCGTCCTTTCTATCTCTCACTCTCCCTTTCACCTGTCACTCCATGGATGCACATTTAATTTATCCTGTAAACAAAATCAAAATTAAAATGCCTGCCTTGCCCCTAGGGCTAGGCTTTGGGCTTTGGGCTCTCCTCTTTTTTTTTTTACCCGGTGGTTGTAGGAGTACTATTGAAGTCAGAGAGCTTAAACACGGAAAAGATAGCTGGTGGGTCATTCCTGGCTCTCTTGGATGAGCAACTGTGTTTGATGGGAACAGATGTTGTTTTTAAAATATTTTATTTAAAAAATAATAATTTTGATATTACCGCATTACGAGAGCGGGGAAACCAGATTCAATTACCATATGAGGTGTTAAATGTGTTCAAAGAAAGTCATCTCTTTTTGGAAGGACTTTTTCTGGGTTCTGATAATTTCTGTGTATCGGCAATTGTTAGTTTGTTATTACTGATGGAAAGCCTTGTGACAGTTCGAGCTCCTTTTACTTTAATTTCTATAAGTGGCATAATAAGTCTTTCAGGTCCATACCTTGCCTGGATAATTCATGTGAGTGACTCAGTCGAGGAACCACCCTCTCCACACGGCAACCAATTTTCTGCTGACTTCAGGTTTCTTTATAGCTAGGGCTGTAGCAGCCTAGCTCCCTGCGCTCACTTGTACTGCAACCCCTCTCTTTATCACTTCCACATTTTTTTATTTGTTTTTTTTGGAAAATAGCACGTTCAGCAATAATAATCTTGGGAAACTGTCACCGTCGTTGAAATATTTTAAAAAATATCACACCAAGAATGCACGGTTGAAAACAGCACAATGCAAGAGTATTGTGCTTCAGCTCTTTTTATATATATATAGCAATCTGTAACTTTTTATGTATATTTTAAAAATTAAATACAGTTAAAAATAGATAACTTATTGAGCTCCAGTACAAGTTAGACCTGAAATTAAACCAATCATGGCAACCAAGCCAGAATTTAGAGAAATTAGAAATAAAAAAAATCATATAAATCTCCCAAATACTCGATACTAGCGTGTATGAGGACGATGACATTGCGGACTTCTTTTGTGAAGGGATTTTTGGAGGCTGAGCTGCTATGTTGCTATATATTTTATTTTTAAAATTATATTTTAGTATTTTTTTAATCTTTCTAGAGGTTAATATAAAGAATAAATTTTAAGGAATAAAAATATACATTATTTTAATATATCTTTAAACAAAAATTACCTTAAAACATAATCAATACAATAGTTTCAAATAATTAAACTCCTTGATATTGTAAGATAAGTGAGTTGTTGATAAAATAAATTAGATAGAGGAGAGAGATAAGGCGCTGGTAGTACTAAAGACAAGAAGAAGAAGAAACAGCTTGTGACGCAGTTCTAAGTGTAATCTCAGATTTGACACGTCAGGTTTCCATGAAGCTAAACCAAGTAAATCGAAGCTTCAGTCTAGTCCACTTGAGATAATCTTTTGGTTAATTTAGTTTTAAACTCGACTAATATCATGTATCGAGTTACTGGGGGTTGTTTTTAACATTGTTCGATTTTTTAAATATATAAAAAAAAATCATGAAGGTAGCTTTGCTAGGACAGCAACCTTCACCACATGGGATGTCCAACGTTTTGAGAAAATATATTCATTTTTAAGATTAAGCTGCTGAAAACAACACACCCTTAAAATATATATATATATATATATTGCAAATTACAGGAAACTGCGCTCTTGAAAATAACGAAATCTGTAGCTGGTATCATTTTTTAATAGTATAATTTCAAAATTCATGCTATTTTTTTCAAATATTTTTAGTGCTACACAAGTTTTCCAGTGTGATATTTAAAAAAAAAATCTGTAATGTCGCCCCATGAGTTGATTATGATTTATCCTTTAAAATATTGCGAAACTAATTGGCTATTCTTTATGGTTTTAAAAACATATATATTTCTCTAATTTACTTTGATTTTTCATTTTAATGAATTGAAAAGAAAAAACAAGTACATAAATGAGAACAAAATGTTAAACATTTTTTAGAATAAAATACTATAAAATCAAACATGATCAATACTAATAAAAAGTTACCTAAATATTTTTAATACGACAAAGAACAATAAATAAAAAGGGATCGCGAGCCACCTACCGTAGACAATTACTAACGGCAAGAGCATATGCAATATAATCATACTAACATCCATGACATTTATGTGGAGTCGGGATTGACGTGGGACGGTAGACTATTTTGATTGATTGATTGATTGACGCAGCAATTAAATACGTCGAGATGGAGTGTGATTATTCTTAGGCTAGCTCTGGACTCGGCTCACAACTTCACGCAGAACTCTTCTCGAGACAAGAATCATTGATGGATGCAGTAATTAAATACGTCGAGATGGAGCATGATTGTTCTCAGGCTAGCTCTGGACCCGGTTCACGCAGAAATCTTCTCAAGACAGGAATCATGGATGCTGGAGCATGAACGATGACTAGAACAAAGTGCCGAGCCTATTTTCTTCTTCTATTGTTTTTTTTTATAACTCCTCGTGTCGTTGGAGAAACATTCATGTCTTTTGTGTTTGGTTATGGTGTGATGAAGATTTATTACAGAATTGTATTTATGGTGAAAATACATTTATTTGTTGTTTTTTATGATTCTTTTATGCATGCCTTCATACAACGTAGGTCCTAAGATAAAAGAGTAATTATTGTACCCTTTGTGGCTTGGACGTAGACCGCCTCTTCGGACAACGAAATGCATACTGTTTAAGGAAATTTTTTAGCCCGATCGCTTCTCGATCCGCCACAATTAAAATTATCCAACCACGTTGCCAACAAGTTCACAAAATGTATGTGCACAGGTTTGATAACATTCGTTCGAGTCTCACGAACAGGTTCGTGAATAATCGTTATTTGTACAATATTATTTTAAAAAAAAATTATTTTTAACAATTATTATAAAGATAATTTTAAAGAAATAATTTGGAAAAAATGTTTATAAAACACAAAAAGGCATAAAAAGCACATCTCACGTGGTAATGGGCAAGGCGAGTTATAGTAGCTGTTAGGCCTCGGGACAGGGTTAACTGACTCTCATAGGTGATATCCAACATGCGAGGGGATGGGGGGAAGGCTACAGCATATAATATTTCACTAGATACTTGCCCGCGCGTTGCCGCGGAAATTTTTTGTATATAATTTCACATAATTAAATCTACAATAATAAATTTATATGATATAAGTAAATAAAAATTATAGATTCAAAGATTAAATATTGAAAATTTTGAGTTGAGTTTGTCACGTAAGCATATATTACATCTTTTAGAATATAGGTATTGCGTCATAAAAGATCACAAAAGAGCGCGCACTAACATTAGAAAAAAGAGCAACATATTTGAATAAGAAAAAAAAATTACTGAAATCATTATTGTGCAGATAATAAAATTATAAAAATCAATTAATAGAAAGAGCAAATTAAAAACTAAAAAGGGAAAAGGAAGCAATATGAATTTAAAATATTATAACAATAGCAACATTGGAGTCTTAACATCTAGAATTATTATTGCCCCTAGAATAAAAACACCAAAAATTATTAAATTATACCGAGGGAAAAAAATAAAAAGCATGAACAAAACAGCAAGCAAGAAAAACCAATTAAAAATTATTATTATTATTATTCTTATTATGAAAGAATAAATAATCACTATTATTATAATAATAGTATACATAGTCACTATTATTATAATATTAATAATAATCACTATTATTATTATTCTTATTATAATAATTATTATTATGTTAATACTGAAAGAAACAAAAATAAATGAAAAACTAAAAATATCTCAGAAACTTTAAGAAAAGATAAAAAAACAATTAAAAAAAATTATCATTGCTATTACTGGCAAAATTTTTTTTATCAAATTATCGGGAGGGAAAAATAACAACAAAAGAGTAAGAATGAAAAATAATTAAATCATGATTATTATTTTTATTATTATTATTATTATTATTATTATTATTATTATTATTATTATTATTATTATTATTATTGTGTCAAATACACTTATATATAAATGGACAAAAGTAGGGATTAAAAAAATAAAAGTGTAAGGGGTGAAATGAAAATCAAATATAAAGGGATTAAATTAAAAAATTAAAAGTCAAAGGGCTGAAATGCAAATTACATTTATTCTCAATTTAAATCAGAGGACAAAATTACAAAAATCGGAACTTTTGTACCGAATTGATTGAGCTATATACAGCCAATCCGGAAATTAAAAGTAGCAGGACCGAAGTGACACTTTGACATTCAATTAATTCAAATCGGAGGACCCAATCGAACAAAATTAAAACTTATATAACAGAAATGAGGACTAAAAACGAAATTAACAGTCGAGGGACCGAAGTGCAAAGAAAAAAAAAATTATTTTTTATTTTAAATTATTATTTTTAGATTATTTTAATCTACTAATATCAAAAATAATATTTTAAATATATATATATATTTTTAATATATTTAAAAAAAACATTTAAAAAAAAAAAAACTCCGTATCACAAGATTTGACCCGGCCAGCTATCTTGTATCTTACACGGGTCCTTCTCAAAACATATTTCTTTCTTTCATTTTCAGTATAATCATGACCATCTCAGTCACATGAGCTCTGGTCGTTGAGGGAGCAGGTCCCCTTCTCGACAGCAAACCTCTCTCTCTCTCTCTCAAGCAAACATCGGATGCTGCCAGCAGCTTCTTCCAGCATTTCTTGCTTCCTGGTCCGGTAAATCGACAACATTTTTCAACCAGAGTTTCACTTCATGTGACAACCACCGCTCTATTCTGATGCAGTCCACTCAAACCTTTTCCCTGTGATGGACATGATATTGCAAACAGCGTCCCTGGTTTGTTTTAGTGACAACGTCGGGATTTCATTATTTACTTTTTATCTTCCACGAGTTTGAGTTTGAAACTTTGAATTGTAGCTTTTATTATACTATGTTTGGTAATGTAATCAATTCTTTCTTGCATACACAGTTGCAAGGCAGGCATGACATGAGCATGGTTTCTCCTGTCAGAAAAGATATCTGTTGTTTATATATTAACATGACACTAAAAAAAAAAATGGTGTTTTTATTATATGTTATCTAATAAAATATTATTTATTTCAATATTTTTTTTTTAATTTATACTTTTTCAGGTTTAATTTTATTTATTAAGATATCAATCGACATCTTTAATTTAAAAAAAATGGTGTTCATCTGCATTTGAACGTATCTTATCAGATTTATATAGTTTGTAGCTTTGGCTTCCCCATCCATTCAAGATTACTTTCAAACCACGCGACATTTGGAAGCCTTGAAAGTTGTAATTGCCCATCTGTAACATATTTCCACGGATTTTTGAATATCAATGCATGGTTAATTTCAGTCGTTCCACCCAAGTTTAAATAATTGATCGATTTCTTCCCAAAACTTTGTTCTCTATAGATCATCCCCTTATACTTTGTCCATTTACCAATCAAGTCCTTCTATCTTTTATTAGAAAAAACAATGAAAATCTGTATTTAGTGTGCCAGACTTCAATTAATTAACCCTTATCTTTTTCAAGTGATGGTGACCAGTACTGTTAAAAGGATTACTGCACGGTTCCTTCATGCAGTATCTCTTTTTTCTGTTAATTATGACCTCTTTTCTAATTGGTAGCAGAAATTATTATATTTCCCTTCCCACGGTAAATTTTTAATCACCGTCTAAAATACAGTTTGTCGAGGTTTTTGAATTTGAGTATTGTCAGAATTTTGGAGGAAAAAATTAAACTTGATATTTGTCATGAGGTTGCTAAAAAACACATTTGCCTAGATTACGAGGAATATATAATATATTATTTTCTCACGTTATAGTCCAACATTATTTTAATTTTTATATTATTATTTTGATATACTACAAAAAAAATATGTATTTAAAAAAACAAAAAAAAATTATGGGGACAATTTTAGTCAAATTTCACATTATGAGGGGTTGAATTAACACAATGGGAATAACCAACACCGTCATTTATCAGACACACACACACACACACTGGAACCTTGTTCTCTAGTTCCTACCCGGGTCCCGCCCTGCCTCGTGATTGCACGCTCTGTGGGTGAGAGTGTTGGGGCTACAGATGAATACAAGGACAAGGAAACCAGTGTAAAGATTGGGAGGCATCCTAAGTTTGGAAGGAGGCAAGTCAGGGACAATAATTGAAGATACAATGGAGGCCCATGCATACACTGACCATAAACTGTGTGTGTGTGTGACAAGTGCTCCGCACGAGAAAACAAGGGCACACGTGGGAATGGAAGGTCAGATGCAGACGGCAGATGAGAGCAGAAGAAGAAAGCACAGAGTTTCTATTTTGGAACCAGAGGTAAAAATTTGAATGACGAGAGGAAATATACTGCGATATTTTCCGCAACCTGGTTCCGTTTGATGAGAGCAGAGATACTGCAATATTTTCTCGGTGACAGGTGAAGATAGAAAGGTTTCGGCAGCACTAGCTTGAAGAGAAATAAAAACTGGGCTAGCTAGTTAAATGTTCAATGGGTTCAAAAGCTTCGGGACATTCTTCCAAACATTTACTTAAACAGATGCATTTGTATGGTCATGATGACATCAGCCCCAGACAATCTAGTCTCACAAGCAAGCTCACGTGTTCATGTGCGCCATAAATGACAATGGTATGTAGCAGTCACACAGTTTCAAGAAGGCAGGGGATACAGTGAGTAAAACGACACAGAAACAGGCTGCTTTGGCTGGGACCCCGTGAACCCAGTGTGTGTGAGGGTAGGAACTAGGAAGTGACTACAAATGGTGGATTTTTTTTAACAATTGCACTGGGATAATTTAGTTCGGGGTGTTTCCCATTGAAAGTAGTCAGGTTTTCAGAGTTTATGACCCCAACTCTTCAGTACAGTTCTGTTACTCTGCGAGAATAGTAAATGAAATGTCTATCAATGGATTATCCACCGAGTAAAGTGGAGACTGTGAAAAATAAATAGATAGACAAGGATACTTCTTCGTCTTCTTCCTAAGTACTATTCCTTTTTCTTTTCTGTATTTCATGGCAAGTATTCTGAGGAATGAAAGTGCAGTCTAAGGACATTAATTCCTTGCATGGAAAATACGCGCCTCTCATTAACTTTTTTTTAACGTCTCATTGAAGCTATTTAATTTTAGAGTGTCAAGAAAATCTACCCCTGTAGAATTGGGTGACTGGCTTGTCAATAAATGCATGAGAAGTCTCCAGTTACGAGTCATGAATATTTATTCGATGGAGTTTGCGTATTTTAGTAAAAAAATGATACATGGTAATCATATCCTGTTATTATATTTAAGTTATTAAAAATTGAAATCATTTTGCTAAAAGAAATTATTAGATATAGACAGGTGCTAAGACCAAGGGGCCATGCCCACATAAGTTTACGAGCCTGTCATGTATAATGATACATTATACATATACGTTTAAACATATGTAATCCACAAAAGGAATATCGATACTGAGATTATAAGACCTTCATAGTCATGATTAAATTCAAGTAATATATATCAAACAAGTATTCAAGGGAAAGAGGTGTTTGGGGGTGCATTTAATTTTTTAAAATTATTTTTAATATATTTACATTATTTATATATATATATATATTTAAGAAAAATAATGTTTAATATATCTATAAAATAAAAATTTTCTTTTACCGTGCACCTAAATAGGCTTAAAATCTTGTATTGTGTGGATCGCGTCCATAATTTGACAATTAATGAGTTTCTCCGAGTTTTGCGCACATAAAAGATATGTGTAACTTAATTTTTTAATATAGCAACACTATATTGGCTATGATATAACAGACGTGACCTTCTTTTAATTGTAAGTACCTTTATTGTTTTTCCTCTTATATTTATTATAGATTATAACAATGAGATTTTTGAAAAAAAATGATTTTCATTTTTTATTATTTGTGTAATTTAGTCATTTTCAATCTAAATTAAAGTCCATTTGCATTTATTTTTTTTGGATGAGCATGGAATTGAAATACAAGAGATTGAGTGAAAAATATAGGTAACATAAATGGCAAGTTTAAAATTTGTAGTAAAAGTTTATTTTTCTTCCTTGTCATTTTTAGCTACCAAGTGATAATGTTTTAAAAATATATTTTGACACCAAATTTCTATTTTTCATTCACAGTTTGGGCAGGGGAGAGAGAAGAGGTCTCTGAGTTATATATATATATATATATATATATATATTTTGAAATAGTTTTTGCATTTGTGCTGTTGATTAATATTTCTTCTGTGTTATTTTTTTGGTTTATTTAGTTTTCTTGAAATAACAACTATTTGTTAATTATATAGCATGTTTAGTTTTCTAAAAGATAAATGATGTTGATCTATATTATTTTTATATAAATTTAACTTGTATTTTTACAAAATATTTTAGCTCGTGCAACATTGCTAATAAATTTTATACGTGTAAAAAAAAATATATACAGGGGTGGTATATGAGACGGGAAGAAGTGGGGTCGGCATTAAGATGACGTGAAGGTAATAACCTTTTTGGAGAGTTATAATTAGTTGTGTAAGGGCAAGTCCAACGGAGGAGGCAAAGGCAAAATTTGCCTTTTTTTGTTAAATTTGTCACTCCAACGGGGAGAGGCAAATGAAGAGGCAAAATGCCTCTTCCAATTTCGGGAGCCATCCCCACAGGTTTTGGTCGGGGAGCCAAAACCCAAAATGTTACCGTTGGGGGAGTTTGTGACCGTTGGCATTTTGCCAATAAAAAGTGCTCAGAACACAGTCAAGCAAAATCAACACAGCAAACCAACATACCCACAGCAATTGAATTAATTGAAAAATTGCAAAAACAATTACTGTACAGCAAACTCAAACAAGGAAAATCAAAAAAAAATACCACAAATCCAACGAGCTGCATCTTCACTTCGTGTCAAATCTTCTGCCCACTGCATCTCATAGGTTTGTTTTCTAACTTAATCTATTTGTTTTTGTTCAAGTTGGTTTTATTTGAGAGGGAGCCGAGGGAGAGGGGGGAAAAGAGTAGAGTGAGAGGGAGAGGGACAGAGGCCAGATGGCCGAGAGGAAGAGGGACGGAGGCGAGATGGCCATGGGAGAGGGACATGGCCGAGAGGGAGAGGGACGAGGGACGATGGCCGAGAGGGAGAGGGACGATGGCCGAGAGGGACGATGGCCGAGGGACGAGGGGGAGAGGGACGAGGGACGATGGCTTTTTTATGTGGCGCCTGGAATGAAATGCCGAGAGGGAGAGGGACGAGTGACAGGGATGAAGGGATGATAGTGAGTGGCGCATGAAATGAAATGGGTAGAAATAGGTAGGGTTTCGTGTGTGTGTGGGGGGGGGGTATATTAGGGAAAAGATGGGTAATAATATTTAGTAAAAAAAATAATATTTTTGATTAATTATAAAATTAATAAATTATGAATGTTTTGATCAATTAGATTAATTACATGTTTTAAATGTATTGTTAGATTTAAATATTGTGTAAATTTTGTCTTTAGAATTGTTGTAGAGGTAATTAATAATAATATTTAAGAAAATAAAATGAGGTCATTAATAATAATATGTAGTAAAAAAATAATTATGCGAAATTGATAAATTACGAATTTGTGAATCAATTAACTTAGTTACATGTTTTAAATTTACTGTTAGATGTTTAAACTGTGTAAATTTTGTGTTTAGAAATGGTGTGCATTTATTCGTAAATAGTTATTTTTATTAGTTTTATTAATACTGTAGTAAAATTTCAGTTAGATCGACAAGAGCAATAAGACAATGTATTTTTTATGCAGATGAACTCAAATGTGCGAAATTCATTCACTAACTCTCCTATAAGTGCGTTTGAACAATTTGATTCTCAACAAAGTGATTTTAATGTTCATATAACTAGAAAATCACAAAGAAGTAAAAACTTATCACCGGAAGAAGATTGTTTACTTGTATCTGCGTGGTTAAATACTAGCAAAGATCCAATCACGGGAGTTGATCAACAAACTAGACAATTTCGGGCTCGAGTACATGCGTGCTTTGTAGAGAATGGAGGGAACCTGAATAATCGTTCCCAAATAAGCATCTCAAATAGATGGCAAGAAATAAATAGAGAAGTTGCAAAATTTGTTGGGTTTGTTACCCACATTGAAAACCGTCAACAAAGTGGAACGACTGAAGAATCAAGGGTAATGTTTTATTTTCAACATTTACATATTAAATAAGTTGTTTAACATATTTATTATGTAACAGAGTTTCATTTATTGAATTTGTTTTTCCAGCTTAATGATGCTCGACAAATGTATGCTTCAGTCGTTGGCAAACGATTTCATCTGGAACATTGTTGGGTTATCTTGAAAAAAGAACCCAAATGGCAATTTGAACATGCAAGTCTTCATCAGAAGTCAAACAAGAAACAAAAAAATCATGGAAACGCAAATCCAACTACTTCAACTCCATCATCCGCTGATTCTGTTTTTTTAGGAGAAGACAGTGATACATTTGTTTACCAAAATAGACCAATTGGTCAGAAAGCTGCAAAGGAACAACTTAGACGCAGACAAGGAAAAGAGAAAGTTGGGGAGACAAGTGTATCAACTAGGTTACAGCAATTGAATGAAACCTTTGTTGACATTGAGGGAAAAAAAGACAAAGACAGAAAAATCATGTTGGAGCAAAATGCTTTATTGCTTAAACAAAAGCAAGAGAAACAAGAAATGGATATTCTGAAGATGGATACTTCTACAATGAATCCAATGGTTGCAGAATATTTTGAAGAAAAAATGATGGAAATTCTGGCAAAAAGGAGGTCCAGTTAATTATGTACTTAATTTCATTTAATTATGTGTAATGGAATGTCTTTTAATTAATTATGTAAGAACTTATTGATTATTTGTTAATGTGTTAACTTTTATTTGTACTTTTTCTTACACTCAAAGATAATAAGTAACATTAATTAATTTCAAATACAAAAAAAGATACAATAACATTAATTATAATTAAATTCATTTTTTTTTAAAAAACAATAATTTTATTGTTAGCGGGTTTCTCAAAAATAATTATTTAATTATATACTTACTTATATTAATTGTATAATGAATTGTATAATTACACTATATACAAAATAATTAAATTTTATTTAAAATAAATTTCAAAAAATGGCTCTTACCATTGGAGACCACATTACCTCAAGAACCATTTATAACCTATTCAAAGAGTCATTTCTATCATTTGCCTCTTAAAAATGCCTCCTACCATTGGACTTGCTCCGAGAGCAAGTCCAACGAACAAGGCATCTGAGAAGCTAAACCCAAAAAATTGTCCTTTTAACTATTCTTCTTATTTTTATCAGCTAGGTATTTCAATAGCCAAAATGGCTCTCACGATTTCAGGAGCTATTGCAGCATCTCCAACAAAAAAGCCAAAAATTAAAAAAAGTAAAAATATTCGTTGTAATACCGTTGAAACTAAATTAAGGAAGCTAGTTGATCTTTCTTCATGCGTTTGGCCCTTTTCTTCTGCTCTTTCTCCCCTGGATGCTCTTCCTCTCCCTTGGTTGGTCCCGGCCGGTCACAGGTAAGCCACAGGTAAGCCTTTTGAAAGCTCTTCTGTGAATATTCAAGGTGTCAAATCTCTATCCACAAATATTTTTTTCTTTTATATTATAATAATAATTATTATATAATTATTATTATTAATAATTATAATAGTTAACATAAAAAATAAGAGTATTAATTTATAATTAATTTGATTGAATTATTTATAATGGAATGTATTTTAATTAATTATGTTTGAATGTTCATTTTGTTTTTTTAAGTTTTTCTAACACTCAAAGACAATAAGTAACAATAATTAACTTCAAATACAACCATAAAAAAACATACAATTACTTGAAAAATATACAATAAGTAGCTTAAATTTTAAATTTCAAATATTGTGGGTCTTTTAATTATATTTAAATTTATTTTTATAATTTAAATATAATTAAAAATAATAATTTTATTGTTGAATGGTTTTTCAAAAGAAATTATTTAATTATATAACTTACTCCTATTAATTGTATAATTAATTGCATAATTAAACTACATATAAAATAATTGCATTATATTTAAAATAATTTTTAAAAAATGGCTCTCCAAAATGGCTCTTACCATTGGAGCACACATCAATAAAAAAAGCCATATAAACACTATTCAAGAGTCATTTTACAATTTTGGCTCTTAAAAATGACTCTTACCATTGGACTTGTCCTAAGAAGGGATATTATTAATAAAGTAATGATGTGGCATAGAGGTATGGTTGTTGGGTCAACCTCAGGTGGTTATCTGAAACCCAGGTTGAACCGGCCTCTCTCAAAGTAAAAAAGCCGATAGAGAGAGAGAGGGGGGGGGGTCTCTCAATTTCAAACGTGTGATGATTCAAAAAATAAGAAAGAAATACCACTGCTATTAATATAACACGAGAGGTACTAGTTAGATAAAACGAGCAGTCAGGGTTAACTACTTCTCTCCCCACCCTGGAGTCTCACAGTAGAAAGATATAGCAGGCAGCAGCTCTAAATTAAAGCACCATTGCTATTTTCAAGAGATCTCACACTTGCATCACCACGGATGATGACTTATTGTACAGTTGTATAACAGCATCTGTACGTCAGAGAGATTAAGAAATGAAGGCATGGCCAAGAAGAGTGTTATCTGTGCAGCACCATATAATAACAGCAGAAACGGCCTAGCTGCTCCCTCATCTTCCTCTTCTTCTCCTTGCTCCTCAATGGGGGTCGTTTACACGGACATTGGTTCTCTCTCTCTTAGTCCCAGCTTTGGAATGACACCACCTGGCTGCTCTTCTTCTCATGAGATGGAAAACCGGAGGCTCACCTGGGGTTTTCCTTTCATGGGAAACTATCGTGCTAACAGTGCTGCTGCTGCGGAGGTTAAGGTTTCTGATTGCAGTGACGGGTCTGGAGAGAACGACGAGGCTATAAATCACAATGCTAACTCGTCACATGAAGAGAACCCTAATGAAAATATGATAAGCAGCAGGGAAACAGATAGTGGGCAGTCAAAGCTCTGTGCAAGAGGGCATTGGAGGCCGGCAGAAGATACCAGGCTGAGGGAGCTTGTAGCTCTTTATGGTCCTCAAAATTGGAACCTTATAGCTGAGAAGTTGGAAGGTAGATCAGGTAAAATTGCTTAAGAGAAAGAGACTGTAAATTTCTGTTCAAATTTTGCCGCCTTCTTTTGTCTAGATTTTGTTTGGTCGAGGGATCCTATTTTCTAGTTTCTGCTTGGCTCATTTTGATTGTTGATATGTTAAGGTAAGAGCTGCAGGTTAAGGTGGTTTAACCAGTTAGATCCAAGGATAAACAGAAAAGCTTTCACTGAAGATGAAGAGGAGAGGCTAATGCAAGCTCATAGACTTTATGGTAACAAATGGGCCATGATTGCGAGACTTTTCCCTGGAAGAACCGATAACGCAGTCAAGAACCACTGGCATGTCATAATGGCTAGAAAGTATAGAGAACAATCAAGCGCTTACAGGAGAAGGAGGCTAAGTCAATCTGTCAGCAGAAGAGTGGAGGAAATTCCAAGCTACGTCGGTAGAGATGAAGGCATGAAAGCAGAACCACCACCATGTTGTCCCAACATCCCCGGTGCTGGACGACTAAATAACTTATCTTCTTACCAAATTAGAAACTTTAATGGTGCTGGTTGCGGTGGGGTTGACAATGGCATAAATGGACCCCCCCACATGACCAGAGGGGGAGAAGCAG
The DNA here is from genome assembly GCA_009078335.1 of Salix brachista. NCBI lineage: Eukaryota > Viridiplantae > Streptophyta > Magnoliopsida > Malpighiales > Salicaceae > Salix > Salix brachista. The sequence goes on from CM018581.1 coordinate 12,700,537, forward strand.
TCTCAAGCATTAACGTCCCTCAAAGTGGGTTTTGTTCACAGCAGACACCTCTTGATTTCTTCTTTGGTATGTGCGTCTTTTGTGAACCCCCTTAATCTTCACCCTCTCTTAACATTCTTTTATGTTTATGCGGAGTATTTTTTAGTGTCTGGGTTTCTGTGCTACTTCATCGTTGGTTTCTTTTTGGGAAGCCTACCTGATTTCCTAGCTTTATCCTCTTCAATTTATTTTCGATTGAGACCAAGCCTACCTCCTTCGGTTCGCTCACTAAAGCCAACCTTCTCCCCTAACTTTTTTGTTGCTCTAAATTCTGTATAAACTTGGGCAAGCTTTCTTTTAACTAGCTACCAGCAGTTCTTTTCTCATCTTTGTGATTGGTTTGGGTTTTTGTTGCAGATCCCAAAAGTAACGACACGACGGGCATGTTCAGCCAAACCAGGTCATGGGATAGGCCAAATGAAGAGCCCCGAATTTCTGGTTTCTATTCCCATCAATACATAATGGCAATGCAACAGTCAAACTACCCAAACCCTAACTGTTTCTCAGATTTTACAGCGCCAACCTTACCTCAAGCAGTTTCAGTCAGCCAGCCTTCACCTTCATCACCATCCGTAGCAGATCAGAGCAGAGTTAATGATCATTTTGAGACTGTTCCACCACCATTCATTGACTTTCTCGGGGTAGGAACTACATGAAGTCAGAACTCAGAAGTATAGCAAAATAAAAGAAAAGAAAGAAGTCTGAAAAGGGTGTGTTTTTCGCAGAAATCATATCAGAGGGGTGCTTAATGTGGATGTGCTCCCATATAACCGAGAGGCCATTCGAGGAAAAAGAGAAAGGGATCGTAGTTAATTGTTGCAGTTGGATGGCAGAAGATGAAATCTGCACCAGTCTGTTGATGTCACGTCGACCCTGCAACTTTTTCTTCTCTTTTTTTTGTGTAGTAAAATCTTCTGCTCTCACATGAGACCCCTTCAAGGGGTAAAACAAATAAACTTTATTAATGCCATCTAATCCCTTTATTTATTCGTTCTCTTTCCACCCTCTTTTTCTTCATCTTTTTTAAGCCTCTATCTCGATCCACTGGCTTTTTATTTATTTATTCATGTATTTTACCTAGAAAGAATGAAATCTTGAATCTCCACTCCACTCCAATTTCTACAACATGAATGTTGACTGCCGTTTGCATTCTGTTTCCCCCTACATATACTAGTATGAGATTGTTTCCAGCAGCAGATTATAAAAAGGAGCTGCTAGCTTTTATTTTCTTGGTCTAAAATTTCCAGTACTTTGTCTAGAGTGATTCTTCCATCATCATCTAAAATTCATGTGATGATTTTTTTTCCCGGCTAGCTTTTACTAGTGGTCGTCACAAAATGGCACCTTTGCTGTGACTTCATGCCAAATCAACAGAAGAATACAAGGGAGAGTACCCTGTTAGATAGCATTTGTAAATAAGAATCGTATTCTTAGAGACTGGTATGTTCTTACTAGCTGGAATTATGTAATTTAATAACCATTGACAGATTCTGGAGAATTCACTAAAGGAAGGTATTTTATAGAATACAAAAACAGAAAATACTTTCTCACATCCACCTCTGAATGATTTATAAATCTTTCCTAGTATTGCAGTGCCACATTAACCAGTTAAAAACTAGAACTGCCATGTCTCTGCCACTTCAGTTCAATTGGATGTGATTAAGTTTGTGGATAATATCTTTAATAACCCTCGAATAAAACATGGACGGAAGAGGATGTTTAATTTTTCCTCTGTTGTCTATGTAACGACACAACAAAACAAGAAACTGAAACTCGAATCGAACATCCTTTTTTCATGGTCCTGCAAAACTCAGGCACAAATTCTGCAGCAGAACCAGGCACCACCCACCCTCCTGATGCACTGATGATGCAAACTGCTGAACATCCTTTCGTTTGGTTTCCTCATCGGCAGAATCTTCTGTGATTTCATGCCACCCACATGGGCTGTATCTGCTTGCAGCTGTCCACTTCTGTACAAAAAGTTGTGTGTGCTTATGCTTTCCTGCCGGTACAGGAAATGTATTATCGATGACAGGAGCTTCGATACACTGTTGTCATGGGCCAACACACCACCTCCTACCCTGCTATTTTATATTTCATTCTTCCGTGTCTATTTGGTAGAAAAATATTTATTATTTGGTAACAATATAAGAAGCTGAGCTGGTTGCGAACTATCTACCGGAAATTGAGATTTGGAGTGATTTGCTCAAAGCTCATAGGAAAAGATGTAATGTTTTGTATTTGGTTACTTTTATTTATTTATTTATTTTAATAATATGTACGGACTGTGCTGGGTTTATGGCTGTTGATGAAAATGAGACCGTGATTGACTCTAAAACTTAAACTTAAGATTTTTTTAAAAAAATGACCGGGACAGATTGAGCCCGGGTTTGCTGTCTAGTGGCCAGCCCAAGCGAGAGTTACGGGTTTGTGCCTCGGAAATTATGGACCGGGCCCAACTGGACAAGCCCTGCTTCAGATCCTAGTTCAAACAAACGGAAAGGAAAAGAGCAAATTCAATGGCCCATGTCCCGAACATGCGAGGGAAGAGTAATTATTGAGGACGTCGGTATCGTACCACTGTCTCGGACAACAACAAAAAAAAGACAATACTTAGAAGTTTATAAATAAATAAATAAATAAATGCCCGAATTAAACATCAATTTAATTTATTTTATTTCTTGAATAAAAGGAAAGCTGAAGCCGTACTTGGAGTTTTTATTTTTAAATCACAATTTACGGTGTGCATAATTTGCACCTTTCTTAAGAGTAAATCTTCATGAAACGCCATTCCCAAGGAGCTCGGGAGACAGAAATTGGGTTATTATCAGTGAAGCAACTTTCGCCATGAATCGGACTCCTCCAATTACCGCAATATACGTATTAGAAACGGAATCTTTTAGTGTGAATTAGGGTTTTTGGGCTAAGCTATGAGTGTGATAAAATTACTGCGGTGCTCATGGTTGCATGGCACTGTTAACGCTAGTCTAGGAGGATGGCTGACGTGTTTAATGGTGCTTTGCATCATGCTGGAGGCTGAAAATAATGATAAAGGAGTCAAAAATGTTTTTTGGAGGTGGTGCACACGGGCTCTCTCACATTGACTGGGTTTAAATTAAACGGGCAAAAGCGTGCGATTCCTTCCTTTTCACTCCGGATAATAGATTCCTTCCTTTTCACTCCGGATAATATTCAATAAAAACAATATTCTGTTTATTATATATATATAGATAGATAGATAGATAGATAGATAGATAGATAGATAGATGACATGAATCAAGAAAAAAGGTAATGATTATTAAAAAATAAATAAAATGCAACGAGAACAACATGACAGCGTATGCAGCAGCTAAAATAATAGTAATAGAAAGTTGACGTTGCGCCAATGCCCGGGAAAGTAGGTTTAGTGGGAGTTATAAATTGTATCAAAGAATGCAGTAAAATAGAAAGAAAGAAAAAGTATTGTTGTTTTTTAAAATATTTTTTATTTAAATATATATTAAAATAATACATGTTTTTTTTCCTTAACATAACTTCATTGAAATTTAAAAAAGCACAGTTGTAGCAACGGCGATGTCGGTAGTTAAGAGCCGTACTAGCATGCAAGAAATTATAATTTTCTTCGAGGAGAGCCACAAGATTGGGAGATTTTATGAGGGGTTTCAATCGTGAAAAGTTGGAATTGATTCGAAACTTTGAGCTCTCTCGCAGATCGTGACCGTTCAATTCCAGGGCAGACAGTGCTGGGGTTTCCGTGGCATTTCCTTCATGAAACTATAGCAAGAAAATACAGCACAGGAATATCTCTCCAATAAAATAAAAGCAAGAGGAACAAAAAGAAAAGGATGGATTCATATATGTGGCCTCACATCTCCTGCAGGACGGCATCACATGCTCTGGGTCCCAGAACAGCCAGTAACATTTTGCATGAATTGTGGCCTTCTGCTGCTGATTACAACAACGAAATATCTGAATGTTTCACCCAGACTGATAGATCAGAGACTCGGTTGATTTTGATCGATCAATGGAAGCCAAGCAGAGAGAAAGGTGGCGATCACCATGACAACAGGGTTAGCTAATATGGGATACCCCCTGTACAATCTGCGGCAAATGAATACAAAATAAACGAAAGTGAAAAGGCTGGCAGAAAGATGGAAGACGAGGAAAACCTTTTTCTGGTGCTGTTGATGCTTGGGTTTCTCAAGCATATGAAAATCCAAGTTTATCTGTTCAAATGCGGGAGTGCCTGCAGTAACTCTTTTCCACTCCGAGCCCTTTGATTTTGCATTGAACAAATAGGAGGGGGAGGGACCATGAATGGCGTTTAGTTGGATGAATGATGAACAAGACCTTTTACTGCACAAGCATCGTAACTATGGCCCTGGAATTTAAAAGGAATGATTTGTACTGATTGGCAGCAAATCGAACCCAAGTAAAGTGATATGACTTCTGATTCACTCACTATTGAAGGGAATCCATGAAACAAGGTTGTCAATTCGTTTCGTTTTTTCAATTCAAACGAAATGGTTCAATTTTGGAGTTTTTCATCGTGTTGTTTCGAGGTTTTACTGTTTGTATATATATATATATATATATATATATAAACAGTAAAACCTCGAAACAACATGATATTATATATAAATTTAGTTCAAATTCAAAAATAAAATTACTTAGAATTGTGTAATTTAATCTAAAAAAACACAATAAAATGATTTTTCTGAACAAAATTATGAACATGTATAATATTATAAGCATATCATCATCAATTCTGCAAAGTCATTAAATTTTTTGATTTCTCTGAAATTTTAATATAATATATAAATATATCAAGAGACTACTCGTAACATTTCATTTAAATCTAACGGTCGGATTAAGAGATATGATTGATATTGTAAAATTATTTATTATTTAAAAAAACATTATTTAGCCGAAACGGAACGAAACTAGAACGTTCCGGCTGAAATTTGAACGGAATTTCCGCAATAAACTAGAAATTTAAACAAGGTAAAAACTGCACCGTTTTATCTCGTTTTTTTAATTTGTACAAAATATTTAAGCTGAAACGAAATAAAAGTAACAACACTGCCATGAACTGCTAGTGCCATCATGAGATTTTAGGGTCAGAGCCCTACTAGAAGGAAAACCCCTTATCTACTTTAGAACGGGAGTCACCAGGTAAGACCTTGCAAGTTTTATTTTTGTTTCGATCGTTTTTAAAGTTTAAAGAGCCATTAGAAGGTCCGGTATTGAACGAGGTTTAAAAGCTCATTCTGCAGAGAGTAGGATTTTGTTTCATCCAAGAATATTTCTTCTTTCACCTTATGTCTCGCACTTTCGATATATATAAATATATTAGCATTCAGGATACCGTGCACATGAAAATTTGGTAAGATAATACAATCTAAGATGAAAAACAACTGGTTTTCCTGTATAGGAATTCTCTGTCAGTAAGGTGGCCTTCTGGTCGTGTCAGGAATCAAGTGTAAAAGGGAATACAAATTTGTTGAGAGTGAGGGATACAGTAGACTTATGAAAAACTCCATTTCATTTAATTACAATTATTGCAGAAAGTATACAGCTTAACTGATCTCTCATAAAGTGTTCTCATGGAAATTACGAGACCGGGACGATGCAGCAGGGTTCGCTTGCAACACTGAAGTTGTTCCAGCCATGTAATTCCTGTCTTCGTTTTTAGATTGAAAGCCCTTAAAGATACCTCCTCCATTAATAGAGTTGGATTTTTCACTCATGATCCCGAGGCTCGCCCATATAGAGCTCCTTGCAGCTTCACTAGGATCATCAATCTTCAAATTCTTCGGAACCAAAATACCTTTTTCTGATTTGGTGCCCTCCCTCGAGGGCGCTTCTAAGTAGGCTGGATTAAGGGTGTTGCTATCCCTTGAATGTTTACCCAGTGGAGATGTAGGACTGGAGTTTTGGGTATAGTGATTTATAGGGGGTGATGGAAGAGATACATATGGCGGCACATTCCAGGGGCTCGGGACAGTACAACCCCAGTAAGCTGGTGCAGGGTAAAACGATACTGGAAAACCTGAGGGGCAAGGCTTCGGTGGAGGCATCGCAGAGTTCCATGGATATGGCCAAGGAGGCCCGGGGAAGCTGGGAACCTGGGGAGGAAAGGATTGATAATCCTTATTAACTGCTTCTCTCGAATTACCATTACATCCCTTCTCTGATGAATTCGAAGCTGTGGCGGAGGATCCACTTGAGCGATCATCCCCATTACCTCCTGCCCCTCCACAAGATACAGAGATTCTATGTTCAGGTCTGTGATACTCATTTCGAACACTAATTTGCTCTTTCTCTGAAAGATTCAACACAGAGGCAATAGATTCACAAAGAGGAGAACCGGAACCAAATGTGAGGACAGTGCTGTTGTTTCCCATAAAGGGTTTATGAACTCCATTCATGGCATGCACTTGAACTGTTCGGAGAGCTTCTGGTACCATTAAGTGACGATAATGTGAAGCTGAAGAGCTCTTATTCTTGCGCCGTCCAGCTCCCACAGGCACATTCCTCATGGTTCCTCCAGCGGTCCAGTATCTCTGACAGTTTTTACAGAAATGACGAGGCTGATTGACGTTGTAATTGTTGTAATAACAGAATTTAGTATCCATGCTTTTACATCGAGGGCATGGAAGTATTTTGTCAGGCTTCATCGGAGTCTTTTCTTGTGAGATGCTTGTTTCACATTGTTCTTCATCCTTACTGCTTTTCAGAGGTGAAGTTTCCCTCTCAACTGAGGGAGTATTTGGATTCTCACTAATTCCTGATGATGTCGGATCTTTTGAGTCCTCAGTAATCTGATACGAGGTAACATCTTCTTGTTTCTCGTTGGCAATTTCCTCTCCTGAAGACTCCTAAAATGTCAAAAAAGAAAAGAAGAAACGAATGAGAAGAAATAGAGATAGCTTACTGGCGTAGAGCTGTATGCTTGCATGTACATTTTTTCAGACCAGAATCAGGTGGAAACAGGTGGGAGTGAAATTGAAATACAATCAGTTTAGTTAAAAGAAAACTCTAACACTGTAGGGGTAAAGAGTTTATAAACAACTTCACGACAGACCTGTCTCATTGTCAATTGGAAATAGATAGTTCAAGTAACCCAAGCACTAGAAACCTTTCCTTATAGCAGTTATTGGAGGCAAAACCATTAGAATTCATCGAGTTGCCACTAGTCAAGATCAGTCTAATGAACTGCAAAGCTTTCCCTTGAAGACACGCAGTGCCATGCCAGAGAGGGCATAACAGAACAGTGACCCGATAGGAAAGACTGGACCAAGATATTATGCGAATAGTATGTAAAGTTGAGGAATCTAACAAAATCATACGATCCTCGATCGAGGAAATATCTGGGTCAATCTTGATAACTATTTCAGAGTGGACAGTAATGGTCAACTACTGATATCGAGCCTTGTGTTCTGTAGTTCATCAATACTAATTCTGCTTCAAAAGAAGTCTGAGTGAAAATCCTCTAAGAAATAAGCACAAGGTAAAGTATTTATGGGAGGAATTTAGTAAACTTCGGTAGCCATTACCAAAACACGACAAATAATAAAAGCGGAAGACGAAGATTAAAAACCCTTCTGTGCTGCCAAGAAAAAGGAGAGAATGGAACAGTCCCTTTATTCTGAAATTCTAGAATTGACACCAGAAGGATTTCAAGTCCGACTCCCATAAATCAACGGGTGTTCCATCTCCTCTTAAAAATCCAAATACATGGATGAACTAAAATGGAGGCATAAACAATTTAGTCGTTTTGAGATTACAGGTCCAAATGGCAACAAAATAGTTTTTACAATCAAGGCAAGCTCAGAAATATGCAATCCCAACCCAAATCAGAATACACATACCCTGTGGCTGCCTTCTTGCTCTTCACGCTCCGTACGAGGACTGTCTTTTCCATGCAAGGAAGCAGCAGCGGTGGTGGTGGTGTAGCCGTGCTCCTCAGACTGGTGTGGGGCAACCGGTGTTCCTGAGGAAGACTCGTACTTGCTATCAGCACGAGACACATCCTCCTGCTGCTGATTGACTTGCAATGGAATCGTCTTCCCAAACAGCTTGATCTCTGGCATTCTCTCTTTCCTTTAGCAGTTTGCTTGAAAGAAGAGGCAATCCCTGTCTCTCAGCTTGTGTCGTGAGTGCTTTCTTTTTCGAGTACTTGCTCAGGATGATGGGGCGTGTGTTTTGGGGGATCGGACGAGGTGGAAGAGCAGAGGAAAACAAAAATAAGAAAAGGAAAGGGTTTGACAGTAATCTGCTTGGTGGTGGTAAGTAAATAAACAAATTGGGAGAATGCCACATCAGAAAAAGGCAAAATTTTGTGAGCCACGAGTTTATGTGGCCTCTAAAATCTCCTCTTTTATTCGGTTTTTTTTTCATGTGTTTTGTTTCCTCTAAAATAATTTTAAAAAACTACTTAATAAATCTTTTTTTGCTGTCAATATTTTTATAGAAAATGTTTTCTGTGTTTTGTTTCTCGTAAAATAATTCTAAAAAATCTAATTAATAAAAAAAGTATTTTATAGTTAATTTTACATTTAGTTTATTTGCTGAATTTTTTTTTCACTCATTAAGTTTTGTAAAATATTTTATGAATAATAATATAACTAAAATATCATACAACTATTTTAACTAATATTTTTATCTTTTGAATTAGTAGTTAATTAATTCAACTAGTTAATTATCTTAGCTTAACTAGTTAATTAATTCAGGGAAGCTGTATCATTTAAAATTTATGCACTCACTGTGTTCACGCCACAATCTACTACTTAGAAAGAAGAAATTAACATATTTAAGAATGTAATTGACATGATTAAATTAAAATTAATTAGTGACTAACTGAAAAAGAATCAAGGAAAACGCCGTCTGTGGGAATCGAACCCACGACCACATGGTTAAAAGCCATGCGCTCTACCAGCTGAGCTAAGACGGCATCACACCACTGAAATAAAACGTATAGTATAAGTAGTTAATAGTTAAATTACTATCACAACTCTTGGCGAGTTGTTTAGAAGTTTTGGGTGGAGACATTGACAAGCTGTGAACCCCCCTTGCTTGTAAGCACGTGGCACGAGACCCACCTTGATGCCCTGCATAGCTACATACATCACCACCCTATCTTACTTGACCACCTGCAAAAAGCGAAGTGAAAAGGTCATCTGACACATCCGTGCCGTTGATTCCCTTAACAAGTTATATCTTGCAACGTGTCACTACAAGTATTCTCACATTAATTTTAATAAAAATAATTTTCTTTAGTTTTCTCTTTCCTTTATATATCCCCCCTGTCGGATAACTTGATTACTGGGGGAGGGTGGGGGGGGGGGGGGGATTCTGCAAGAGAATCTTCTTCTAGAGGCTTTCTTGGTTGCGCGACGTGTCAGGTTGATGAAGGTGAAGGACAGGGCATGTCTTTTTCTCGTATCCAGCGACTCCTCTCTGATCTTCATCAGCAGAACCAGGAACGCCATATTGGACGACGTCGTTCTTGGCCTTGTCCAGGGTCGCATTTTCCCCTGAGATTCTAGATGTAAAATTCTTTCCACACCTATATTCTACTAGCTAAAAAACAATCACTGCTGAACACTAGATTCCGTGTTTTAAGAGGAAGAGTGAATAAAGGTAGGGCAAAAGGTGGCTTGCATGGTTTGCTCCAGTGAGAAAATTAAACATACTATAATCATCAGTTGAGCGTGGAGACTTGATGAACAGATGTTATGCTATGAATTTTTGGTCTTGGATTCTTTATATCTTTATAGCGCATGACAATCAAAATTTAAACATTTTAATGTTAAGAATCATCTCACCTAAAAAGTTAAACTGATAATTAAGGTTTGAAAATATAACTTATATTATTTCTTAACACAATTCCTTAAGTGAAAGCCTTTTAGGCTTGAAATTTATACAAACTCGTATTATTTTATGCTTGATTTTTATCAAATAGAATGAGGTTATGAGATTCGAACTCGTGACCGTTGGGTCAACAAGACTCTGATACCATGTTAAGAAACCATCTTATCTAAGAACTTAAACTAATAATTAAAGTTTCAGAATATAATTCATATTATTCTTTAGCACTTGAAACAACAAACGATTGATTCTTGGTTGGATCAGGATGGCAATGCTCTGATCATTGCGCTCAGGGAGCAGAATTTATCCGCACCTCTATATATGTCAGGCCAGTCCTGTACTATTAGGAAATCCCCCCATGGCGTGGGATACTTTCATATTCTCTAGAAAATGATCTAATATATTCTAATAATTTAGTCATCCAAGGTAAGTGAAAACGGGGATTTCTGTAATTAGTATTTACTTTATTTAACATGACAAATAAGTCAATTGGAATTGCTAAAACTTACCTTTTCAATACATTTTTTTTTTATAGAAAACCTATCCAGGAAGGAAAAATTAAAAAAACTCCTAGAAATAAGATGATTCAACAAACAATAATCCTGAGAGAAGAATGCTGCTTCTAGAAATTGTCTGAAAATTTCCAAGTACTTCGTAATAATTAATCTGACAAAAAAAGAAAAGTTTACCTTGACAATTTCTCACGGTTTTAACTGATCCTTATTAATACTTGCAAAATCTCGGTATGTTTAGTGTTTATTGACATGGATGGCTGTGAGTTAGTTATGGCTCTATAACTCAGCAGCCCTGTCTTCTAAGAGCAAGTCCAATTGTAAGAGTTATTTTTAAGAACCAAATTATAGAAATAGTTTTTTGAATAGTGTATAAATAGTTTATTGAGTTGATGTGCTCTCCAATGGTAAGAGCCATTTTGGAGAGCCATTTTTTTTATTATTTAAAATAAAGTTCAATTATTTTGTATATAGTTTAATTATACAATTAATATAAGTAAGTTATATAATTAAATAATTGCTTTTGAAAAACTCTCAAACAATAAAATTATTTTTTTAATTATATTTAAATTTAAAAAAATGAATTTAAATATAATTAAAAAAACCCACAATATTTCTATGTTTTTTTATGGTTGTTGTATTTCAAATTAATTAATGTTACTTATTGTCTTTGAGTGTTAGAAAAACTTAAAAAAATAAAATGAACACATTAATAAATAACCAATAAGTTCAAAAATCATTTAAAATACATTCCATTACAAATAATTGAATCAAATTAGTTACAAATTAATACCCATATATTTTTATGCTAAATATTATTATAATAATAATTAATAATTATTATAATATAATAATAATTAGTATAAAAACCCACCCCCCGTTTGTTCCCCTTCATTTCAATCACAGATTAAACAAACCCTACCCATCTTTCTCTTCTCCCTCCAGCCGCCGTCGCCCCCCACCCATCCACCTCCAGCCGTCGCCCCCCCCCACCCACCGTCCACTCCTCTCCAGCCGCCCCCACCCACCGTCCACTCCCCTCCAGTCGTCCTCCCCACGCAGCCGTCCACCTGACCCAACCCAAACCATTGTTTCATGTTTTTGGGTTCTATATCAAAGTTGTTGCTCTCATATTGCTCGAGGATGTGTTTTTTTGAATTTTTTCAATTGTTTACTTCATCTTTGTTTGTTGTGTTGCTGTGTTTTGTTGTTGATGCTTGCAACGGTATAATTTCAACGGTAATATTTTAGTTTTGGCTCTCCTGTGCAAATCTGTAGGAATGCTTCCGGAAAATGAAAAAGTCATTTTGGCTCTCCATTTGGCTCTCCCCGTTGGAGACACAAATTTAACAAAAATAGCCAAATTTTTTAAATTATGCCTTTGCCTGCTCTGATGGCTACTCCCGTTGGACTTGATCTTAAAGAATTGTTAAAGTCCAGTTAATAATTAAAAGGGCAGGTATTTGTTTTTAGCAATCGCCGATTTTATTTTTGGGAAAACAATTTACAAATGAGTTTTTCTATTATAGTTTCACACAACATGGGAATCCATAAACCATAAAATACGGGAGTGGAACTGCCATTAGAGCAGAGCGTGTCATGTGAGGTGGCAAAGGATGTGTACTGGCAATGGCCAATAACAACAGGGCTTCGAGAGGTTTATTTACACGTATGGCTTTTGAAAATGTCAATTTCAATCAAAGATATAATATCAGAGCACCAAAGTGTTGACTTTTGGCCGACCATAAATGACAGCACGGCTATAATAAAGTGCTCGAAAACGTTATGAAAAAATAATAATACAGCGGTCAGTAAGTAAATGATATAAGATGAAAAGACGGATGTGATCGATCATGGACCGACCACAAATGCTCGTCAAAAGCAATATGTGTTCGTGCATATTATATAGTTGATTAACTAAAACAAGATAGTTGAACGAGTCTTTTTTCACATTTACTTTCTTTACGAGTAAAGTATAAACTTTTCAAATATAATTTAAATAATCTCCCCCCATATATTTATCGTTCATGCAAAGCCCTAAATACTGGTAACTGTAAAGTGTCTTTTTCTTCAATGATAGTGCGTGCACACATAACATTTTATGCTTAGCTTTTTCATCTATTTTTAATAGATTCTTTAAATATCATGTACGATTCATTTATTGTTTTGTATTTTTTTTTTTGATAACCGGGATGTCCGAGCCAGCTTGCGCGCACCACAACTAAATTCCCGGGCCCATTGAACATCCTGCAAATCCAATGAGCATGTAAGGTACCGCGGGGGTGACAGGCGTGCCTAACAAGGCTTGAACCTGGGGTGAGAGGAAAGGAAAAGCCCTTCATGACCACCAGGCCAAGACCCTGCTGACTTGTTTTGTATTTTTATACGTATAGCTGTTGTTGATGTGGGAGCATTTTTATTGTTCACTAGATATGATAGAATAATTCAGTGGATCGAAATTAAGTTTTTTAATCTGGTAATTGAACTATTTATCTTGATTCCTTTTATTGTGCATGCAATTTTCTCGACAATTAATATGTTTCTCTATTTTTGTTTGATAGCTTTAAAAATTATTGCTTTATGTGTTATTTCCTGTGATATATTTATGTTTTTTGAGATTTTTTTATTTTGTTTTGATGAGAAAATATTATATTTGTTTAATCTCCATAGATAAAAAAGAAGCCGTTGCTTGTTATTTCTCTCGCCACTTTCCGCTGCAAGAGTTTGTAAATTCTTTTGACCACTCCAGTCAACGCTCTCCACCAACTGAAGATGGCACGACGGAGTCGAATCTCCTTCAATCATAACAGATTGACCAGTCTGCCCCTCTCCCCATTTTGACCAATGAATGCATAAAGTTCCTTGGATAAAGTTGAAACTTCTAGAAAGTATGCATGCTTCTTGCCACCGAAAACCCGGCTTTTATTGAGCCCGCCCAAGTTGGGTAGGCAGACTCCATCCATTAACTAGAAGCGCTATTTCTCTTTACCTTGTTGACTTGGGCCACGGTGCCCGATCCAAAACTTTATATCGATGGAGTCATTCGATCACCTTAAAATTGATTTCATGTGTTGAATCATTTTTTCTAGGGTTTTTACTTTTTAGGTATCAAAATAAATAAAATACTTCATTTTCATGCTAAAATTAATTCCATACATGTAATTCTCTGTTGAGGAGTCTTATATATCGAGTTAAATAAAAAAAACAATCAAATTAATTTTTTTTTAAAAAAGAAAGATTACAAGGAGGAAAAACAATTATTTAACATAGTTCATCATGAGAACAAAATAGAGTTTTAGTTTAAGCCAGCAGGTTAAAAAAAGAAACCACAGACAATGAAGACCTTAAAGGTTGACTATATTAAATTTGATGTAGACAAATGAAAAAAAGAGAGCATGAGAAGAAAATATACTAAAATTAATACGGTATAAGACATTACATCCTTGACTATACACGTCCTAAAATAAAGAAATATTAGATACAAATTATTAGAGTAATAAAATAATAGTGTCTCTATAATATTAATTGCAATTCCCGATTTTTATCACCCTCAATTCGTAGAGATAGCATTCCTCTCGCATTTATTTTCTTCCCCCCCTTTAACTGCATAATCTAATTACAAAACTCGATTCTGCATTAGATTTTCATGGGACTTTTGGAGAATTAAGAATTGCCGCTGAATGGATACTGGAGTTTCAAGAACCAGAGCTCTGGTTCTGGTCCGTTTTTCGTTATGTGCTGTGAATGATGAGGCTCTTCTTGTCTTGTATCAGAATGATTGCATTTTAGGTAGATTTAGAATCTTATGACGGCTACTATTATCCCAAAACATCCACAAAGTACAAACAGTAATGAAGCATCATATTCAGATAATAGAATAAACACGGATCGAATCCACACAATCTGTTAAATTTCAATTGAGTTTCTCAAATATCTTGAAATGTCAGCGTTAAAAGTTCCATCCAGCAGCCTAATTGCTTTCGGTTCTGATTATTGACCCGAAAGGGAGTGTGCTTTGCCCTTTGACTTGTCTGTGAACCTAGCAGAATGAGTTTCTGTGTTGTTATATTCTTTGTTTTTCTGGATTTTCTTTCGCCAAGCTCATACAAATCATGTTATTCTTTGCTATCTTGAAGCATGGCTTCTGCATTTTACCGTTTCTTTCCGTAACCTGTGGCTACCCGTCTGGATTTGTTCTTCAAGCAGTGAGTAGGGTTGTGTGTTTTTGTTGAATAATATTTATATAATCTTATTTATTAAGAATAAAATAGTAATTTTAGTTTAATCAATAAATACTTTATTTGTATTTAGATTAATACTTCACTCATTAGATCACTCAAGCTTGTAGCTTTTTTTTTGCGCTTGATATTAATTATTTTAACATTTTTTTCTGGCTTGAGTCGTGTCAAACACAGACATATGGCGTCATTAGATGTTGCATTTTATCAGAGATGAGTTAGTCTCGCCTGAATTATTTGAGGGAATATTTCTGCACGATTCCACTTTGTCCCTGTCAATCAAATCGCGGGATATAGTATACTTTCCCTGAATTTTCGTTTTTTTGTTTAACATTGTGTTCTTGTAGGCCTACCCAATAGGTTAAAACTTGATTTATTTATTTCTATTGTTTTTTAATGTGTTTTTCTATTTATATTATCATGTTAAAATGATCCAGAAATAATAGTAAGAAAAGATTTTTTGTTTTAGAAAAAAACAAACGGGTTATTTTATTTCTAGAAGTTGATTATGAGCAGTAATTTATTGAAATGTTTAGCCATCTGCCTTGTTTAAAAATCTACACAAGACTGGCACTTTGATGTGTGTATCTGGACCATGTAACAATTATGACGATTATGAATGCTCATGATCCCAAGCGACTTACAATTTGAATATCGAGGATTTGTGGGCCATTTCTTTCAAAACCAAACTCTGATTTTGCATATGATCCAGAGGAAGATGAGTTACAAGGGTGAGTTCAGAAGGAAAACTCGCTGCTTTGTTGTCTGTTGCTGCACTTGAAATGGCTCAATCTTCTTCCTCTTCCCTTTCCATTCTCGACGCACTTACAAAAGATGGCGTCACTTCACACAATAAGATGGGATTGCTTGTTTTTCGCTCATGTCTGCTGTTTTCCGATGGGTGTCAATTGCTTCCTTTTTTTATTATCTACAGGAGCCCATGACCTGAGCTTGTAGCGCGCACTAGCAGGTATAGCTTGCTGAGGATTTTAGGCTTTCAACGAGCCAGTAATATTTGTGACTGTTCGTGTATTCGCTCACAGAAATTGCAGGCCTGTATCAGTAATTTGTTTATTTCTTTCTGTGCATGGTTTTTCATTTGACCAAGTTAAATAGGATTTGCTTGGATTATAAGTAAATGCATATAAATTTGAAGTAAATAGATTAATGACGCATTGATCATGTCATTTCAGCGTGTGTTCGTCTTTAAATTTCAGCAATTTATCTCATTTTTTACTTTGTTGAGATGGTGACTGGTTCCTTTTGTTTTCTTTTCGTGATTCCTGAGGCCATATTCTTCTCATCTTCTTTCCATGCGGATGGATTTGTGAGATCTCCTCTCTTATGGGTCCCGTCAAAGAATAATAATCGATTAGAGGCAACTTTGCTCAACTGACTTTTGATTCACCGGACCTTCTCCTACAGACCTAAAAAATAAACATGGCCCCTTTGGCATCATCCCAGAATCTCCTTTACATGTTACAGAATAAAGTAAAGCAAGAGGAGCTTTCAAGTACATCAGCTGGTTAAAGAGAAAGGTTCTTCAATGACTCTCCCTTCTTTTCTTGTTTTTCAAACATTCGGGCCGCATATCGTAAGAACTTCGCCAATAATCTGTATTCTTTTCTTTGAATATGAGCTATGAAACTTGCTACTAAAGAATGAATATGGTCTCGGGACAGAAGCAGATGCTTGCTTGGGAAGAACTTGCTGTTAAAATGGACCTACCACTGCATTGGATCCACCACACTGGTTTTTTTGTTTAAAGTTTTTATTTTTTATTTTTATCTAATGGAATTTGCTGGCAATAACAATACAATCGCTGGACTTTTTCACTCTTTCCCCCACCACTGATACGGTGTCCCAATGGCAGGCTGGGTCAACTGATTGAAATCTTCAGTTAGAACAGGACAACTATACTATACATGCATGCCTTCTACTTTGTTAATTTAAATAAATAAATATATAGCACCACTGTTGCTATTGTAATTGCTTAATTAAAGAATTGCTTTCGTATCTAACCTTCTTCACCTTTGAATCCAGGGAAAGTGATCAATGCAGCAAGAACACCTGATTGGATGACACTGATCATATGGCAATTCTTTGGAGATCAATCATTGGATTTTGATTGCAGTTATATAAAAAACTCTAAACTGCAACCCAAGAAATCCAAAGATTGATCTGATGCAATCGACTCTTACGACTTGTTGTTGGCCATTTTGGCTTCCCTTTTCCTTTTCTTTCACTGGGTGAGAATTTCTTTGCTCAGTTTCAGCATAGATACGGACTACAGACATGTAGCTACCATTCCCTTTGGAATTCATTTCTTTACTTGTTAGTATGAGACTTTTCCGCCGAGCAGTCCAGTCCAGTATAATGTTTTCATGTTATACAAGGGCACTGCTGCCATAAATATGTGGACCTTCCGGCCGATTCATTCTGTCTATGCATTTGCGGCTTCCACAGTCGCATACATTCAGAAAAAAAGAGAGATAAAGAACCAAATCAATCCTGTTGCTTTTGCATCACAACCACCATGAGATGTTGGATCAGTTTCAGACATCGTTAGTGATGTTGCTTTGTATTTAGGACTGCTGGTTTAGCTTCTTTCTTGTTTACTTGTAACATATCAATAACATGACAAGAAAACTCCACTTTTTTCTTAAAAAAAAGTATTAAAATGGTACACTCTTATTCATTAATTAGTAAGGACAGGGTTGGACGTGGAAAGAAAAAAGAAGGGATCAATTGATGTACACGAAAACTCAAATCACCAGATGCTTTCTTGATTTTTATCAGATTCCATGGGATAACAACTCTGGTGGAAGTGGAACAAAGAGTGGCTGGCTTGAATATACTTATAAACGATTGGTTCTTTGATGAATGATGGTACATTTTGCGTGTATATATAAAACTTGGAGCCTAAGATCCCCCCTGTGACTTTAAGCAGTTAATCTTGCACATATGTGTCTCTTTCTGGTTCATTTTGTTTTTTTCCATATAAAACAAACTGTATTATGGGGGGGATTACATTTGTGTGGTTTATCTGATCTTTTTTTATATATATATATATAATACGGGATCCACTTTTTCCTAGGGGACTTGTTTTTGGATCCTACAATCTAAGGTTAGATTCTTTGATTCGTCCAACCCTACAAGGAGCAAAAAGGACCTGCCAATCACACACTACAGCCTGCTTGAAAAAGAGAACAGGAAAACTGGAAAAGAGAGTAAAATTGAAAGAGAGAAAGAAAGACCGGCCCATTTGGGTTTCCCTTTCAGTCACCATAAAGAAATATCCATTATTACAAATTCCCATCGACATACTTATTTTTCTTCAAAGCTTTCTCAGAGTGTTAGGAAAGTTGCTCCCATTATTCATTATGGTGGGGGCTGCCTAGCACAGCAGGGAATCAATCAGGGAGAGATGGAGGGGCGAGGTGGGAGATCAGGAAGAAAACAAACCATACACTTTTCTTCTTTCGCTCCTTTTGAGAGGCTCAAATTGATGAAGTGGGTTGCTTTCTCTGTTTTTGCTGCATAATAGATTCTCTCCCTCTCCCCTTTCAAGTCAAAGAAGAAAGAGAGGATTTTTATTTTATTTTTTGAAAAAAAAGAAAAGATGGTATGATGGGAGGTAGGAGAAAGGAAGAGCCACAGCTCATAGCATATATTCCCTTCCAAAATAACCCCACTTATGTTTCCTGATATGGAGTGAGAACACAGGACAGCCCAACGACTCCGAAATAATAAAAGAGAGCTACATAGCTGCCACATTTTCAAGCATAGCTGAAGAGGATCATAACTCATATTTACGTTTCAGTCTTCTACTTGTCTATCATTCACAGAACAGAAATGGGTCTGCACCGTCAGAATATGAACTTGGTTTTGTCCACTGATGCAAAGCCTAGGCTAAAATGGACTCAAGAACTTCATCAAAGGTTTGTTGAAGCAGTCAATCAACTTGGAGGTGCAGATAGTAAGTATTTCTATGACCTCGATGACCCTACTTGTCAGTATTTTGTACAGGGGATAAGGTTTTCTAATCTTTTCTATGTTTATATATGTGCAGAGGCAACACCGAAGAGTCTGAAGAGGGCGATGGAGATTCCTGAACTCACTTTATACCACTTGAAGAGCCATTTACAGGCACTTCTCTTCAGAATGATTAGATCAATCTATGTTGCTTTTACCAATGCAGAAAACAAGATTGTGATTTTGTGTTTGCTTCTTGATGCAGAAATACAGGCTATGGAAGAGTCAACAGTCCCTGATCAGCATTGAAAACAACCAAGAAGGTGATTTGTAAATCATAATAAATCAGATTAATGAGCTACTGCATAATTGGTTTTCTCATTTATATTCTAATGGGGCGTTGTCTCTGTGTATTTCTCTTGGTTGCAGATGCCAAGGAGATTCAAAGTAGTGACGATCATTTCCAAGAGTCTGCAGTCATTCAAAGTAGCAGGGGAATCTGCAGTGATGGAAACCAACATCCAATTAATGGGTAATAGTTGACATAATCTCTACCTGCTTTATGATATAAATTGTACTGATATAATAATACAGATTTTATTTATTTAATTTACCCAAAGTGTTATGTTCAACAGAAGCTTTCAGATTGCTCAGGCTCTCCAAATGCAAATGGAAGTGAAGAAGAAGATTCATGAACAGATTGAGGTAAGACCAAGAAAGAAACCTCTTTCTTTAAATCTTTCTCTGTTTACTGATCAGAACATGCGTATCCACTTCAAATTTTTATTGCAGGTACAAAGACATTTGCAGCTGAGAATTGAAGCGCAAGGGAAATACTTACAGTCTGTATTGAAGAAAGCACAGGAAACACTGGCTGGATATAATTCTTATTCTATAGGTGTAGAACTAGCAAAAGCTGAGCTCTCTCGATTAGTGTCAATGGCTAATAGCGGATGTCCAAGTTCTTCAATATCTGAATTGACAGAAACTGGAGGTTCAAGCTTAAGAGACATGGAGAGGACACAAATAAGGAGTGCAGTATGTTCAATGGAAAGCTCCTTGACATCATCTGAGAGTTCTGGGAGAAAGGAAGATATGCAACAAAAGAATGAGATTCATGACACCTACAAGTCCTATACAGCCTCTGTTGAGCTTCCTTTAATGGATATCCACCCGCAAGACAGCCCAGTGAATACCTGTTCAGGCAATCAAGGGAAGAAGAGAAGTGGTATCATTTGTGATGGTTTTTTTGTAGAGCAGCCACTGGCTAGTAGATTGAGAAATGGTGATCAGTTGAGTTTGGGGATGTTTGATTTGAATAGCTAATCAACACAAGATTGAACCGGGTTCGAAATCAATAAACTTAAATTGTTAGGGATCTGAACATCTCAATTGGGTACCTTTGGAGTTGGAGGGTGATAGAGTTAAAATGCAGTAAAGTTACCTGAAAGAGTTAATCTTTGTTTATAAACTATGTATATTGGTACATGCATGGACCCCAAGAAACTTTTGAAAGTATATCCATATCGAAAGATGGTGTTATATATATTGTGCGTATGTAAATTCATCTCTTGGAAGTTTTTCCAAGAAAGTCTCTCAATGTATTTTTAGGTTTTAACAATTAGGGCATCCCTAGCTATATTTGAAGTTCTAAGATTAAGTTCTTTCTTGATTTGTTTCTAGGAAAACCTTCTACATTTGGAGGTTTGTGATCTCTCTTCAATTTAGAACTCAAAATGATAGTGTGGGAGTGAATCCAATCTACCAACTTCAGCTAAATTTTTACACTCAAACTGGGCAGTTCACTTAAAGGATATCACTGCCTGAATTCAATATCTATGACTTGTAACTCCAATTTAGTAAAAATCCATCAAATGATTTGGCCCAAATAAAAAACTTTTCAATCAGTTTTTGACTGACGACCATGCTGCTTTAGAATCGCTCCAGGATTACCTAGGACTACCACTGAATAAAATTGGCTAGAAAGCTGTAAGGGGACATGTTATTGCTCAACGGCTTCTGAACCAAAAAAAGGCATGTGTAAAACAATAAAAAAATAAGAACAGCCAGGAGGAAGAAATCATTGTTGCTGCAAAATCAGTAAACATCCAACAAAGGATGAATCATTAGCCAAACCACGCGTAGGCTCAAATATATTAACGTTCAAGGAACTTCAACCAATTAGTTTGCTACGCCTGAAAACTCAATCATTAAATGAACCACACAGGTCAATATATGCTGCTAACATTTCTCCTCCTTCTTAAGCAAGCCCTGGGGAATGGAAGCTGGAGGAACAAGGATGAAGCTAAGGCACATTATTTACAGATACGTACTTTTCACAGCTTTTCTATTCCTACAACTTGTTAAGTTGTCCCATTCTTTCCCATCGACACAAGGTAAGATACTTAACGAACAGATTCTCCAAGTTATGAAAGCTTCCACTTAGAAGCCTAAAAATCCATTCTAACATCTTCAGTTTCCTTTTTTCTTTGTAGGAAAAAACCCTCCCTACTTGACATCAGATGTCGAAGACGTCTCAGGTAAGTCCTTTGATTACATTGTTGTGGGGGGAGGAACAGCTGGTTGCCCCCTTGCGGCAACTCTTTCCGAGAGATTCTCTGTGCTTGTGATAGAGCGGGGAGGCTCGCCTTATGGAAACCCCATGGTATCAGACAAGATATATTATGGTTTCCCATTACTCCAGTCTGATGAATTCTCATCGGTGGCACAAAGCTTCGTATCGAAAGATGGAGTTAAGAACCACAGAGGACGAGTTCTGGGAGGATCATCAGCTATAAATGGTGGGATCTATAGCAGGGCTAGTTATGATTTTGTTAAAACAGTTGGGTGGGATGAAGAGCTAGTGAAGGAAGCTTATGAATGGGTAGAGTCTAACATTGTTTTTAAGCCTGAGTTGACTATATGGCAATCTGTTGTAGAGTTCGGTCTTCTTGAAGCAGGAATTTTACCTTATAATGGATTCAGCATGGAACATATAGAGGGAACAAAGATTAGTGGTACTTTGTTTGATGAATATGGAATAAGGCACACCTCAGCAGATCTTCTTGAGACCGGGAATTCAGAAAACATCATTGTTCTTCTAAATGCAACCGTCAAGAACATCATCTTCCATGTCAATGGTAAGCAAAGATATCTGTAGATAGTATTTAAAAGAGTTGACAACAGTAGGTTACTAAAAACAGGTTTTCAATGATCCTATGCCAAAATTGCTCGGATAATCAATTTGCTGAAGCGTAAGTTCCCTTAAAATGGTGCAGGTAAGGGAAACGAGAGCATAGTTCGTGGTGTCAAGTTCATCAAGAGTGATGGCAGCACAAGCCAAACGTATGAAGCTTACCTGAATCAACCAGAGAATTCAAGTTCAAGGGGCGATGTTATTTTATCAGCAGGAGCACTAGGAAGTCCTCAAATCCTATTGCTAAGTGGCATCGGACCTGAAAAACATCTGAAGAACTTCGGTATCCCGCTTGTGCTGAACTTAAAAGGGGTCGGGAAAGAGATGAAAGACAACCCTGGCATTGCCCTTTTGGTGGACACCAAACCAATATACCGATTTCCAGATACACCTCAAGTTGCAGGCATAACAAAAGACATGAAATTCATTGTCGAGGGGGGCATAATACCAATAAGCTTCAATGCAACAAGGATGCCGATCGCAATCAAGTTAGCATTTCCAGAATCTAAAGGGACGCTGGAATTGAACAGCACAGACCCTAGGCAAAATCCTGCTGTGGAATTCCACTATCTAGAAAAGGAGAAGGATCTAGAGGAATGCACCGAGATGGCTCAATTACTCAGTAAAATAGCAAGGTCACAATCTGTTGTTCTGTTCCTAGGTAAGGAACCACAAAATAATTTGATGTCTTGTCAGGATGAGCTGAAAAACTTCTGCAAGAAAAATGTCAGGACTTATTATCACTATCATGGTGGTTCCACCGTTGGTTCAGTCGTGGACGATGATTACAAAGTATATGGGATGAAGGGGCTGAGAGTTATCGATGGCTCAACATTCCTGGAATCACCAGGCACAAATCCAATGGCCACCCTCTTAATGCTAGGAAGGTATCAAGGGATCAAGATTGTCAGGGAAAGGGAGAACACTACTGTAAGCTGTAGCCCACCACCACCGTAGGAAACTCTCAATTTCAACTATGTATACAATCATAAAAAAATTGTTATATTTTTTTATATTTTTCTGAGAAATACAGTTGCTGGGAATCCAACACCCTGTCAAGTAGATTTTCCATTTGAATACAAATGAAACAGCAATTTCAAATAAATAAGAGAGAAGAAAACAACCATCAGTTTCCAACTATTTTTTCTTAAATAATCATAATTATTAAAGAAGTTATTTATTTTTCCAAAATCCACGTGGTATAACCTTGAAGTCTTCTTACATCATATAATAGTAGTAAATTAAAACTACCCAACCTAAGCAACTCACCTGTCTCGCAATTTCAACGCGGTGAAGGGCACCTAAAAAGAGATGAACTGTCAAGATGTAGCTATCAATAAATATATATATACTAGACAATGCCCCGCGCTTCATCGCGGGCGGCACAATATTTTTTTCAATGTAAAAAATATTAATTGTGTGTATTTTTTTATTATAATATAAATTTAGCTAAAATAATAAATCTGTGCAGAATTCATGTCAAGTGCAAGTTTTCTATAAAATATATGAATTTAAAATCGATATAAAATTGTCTGTTTAGTAGTTTTAAGCGAAATAACCAGCATAAATTTATCATCATCATTAAAAAAGCAAGAAAACTCGGATATTCCTGAATTATTAAGTTAACTGTATTAAGATTAGTTCATTTTATAATTCAATTTAAATCAAACAAAAATAAAATATAAATTGTGAAAATACCTACAATACTCAAATAAAAAAAATAAGTTGTTAATTTTCTATCAACAAAAAGACGAAAACATAGATTGAAAATTCATCCTGACGTTATTACCATTATCATTGTTATTAAAGCTAAAATTATTACTAACATTACTGCCAAAACAATTAAAATAATTAAATTGTCACGAAAAATAAAATAAAAAAGCAAAAGATTTTTATTAAAAAATAATAAATAAACAATAACTAAAATTATCATTATCATTGCATAAATAATAAAATCATAAAAATCATATAATCTAAAGAACAAATAAAGAAACAAAAAACAAAAAAAAATGAATAAAGGGAAAAATAGAGTAATATTACTTTTAAAATGATCACCGATATAAATTAAAATTTCAGGAAAATCTTTAAAAAAATCAAAAGATTTTTATAAAAAAATAATCACTAAAATTATCATTATTATTGCGCAAATAATAAAATTATAAAAATCATCTAATCCAAAGAAAAAATAAAAATAAAAGTGAACAAAAAAACGTATAAGGAAAAAAAAATAAAAAATAATAATAAATTGGTTCGGAGATTAGTCATGGTATGTCCACGCTGGCCTGGATACCCCGATTATCAAAAAACAGATTTGGTCCGAGGAGTAGTGGTGGTGCACTTGAGCTAGCCCGGAGATCGTGGTTATAAAAAAAATATATAAGTGAAAAAAATGTATAAGTGAAAAAAAGAGCTTAAGCTGGTTGAGAGACCATGGTTACCAAAAAATGTATAAGCGAAAGAAAACAAAAAAAAAGTATAAGCGTGAAAGCACCGTAGCAATCCATATTGTTTTTAAAAAAATTTGGTCCAAGAATTAGTCGTGGTGTACTTAAGCTGGTCAGAGATACCAGTTAAAAAAAATGTATAAGTGAATAAAAAAAAGTATAAAAAAAAGAAAAAAAAAATGTACCAGCAGGAAAACATTTTAGAAAAAAAATGTGGGTCCAGGGATTGTCGTGGTATGCATAAGTTGGCCTGGACACCCTGATTATAAAAAAAATTTGGATATGGAGATTAATCGTGGTGCATTGAAGCGAGCTCGGACACCCTGATTATTAAAAAATAAAAAACCAAAAAAATATATAAGTAGAAAAAGAAAAAAATATATATAATAAGAAAAAAATGAAAAAAAATATAATAAGGAAAAAAGACAAAAAAAAAAGCAAAAAAAGAAGAAGCAAAAAACGGAGGGAAAAAAACAAAGAAAAAGAATAATTAGGAAAAAAAAGCAAAAAAAAAAAAACAAACGAAAAAAAACAGGCGCTAATCATAAAATAAAAACCCAAAAAAAAAAAGAAGGAAAAAAGAGAAAAAAACGTAAGCAGCAGAGAAGAAGAAAAAAAAAAAAAAAAAACTACTGTTGCATCCACAGTGCACTGAGTCTGTGTGCACAGTGCGTGAGTGTACAATGAAACACCGACGCCATTTAGATATATAGTAATGCTCCAATAAAAAAAACTATCTCGATCATTTTTTTCCCCGTATAGCTATTCTCTTAGTTGTCACAGATGATTTAGATATATAGTAATGCTCCAATAAAAAAAACATCTACGAAATTGATGACCTGACGTTTCAAATTTGGATTCAGCCGATACGGCATCATTTTAAGCATTTAAAGTAAGAGTAGGACCCACCACTGGAAGACCTTGAAACCCAGTGGATAAAATATTTTCATTCCCACTCTCACTTCTTAGATATTAAGGAAAACCTTATGGTTGCTTACTTTTTTTTTTTTTTGATAACCGGGGTGTCTGGACCAGTTTACACGCACCACAACTAATTCCCGGACTCATTGAACATCCTGCAAACCCAGTGAGCATGTAAGGCACCGCGGGAGTGACAGGCGTGCATGGTGGGACTTGAACCCTGGTGCAGAGGAAGGAAACAAGTCCCTTCAACCGCTAGCCAAGACCCCACTTGCCCTTATGGTTGCTTACTTGCTTTCATAAGCCAACATTTCGAGTCTATATCAACCCTATATTTTAGTCTCTCTAGTTTAAAAAATAATTATTTAACCCCTATTTTTCCTATCTATTAACAACTTAGCCCCTCTAAATATGTTTCGCTGGTGAATTGTTGAGCTGGCACCAACTCATTGATTAATTAATTATTTGTTATAATTTACTCGAAAAAACCACCTCCGTGGTTTCATACGCGAGACTTCGGATGCCGGAGAGGCTTCAGGCAATTTGACGGGAAATGTTCAACAACTAAAAAATTTGTGTTGAAAATAGGAACGGAAAATTAAAGGAAATCACAAATTAAACGATGAATGAGCAGGAAAATAAAAACATCACCCAGACATAAAAGTCTTCCCTGCGACCATCGCCACAATAAAATAAAACAATCCCATCTTACGATAGCCTTCCAAATTACGGTATGATATAGGCGAGATATGTATACATCTATGATCATCCAGGATGCATAGGGAAAAGAAGAAGGTGGTCGGCACAATCAAGGGCTAAATCATGATGCATGCAGTCACCCCGACCAAAACAATAATAATATTAAACAGCCTATACTGGGTAATTGAAAACATTTTCTCAGCTTAAGAGGTCCCTATGGAGTGGAAAATGAAAATCCCAGAGATGGAGCTTCTTCTATCAGTTATTCATGGCCATGGGCTTCTGGCAGCTTTTATTTTTCTACTAGTCAACTTGTCTCCGTCTTCTTCTTTGTCTCAAGGTATGATTTTTGGCTACCATGACATCTTTTCAATTAGAAACCAAAACACTGATTCTAATAGCTTGAATGATGTGCTTCCCTCGTTACAGGAAACGGGCTCCCTCGCATGACTTCGAACATCAAAGAGGTTTTAGGAAAGTCCTTTGATTATATAATCGTGGGGGGAGGCACCGCCGGCTGCCCCCTTGCTGCAACTCTTTCAGAAAAATTTTCTGTGCTTCTGATAGAACGAGGAGGCTCCCCTTATGAAAATCCTACGGTGTTGGATAAGAAATACTTCGGCTTCCCATTTCTCCAAACTGACGACTTTTCATCTGTGGCTCAAAGATTTATCTCCAAAGACGGAGTTCCAAACCTAAGAGGACGAGTCCTTGGAGGGACATCAACCATAAATGCTGGTTTCTATAGCAGAGCCAGTGCGGACTTTATTAAAAGAGCTGGGTGGGATGAGAAGCTGGTGAAGGAGGCCTACGAGTGGGTGGAGTCTAAAATTGTGTTTAAACCTCTGTTAACTAAGTGGAGTTCTGCTGTTAAGTCTGCCCTTCTTGAAGCCGGAATTCTACCTTTTAATGGTTTCAGCTGGGATCATATTGCGGGAACAAAAATCGGTGGAACTGTGTTTGATGCAGACAGAAAAAGGCACATCTCAGCTGATCTTCTAGAAAGAGGGAACTCCAGTAATATCGTAGTTCTTCTGAACGCTACTGTGAAGAATATCGTCTTTCAAAGAGATGGTAAGCAAATGAAAATCCAAATACTCTGCCAACTCCCAACAATCTTTATACATGAGAGTGAAATTTCATCGAATTCCTATTAATGTTGCATGGCTAATCAATCTCTTGATGCCTGTTTGTTGTATTTCAATGACACATATAAAGGAAACAAGAGCGTAGTTCGTGGTATCAGGTTCATTAAGAGTAACGGCAGCATAAATCAAACTTATGAAGCTTACCTTAGCCAACCAGAGAATTCGAGTCCACAGGGCGATGTTATTCTGTCAGCAGGAGCGCTAGGCAGTCCCCAGATTCTATTGCTAAGCGGCATCGGGCCAAGAGGACATCTGGAGAACTTCAGCATCCCACTTTTGCTGGACTTGAAAGGGGTGGGGCAAGATATGCAAGACAATCCTGGAATTCCCTTGATCCTCCGGGCCAAACCTGAGTATCGCTTACCAGAACCGCCTCAAGTTGTTGGCATAGCAAAAGACTTCAAATTCATTGTTGAGGGATTTGTGCTACCAGTAAGCTTCAATGCAACGACACTTATGCGAATCTCGATTAAGTTGGCATTCCCAGAATCCAAAGGGAAGCTCGAATTGAACAACACAGACCCTAGGCAGAACCCTGTGGTGCTGTTCAGCTATCTAGCAGAGGAAAAGGACTTGAGAGAATGCGTCCAGATGGTTCAACTCGTTAAGAAAGTAGCTAGGTCCAGGTCCATTGCTCGATTCCTGGGGACCAAACCCCGAATCAATGTGACATCTAATCCTAATGAGCTAAGAAACTTCTGCAGGAAGAACGTGAGAACTTATTATCACTTTCACGGTGGTTGTTCTATAGGATCAGTTATCGATAGAGATTACAGAGTAATTGGAGTGAAGGGATTGAGAGTATTAGATGGCTCAACTCTCTCCGAATCGCCAGGAACAAACCCAATGGCCACGCTTTTAATGCTAGGGAGGTACCAAGGGATCAAGATTCTCAAGGAAAGGGAGAATGCTTCTGCTTTTGGGAACCAACACCACCCGTAATCAACGAGCTCCCAACTTCAGCTATACGTATCATATCTATTGATTTTAGATAACTTTCTGGGAATTTTAGTTCAAGAAATAATTCATCGTTTTATGGTTATTGTCCTTACTTACTCTGCACGAATCATCTTACTCTGCTCTCCACAATGGTCATAGAGCTCCCTGTTTTACTCTAGAACTAAATATTTTTTCTTGAGTTTAACTTACTGACCAACCAAAAAATAGTTTACCTATTAAACTATCTTCGTGACTTAAGAGTTAAGTTCTGCACCAGTATCAATCAATCAACTAATTAGTTAGCTTGATGTTGATTTTCCAGCTAACTTACTGCTTGGGTACTTGAAGAGCCATCTAATCTCTGTAAATATATATAGACACACAGAGGTGACAGAATGCTTAAATTGCTTGTTCCCTGCGAAATCTTCCAAATCAGAAAAACGCATAAGAAAGATACCAGAGCAAGCAATCACCATAACTGCAAAATCATCAAATTTTTAAATTTAAGCTTGTCGGTGGTTTTTCATGGCAGGTCACTCATAAAATGGGTTTTCCTAGAAAAATGTCTTTGCTGTTCGGATACTTCGATTAATAATTCTACACTTAAATCTAAACTTGGTGCTGCTTATTTTCTGGTACAATATTCATATAGTGTTCGATAACTAACGAATTTGTTTGTGTTGAAAAAAGATTTAGGATTTCTAAGTTGTCCACATCTTTTCTGAAGTCTTACAAAACAGAAAAGCATATGAGAGAGAGAGAGAAAATCAAAGCAGTGATTTTTCTTCTTTTGACCATTGCTACCATTTCTAATCTCTTCTTAGCCAACCTCGACGAGAGATGGAAATTTCAAGCATTTTTCATTTTCATCGTTGTGTCGTTCGAAGTTTTTCTAGTTCTACTCGTTGCGTGTCTCCATCTTCTTCACTGCATCAAAGCATGCAGCTTTAACTAAATCAGTTTTACTGTTTCCTATGTTACACCAGTTTAAAACTGTCAGCTTCAATTTTGATCCATACTTCGACTCTAATCGCTTCAACCTGCTTCCTTCTATGTATGAAGAAGCCAATCGTACATCACTTCAGACGTTACAGAACTCTCAGGCAAGTCATTTGATTACATTGTTGTGGGGGAGGTACTGCCAGTTGCCCTCTAGCAGCCATCCTTTCCGAGAGATTCTCAGAGCTGCTGGTAGAACGAGGAGGTTCGCCCTGTGGAAATATCTTGATATAACAGATAGCAAGTGCATGGGTTTCCCACTGTTTCAAACCTATGAACGGGTTTCCCAACCATAGAGGACGAGTGAATTTGTCCGTGGATAAGGTAGTGATGATTTTGTTGCAAGAGCGGGATGGGATAAGAAGGCCCATGAATGGATAGTCTCTAAAATTGTTTTTAAAGCCGATGAGTTGACAAAATATTAATTTGCTCTCAAATTTGGCTTTCCTTGAATCAGGAATCCAAAGGGAACACATAACAGGGAATAAAGATTGGAGGGCCTCGCTTTGATCACTATGGAAGAAAGTCACTAGAGTTTTACATCTCCTCGCGAAATGAGAAAGTTCTGAAAAAGGAATTTTAATCTTGGTGGCTGCACTGTCGGATCAGTTGTTGACAATGATCATAGAGTATATGGGAGAAATCCTACCACTAAGCTTCAATGTAATGATCATGCCAACGTTGCCCAAGCTTGCATTTTTAGAATCGAAAGGAAGGCTAGGTTTGAACTCCAAAGACCCTAGGGAAACTTACTGGTATACAACTATCAAACTGCGGGAAAAGACTGATGAATGTGTCGAATTACGGAATCGTCTGATGGAGTAGCAAGATCTGCGTTTATAAAGACTGGACGTGGAAAACAGTTTGAACCGCAGTTCTGACAACCTGGAAAAGCCCTGCATGATGAACGCGAGGACTTTCATCACTTTGATGAAGGTTCAATTTTCTTGGAATCTCCAGGCGCATATCCAATGGCTACCCTTTAAATGTTAGGCAGGTGTCAAGAGATCAAGATTCTCAGGTGAAGGGAAAAGGCTTCTATAACCAACCATTGAAAATTCTCAAATTAGCATTGAAAATATTATTCAATTGAAGGCATAAAATACAATCACTTATCTGTACATGCTATATAGATAGGTAAGAAGTGATGGGGGGAAATCTTACAAAAATCACTCTTAATCCTCCGTAGAAGAATCACTTGAAGGGTTTTCATTTGAATCCCCATTTCTCCTGCTACCATTAAAAGCAAAACTAACCCAAATCTCTCTTTCAACTCTCCTCTCTCCCTCTCCCTCTCCCTCATCTATGTTCTTCCCCAATTCCTCCTCGTCAACAGGCATCTTGTACCTACAAACAGGGCAATTTCCATGAATCTTTAACCACTTCTCTACGCAACCACCGTGGAACCTATGCTTACAAGGCATCTCCTTTACTGCCCCACCAAGCTCCCACTCCTCTAAACAGACAGCACACTCGCCATCTTTATTATCTTCCCCTATCTCCACTTTTGGCATGGCCTCTATGGATGCTTTGGAGGCTGGTGGTTGGCCATTCTTGTTACCCATGTCTCTAAGTAAAGATTCAAGACTCGCAGCTCCTTCAATCACCACCATGCCTTGAGTGAAAGGGTTTATAAGGATGATTCTTTCATTTGATCCTGTTGTCTGTGGTGCTTCTTGATCTGGGTCACGTTGCTCTGTGGTGTTGTTGGAGGTGAACCCTAAAATAAAAGGTAAGAGCAAAGAGAGGTCCCTGTACCTTAAATGTCTCTCAAACATAGAAGATAATTCGGCAGGTACTTCCATCTCAGAGGCCATGACGAACTGCTACTGGTAGTTTAGCTTGCGCGCGCGCGAGAGAGAGAGAGAGAGAGATTTGTAAATTGTGAGGGATATTAGCAAAGCTAAAGTGATGGAGCTTATAAGAGAAGGAGCTTAAAAGAGAAACAACGGTGTGGGGTGCCCACAGGAAAAAAAGAAGCTTATAGAAAGATCTGGAACAAGACGTGTTAGCATGTGATGTTGATCTTCTCGCCACCGAAAAAAGCCTGCAGTTCTTTGTTAATTATGGAGTGCTTGGTAAAAAAAACAAATTTGGGAAAATTTAAATTTTTATATATTTTTAAATAAAAAATATTTTAAACATGAATCTCTACGCTTTCAATCAACATGAAAATATAACAAACAAGTTAAGATTTTTATTGGAGAGGATTTAGTGCCTCTAGTTTATCATTTTATAATTTTTTAACTCAAGTCTTTTATTTTATTTTTTACTCGGAATGGATTGAATATACTATGCTAGATTAATTTCTTTAGAGATATTCATTGTTGAATATATAAAATCATTTATTCTTCAGCAATTCTAAAAAAAACATTTATAAAAGCAAATAATTGAATAAATTACTTTAATAAATATATTTGAATTGTCTGTCGGACCTACAAAACTGTTCTCTACAATCTGCATAACAGGAAAGCAAAATTAATCGAGTGAAAACAATTAAAATATATTAAGACTTGTTCAATTTTATAAAGATAAATTAAACTATTTATCTTTTTTTCTTACATCAAGTGTTTCTGGGAACGGTGTGGAAGTGAATGGCAGCCATTCGGAGATGGGAGGCAGTTGCTGACCGTTTGACCTTTAGAATTTGAATTTTTTATACAGTTACTATCAAACTCCTATAAAACCCCAAACCCATCCATTTTTCCTCGATCTCTCAACAAGAATTCTATCTTATTCTCCTCTCTTGCTCCAGATATACAATATTGCTGTCAACCAGCGAAAACATGGAGCAAACTCCTGGAGAAGAAATTGGAATCAGAATCTACTCTGCATCCCCGCAAAATGAACCTAAATCAAACAAAATCTCCACTGGATCCCATCAAACCGATGAAACAAAACCGTCGTCAAAGCCATTATGCACCCTCACCAAAGCCCCGAAAGAACCAGGCAGCAAACGCAGAGCCGTGGCTAAAGGAATGCAAAAAACCATCTCCAAGACATCAATGCTTGTTAACTTCCTCCCAACAGGCACCCTTTTGACATTTGAAATGCTTCTTCCATCAATATCCAAGAATGGAGCGTGCACACCTGTTGCCGCCCTGATGATCCATGCCCTTCTTGGTCTTTGCTCTCTTTCCTGCTTTTTCTTTCATTTCACTGACAGTTTCAAGGGCCCAGATGACAAAATTTACTATGGATTCGTCACTACCAAAGGGCTGGCTGTTTTTAAGCCTGGTCTTACAGTTGATGTGCCTAAAGATGAGAGGTACAGGGTTGGGTTCACCGATCTTGTTCATGCAATGATGTCGGTGATGGTGTTCATGGCAATCGCGCTGTCGGATCATAGAGTGACTGAATGCTTGTTTCCTGGGCATGTTAAGGAGATGGATGAAGTGATGGAGAGTTTTCCTCTCATGGTTGGTGTAATTTGCAGCGGCCTGTTCTTGGTGTTTCCTACCAGTCGACATGGCGTTGGATGCATGTCTAATTGAATGCTTGTTAGTCTTATTTTAGGTTGACTTTTTCCTTAATGTTTCAGTTCTGCCATTTCAGTACTGTCGAAAGATCAGCTATGTTGTTCAAGTGTTGAGTTAGAAATAACTGTATTTGTCAGTTCCTACTGCTGAGGAATGATGTTTTTTTTAATGATCGTAAGTGTTTTTTTTAGTTTTTCTTTCAAATGCGTTTAGAATTTTTATGTACGATTCACGAACTAGCAGGCGTGGTTCAATAGAAAATAATTTTCTTACCCACTAACTCCGTCCAGCATGCACTTGAATTAACAATATATTTTTTAATATTAAAATAACAATATATTGTAATGACTTCCTTGAATCGACCTAAATCAATGTCAAATTTATGATCTTTATGAGATTATAATAATCTTGTAAAAAACAAATAATAAAGTGTAATTTGTTTAAAACCACAATAAACTCATGCGAAATCAATCAGAATAAATTATAACAACCAAAATCAAAATCGATAAAATATATAAAAAAAGAAAGAACATAATTTGGAAGGTAGATTTTTAATTAAAAATAAATAAAAAACGTGTTAACAATGGGCTCATATAAATTTTATAGTGACTGTCATTCATTTATTTTTAGTTTTTGGTAATTTATCAGTTGATAACCATATATGAAAATTGATAGGGTCTTTATTTCTAGTTTTAAACATTATTTCTATTTACCTTAATATCAATATGACCACACAAGTTAGGTGCTCCAAAGTACTGTTCAACAGGTGCAAGGCATTATTCAACCCAAAAAAACAGTGAAAGGCTAATTTCAACCAATTAAAAACCAGCGAAAGGCAGTAAATGTTTTATAACACGCACAAGAATTGCCAAGGACTAAATGACTATATGGAGACGAAAAGAATTGCTATAGACTGGTTACAAGAAGGCGCTGTTCTATACAAGGCACCAATCTCTCCTACGTGCATCGTACGTGACTTGATGTAACAATCTAAAGTATAATATATAATAATTATACAGAGGCAACTCCTGCTTTTGTGCCAAATGCCCTCCTCTATCTGCTAAATCTGGTAAGCAAAATTTTCAATTAGAAATTGGTCAGGGAAATTATTCTATTAATGCATGTGATTTTGTGGAGCCCTAACAGCAAAAGGGGATCAATAATCAAGCTTATCATCGATCACCGCAGCATCTAGCACCATTTCCTTCCTGAAGTTTCTGCCACAGACAGAGCATTTCCCTAGGACCTTGGTAGTGGGCAACAACATAGCCATCCTTGCACCCTTCATTATGGACCCTCTCTTCCATCTCATATTTCACCTCTAAACCCTCCCTTTTCATTTCAGCAATCCAGATACCCATTGCTACATCCTCCAGCTTAAACATCTGTCACATCGACCATAAACAGTTTTCACGTTGAGATGAATAGAATTAACTGTGGGTGGCTTGGAACTACAGAATTTTTCATTTTCTAACGAAATAACAGTTTGCAATTCGTTGACAAATATCATTCTTATACCTTTAAACGACCTTCTTTGAATTTCTTGTAGACTGCCTTGGCAATGTCACGGGACACCACGTAACCCGGACCATGTGCCCAGGGGGGGTACGTCTCTTCAGACCATTCCTTTATAACATAAACAAAAAAAGGAGGATAAGGAAATCGAAGAAGATAAAAAACACTTGATATACAGTTGGATCATAAGGCTTCATTAAGGAGATCGACTTTGCAAACATCTATACCAGGCGACCAAATCTTCATCCGAGTTATACCAACTTAAAATTCTAGGGTCCCAATTGCAATCCTTGCGACAAGAGTATTTACCAGATCTTTTGTATATGATGGGTATTTACTTGTGATGTCTGTGTTTAGGTGAATCTGCAAACAATCGCTTTTATAACAAATTGCGAGTTTTGATTGAGAATGTGGAACTAACATTAGAACTGGTGGAACTAACAAGACAACTGTGCTACATGAGGAGAAGTTGAATATTTTTTGTTATAACATAGAATAAGCATGATCTCCCAAATTATTCCAAATTGGCGAAGTTGAGAAAAAAAACATTTGAGAGAGACTAGTGATCATTTGTGAGTGGAGAATTACCTCAGAGCTAATATACCACTTGCTTTCAGTACTCCTATGAGGTCTGGAGTCTGAATTGATTAATCCGTAGAGCAACCCATGGCTCACTTTGATCCTCTTTAAGGAAGCTAACACTTCATCCACACGAACAAATGCATCATCATCTGTCTTCATGACATACTTAGCTGATGCAACCTCTGTCTGTTAAACAGGTGAGTTAAATGAGACAAAGGTCTAGTCATCAATGTATATCAAAAGAAGAGACAGATATGTACCCCAAATATGCAGATGGCTAAGGTTTTAAAGGTGATGAGATTGTAGTAGTCAACAAAAGGCATCAGCTGTATGTCTCCATATGTCCGTGCTTCATTCCAGAGTTCCTCATTCACTATTTGATTTTTATGCTGCCGCACACACCTCAAATTTGTAAGTGGCCCAGCAAACAGATTTCCATAATTATAACCATAAACCTCAAATTTTTGGTTTGTTCCACCAGAACAGGACATACACAAAACCAGCTATTAAAGGCTGTAATACAAATTGATGTTATCACTACTGAGACCACCATCCCAATATGGCTCACATAGAAACTCAGGTCCTGCTATAAAAGGAATGCTCCTTTCATGGCATGGTCAACAAATTCTGCTTTCAGTGAGGTGCATAATCCTTAATCAAAAAAAAAAAATCTTCTCCAGTGTTTTTAATCAATATGAAACACGTCCACAAAAATTGCTGGATGCAATGCAATGAAGGAATTCATATAAATCTCACCAGACCAACAAAAAAGCGCACTGCAACTGCCCCTGATCGCACTGCAGCATACTGCATCCATGTTCTTCGAACAGCCATCCTGCGCTTAAAATTGTTTGCTGTAGAAAAGACACCAATAAAGAGATCCAGTGTTCTTTTTGGAGAGAGAGGAGCTGATTTGAGTAATTCCAGATCAATTGCATGCTCTGAATCCTCTGATGTAGGTAGACCACTAGCCACAACTGAAATTAGATTTAGGTCCCCAGAAATCCTAACTTGACTAACTAGCCATGGCTCCAAAGTCTGAACAGACAACAAAGCAGCGTGTGAATGAATCTGAAGAAACTGGCATGCTAAACTAAATTCCAAAAGTAACACAAAAGTCAAAGCAAGGAAATTACTTCACGGTATGCAAAAGATGTAATGTGCTTTCCATCAACAGTCATCTGGATTCCTTCCATCCCCACTCTAAGCGTTGCGACAGATAGCTGACCTTGCTTAAATGGAAAATATCTTCTTGCTTTAGTTCCTTCCTGAAGTGAAGACCTTCTTGAATGATCAGAATGCATGCTAGTCACCCGAGTATCATTTCTGCCCACCATCTTATTACATTGATCCAACTCGTCCACTGGCATATAAATCCAATAGAGTTATGACCACATAAAAGACTTAATAACCATGTCACCAACTTTGACTGGCTTAGGCTGGACAAAAAGGTACAGACGACAGCAGCCAGATACAACATCGCAAACCTCTAGTTCAATCACTTGGAAAGTTTCATCCAGATACAATTTGATTTAAGTGTTCAATGTGTAAACATTCACTTCATTCCATCAATAATTGAGCATAAAGTAGTTACACCTTTAGCTTTCCACTTTAAAAGTGGAGAGTTTCAGGTATATCAAGGCGGAATTTAATTGCTATTAATTGGATGATGCAATATATAGCAACAATTTTACAAATGGACCAGGGCAGAAAAAACAAAAGACAACAGAGAACTGGCAGATCAGGATAAAGAAGCTGACCCTGACTGCTATTGATGAGCTGTTAAACTTGAACAAACACAATAACTCTGCAAGCATAAACTTAATTGTGTTGCATTGGATATAACAAAAAAGTAGTAGAGGTTTCTACCTTTCTTATTCTTTTCAGGAGATGGAGAAGGACAGCGCTCCTCTTCACCCCAGTCATGAGCCGTGTTCCAGGTGTTCTGGACAATTACAGGATCCTCTGTGATCTTATCACCATGAAGCCTAACATTGTAGTGTAAAATGATGGGTGGATCAGGCTCCCCTGGAAGTGCTTCCCCGGTTAAGTCAATCCGAAAGTTACCGAGAAGACCATCTGGAATGCTGATAATTGTGATGGATGAACCCTGAGTCAAGCCGCAAGGAAGCCACAATTTACAACCACTATTATCAAGTTCTGTGGCATTCATTTTGTTAAGAAAGTGAGGGCATTGTTTCTCTTTCACTTTCCTACTTGAACTTTCATTTGTATAACTAAGTCTTTCCTCGTCGGCTGAAGCCATCAGGTTATTCCATGCATTTCCAGCTTCCTTAATAGCTTCTACTCCATTTGCAAAAACCTGAGCATGATCAATCAAGTGTTTCAGTAGATTCCATGTCTGCAGAGACTTTTGCTCTTCATTGGAAATATTTCTCGGAGCAAACAGACTGAAGACCATGCTATCTGAAGAAAACACTTGGGAAGAAGTCTCTGGATTTTGAACAGCAGGTGGAAGAGCAGGATGCACCCATTCAAGAGGCTCGCTTGCATTGGAGGAGGAACTCAACAGAATACTTCCTCCGATTGGATTTTTCAGGAGACCATATCTAAGGATTAGTAACATGAACAAGGATGCAACCAGAACACCACCGTACCACTTCTTCATTCTGCTATTTAGACTGAGGCACCAAAATTGTTGAGGCCTATTTCTCTTGTGGTTGAGCTTAAAGGAACATATATCCCACAATTAATGATCTTCATGTGAATGAATCTCTTAAAAGTAATTTTTCAATGGAACTCAGAAGCTAAGGTGCTAAGAAAGAGGAAAAAGATTGATATATCCAGAACAAATAGTTGATATCTTCTGATTTTCAGTGGGGAAAAAACAGAATCTGAGATAAAATTGTAGAAGGATCATTTCATTTTCAAGGAAGTTCCAGTTCCTCTTATTCTCAGTCAGCTATCTGGTAGAGATGGCAACAAAGCATTGCAATCGTGTACTTCAGTCCTGACAAACAGCAGCTGAATAGCTCAGGAATCAATGCCAACTTCACCGCACAGCTTCATTAACAGGACTGTCAAGCTGAAGGAATCCAAATTCATTAATCTGTTGACAAGTAGAAAAGTTTGCTAAGAAAATGCTAGAACTACATAAATGAACATGCATATGCCAAAGATCAAGTAAAGCTACAGATTCCATATACAGCCACATCATGCAAACATTTTAAAGATAACCAAGATTTAGAAAAACATGCAGTCCATATAGTACTTACGAAAATCAATTCTAGTTTTGAGGCAAGGCACACACCGAAACCAGTTTTATTGGAACACAGAAAGGAAAATTGACCTCGCAGGAAATGCTGTTTAACAATAAAACTGGATGCAAGGCTTGCTTTTTGGAGCTGAGTTTCTTCAGGAGGTTTCAGGAAGCAGTATCAAAATGATCACAAGTAAATCAGTGCTGCACAGCTCGAATCATTTCCAAGATTAACAGTCAAAACAAGAACCGCGGTTTTCTTTTGACTTCAAAATACCCAAACTCAACATCTCCTTTTAACTTTGATAAA
Organism: Salix brachista; assembly: GCA_009078335.1. NCBI lineage: Eukaryota > Viridiplantae > Streptophyta > Magnoliopsida > Malpighiales > Salicaceae > Salix > Salix brachista. The sequence continues at coordinate 12,738,626 of CM018581.1, forward strand.
TTTCCCGAAAAAGTGACTACCACAACATTTTTCATGAAACCCATCATATTTATTGTACAAAAACACGAAAATAAGGAATAAGCCAACTCAGTCAATGCCTTCCCTGGCCCGCTACTATTGGTCCAATAGGAGGGAGCGGGTATTTTTTAGTTGCTCTATTATAGTATTATCCATTGATGACCAAAAAAATATAAACAAGAAAAAGATTCCTCCATTTAGAATTGTGCGATGACAGTACTTTAACTTCTAGACCGGATAGCGGCCAACATATACAACCGGGTAATTACAGTTACAATCAAAATAAATACAAACCATCAAACCTGGAAACGTAAGGACCCCTTTGGAAGCAATGCTTGATTATAAACCAATACTCTCATAAATTTTAATCAAGTTTGAATTTTCCAAATCGCTTTCAAGATGGTTTATTAACTATCTTTCTTTACTAATTATACATACAAACTTGGTTCATAAATATCAAAGCGCATTTCCTTTTAAAATTACTAAAATTGCCATTGAAAAGACTTGACCAAAATAGGTCAAGAATACACCACTGACACGGCAAAAAAAAAAGAAGCAAAAAACAAAACAAATATATCTAAGATGCCAGTATAATCTAGAAATTCTCACGCACTGGTAGAATCTCCCTGTTTGTTTCCCGGGAAAAAACTAGAAAATGAAATCACGAATCTCTAAACAGAAACACCGATTGGCACGCATTAGGACATGCAGCCAGCTTTACTCAAAGAGTCTTTTCAAACTCCAGACAAAGAGTAGAATACCTTCTCGGCTGCTCGATTTTCTCGGAAACCAAATAGACTTTATACAGGTGAAATAAGAAGGGGAAAAAAGACAGATCCAGGGAGAGGGAAGCCAATCAAAATCAAAGCGAGTTTTGAACTGATTAAATCGATAATGTAAAGAAATAAGTGATAAACAGAGTAGTAACCGCTTCGAGTAACTGAACCGAGTGCGCTAAGAAGAAAACAAACCTGGTTTTTTCTTCTTTATAATTTTGAATCTGCAGACGCAGAGTGAATGCCGAGGGAGAGAAATGAGGGCGGTTGTGTTTTACTGTTAGATCTTTGTCGTTTTGAACTACAACTAACCATGCTTCAACGGAGGGAAAGGAGAGGAAAGGAAGGTAATATAGATTTCACAGCACTGTTACGATGATAAGTAATTTATTAGACTGACTAGTCAACTACGGAAAGATGTGAGAAAATACACCAATTACTATTTACTTTATTATATTTCAATACGGAGGCTTTATTTGAATGAACTGGCTACACCCTGAGCTTCCCCACTCTTTATCTTTTATAATCAGATAGGAAACAGTACAGGTATTCACTGATCAGGATCCCAAACAACTCCTAAGACGCGTGGACTTTGAAAAAAAAATAGTGGAATTTAATCAGGGAAGGGAGGGCCGGCTATTGACCGTGAAGTTATAAGAGGCCAGTGACAGACGGCCGCATAATGTGATCGATGTTTCTTTTCAACACGTGGCGATTCATATTGGTATCGTTGAACTTTCTTGTTCTTTTTATATGCCCGTTTTGCACGGCGTTTCAACCTCCGTGCAGCAGAAATTCATTTTTTTTTTTAAATGAATATATTTAAATGTTTTTAAATCATTTCGACGTGTTAATATCAAAAATAATTTTTAAAAAATAAAAAAATATCATTTTGATGTATTTCAGAACAAAAAACACTTTAAAAAACTAGTTTATGCTCAAACATCATTTTGATATATTTATCTCTTTCCTTTTCTTTTCGTGTTTACCGTTAAGTGTTTTTCTTTTCTTCTATTCTATTCTTTACAAGGTGATGCTATTGCGGCACAGCTGTCAAGCCCTATGATTGTTTTCTACGTAAGCATTTTATTACAAAAAAAAATCTGTATTTTAAACCTGTTTTTTTATTAAAAAATATATTAATTTTTTTACATCATTTTGATTTTATATAAAAATATATATATTTTTACATCATTTTGATTTTATATAAAAAAAATATATATATTTATAAATAAAAATCACTTTAAAAAATATTTGTTATCACTCTGTCAATCTATGTATAGTTGTGTTGGCTTTTACCGTTTTAGTTTTTTTAAAACAGCCATTTTTAACTATGATTTTTACAATAATAGGTTATAAAAAATATTTAGTTGAAACTGTTTTAAAATAATTTTTTGTATGCAAAATGAATAAATTAGTTTAGCTTCTATGAAAATAAAATTTAAAATAATAAAAAACTATTTAAAATTAAACCATTTTCTTGTTTTAACGAGAATCAAAAACTTTTATCATATTAATTACTTCATAGAAAAACTGTGGGCGTGTGATTAACAGTAATGATTTGTATACTCTTTCCTCTCCGTAACATATAAAAGGTGGATTTCAATATGTTCTTGAATCTGTTTATTTTTTAAATAAACAAGCAATAACACGTATAATTTATTCATTTTAAATATTCAAAGCAAGGATAAAAGCATTATAATTAGGGATTTTTAATTGAAAATATACTAAAATAATATTATTATATCAATATATTTATATACATAACATATTAAAAATTGTTGAAAGAGCTTATTCAACAATAAAAGCAAACTTCAACATAGTAATTAGTGAACGCAGGAGATGCATAGGTCAGTTGGGAGCGTTTTGGATTATCATAAAAGCATTGTTATTACTTCGCCGTGCCAAACATCAAGTATTGAGGACAGAATAATACTCTTTCTGCGCAGATAAAATAGTTGTTTCATATTGTGTTTTAAAAATATTTTTATAAAAATTAAAATAAATAAATAAATTTCACCGTGCCAAACATCAAGTATAAAGGACAGTATAATTATCGGTGTGTGGATAAATTAAATATTTGATATTGTATTTCAAAAATATTTTAAAAAAAAATATAGTTTTTAAATCATCTTCTATTCTATGTTGCTGTCTAAAATCACTTCCAAAATAAAAATTGAGCTAGAATCCAAAACAGACTTAACTTTCCATGCACGCTCCGAGAATAGTCTAGCAGCGGGCAGGGTCGGCAACCGATGTTGACGTTGTTGGGAACATCTACGCGTGAGAAGGACCGCGCAGCTAATTGTGCACCCTTCAAGTTTACTTATAGAGAACTTCTTTTTATGTCTTCGGCAGCAAGATTGGTTAGCGATTCCTGGATTTGGCAATATTGATGCCATCAGTGCCGTCTTTCGAATGGGATGGCAGAAATACAAAGCTATATTTCATTTAGTTTTAGTTAGCATTTATATAAATATAACAAAGTTTAAATGAACGGTGTGCAGTATTTTTCTTTTCTTCCTGCTTCTTAGCCGTATCTTTGAAAGATGAAGTGTTGAGTCCTTCTAGATGATTAATAATAGCTGGTATATTATTTGGAGGTGTACTTTGATTATTAAATAAGTTTAATCTCGTATTAGTATAAAATAAAAGAGATCTAGGGTGTGTTTGGCATTGCGGTTGTTGTTGTGGTTGAGGTTTCAAAAAAACACTTTCATGAAAATTACTTTTAATTATTGTTCATAACTGAAATTGAAGTTTTTGGTTAAAATTGTGGTCGGGTTTGAGATTTAATGAAAAGCAGTTTCGTGTGTTTGGTTACCGTGCTTTTCATATTGTTGTCAACTTGAGAAATTACTTTAAAACACACACACACATATATAGATATGTATATTGTTTTTTAAATATTGTAGATTAATAATCATAACAATAAAATGTAATTAATAATTCAAGTAAATTAGATTTTTTTTTATTTTCTCATCAAACTACTTGCAATTTCATCACGAACTAAATCGATACGTGAATGCCTCTGCGATCCCTTGCTATTTGATCGAGGAATAACATCTGCTAACAATATCATTACTAACAACATCTGCGATCCAGTTGTGGAGATATAATTCTAAGACCAAATCCAGTTGCAAGTTTCTGATTCATAATCAATCGAAAAACAATAAGATTGTGGAGTGAAACGAAGTCACACACCTTTTCTTTTCATCAAGACTAATCTCTATCTACATTCAGACTGAGTATGACCCAACTAAATGGGTTGGCCCAGCCACGGTGGGCCAAAATGCCCACCTATGTTGGATTTGGGCTAGGCTGAGAGGAGGTCCAGCCCAAGTCCGGCTTATATATAGAGTGAAACGGTACATTGCACTGTTCACATCTTCTTAAAACATGAACAATGCAGCAGGAAGTTGTGTGAATTAATTCACGTGAACAGTAATGGTCGGCTGACGATGATGAGAGGCTCAACTGCCAATGCCGATGGGTAGAAGAGGTCAAGGTGGTTCTTCCTGTGGTGGTGGCGTCGGAAATAGTGGCCTGTGGTTGTCGGGAGAAGCGTTTGAAGGTTGTGCGTTGTTGTTGTTGCTGCTTGACGCCTGAGCTGGGGAGAAGACTGCACTATTGCAGGTGCTTCCGATGAAGAGAAGAGGTTGACGGTGCTGAAGAAGGAGCTGTTGTTACTTGCTAGTGACTGTTGCTGCTGTTGGAGAAGAGATAGGGTTGCATCCATGGTTGTCTTGAGAGATAAACTTGTGACTGAGAGAGGGATGGAGTTGCCAGTGGTCCTGTCGATGTCAAGGGTGGTCGGTGGTTATGCTACAAATTTTTTACGTTGTGTCAATGTCTTTTTGTTCCTCTGTTAAGTTATTGTTCTTCCTCTATTAAATGAAATGCAGGCAAGACCCGAAACAAAACACAGACAAAAGCTTCAAATTTTTTATTCTTGTAAACTGTGATCCGATCGTGTTTTTGATAGGTCCAATGCAATTAAAATTGCGGTAAAACCTTTACCAAACAAGTACAAACTGTGTTTTCCTTAAAACACAGTTTGCACCGGGAAACACAGTTTGCACTGCAATACCAAACGAACACTTAAAGGAAACAAGTTTGATTATTGCTCTAGGCTGCACAGGTTTTTTTTTATCAGCATAAGAAAAAGATTTAAAGAACCAGTAAAATGAATCTTATTCTGTCAAATTAATTATTAACTTGATATCGAATTTTGTTTTTAACATTTCAAGAGTCTGTATAGTGTTAACCGAAACAAGATATGAAACTTAATTCTAAAACAATATAAAGTGAAATAATTAGGTGTCTGTTTAGAAGTGTGTTTGAAGTTGTTTTTGAAACTGTTTTTCATCAAAAAATACATGATATTTTTTTATTTTCTAAAAATTATTTTTGATATCAACACATAAAATGATATAAAAACACAAAAAAAATTTAATTTTAATTTTAATTTAAAATAAAAATAAAATTATTTTTTTTCAAAAACACTTTTAAAATAAAATAACACCTGCTGTGAAAAAAAGAAGTTAAGTGACAACACAAAATTAGAGGAGAAAAGAGAAAATAATGTGAATAGTTATTGCAAAACACACTGGATTGTGTTCTTCTCGTGTACTGCATTTTCATTGTTTTTTTTAATATTTTTTCATCTTGAATGTTCATGATTTCATACACTATTTAATATTTTAAGTAACATCAATTTTACAAAACTGAACTATAATCATTAAATAATAAATAAATTGACACGAGTAGAAAAAAAAATGCAAGTTGAAAGAGAATGATCAAATGAAAAGAAGAAGAACGATTTGATGGGGAAAAAAAAGTTTGTAGTGGTCCAACATTAAATATCATTTCATGGTTTACCAAGTTTTAATTAGACTTATAAAATTAGACTATAATTATTAAATGAAATAAAATAACTCAGTAAAAAAGTACAAGTTAAAAAAATAAAGAACTCAATAGAAAAAATAGGAATATGAATATAAAAAATGAGGTGGTTCATTGTGAACATGATTTTCACCTTGAATCTTTTAATATATTTTTTTTATGATAAACCACCATTCTTCAATTTAATATTTGTCTAGTTATAATTATCTAGTAGATGATCCAGTGATATAAGCTTGACATTCAGGTTTTTGTTTTTTTTGTAGTCTCAGGTTTGAGGTTTGTGATTGTTAATATAATGGTCCCTTGAAACTTACATTGTCATTAATTTCAGGACTCTTGGAATTAGTCGAGTTACGCGCAAACTGACTCGAGCACCACATTAATAAAAAAATATATTAATATAGTTGTGGATGATTCACACAAGAAAGGATTTAGTTGCGAAAAATGCATAAAATGCAGCCAGACATAGGTCATGGTTTTAAAACGGAAATGAAAATAAGCTGACATGCTACAAGTTATTTTTGTTCTAGGATATGTTCAAAGTGATAAAACTATATTTACGAGATCTTATCACTAGAATCTTCCCGACCTAACTAAGGGATTAATTTATGTTATAAAAAAATTAAATTTATTTAAAAAAAACAAAAGACATCTTCATATAAAAAAAAACATTTTTTTTTTAATCTAAACAAGGTTTGAATAACGAGTTATTGAATTGACCTGCTAGCTTACACCTCGATTTTAATCCAACCATATGCCATTGATTATATTTTTTAACTTTAAAGTCTTGTTACGGTCCAAGTTAGTTGCATATAAAAATATCACTTTCATTTCTTAAAAGTTTAATTAAGTGGCCAGTGGCTCTGACATGCACGATGGTATGCCACTTGTATGATAAATGACACTGAAATTTCCTAGCTTCCAGCAATACCGAATATCTATTTTAATTTAGAATTAAAATATTTAAAAACTTGGATTTTTTTTTGTTTTCCAGAACCATTTTTTTATAAATAAAAATCGGGAAAACCCCATTTTGTCCCCTGTATTGATGTCAAATAGCTGTCTTATCTTGTCGAGTCTTAAGCTTTGATTAGCTGGTACCAAAAGCTAGGAAATTCAAGATCCAACGAGTATTCAAGAATATCTAGCATTCGCAAAGATACAACCATTAATTACCACACGGGAAGGGTAGATCTTGAGTGGTAGGGTACAAGTATCCTATCGGGTCAAGGCGAAGGTCTATTTCCCAGCAACCCACCCTGTTAATTACAAACGATAGATAACTTTCAGCTTCGGATCTCGACACGTGTCCAGGTGACTAGGATGCAAGCACACGGCATTTAAACGTACATTTTAATTTCGTAACTTTCTTGATTGCTTCCTTAGGCCAGAAAAAAATTAATTTTAATATATTTATATATATTAAAAAAAAATAGTGTGGTGGTATAAACAAACAAACCCTTTATGTGTAGTGAAAGATCCTCCTCTCTTTTTAATTTCCTCAAGCAACTTCTGTCCACCGAGATTAGTTAATCTTTTTTTATGCAGTCCAAGACATCTTTCTCAAAGACCGTCTTCTTCAAAGCTAATGCCAAATCTATCTAGTTCGGATTAGCTCGTGTGTGATTCGACTAATTTTATGAATTTTAAAATTAATAATTATATAAATTTTCAGTAATTATTATACTAATAATCACATGACTTGAATATAAAATTATATAAAAAATAAAACCCTGAATTCCTAACTTTTACTATTTAACATGATTATTTGATATATATTATAGCTCATGCTTTTTTTTTTGTGTGGTATGCAATCATTTTGTACTTGGACCCCAGTGTTTCATAAAAAACATAGTTTTTTATCATTATTTTCATCGTGTTTATTTATTATTATGAAATTCAATCGATGAAAAACATTTTTTAAATCAAATAAAAATTTGGGTTGTTTTCAATAAAGTATTTTTATTTTATGTTGCGTGAAAAACAATCTCTAGAAACAAAGAAAAACTCAAAAACATTTGGTTAATTTTTTCATTATTTAAAATTTATTCCTTTATTTTTTATTGTTATATATTTTGTTTTGAATATTTTATTTGACAGATTTGTTTTTTTATTGTAGTTTGTTTTATTTGATAATTTATGAAATCCGTGGGAATGGTGAGCGAGGAAGGGACTTGATCGCCACGGGCTATCATATCGGGCTTCATGAGCGAAAGGCCATGGCCTTCTTAATGTCATCTCATGTCCAATCCCTCCCCTCCCACGGCCCATGAACGGGGCTTCCAGATCCACTCTCATTTTTTCCCACAGATACTTCCTACTGTCTATAGAGTGGGCCTTGGGCCCTTTAAGGTAAAGGGAACCCCTTTTTTTCAAAATCCGATCCGAAGGTGGTTTTCATCTTTCTTTTTTTCTTTTCAGTTGCATAATAGAACAGTTTTCTTTATTTTTTATTTCCGGGCGGGCATGAATGAAACTGATGCATTACGACAGACACGAGACAGGTTATTACAGGGTGCATGGCCAAGCTCGTGCAACTTTACAGCCAGAGGCTCAATAGAGGAAGGAATGTGGCCAGCGAGAGAACCCACAAATCAATATCGTAGAATTTTCTCAGGTGAGATAGCAGGAGTGACCTAGCTAGAACTCAGGGAACTGGACCTTAGATTCACATCTTCTCTTCGGTAGCACCGGACATTCTACGAACTCTGACCCAGAAATGTCCGCGCACATGAAAACCTGATAGATCTGGCTATTCCTGGACGCATCGGTATTGCATTCTATGCCAGGAGTAAACCCAGTGGCTTCTTTTATAGCTTCTTTTATGCTGCCCAGGTCATAAAATTCATCGTCTGGTTTAATTCCTGCACCATATTTTTTTGCGCAGCCCATGATTGTTAGAGGCAGTAGCTGATGAAAGGCTTTCTTTGAGACGAGGAAAAAAGGCGGTGTAAATAACTGGGAGCGCGTGTATACCTGCACTTTTAAGAGCTTGGAGAAGGTTTGCCTTTTCTTTCAGCTTAAGAGCTGCTTCAAAATAGCCGTGCTGGTCAATTTCTTCTGACTCTGCACAGGTGCCGTGCTTTTCCCATTCATGAGACCAGAACCTGAAGCCGGTGCTGCTGGGGCAGGACAGTGATGGCCAGTCCTTTTGCAAACTGCTTGTCAAGTCTGAGATCTAAAAAGACATCAACAAATCATTAATGATACATGCTCTTACGACCATATCTGTAATTTATATAGAATCCGATCATGTAACTGTTAACTTTTTGTCTGAAATTTAACTTTTCATAGGCATTTTTCAAGAAAACAAAAATCTTTTGGACTTTCCTGGAAGTGATTAGTTATATTAGGAAATGGCAAGCATGAAAATTCAAATCATCTTATACGCGACAGGCTATGAGACCTTCGTTTTTATTTTTAATTAAGTTGAATCTTCTTTGTAGGTGATCAATGAAAATTGGATAGAAGAAACTGGATGAAGGCCTTGTAGATATGAATCAGCAATTAGTATCCCTTCATTAATTAACATTATACGAAAAGGTATATGCATGCCAATATCCATAGCTGTTTCTAGTATTAGGTTAATTTGTTTTTATGGCGCGCACGTTCTGTGTTTTACTCCACAACAAATTTGAAAGGGCTGGTTAAACGATAATCAAAATCATTTTGCACGGTCCTGCTCAACGTCTTCTCTTTAAATCTTGGTTAAAAAAACTACAATTTATTTTTCTTTTCTTAAACTTGCGTTTTTAAACAGCAACGTCAAAAACTAACACAATATACCAAGCACCCACGTAATGAAATACATGCCATTACACGTTAGATGGATATGTAACGAATGTATCTTGGTCTTGTGATTTGTACCTGGTCTTCATCCAAAGAACTATCCCGGTTACAGTTCTGTGGGTACGAGCCATCTTTATTCTGAGGCCAAAGTCCATGGATTCCGAAATCTGCAGCTGGTTTCCCAGTCCTCGGATAGCAGCAGCTATGCTTTGTGTCACAGTAAGATCCCGGCCACTGCATGAATATGGAAACGATAATCAATCAGCATTCAGCAAAATTTAAAGAGATTAGTCTTAAGAAAACAATCCAGGGAAGGAATGTCAATTAAGAGAATCACATACATGAGAATTTAACTATATAAATGCACCTAGCTAGCTAGCAGGCTATATATTGCCTGTACAAAAATGTACTTATGTAGAGCTAACCTGTTGAACGAAGTAGAAAAAATCAAAATCTTCAGAAACACAAAGAACTGAGAGGTACTGTATTATCAAAAGCTTGATAAAAACTGAAAACTTGATGAGTTTCATCTTTAACAAAACGATTTCGAGACCTGGGATTTAGAATGGCAATGCAATCTGGGTGCAGTCTGAAGATTTATATATAGCCGGATCAGCGGAGTACTGGACAGGGACAGAGTTTGGTTTATTCAATTCTTTTTCTTTGCGTCTTGCCGAGTTTAACGTTCCCCCACGTTTGTGTCGCGTAATTGGCTTGCCTGTTCATATCTTTTTCTCCTGTTATTCATGTCGTTTGAGCACATATTTTATTGTCTCTTGTCTACAATTATCCCTCGATCTGCAATATTGAGGTGGTACGTAAATCATATACAATCATCTATTCCAGGCCCAGCCTACCAGAACCTCCAAATCTGGCCGGAACTGAGTTGGGTAAAGGTAGACGCATCAGAAGGTCTTTATCTTTGCTTGCAAACATAGAACTGATCAATATCTATTCTTAAAGCAAACAAACATTCGTAACAGTACTTCCATGAAAATCAAAGTGGTTTTTAGACATCTTCTTGGTGCGTGCATGGCGTGACAAAAGGCAACTGCAATGGCACGATATCATTGTTTCCACTGTTGAGTGCTTTTGCAATTGATCTTGAAAGTAAACTAAAAATGGAGTTATTAATTTTCACTTGATCACTCCCCGCAGGTCAGACTCAGAAAAAATTTCTAATCTGAAAAGAACATTTAAATCTAAATTAACCCAAGTTAATTTTAAGGACATGTGAGATCGGATCTCCCATAAAATAAATAATTAATAATAAGAATAAGTTTCGTTTCTCTTGGATCAAGTCTTGCTGGTTCTAGCAGGCTAGGGTTATTTTTATATTATACATACGTAAGGAGATTGTATTTGGCAGATGATGTTAATTAATTATCGATTATGCTTCCATCATTCAAACCAGTTTTAAAATCATTTAAATGGTTGATTTATAATTGACACCGAACCTTAATAAATTGCTTTAATTTTTTTAAAAGCCTATTATATTCGTAAATAAACATTTTGCTCTATTTTATCCTCTCCTTTTTGGACATGCCATGCAGGGGGGAGGATGAACAAGGACATAATTAAAAAGCTGTTGGCCTTCTACCATAGAAATCAATGAAGGCTCGCAAATTCACTGAACATTGGAATTTAGTTGATGGGAAAACCAATACACGAAAGGAAATACATCGATTTAGTCTCAATTACGGGTCTAAAAAGAAGGGAACTCAATTTCTGAATCACATTTTCCTCTGGGAAACACTGGACAATCAATGAGAGCTTTTCCACTGGTATCCACACACAAGTAAATTTGGTAAAGTTGACTGTTCCTTGATGTATCAGCATTGCACTCTATCCATGGAGTAAATCCCACCGCCTCTTGTATGGCACTCCTGATACTGATCAAGCTGTACGATTCCCCATCTGGGTTTATTCCTGCGACATTTTTTGTTCTTCAGCCATTAGCTACCATAGCTAGCACTCAAGGAGAAAAACTCAGGCGAAGCACGGGTCTCCTTTAAAAGGGGTGAATCTGAACTTTATAAATCAAAAAAGAAAGGGAAAAAAGAGAGAGATTTACCTGCATTTTTTAGTGCCTGGAGGAGATTCACTTGCCTTCTCAAATTGAGAGCTGCTTGGAAGTATCCATGTTGGTCAAGAATAGACTCGGAGCACGTCCCGTGCTTTTCCCACTCATGTGCCCAGAAGGCTACTCCGCTGCCGCTCGGGCAAGCTAGCGTTGGCCAATTCTTTTGCATGCCGCTCCTCAGGTCTGCAACCTGTACCATTTCAGTTATCATGAAAGTAAGAGTCTAGAGAAAGAAAGGTGCCGGGAAATGGTGGGCTTGTGCCACTTGAATCCCTCTGTTGCCAGTTTCTCAAAGTAGGCTTGTAATTTGAATTCACCTGAAAGCTTTTGACAGTTTAATGTTTGGCAACTTAACATCGTAAAATGAATTCTTTCAAAATGGAAATTAATCATGAGATATCTTTAGAGATTACAGTAATGATTAGAGAATATAAGGGGGAAGCAAAACTGCAAAAGTACAGGTAATCTTATCAAGCGACTGTCAATTACTATATAAATCAATGATTTCATTGATTCAAGGCAGGATTTGAAGTCTCATTTTGAAAACAGAAAATAACCTTTATGTTCCTGGTGTACAATACAAGGACAAAGAATGATAAGAACTCAAAATTATGGAATGCAAAGTACCTTTTTTGGATCGTAGGGGCTATTAGCATCACAGTTTGATGGGTACTTCCCGTCATTGTAATTCGGCCAAAAGTCCATGAATGCCGAAATCAGCCTCAGGTTTACCAGTTGTTGGGTAGCAGCAACTTTTCACCGTGTCACAGTATGATCCTGGCCACTGCAATATCAACACAATAACCATCAACCAAGAGTAGAAAAGAAAAAAACAGAGAGAGACAAAGTAGCTCAGAAGAAACTCAAATATATAAACTTTAGAGACATGACTAACTTACCTGTTGAACAAAGTAGAAGAAGTCGAACTCCTGTGAAACAGAAAGTACTGACAGGTACAGGAGTACCAAAAGCTTGATCAAGGTAGAACTGCTGGTTTTCATCTGTTCTTTTGCCTCAAATAATCTTGTGAATTGGATTTCTAGTTCAAGGCTTTTAAACGTGATAAGTGAATATGATATTACAGAACAAGCATGGTTTGAAGCGCATTTTATAGAATTACAGGCCAATAACGACAGCCTGTATTCAGAGTATCTATTACAGGATATGCTGTTCCAAGCTTATCGATCAATTCATGGCTATATTTACGTGTGAACATTTCCTAATAAGCTCATATACATGTCGACTGTCCATCTAAGTAGTATCCCATAATCTTTCTACTGATTTTGCATCTCATTATTCGTGAAAGTTGAACCTATTCTTAAACTCATTGCAAATATTATTGATCTCACATTTATTTCTCATCATGCCGCCAGGCTCATTGTCAATTACTGGTGGCCAAGACTTTTAATATTTCCATTATTGTAGGTATGCCTGCTATTCAGATTTATGCATTTATGAGTTTGAGGTGCATGAATCTCATTGTGGTAGAAGATATACCATGATCTTTGATATAGCGGGAGAATCAAAGGAATTTATTTCTACATTTGGTTTTCCAATATACTGCAGAAAAAATAGCAGTATCTTTCCTTCCATGGATTGAAATTAATACAAGAAATAAAATTATTGACCTCATCAAATAAAAAGGAATGACCAGGACTGTTCAATACTGTATGGCCGGCAGTTGCAGGTCAAGGTGTAGGTTAACTTGGCGGGACACTGACAGTTCAATACTGTATGGCCGGCTATTTGGTCAGCATTTAGCAAGGTTTTCCATTTATTTTATTTTTCTTAGCTTTCACAAGGGAAAGTCATCCTGTACACACCATGGAAATTTCAAAATTATGGAACAACGTTTAATTATATGAATATGATTCACTGTCCTTCCATTTATAGTCGCTTAGAACATTTTTATCGATATGGTCCAGTTGAGATACTTGACTTGCTTTGAAAATACGAAGACTGCAAGAAACTATGTAATCAAGAAAAAATGAGATTCGTCCACGGCATTCTGCGTTGAGTTTAGAGTAAAGAGGAAATTGTAGTGCCGCTTCTTTTCATCACCAGTAAAGAAAATAAACATTGGAGCTAAAAAAATAATGATGTATTGATCAATTTCCTACTGCTGTACATCAACGGTTCAGAATATACACCAATGCGCACGTGCCTGGTGATAACTAGCAAAGATTGCCAAATGGAACCGGCCCTGCTACTCTTGATTTTTTTACATGCAAGTATGGATTTCAAGAACTTATATATGTTGAACGAATGGAATAATTAGGAGCAAGTACCAGCTCCGAAGCCTCTAGTGATAGCAGGGAGAAATAGCTGTTGAAAGTGAGGGACGATGCAGATGTCTCAATCATACAAGGAGGAATTTCAGTTAAGCAGACTCTGTTACCAGTAATCCCCACAAGAGCACTTCCCGTCTTTGAAATGATGAAATCGTTGGACGTCTCTAAGAATAATTTCCCTATCAATGAGTGACGATATAAGTTTAGCAGCAGAATGGCAATCCCCACAAACTCGAAGATTCTTCACCACGCGGATTGTTGTCCCTGGGGGGGAGTTGAGGAGTCCGAAGGCAATGGCCAATTTCTCACTATGATATCTAAGAGTGATTTCTTTCTCTTCATCTTCCATGTTAGGATGAACGACTAGAGAAGTATCGGGTACATATCCAACTAATTTTAACTCCTTAACCAGCTCGTCCAGAGCTCGATGTAAAGCTGTCGAAACGTAATTCACACCATCCCCGGAGAAGAACTCATGCACTACATTATCTACCTCTATGGAGCTGCACCCAGGAATCTTTACTGCACCTTTATGGATCATTAATTTTCTTAAAGTATCCACATCTTCCCATTTTCCAGCTCTTGCACACAAGTTTGATAAAATTACATAATCTCCACCATGAGAGTCGTCAAGTTCAGAAATCTGTTTCATCACTTGCTTTGCCAATTCTAGATTGCCATGGCTACTAGATGCAGATAACAAGGTCCGCCACAGTATAGGTGTGGGCTTGATCGGCAACTCATCTATGAACTTATAAGCTTCATATAAGAGTCCAGCTCGACCTAATAAATCCACCATACATCCGTAATGCTTGATCCCAGGAATAATTCCATACACCTCAGTCATACTATAGAAATACCGAAAGCCTTCATCCACCAATCCAGTGTGACTACAAGCATACAGTAGGCCTAAAAATGTAATCTCATCAGGCTGCACTTTTGCCCTCGCCATTTCTTCAAAGATAAACATCGCATTTTGACCCTGCCCATGCATTGCATGCGCCACGATCATCGCAGACCAGGCCTGCGTATCTCTTACACTCATGCTATCGAAGACAGAAATGGCATCATCCAAGCTTCCACATTTGGCGTACATGTCTATAAGTGCCGTATTCACCTTAACATATTTATCCAATCCATTCTTCTTAACATATTCATGGATCCACTTCCCTAAGTCTAAGGCACCCAGCAACGCACACGACGATAGAACACTGAGCACGGTAACGTCATTAGGCTTAAGTTTCCTAGCTTGCAATTGGCGAAACAAAGACAGTGCCTCATTAGGCCTGCTGCTTCTAGCGTAGCCCGTTATTATAGCATTATATGAAACAACACACGGTTCTAATATCTCATCAAACACTCGTTGAGCCCCATCCACATCTTTACACCCAGTGTACATATTTATAAGTGTAGGGCAGACATGAGTATTTTCATTCAGCCCAAGTTTGATAGCAAGGCAATGCAATTGTTTACCTAGCTGAAAGGCTCTAGCGACCACACACGCTTTAAGTAAAGATGGGAAAGTGTAGTCGTCCGGCAAGAGATTATAACTCAAAGCTTTGATAAAGAGAGAAATGGCTTTGAGAGGGGCATCGGACCGCGAGTAGCCGCGAAACATGGAGTTAAAGAGGACAATGCCTGGTTGGGGAATTGTCTCAAACAGCTGGTGTGCGTAGTCCATGGAGGAGGAAGTGGGACTTCGAGTGCAAGAGTTTATGAGCTTAGTGAGAATCTGAAGGTCATTTTGGAGGTGGGTTTTGATCGTAAAAGCTTGAATCTGCTTGAGTTCTTTAAGAGAGGTGCATTTGGGTAAGCAAGAGAGAGGGTTTGACGTATATGTGGTGTTGTAGTAAGAACTGTGTTGTGAGGGAGACTGCTGGATTACTGGTGGAAATGGAGGTGTTGCCATTTTTGATTAAATGTGATTTGGAATTGAATGTTTTGAGGCTGTGGAGTGGAGTGGAGGCGATTGAAAAGATAGGATTTTTATTTTATTTTTCTTCTGGCAGAGCTGATCAGGTAGGTCCGGGGAAACTTGCAGCCTAACTACAATTCAATTCAAATTAAAGGCATGATTGGAAGTATAGTTACCGTAGTTTTTTAAAGTATTTTTTATTTAAAAATATATTAAAATAATATTTTTTTTTATTTTTTAAAAATTATTTTTAATATTAATACATGATTTAAAAATACCAAAAAAATTCATTTAAAAAAAAAAAAAAAAAGAACGGCTTTTGAAACGCCCTCCCAACCAGCTTCTATAACAATAACCCCGATCAACCCTCAGATCACGAGTTCCTGCAGCTTCATCACTTGATTTTCACCGACCAGTCGCTAATAGTTATCAGATGAATGAGATAGGGTGAAGTAAGAGATATAAACGCTATGCTTAATCTCGATTATACAAGCCTCTTGATCCTAATTATAAATAACCCATATATTAATTTAGAGAAAACTGGATCTTTTTTATATATATTAAACCCTAATTCTTCATAATTATTTTGATCTCTAAAACGTAGGTGATTTTTGGAGTTGTAATTAATATAATTAATAAATAAATAATTATATGTGCTCAAAATTGCAAAAATAAATTGTTAGGGCAAGTCCAATGGCAAAAGCCATTTTGGAGAGCTAAATTCTTAAAATGACTCTTTAAATAGTGTGTATATGGCTTTTTTGCTGATATGTGCTCTAATGGTAAAAACCATTTTGGAGAGCCATTTTTTTATATTATTTAAATACAATGCAATTATTTTGTATATAGTTTAATTATGCAATTAATTATACAATTAATAGGATTAAATTATATAATTGAATAATTGCTTTTAAAAAAAACCCATTGTTTAAACTGTATTTAAAAAAAAATCAACAACAACAAAAAAAACAACGAGAAAGAATTATTAGCAAAAACCCAATACAAATTTGAAAGAATTACTGAGTTTGAGTAAGAAAGATTTACACTTTAGTGTCGATCAAGAGATAAGAGAAAGGAAGTAAGAGTCTGTGATCTGTGTCGTTAAAGAAACTAATAAGCTTTTTCAATTATTAAATATTATTTTATTTTTTGGCTCTTTGGTTGAAACATATAGAAATAGCTTCCAGACATGACAATAGCCATTTTAGCTTTTCAATTGCCTCCTGCGTTGGAGATGAAAAAGTTAACTTAGAAAGCTAAAAAGACAAATTTTTAGCTTTGACTATTCATTTAGCTCCATCGTTGGACTTACACTTAGCATTAACCAGGAATTATATTGGGGAGTCTAAAGATTCGTGTATCTTATAACCCTCTCTTTTGAACTAGAATCTTTCAACTCTCTCTCTCTTTTAACTTAAGAAAATAAAAATAAAGAAAATGAAGTGTTGGATCAGATATGAATTTTTGAAAACTAGGAGGATAAAATTATTTTATTTTGAAAGTACGAGTTTCGAACTTAACTTTTTATGCTAACTTTGAAAACACCACCTCCTTTCTTCTTCTCTTCTTCTTTTCTATCTCGTCTATTAATCTCTTTTTTTGGATTTGAAAACGCTAACATATTTATTTTGAGGTTTAACATTGAATTTCTTGAAAATAAAGCTTGATTTTTTTTTTATAAAGTTGTTTTGGTTCATGTTATAGGTTTAGGTCATCTCGGATGGACTTGAATTTTTTATAAATCTTTTAACATTAAACTGGTTAAAGATCATGTTTTTTTTTTTAATTTGATTTCTATATGGTGTTCTGATTTCACGATACGAGTTATTTTTTTTTTGTCCTTTTTATTTATTTGAGTATATATTTTCTAAGTATCTCTTTAACATTAAATTTATTAAGAATTGATTTTTTAACATTTATTTTGAGTTGCTTTTACAGGATTCTCTCAATCTTATGATCTAAATTGTAGGTTTGACATGTTAATCCGGGTTGGTCAAATATATTTATATATAAAAATATTTTTCTATTCAAAATACACTGGAAATCATGTCAAAATTACAATATTGAATTTGATTATAAGAAGAAGTGGAAACTCTCTTGAAGTGTTTTTCATGTGTACAAATCTTTCGATTAATGATCAACTTTTAATTATTTTGTTAGAATACAAGATATTCATATGAGCTTGGAAGCTTTACCCGTGTAAAATCTCAATTTGTCTTGATTTGATGAAGATGAAGAGGACACGACGAGTTTGAAAAGCTTTCATGAAAAATAATGTGATATACTAATTTGATTATATATGAGAAGGGAAAGAACTTTGATTTGTTGTTTTATTGTTTTGATTTGATGCAAAAAGGATGCTGATCACTTGCTCCCTTGATGAACTTTAATTTATCTAAAATAATTTTCAAGTATTTATATTTGATTTATATATGGTTTCTAGTCTTCGTTTGTTATATTTGATTTGATGACATAGTTAACTAATTTATTTATATTTGATTTAATTATAAAAATATAAAAGTAAGATTTATAAAAATATTTTTATTGTATTTTTTTTTAATTTGACCTGAGCCCATAACAAATAAATCTAATTTAGAATCAAATTCTCATAAATTAATGTGTAAAGTCATAAAGTTTTTTGAGTTATATATCATATACCTGTAGAAAATTTAGTTTCAATATTTTTTTTTAAAATATCATCTAATATATATATATATATATATCATATATTTAAGTTTATTCTTATTATTTTATTATAAAAAATATATATCGACAATGTATAAATCTTTATTACATTAAAAAATCAATCTAACGTGGAGTGGAAAATGATACAAGTAAATATCCAAGTCATTGCCAGCAGAGTCTTGGCCTGGTGGTCAAGAAGGGTTTTTCCCTTCCTCTCACCCCAGGTTCAAGCCTTGTCAGGTACGTCTGTCACCCCCGCGGTGTCTTACATGCTTATTGGGTTTGCAGGATGTTCAGTGGACCCGGTGATTTAGTTGTGGTGCATGCAAGCTGGCCCGGACATCCCAGTTAAAAAAAAAAAAAAATCCAAGTCACGTCCAAAATTCTATTAGACTATTACGGCATTGTTTTCTTTTTCCTAACAAATGTCAATGTGGCAACCTGAAAAAATAACACGTGGCATACACACATCCTATTTTGATGTCTATTTGCAGTATAAGTACCTCTTGGGTACCTTAGCAATAGCACCCCCAACCTTGATTAGAAAATTCAGATTCCTCGGATACGCCGTTTAGGGTTTTTGTTTGACAGAAATTTTTTGTGTCCTCATCTTGTCTCTTTCATACCTCCCTGTTCTCCACTCTTTTTAAGAAAAAAAAAAAAAAAACCCTTTCTTTCTGGTAAGCCCCACAACCTTACTCCATTTATTTTTTCAATGTTAAAATGTACATTTAGTTTCTCATGTGCCCACATGTTCTGTTTAACGCTAACCTCATTTTTTTTCTGCCAATTAATAGTAGAACACTATTATTATTTATTTTTATCAGCTTTCGTCGTTGTTTATTAAATCTTGATGATGCTTATTTACCCCCCCAAAGCCTGAAACTTGGAAATTGAAACTCAATTGGGAATGCAGTATAATTGGAAATCTTAACATGGTGTTAATGTTGTTTTTAACTGGGTTATGGTTACGAGTGCATATAAAATTATCCCGAAAGTGCTAGTGGAGTTTCAGTTAACGGGGATTATTCTTTTATGGTTTCAATTTCCTTTTCATGCTTTTCAGTTCTACAATTAATAATCAATAAGGTCTCCATATGGGAAATCTCTTATGATTTCCATTTGAAAGTTTTAGTTTAGGGCCTTGACTGGGAAATTCGGTGAAGCGGGTGCTAGGATTCTATGCATTATTGTTTTTACCGCATTACCCTGTCGTCTTTCTTTTGCTCATGTTTCATGATGTTGAAAATCAGATGGTGATTACTGATTAGTAGCTCAAAGCGTTTGAAGATGACAATCAAACAGAGGCAACATATTCAAAACATTTCAAAACAGAAAAAAGTTATGGTTTTCAATGAAAAGAATGAAAATTTGGGTGAAGCTGCAGAGGCAAAATCACTCCAGATGTCAGATGTACAGCAGAATATGTGGAAGACCCTGCGGCATGCTGCTGCACATCAGCAGTATATTGATAAGCATAGCCAATTTATTGAACAATCTAGACAGGCAAGAAAAATGGGGGATAAAGGAGCATGCCCGAGTGAAGATGGGCAAATAGACAATGAGAAACTGAATGAGGAAAGTGCAGTTGATCACCTGTTGATTCTCGCACAGTCTGCTGAACTAATGCTGGAATCTGAGGAAATCTTTGATGGATTGCACATGAATGATAGAAGTCATGAAGGTAAATGCATTAATTTTTTTAGTGTTTGGTTATTTCAAGTTTGTTATGTATTTCACTGATGTTGTGTTGATAGTTATTTATGTGATCAGGTTTGCATATTAGTCCAATGGCTCAACATTCACTAGAAAATCTTAGTGACGCTACAGTTACTGGTCAGTGTTATTCTCCTATTCAATTACTACAGTATCTGCTGTTTTATGTTCATGAAGCATCCCTTTTCAGATCAGAAAAATCCTGGGAAACACATTGGCGTGATGCCTGTAATAGATCATGTACTAAATAAAGGGAATGGATTCCAATGTGAAGGTAGAGCTCTCCGTTTAAGTCAAATTAGACGTCTAGCTCGATCAAAAAGTAATACATTACCACAGCAAAGTATAGGGGATTCTGCAGCTGGGCAAATGCAAGGGAGAACACGGCTGACCCAAATTCGACAACAAGCTCGGTCCAAAAATCATTCACAAGAGCAAGAAGGGACAAGAAAGAAATCAAGTTTAGATTTACATGAAAGAATTGTACGTTTGACCCATATACTGTGCCTGGCTCGATCTAAAAGCAATGTAGTAGTTCAAAAGGCACTTCAGGACAGCAGGCATGGGCATTCTGATTGTCAAACCACTGAAGGTAAATTTACTTGAAAGCGATGCAAAGAATACAAGAAAGGTGTGTTCGTAATAAAGTGTATCTTTGTTTTCAGTGCAAGTTGCAACATATACCATGATCCCTAATTGTAGGCAGTCTCGAATTAGCTGCTTTTGTCACTCACTTCGGACTTGTACAATCTGTCCTAGAGTTGGATATGTACCCATCTGTCTGAATATTTTGGTACCATGATGATAAATGTAATGTTCTCTCTGGCTTTTCTACCAGACGACCAAGGGGTTGGGACCATTGAAGCAAAATTCAGAGAAGAAGACAGCTTCCAAGTGGGTGAGTGTTTACTTTGTCATTATGTGATGGTCTTTTTATTCACTCTCAAGAAACTTCCTTGCTCACCTTTTCTTTTGCTTTTTACATCATTATGCTTTTGCTTCTAAGAGAACTGTGATGTTCTTTCTACGGCAATGAAAACATCAAGGCCATGCTGAACTTCGAATAGTGTTTGAGGGTTGGAATGGGCATATGATATTCTAAGTTAACTTGAAAACGGGACTATTTAACATTTTGGGATTTGATTTACACATGCTTTCATGTTTTTAAAACCTAGAATGATTTGAATGCAGGTTAACATAATGCAATCATCAAACTGCATGGCTTTTGAAGACTAAAATGTCCAAGTTACTCTCTTATGGCATGTTACCAAGCAATGAAAGGAGAAGCTAAATGTGCCTGCAACGTACATCGAGTCTCTTGATTTACCATGTAGTCGATTCTTAAACACGGATACTGTAGACAAGTTTCAGTTCAGGATAGAGTATGTAATAGGATTTTTTAGCACATGGATTTGACAGGGTAAATATTTATCTGCTTATACTTGTAGTATCACCATCAATGGAATGCAAGGCAAAAATTATCTGCAAAATGAATTTGATCTTTCTAATTGCCTAATGCCAGCATATGCGTACGCCATTTGGTTTATTTTTCACTTTAGAACTTTCTGCCATTTCAACCAGTATCTGGGCTGGTGGTGTGACTTGTCTCTACTGAATTGCCTCCGTCATTATCATTGGGGAATGAGGATCATCATTCTAGATATGTAAAGGAGAAATTATGGCATCCGGCGGGTTCGTTTTGTTTGAAGAATAGAAGGTCATTGAGAGATAATAGAAAATGCTGTGTCATTAGCTGTTGGGAAAATTAGTTGAAGAAGAAGATTTGGCATTATTTCTATCAGGTTCACATTTATGTTTCATTTTATTTTTAAAACTAACTCTTGAGGAATGAATAGAAAATGCAGTCCCATGGAAATCCGACATGTACCTTGAAGAGTAAAATATGATTGGACCCTTTAATGCAGAATTGAGTTTTTCTTTATTTTGCTCTGGCAGAGATTTCAACCCTATATTGCATTGTATTCGACTTGCATGATCACTTCGTAAAAGGCAAAAGCAGCGCTTGCAAAATAAGAGCATTCCTTCTGTGTATCTTATTGTCAGCAAGCTTAATTGCACCATCATTTGGTTTCAGAGATGTTTTACAATTTGTTTGATTGAAGTATATGTACCTATTACACCCGCAAAAGACCCGACTATCAATATTCCCACAATTAACACCAACTCTACCCCAAATCTTCTAGCAGATTTGTCAATCCTAAGGTAGCACAAACAGGGTAGCAAAATGGAGGCAGTGACACTAAAAAATGCACCAATAAAAGCCATCACGTATCCAAAAAAGGGAATTGTTAGTGCCACAACTACCGTGCTGATCACAATCACAGTTCTGATGAGGACACTGACATATCTGCTGTTGCTGAAAACCAGTGTGTCCTCAATAGCTGTGGCAATTGGAGCAGTAATGATCGCATATTTGGTCAGGGGGTTTACTAGAGTGCTGTATATTGCTATTTTTGAACCAATTTTTCTGATTGGAAGATTTAAGGTCACCTGAGACTTCAAGGGTTCTCCATACATGAGGTAGCCTAGAACTGCCATTGATCCATAAGTGATGGTACTTGTAACAAAGCAGATAAGTAAAACCTGCGAAGGAGAGAATGCAGAAGAGAAAGGTCAAAACCAAACAATACTCCTATAAATTTGAACTGAAAAGATATCACCATCATCATAGCTGCATTAACAGAGAGCCAATTATAAGAAGATTCAGTTTCCACATAGCTTCCTACCTTGGAGAACTGGCTTCTGTCTTTCATGGAATTGCACAACGTGGGGAAAACTGCATGACCACAGTAACAAAAGGTGAACACGCTTAAAGTAGTAGGCAATCCTCTCCAATTCAAAAGCACACCATTTTCATGGAACCCCACGCCATCAACTGCACCAACCCACAAAACACAAGCAACCAAAAGAACAGAAGCCACAACCCCACCAGCAGAGACATAGGCCAGCATGTGTAGACTCTTTAACCATGTCGTTGGCAGGATTACAAGCGCAGTGAGCAGAACAAAGGCTGTTTTACCTCCAATGTGTAGTCCAGCAATTTGGAAACCTGTGTTTGGAAACAACTTGTCTAAATTGTCACCTTCTAGAATCAGAAATTCAACAGCTACCAAGTATAGCTCAAGATACATGAAGATGGATACTAGAGCTCTTCCTTTGTATCCAAAAGCTCGCTCTCCTATATCAGGATAACTTCTGATGAGTGGGTCCGAATCCATACAACGTCTTAGAAGTAATCCTGTATACCAACAGAGAACTGCGACTAGAAAAAGCAGTATTAAGCCCAGCCATCCTCCTTGAGAAAGCGCATAGGGAACTGAGAGCATCCCAATACCTGCAAAACAGGGCATCAATTAATTGTATCATTCTTGGTCATACTTCAGCTCACCTTTAACATTACCACCAGTCGAAGCAAGTATTGGTTTAGTTACGGAAAAGGGAGGGAAAGAGGGAAATGAGACCTGATAAAGCGTTGAGCCCATTAAAACAAGTTCTAAGGACGGTGGTGCCCCTGTGTGGCTCCTCGGCTTCTGGGAGCTGGTTTTCCTTCTCCACTTCGTTAGCTTTTTGGCACTCCATCTGTTGCTGTCCACCACTTCAAATATTGGCATATATTTATACATGAAGTGGGATTTACTTGTGCCATTAATCAATGACAGTTTCCTTTTTCATTATTGAAATCCAAACAAATTACTTGGATTATAAAAAGAGAGATAGCCATTCTCTCCACGGCACTGTACATCTTCCAAAAGCCATACCACTCACATGTCGCTCACCACTGTGTTTCCTCTTTAAGGTCTCTTCAGCAATGCACACGTGATTCGTTATGCTTTATGTTCATGCATTTTACATGCAACACAGCTTATTTTGTGAGAACATTGCTGCTATAATAATTTTTAAGGTGATTTGTGAAGCGACCTGTTGTAGCAGCAAAAAAATAACTGCATTTTGTAACATAAACCATTCTCTACCGCAATAGTTGACCAGGTGGAGTCGAACCAAATCATATTAATTTTTGGACGCAAGGAAACCATTTTCCCACGTGCAATTTGTGGGTTTAGGGGAGTGAGTAAAGCCTTGATTTTTCTAAATTTTTAGAAAAGATACATGTCTTAACTTGAACTCAAGACTTGCTATACAGATCGTAAACTCTTTGCCATCACGCCGCGCCTCTTAAGAACAAATCATTTTTTTTGGATGTGAAGAAAACTCATCCCCTCAAATGCACACTTTGTGAACCCAGATGAGCGAATAAAAGTGTAAAACCCTAACTGTTCCAGATTTTTACAAGAAATGCATGTTCTGACACAAACTCAAGACTTGTTGCGCAGATCACATCCTCTTACACGAAGCAAATCATATTGCTTAGCTTTTGTAAACAAAACAATAAATAAAAGATAATGCCCTATATAAAAGGACAATCGATTGAAAAAGAAAAGAAAGGGACAGAAAGAGAAGGAAAGAAGGATGATTCCACCAAAAGTTTAAAAGAATTAGAGGAAAAATATAGAGCACCGACTAATAGATTCGCCCTCCACTCTCAGCGTTTTGAATCATGATCTGTGTGATTTTCTTATGTTCAAATACTCCATTAATTATAAGCAAACTACTTTTATAAACACAGAATCTTTGATATGCATTGTTGCTACTTTTCCCCCCTGTAACTTTGATTCCTATCTGATATCTGGGAGAACAAATCATTTTTTTTTTCATCCAGCAAATTCTTAAAAGAGATAAATTAATAACATCAACGATACACACACATTTGTTGCATCCTGTGCATTGCAGTGTGAAAGATATCCAACTGCTTTCCTTTTCAGCAGAAAGATTTATCAGTTTGGAAGGAGAAATGATATAAGATAAATTACAAATAAAACAGTTAGTTATTCACTTCCCTCCTGTGATTTGCAAATATTGATAGGGAAATCTATTGGAATCTTAAGGAACTGAAAGAAAAAACTATACGGGTCAAAGAAATTAAGTAGAACAGCAAAGTTGCCATCACCATTTTGGCTATCATTTCCTCCTTTTGATCGTGTGGGGAGATTCAAATATACAGTAGTACCAGAGAAGAGGCTTAAGCCCTTCATCACAAGACAAATATCCCGTTAGCCTACCAGACATAGAAAAAGGAGCTTGATTTCTTTCACTTTACTTCCACCAGATGAACTCATCAGAAGAAAAGGAGTGTTGAAGTCTCAAATCTCACTCGCCATCATTATCTGCCAAACCTGTGGACAATAAATGGATCAAAGACAGAATACAGTCATACTGCAATTCCTAAAAGATCATGACCGTACTCTTTTTTGAGCCCCTTAATCTATTTAATCAGACGAGGGACATGACAGAGAATAATGTCCACGTCCAAATAATTATGACCATGACATCAGCTCCATTAAATCAATTCAACTGGGCCACAGTTATAAAATGGACCCTACTAATTCTAAAGCTTCTTTTGCGTTGATAAAGATAGTGCCCATCCTGTTTGACTGAAGAAAGAAAAGGTAAATAGACTGCATTATTGGAGGTCTAGGCCAGTGCACTGGAAGAGTTGAAACCATGAAATGGTGGAGACCTCAATTTACTGCACTTTCTTTTTCTCGACAGAGTGAAGCAGCCATCCATTGCTGACAAGCAGAAATGCTTCAGCTTCAACTGGAGAACTCTAACAAAACATGGTTGCCAAAGTGATTTAATGGGGTTGCAAGAGACATTGGATAGGTCCAGTTAAACTTAGCAAGAAAGCAATGGTGGGCAAAAATCAAACAAGAAATCAAACTAGACAAGTTTTGATTAGCGAAGGAAAGTATATTGACAGACAGGCTCTGTCCCCCGACGTGCCTCGTACATTGCCTTTGTCTATCTGTGCTTCTGTCCAAACCAGGTAACAGAGTAGCATTTTACAAGCAACGGAAGCTTAAGATTACGAGTAGAAGAAATAAAATCATTAAAATAGTTTTGTTTTAAAAATCAAACAAATAATTGTTTTTTAAAGTAGTTTTTATTTTTAAAAAATCATTAAAATAATAGTTTTGTTTTAAAAAAATATTTTTGACATCAACATTAAAATAATTAAAAAAAACATGAAAAAATGGTTTGAAGAAAAATAATATATATTTTTTAAAGCAAAGTGACACTGCAAAAACAACACATACAAGTTATTAGTTATTAGTTACTAGATCAAGTTTGTAATTGTATTAACTCAAGCCCACAATTTTCAAACCTGTTTTGATATTTTTATTTTTATTTAATTTTTTTTAAATAAAATGATTTATTGATATTTTTTTAGATGATATTAGAGTTTTAATGACTCAACAATCACAAGTTTAAATCCATTACCCTTATCTTATTTACTAAAAACATAAACATAAAATAATAGTAATATTTACAAATTTCAAATTCAAAAATTTTTCAATTAAATTATATATTAAAAAATAATATAAATAATATTTTAAAACATATCTTTTTTCCTTAACCTTCTTTCACAACGTAGGAACATAGGAAATCAGTGTGGAGCCAAAGAATCTCACGTGTCTTCTCCAACAGATAGCGCAAGTCCATTGAACCCATCCACAGTTTGATCATCATATGTTTGGTTGAACTAACATTCCAGGTAGCTGCTTTGCTTCACTTGACCACGTTCTTATATATTTTTATTTTTATTTTTACTTTTTACTTTAAATTAAATTTGTTAAATATTTTTAGATTATTTTTATATATTGATATAAAAATAATTTTTAAAAACTAAAAAATATATTATTTTAATATATTTTTAAATAAAAAATATTTTTAAAAATAATCTCAACTAATTTTTTAAAACGGTAATAATTATGACCCGTGGCAATATCCTTGGAGGACCAGACAAGTCAAATAATGTTGCCCGTCAGTGGGAAGTAGCTTTCAAAAAGAAAAACCAACCTCCAAGGAAAATAAATAAATAAATAAATATATTAATGCATTTAATTTATCCATTTCCAAGAACATTACTAATTTGCCATTTTCAGATTTGAAAATAGGAGGATTTTTTTTTATATTATTGGGTTGAAGAAAATTCTTCGTAAAATGTTTTGATTAAATAAACTTAATCTATTTCTTTTTATCCGTTGATAAATATACAAAAAAGTTCTTAACTCATTATTAACATAAAAATAATTAAAAAAACAATAAATATAAACTACTAATTAAAGTTTCACTTCTCATAACTTTTCTATATAACAATATCTTAAATTAAACTTTGTAAACAATATATGAGAATACATTTTTTAATTTTAAATTGTATATAGGAAAAGGTTCAAACCAATCAACAACCCGAACCCGAAAGACCTTGTACGGTAAACCGAACCGCAAACACCCTTAAAAGAAAACTCTCGCCAGCTCGTCTCGCCATCGCCGTAAAATCCCGCCGCCGCCTGAGTGCCCGAAACACAGACCCAAATCGGGATTTCAGAGAGAGAGGGGGGGCAGTCACTCTTTGTTAGTCCTCTCTTCTCTCTTATCCATTCGAAACCATAAATTGCTCGCATTCCCTTCACATGCCAATTCCTTCTCTTTGATGCGACGCCCTCATGCCAGCAATCGGGTCGATTCAAATACCACCGACCAGCACAAGATGGATCCTACTATCAAACTCCATACCCAAACCATCTCAAACCGATCCATTAAATCTAAAATAGCTACTTCCGTAACCCTAATCGTTCTCTTATCTTGTTATTATCTCTTTGAATCGAAAACAAAATCGTCTTCTAAAAAATACGGTATCATAATCGACGGAGGGAGTACGGGTACCCGGATTCATGTATTCGGGTACCGAGTTGGGAGTGGAGGGAAAACTGTGTTTGATTTTGAAGAAGGGGCATTGAGGGTGAGTCCAGGTTTATCGGCGTATGCGGAGTACCCGGGAGGGGCTGGTGGGTCGGT
Organism: Salix brachista; assembly: GCA_009078335.1. Lineage (NCBI taxonomy): Eukaryota > Viridiplantae > Streptophyta > Magnoliopsida > Malpighiales > Salicaceae > Salix > Salix brachista. The sequence goes on from CM018581.1 coordinate 12,766,742, forward strand.
GGAGGAATTGGTGGAGTTTGGGAAAGGGAGAGTGCCAAGAGAATTGTGGGGAGAGACCGAGGTTAGGTTAATGGCAACTGCCGGAGTGCGTTTGCTTGATTTGGAGGTTCAAGATCAGATTTTGAATGAGTGTAGACGGGTTTTGAGGAAGTCTGGATTTAAGTTTCAGGACAGTTGGGCTTCTGTTATTACTGGTATTATCTGTAGTTATATTTTGATATTGGTAATTGTCTTAGAGGATTGAAATTGGTCGTGATTGTGCGGTTTTTTCGATAGGGTCGGACGAGGGGTTGTATGCTTGGGTTATTGCGAATTATGCATTGGGTGCTCTTGGTGGCGATCCTTTGGAAACTAGTGGTATTATTGAACTTGGTGGAGCTTCTGCTCAGGTTTTATTTTATCATTTCAATTGTTTTTTAGTGTTATATTGTGTCATTGAAAATTTGTGAATATATGGCAGTAGGGTGGTCGGTAATGAGAATTTAAGTTGAAAACGTGGAATAAGGGCAAAGTGTTTAGAATATGTTAGGGCACTTCTATTGTGGTGATGAAAATTCGAAATGTGCTAACAGTCTTAGTATGAAGTATCAACACGTCTCCTTGTTATTTGTTGTATTTCTGGATTTAGGGGATCTTTTCTTTTGTTTCTCATGTTGGTTGGTTGTTAATGGTCTATAGAAAATATTTGTTTTAAGAAGTTAATAATGCCTGAATTTGCTATCTTTTTTCATGCTTTAAGTAATGCAAAATTGTTATCTATGCTTACTGCTTGATGCTTCTTTTGCAGGTGACTTTTGTTTCAACTGAGCCAGTGCCTCCTGAGTTCTCACGTACTGTTAAGTTTGGGAATATATCTTACAATATCTATAGCCATAGCTTTCTTCAACTTGGACTGGTAATCTTTCTCTAGAATAGCAGTGTTCATTTGAGACTTCTCTTATATTATTTCTTGCTTGTGCTGTGATGCTTTTCAAGATTATCAACATATATGGTTTTTATTTTTCATACTTAGATGGGTGATATTTTAACTTGCATATAAATGTAATTGGTTTTGTGCCTTTTGACATGAATTTGGGAGTTCAACCATTGTCAAACTTTGCCCTTTTTTTTTTCCTTCCTTTTTGGATAAAGGAAGATTGAACCCCAAAATTTGTGCACTCATTTGAGTCAATGAGGTTTTATATTTATGTTGCGCACTGATTATGTGAATTTTTGGGATTGGATTTTAGAATTTGCTTGAATAGTTTTCTCATGGAGTGTACTTCCAGGCTGGATTACAGAGCTGCGACAATGAGATGAATGCTAGATTGTGGGATTGTGTAGGATTAAAGCCCAATGCCATTTTTTCTTCAGTAAAAAGTTTGTTAAATAATGGAAAAGCACTCAATTAGAAAACAGGGAAAAACTAAAAAAAGAGCTTAAACAAACATTCCTGGCATATTAACTCCATATTATTTATTTAGCTAGGTGAAAGTGTCTGCATGGGCAGTATTTTAATCTCTATCAATGTGTCACCTTCATCAATTTTAATATGTGACTCTTATAAAACTTTTTGCATCTCAGCTGATTGCTTTTGATAGCGTATATCTTCATTGCTAGATCTTTGAAGTATGGTTATTGATTTCTTCTTGGATGCTGAGAAAAAAAAGGTAATTAGTAGCTTGTAACTTTTTGAATATGCAGAATGCTGCACTCGAAGCATTGAGGGAATCACTTGTCTCAGAAGACCATCATTTGGGTAAGTATGTTGTGCCTTGTATTTTTTAAGTGCTTAAACCTGAATTAAATGCAATCTAAGATTTTTTTTTTGAGAAATCAATTTAAAAGTACAATTCGAGTAAAGCTATATTTATTCTATTACATAGTAAATTTCATTGTTATATATTGTATCTTTTCAATGTGCTCTGCTAGTCTAATATATACATGCCGGTGATGTAAATTAAGAATAAAAGGTTGGAGTGACGTTACAGGAAAAAGCGGCGGGACAGAGTTTGATTTCTTTTAGAATTTCTTACTATTATATTTAAGTAACGTAATGACTAAAGTACAGCTTAAACATAAAATATTGATGGTGTTCCCCCATTCAAATGTTTTGGTAGACTTGGTGCTTTTATTATAAGAATTTAAATACAAGTATGAGTTTGAATGTTGTGGATTAAGTTCTTTACTGCCGTTGCAACTGCACAAATTTGGGGTATAATTTCTCTTCTTCCTTGAAGTACTTGGGCTTTCATCGTTGGTGCAGGCTATATGATATTTTTCTCTTGCTGGATCATTCATAATGATTGTTGAAGTTACTGTCTCTAATTGTTGCTTGATTGCAATCATTGGATCTTTGATTGGTTTGTATTGACCAATATGCACCAGTTCATTCTATCATTCTTGGTATTAGAAATGGGATGTCTTAACATAAATTCTTGCAATGCAGCTGCTGAATCTCTTGAGAAGGTAATATTTATGGATCCCTGTACTCCCAAGGGATACTCACATGTTGTGGAGTCTTGGATACTCTCTCCAGGTTCCTTGACTGAAAAGAACAGAGTTGTATCCACTCTTCATTCTAGGGGCAACTTCTCTGAGTGCAGATCAGCTGCCTTTTCACTACTACAAAAGGGAAAAGGTCTGAAATACTTTCAGAAGAATCATAGCATTATATTTTGCCATAGTTTTATGTTCTTTTAGTTTCTTTATTATCTGGATGCAGAGAGATGCTCCTATCAGCATTGCCACATAGGATCAATATTTGTACCTAAGCTTCAGGGGAAGTTCTTGGCCACGGAAAATTTCTTCCACACATCAAAGGTTTTGAAACTCTTCTTGTTTTGTGTGTGTGTGTGTGTGTGTGGTGTGTTGCAGTTTACTGTTTCTCAGTATTTTGTCCCTGTTAGAGAAACAACAATTATGGTTACTACCTATCATGTTCCGATTTTGGTTGCGGCCATATCCAGCATGCTTAAAGTATGCTCTGGTTATACGTTTCCAAATCCCTTTCTTATTAGTGCTTTGTCCTCTTTGATTGATTAGTTCTTTGAACTGGATCAAAGGGCATTTCTTTTGAATCTCATGATAGCTGGAGAACAGTTTTGTGGAGAGGATTGGTCAAGGTTGAAAAAGAAACACCGATCATTCAAGGATGAAGATCTAGCACTCTATTGCTTCTCTGCAGCATATATTGTTGCCCTACTTCATGACAGCCTTGGAATTGCAATTGATGACCAAAGGTAAATTCGTTACCCACCACTGGCAAGGAGTGTTTTCTATTAATAAGAATTATATACTTCTTCAATTGCTGAATTATTTAATTAGTCCAGGAATTAAACTACTTATGTTTCTACATAGAGTTAGTCTCGCAAAGGATTGCATTTCACTCTTTGAGCACATGTTGCACACACTTCTTCACATCCCATTTGTTTATTGTTATCATTATCCCAATACTTGAAATTCTTTTGACTGGCAGTTTTACTGTGCAGAATTGAATTTGCTAATCAGGTTGGTAATATCCCACTTGATTGGGCATTGGGCGCTTTCATCTTGCACACCAATGCTGCCTTGACATGGAAGAGCACTCTGACTGGATTGTGACTACTACTAGTGATTGCTCGCAGACACTACCCTCTCTAATTGGCATAGCCATAGTATTGATACTTGTTTCATGGCCTGTATCGAAGTGGAGGAAGCACCAGTTGAAAACAGTTAATGATCTAGAGAGGGGATGGTATTTAGTTACCCGAGCTGGAAAAAGTTGATGCCATCTGTGGCAGGATAGAAATGCCTATTCCTGACTTTGTATATCAGGTGGAAGCTTGTGTGTGTCAATCACAACAAGCATCGTCTGATTTTCCACACCTCCCTGTTCACTGTACAGTCGCCCACTCTTAAAGCTTAACAATCCACCGGGAATGCAGTGTAACTAGTGAAAGAACAACAGTACAGGATAGAAGATTAGTTCCCCATTTTGTATCTAGTGGGAATTCAAATCCTTGTACTTTTACCAAATTCTTCCCCATTGCCTTAACAGCAGAATCACTAAACGAGGTGGGGGGAGTTCTGTACCTCAATACTGTGTTCAGTGTGTTGTATCAAAATGTGATATTTAGTATTTATTCACTTCATCTTTTCAGTTTCATGTGCATTTTTTCTTTTTTCACACGTCATGTGTACGGAAACATTTTCAGCCTTCTCTGCTTGACTTTGGATGGCTGAACACGTCGTATAAATTTATATTCAAGTATTATAAATTTTAATTTTTTATAACCAATGGGATCGCTAAGAAGATTTTTCTTAAAAAAACGAGATGTTGCAATAGAAAAAGCCACCGTGCCAACCGTTTTCCCCCTTCCTTGTAGACACGACAACGACAACCCATCCAGTATCCTTCTGGAAGCATGTACTATGGATCCTTTATTTTTATTAATTTTCTGATCAGATGAACAGGATGTTTTGGAACCTCAAGAAACGACCAGCCATGGTCCTTTTCGAAACTGGCTGCAGGCTCTACCATTACTGGAAACAGTTTTCAATCACAGGATGTGGACATTATACCAGCTAGTGTTGAAATGGCGAGTACCCATCCTAGCCTTACCTTCATGAACATGAAGATTTGTCCGATTCAGATGCACAACTCTTCCTTCATTGTGAATAAATGATAAGGATCGACGCATAGGACCACGAGGAATTACCCCTTTCTATGCCGAAATTGAACGCTTCAGAAACTACTTGGGAGGGCAGGAGAAAAAACACAGAGAGAGTGATTTCGTTTTTTCATTGCCAGTAAGAAAAATGGGTTTCGAGATGGTTAAGCGAGGAAGAAATTAAAGTGATGGAGAAACGTAGAAGATACTGTGGGGCTAGAGCATCAATCTGGCCTCCATTTATGGGGGCTGGTACTGTGGGGTTGAAACGGAAGCTACGCGTGGTTTTCTATGGTAATAAAGATGCTTGTTTTTTTTTTTAATTAAAAATATGGGATATCAATTTGTATTTCACGGGAATAATAATAATAAATTGTTTTTGCCGTTTTCGAGAAAACTTAATGGACCCAACCATGAGGCCTAGTAGTTGTGTCCGTGTTATGGGCCCGGGAGGCGGGCACATGGAAGCTTAGCTGAGTCAGGAAGCGAGGGGAGGAATAATATCTCAAGTAGATAGATGATTAGAGAACTGAAATGAATATGAAAATGTAAGACAAAAAAATATTCTAGCAGTGTTTTTTTTATATAGTTTGTCTATAAAAATATTAAAAAAATATATAAATAAACCACATAAGCCTCATAAAAAATTAAACACATTCTATATAATTAAATAATAATAATAATAATAATATAAAAAAATAAGCAAAAAAATCATAAAGATCGAGTATTAATTAAAACAGGAGTGCAAAAATTATTTTAAAAAATATATATAAGAAATCAATAACCGGAGTTTTGACAGTCTTTCCTCTTTTCTCCACAAAAAAACAATAAAAAAGAAGAAAAATAAAGCTTGAACTAAATGTATTTGTTTAAAGTTATAAGAACTAAAAAAATGATGGTGAAAATAAAATTTTGAAACAAATTTCAAAACCATCCTAGTCATATTTTTGAAAAATTAACCCAAATTAACATGGGTTAATTTAATATATTATTATTTTAATATTTTTTTAAAATAATATTTTAATATTTTTAAATTAAACTATAATTTTAACCAGTATCAAAATTATATTTAAACTTATAAATTATGGAATCAACCAAATACAATCCCAAAATAGCACACCAAAGCATTTCAAGAGCAACACACAAACAAAGAATTAAAAACCTTACTTCTTCGTGTAAATTTTTTTTATTAAAAATTATATTTAAGTATATTAATTATTGTATTCATCGTGAAGTCCCAAGCTCGCAAGATTCTAGATAACGCGCTTTTTACATGCTCTCTCCGCCTCGCTTTCTCTGGTCTCGCCTGTTTCTTCGCTTAAAAATCCAACAAATCCTAAAATACATGCCCGTTCAGCGTCAATAATTAAAGAAAAGAAAAGAAAATTTCACAGGTAACCCAACCATAAAACAGTTCGCAATTCTTTTTTTGGTTCTCTCTTTAAATTTCTCTCTTGATATCCTTCGATCCGCTGTTTTGAAGCGTGATCCTAGGGTTTCAAGTAAACTAATTTGTTTTTTTAGTTTGAAGAGGAGAAAAAGAAATTAGGGATTGCAAATGAGTGATCACGTGGTGTTGGACGTTGACCGACTCATAAGACCAGCGCCGGCGGCGCCTGCTGAGGAGTCTGATAAGGCGATCATCCAAGAAGACGATGTCGGCGCTTCCTGCTCGAGGGCCAACGAAGGAAGCGATGATGGTATTTCAGGGGAGGAGGAGCCGCTGATCCAGGGGGCCGAGTGTCGCATTTGTCAGGAGGAGGATTCTGTTAGCAATTTAGAGAATCCTTGTGCTTGCAGTGGCAGCCTCAAGGTATATTAAATATTGACAAATTTTATTTCCTTTTTTTTTTTTCGTATCTTAATTTCTTTAAATATTCTCAAATCGAGGGATTTTGGTTAATGAAGGGTAATAATTATTATAGCTTTAAATATGTCATACTGTGCTCTTTAATGTTTGATTTCGAATGTAATTGAATTCAAGATCGCCCGGCCAGTGCCCGTTGATGATAGTTGTACTATGCTGGATTTAAAGCTTGATTCTTTTTATTATTTGTTTAGTGTTTTACTCCTGTAAGAAATCATTCGAAAATTGTATTAGTTTGTTTCTCGTGATTTTTTTTTTAGCCCGTGAGATAAATTTTAGATAATTTGACTAAACTAGCAACTTTTGCTTAAATGGAATTTTGTGGCAAAAAAAAGAGCTCCTGTTTCCCGTCTCATCCCTTTTTAAATGTCATCTGATCCTAGCAGCTGTCAGAGTGATGTTAGTCTTTGATATAAACTTTTTATATATGTATTAACAGCTTCAATTTATCTCATCCAGTATGCTCATAGGAAGTGCGTCCAGCATTGGTGCAATGAGAAGGGTGATATCACTTGTGAAATATGCCATCAGGTATGCTCCATTGTTATCGTTTTGTAGTTGTTCTCTGTAGTGGGCTGCATGCTTGGTCTCTTGTTGATTTGTATAGAGTGCATCAATTCATGAATTTACGTGAATTTTTTTCATGAGAACTTGCCGAGCAATTTTGAATCCACCTGCTATCAGCAAAGCAGCAGGAAGGCATAATGATCAAATTTGCAAGTAAATAAACACTTCCAAAGCTTACAGGTGATGTTGGGGACCGTAGGTTTCCAATGGGTCACGGCAGGCTTAGATGATCAGGAGTTATACATGTAGAGGATGTGGTTGTGTATGTGAAAAAGAGATGTAGGTTTGCATACCTTTGACAATTTTCTGGATTTCATGAAACTGAGTAAAAGAGGGAAGGAAGAGAGTATTGTCTTCAACTTCTCAGAGTTTTTTTCTGGTTAAAACTTCTGTCATGTTGGATCATTGTTTGCAGCTGAAAGTTCTGAAATTATTTGTATTTGTTTTGTATGCATTTCAAGTCAGTAGGCCTTATTTTTGGCTTGTGTTTAGAATATAAAGTTGTACATTTTGGTATGGGGTAAGCTTTAATCTTCCTTTTCTTATAAAGTAAAGCAAACTGAACTGATGAATGTACACTGCATGCAAAATATAGCATTGGCTCTTGTGGCCATGGTGCTTATGACATTACTAATCTAATTATTAAGTAGATTGCTCCTCAGCTCCCTCTTTTGAGATCTAGAGAAATATGTCCGAACAGGACTCTGTCACACTTCTTAGATAAAAGTAGCTTCTACTATATTCTGATTTCTGCAAATACCATGTCTTCTGCTTCTGGAAAATTTCATAACTAGTTTAATTTCATTTATTTATTAATTCTCAACTTATAATATATTATAGTTGATTTTCTTGTTAATGTTTTGTCTATGATGTGCAGCCTTACCAACCTGGTTACACTGCTCCTCCTCGTCCACCTCATACTGAAGATACTGCTATTGATATTGGGTATGTTTAAACTAGTATTTTCATTGTTTTATTAGTTATTTGTAGTTATGCTCTTTGTTCTGGAATCTGGAATTGCTGGGGTGCTTTTTATCACTTGCATAAAATTTGATGCATGCAAAAATTCAACTTGGACCAGGGTTGTGCGCGTCAAAATAACTTTGATGTCGTTTACCAATCAATGTGATTTTTGCGTCATCACACATTCTTTTGTTGATCCTTTTTGTAGTGGAGGCTGGACAATCTCTGGCACTCAACTAGATTTGCGTGATCCTCGCATATTGGCAATTGCAGAGGCCGAGCGCCATTTTCTAGAAGCTGAGTATGATGACTATGCTGCTTCGAATGCTAGCGGAGCTGCTTTTTGCCGCTCGGTTGCTCTTATCGTAAGCCCTTAATTTCATAAATTCCTCTAATGGTATTTGCTGGAATCAAAGTTTTTTTTTTTTCCATTGCTCGACTAGAAAAGTTTTACTCAAAATCATAAGTGAATTGGTCCAGTTGGTCATTTGCAATATGAATTAAAGCTATTTACCATTGTGTCTGTGCCCTTGACATGAAAGTATTTGTTTGCAATCATAATAGGACCATATTCTCTCAATGCCTGGAGAATGCTAGCAATATAAAGAAACCTGTTTAGATTATTATTTGCAGGCTTGAACAAACTTCCTTCTAGATCATGTCGAAGTTGCATGAACATACCACATGAGTTTCAATGCTGATGGATACTTGCATCTACCATTTCTCTTGCTAATGCTTTCTTAATTGAGCTCTCGTTTTTCTTTGATTCTCAATGCAATTGAGATTTGATTTTAATCCCGAACTCACTCATTGCAGTTGATGGCCCTCTTGCTCTTGCGTCATGCATTGACTGCTACAGATTCCGATGGAGAAGATGACGTGTCTACATTTTTTTCTGTAAGTTGATCTGGGATTACCATCTATTCTATGGTGATGATCATTTCTTCATAGTTTATTACTTTTTTGGATTTTGTGTTCATGGATCTGACGAACTGGTGGACCCCCTACACAGCTTTTCTTGCTTCGAGCAGCTGGTTTTCTTCTGCCCTGTTACATCATGGCTTGGGCCATCAGCATCTTGCAGCGTCGCAGGCAGAGACAGGTCATTGTTTTTTCTCAGTTTTACTCTGTTGTAATGTATTTGGATCTTTGCCCATGCTATCTTTTCACATCAAATTGATGATCTATAATAATTGGTGCTGAAGTTTGTCCATGATTTGGTTTAACAGGAGGCAGCAGCGTTGGCAGCTACACAAGTAGCTTTTGTGCTCCAATCAGGGCAACAGAGGGGTCTGCAGTTTACCATAGCACCAGGACCTACTGTAACACCTCACCAGGAACCTGTTTAAAATACCACAAAAGAAATGATTGCGTAAAAGTAATGGAAGGATGAAAGAGACTGTCGTGAATAATTTTATCCTGAAAAATATCAAACGGCCTGGCCTGTTTACAAGCCCAAAATACTGTCAATCGGTAAATGTGTATATACATTACATCATGACGAACACAGAAAGAAGAATTTTTAAACCTGCTGGCGAACATGAGCGTCGGTCTCCTCCTGTATTTTGTATTTTGTTTGAATTTTAAACTTGTCTTGTTGCAATGCTAATTTTCAGTTGTTTCAACACTGGTTTTATTCTCTACGACTGGCACCCTAATTTTATGCAGCGCAGTGATCATCTTGTTTATGTTTTGAAGTTGAATAACGCGGGCTAAAAAAGCTTAGGTGTAGCCCTCCTTTTGAAACTAAAAACAGGATATATTACAGAGTTTCCGCCCCGGGGTAGGCCGAACGGAAGAATAGGAGGAACCGATCCTGGGGTCAGCCACGGTGGATATATTACAGCGGAGGATCGTGATCTAACGGGCATTGGTTCACATGTAACTTCCAAGCTTGAACGGCGAGGCCAGGAGGGAGGGTAGATTGCAGCAAATAGGAGCTTGCTCCGTCTTCTTTTCATGCCCATCCGGTACTGAACCAAGCATGCAAGCTGCATCCTGTAAAGTGGGGATGGAGGGGATGCGTTGCTCATCACAAAACGAAGACGCGTCCGATTAAAACAAAATAACATTTGGTGTTTGTCATGATTCATGATGAATTTGGTGTTATTTCAGTCTGTGGATTATCATTTTTTCTTCAATTTCATACATTTTAGAAAACAACCCACCTTGTCTCATGCTGGATTAATTGCATACTAAAGACCTCAAACCGCAGCAAGCAATTCCAAATTGACATGAGATTCAATAGAGAAACGTGGCGGCAGAGATCAATCTCTGGTCTGCAACGATCAAGGAAACGTTCCACTGGTCAGAATCCTGATAAACTCAAAGACCTCTAATCCTGTGACAATGCATGTAGTCAAGCACTCAATGCTAATTTCTATGGAAATGTAATTTGATATGAGAAATTGGCGTTCATTTTCTTCTTCTGTTGCGTTGTGTTCTAGCCAGCATATCACAATTCTTCTTCTTCTTCTGAGGATATTTAGACGTCACGAACTCAGATTCGCTTCACCTTGATCTCGCCACTGATGTGTGCTGGTCCTGACATGGCATCGGTGGCTTGTTGAGAAGATGATGGTGGTGGACGGCGGAATATGGATTCGAGTCATTGCACGGCTTGACTGTTCAACTTGTTCGTGAAGGTACTGAAGAAAAGTCCTGACTTTAAGACCAGCCTGGAGAATCTACAAAGACACAGTTTGTAACGTAGGGTTTCCCTTTAAAAATAAAATAAAAATATTATTTTGATAGAATCCCTCCTTCGATTGATATTTTGCTAATACTATCTTCCACCAGAGGGGGAAATGGCCTGTGAATTCAGATTCTAATGATATAGGCTATCACAGAAAGAAAAATAAAAGAAAATAAATTATAGGCAAGTACATTTCCCGTACCGCTCAATCTAAACAAGGATCAGAAGATCGCCCAACCTCTCTTCTTCTATCCTCTCTCTTATTTGGCAAGGTTTGAATGAAAAGGATTCTCTTTAATTTGAGCTCCATAATTTCAAGAAAAGAGAGGGAGAGAGATGAACACTGTGGACCATAACCATCACACATGAGTCTCTGCATCACCCTCCCTTTTTGTAAGAGAACTGATATAAAACCATTTTTTATGACTCCACTTAGCAGCTACAGTTTCTTACAGTTTTCGTAGAAAAACGAATTTCAGAAGGAAAAACAAATCTTAAAACGATAGAGAATAACATTTGCCAGGGACAATAAAAAAGAAAGAAAGGAATGCAAGGTTGGGACTCAAACCTGGAAAAGCAAGTCACGAAAACTAAATTTTCCCTTTTATGCTTTCTTTGGATTTTGAAACTGAAGCCTTTAGCCCAACACCCTTGCTGAAAAAAAGTAGGAAAAGAAGGGGGGAGTTATGAATTTGAACATCGATGCATTGCATTTGACTGGACAATGACACCACTTGATCATGAAAGCAACAGAACTATATATATATATATATATAAAAATGGCGATACCACCTGTCGGGAAATATCGAGTATTTAGATACAGTTTTTAGGTGCTAATGGTCGATCCCAATCCAGTCAGTGGATGAACAGACGTCAAGTTCATGGCAGCAGTGACAGTTTGATTCAAAATGTGATGAATCAGATGCTGAGTTAGGCTTCGCACTATTTCATGGTTAGAAATTCAAAAACATTAGTAATCTCATGTCCATGTCAAGCAAACAATATATACTTCAAAGTGAATCAGCATGCATGTTGGCGTGACGTGATAGTAAAGATTTTGAGATTTGCATACCAAATCTCAAGTTCAAATCAGAACGTACAACTCTTGTAAATCTAGAATAATCAGAGTTTTATTAGCTCATCTACTAACAAATTGTGTTTTCGGGCTACGGGAGGATTTAATTTTACTGTGGAAGATAGGGAAGATCAGAAAGCAACGATGATTTAACCATTCTACTTTACTTGGAAGATATAAAGCAAAGAATCAGCACATTCAAGTTGGGGTCTTGTTACCTGGACAATGACTAATCACCATTGCTAAGCCGCCACCATAAATATTCACCAGCCATTGAATAAAGTACAAGAACATATGCTTTAGAATGTTGCATGTGATTTATATTACAGCAACAGCAACAGCAACAATAACAGAAAAAAGTAAAAGAGAATAAAGGAAAAGATGGGTCTCCATAAATAAACGATAAAAAAACTACAAATTAATCCACATAGAGAGAGGCTTGAAGTGGGTCTTTGCTGAATCATTGAATCGGGGATTAAGAACTTGGCAACCCAAAGAAAAGCATAAAGAAACACATTTAGCGCAAGAAACCAAGTGCTGTTATTTTTGTTGCATAGGGAAGAGAGCTTGGAATTCTAAAGTGAGGAGGAGATCTTAGAATGGCATAAAGCAAGAGCTTGTTTTCTTTTGAGTTCTATTCCTCATTCTCTCTCTCTCTCGTATTCGATTCTTTACCTGGCTTGCCACTGTAGCAATCTGCCAGTTCTTGGCGGGCTCGTCGCCCATGTCTGCCCAGTCACCCCTGCTTAGAAAACAAAACTCCACTTTTCTTAGTACCAAAGAAACGGTAATTTCCTAAAATATCCCCTACGTGAAAGATCTTCATACCATTAGAATATATTTGTAACTTGACTGCAACAGCAAACCTGATATTCGCAGAAAGCTTGCCTCGAAGTATGGCCCGAGGGCACGTATTCATGGCATCCACGTAAGCTGAGATGAGCGCGGCTCGAAAGACTATTGGCTAAGAATGAATCAGTCCCCGGTGCATGTCCACGTAAGCGTTGTCGGGTGACGTGGCAAGCCATTTGAAAGAGTTCGAGAGAGGGGTGGGCCTGTTTCAGTAAACAAAAGCAAAACAAATGATAGGGATGCAGGGGAGCAAATGAAAAAAGATACTTGGCTTCTCAAGGGTTTTGTTCCAACCCCTTTATTCATCATTGTCAGATTCTTCCATAACAGCCTTAATATGTTTTAGAATGCAGGCTTCTGATTTGGATGAATCAAAAATCCCACCGGGCGTTCTGGGGCCCCTCCCTGCCTTTTGCTTTAAAGCGCCACCCAAATCCAATGAGGGATAAATAACAGGCATATTTCCACAGGAATGGAGCATAGCAATAGAAGGCTCACATTCTCAGACCTGTTTATCATCTCGCTACTCTAAACAGAAACAGCATACCTCTGCTATTCTTGTCTGTTTCAAATCAGAAACAATGGTTTTTTGTTCTCATAGAGTTCTTGTCCTTCTTATATGTATTGGGTTCATAGCAGTTCAGCCTGATAAGCTTCATGGCTTGACCAGTGTAGAGATGATCCTCAGACACGACCAAAAAGCTCACGGGACACCGCCACACAACCAACGTAGCCTTAAGGATGTCAACTGGCAGGGAATGGGCACGAAGAAATCAGCACAAGCAAACATGACATTGGATGCAAGTCAAACAAGCAAAAGAAGAGCACGGAGAGGATCAGATCCTATCCACAACAGGTCTTGACATACTTGAGTTGTTTCTTCAAACAGAGGCAGGAAGAGAAAGTAAGGTGACAGCTAGAGAAGAAGAATAGCTTCTAGCAATGCGGAGAAAACTAGACAGTGGTGACTATTTAATTTGGAGAACTCTAACGAGGAAGGGTTGATTGGTTTTGCCTTTTGTTTTATTTTAAGAGTTTTTTTTATATATATAGAGATGTGTATAGAAAAACTATCAGAGAAAATGTTCACAGAGCCAGTATCATCTCTGGGCTACAAATAGAGATCATAATCCACCACCAAAGAACACGGTGTAGATGATGGTATGGCTCCCAGAAAGGAAAAAAACAGTTTTTTCTTCTCCCCTTATTTTTTCTTAGAAATTTGCATCTGTTTGCTTGGTTATATGCTTCTTTGCAGATCATAGCAATATTCCTTCATTAACAAAGTTTTTCAAAAGTCTATCATAGAGAGGCAAAATGCTTTCATCGATTCAAACTTGAAAAGATCAAAAACTCCACAATAAAGGTAAGCACTAATTAAACAAAGTTCTTACTCCTTCATACAGAAACCAGAAGCCTCGCAATTGATTTTATGCATATTTATGAAGTACACATACAGTTTTTCTTGGCTTTTCTTTCAGAAATAATCTGAAACTCCAGGCCTTAGTTAATGTGCATAAACAGGGCAGGGCTTGTGTCTACCTAGAGAAGCTAAGAAGTCATATGGCATCCAAAATTGATCGCTATTATGACCATGGATGCACTCCCTTTCACAAGGCGGTTAATATCTGTGATGCTCCTCATGACCTGATAAAATAAAACTAAGAGACGATTCTCCACAAGATCATCCCAACTATCAGAGACATAGTTAAATCTCCATTTGTCTTTTCCCACTTCAGCTTCATGGTCGAATATCACACCCATACACTCGGACTTCCGCCTAAATATCACTGATGCCGCAGTTTGAATGTACAGGATCATGAGCAGCAAAATATATACTCGAATAGAAATTCAGTTTCCTTTACTGCCACGGGACGGGGTTCATCGTGGCATGATTGGAGAAACTCAAGGAGGATTAGTGGTTTGCATTAGCTGTTCTGACAAAGCTTTTTTAAATAACAGTTCAAATACTTTGGGTCCCCAACAAAGTACAATCAATGGCAACATCATTGCATTTCCTCCATATAAATGACCAGGAACAAGACAGTGCATTAACATAGTGATAGACATATCTTTAGAATTATTTAAGGATTGGTTCCGGAGCATATTTACAGAAAGCGACACATTGGGATTGGAGCATAGAATAAGAAGTTAAGATATTAGAGTAAAAGTTGAGGAGCCAGGGTTGGGTCTCTCAGCGGCACTAGTAACCTTTAAACTAACCACCTATTTGCTATTTCCACTCTAATCTTCTTTTCTAAGACAGCATCGCATCACAAAGATATAATATTTAAGACTAGAAAATCAAAATGCTCACTAGTTTGCAATTTGAGAGCTTCAAACGAAGCAACTAGTAAAACAGGACAAGCCTACTCTACAGGCTGCTTCCAATCACTAATTCCAGAAACCTGTGTCAATCAAACATGATCTGTCCATTCCAAAACTCAACTAAAAAAAGTTTGCTTACATGAATTTTGATGTATTCAATCAATACATACATGTAAGTGATAACAGACAGAATGAGAGAGCAAAACAAAGCGCAGAATGAGGAACTTTGTACAGAGCAGGTAGCTAAAAACCATTTAGGCTGCCCCTTTTATTTTTACGAACAAATAAGTAAAAACATTCACAGAATTACAGAATCAAAGAAGAAAATAAGTGCGAATCAAACTGAAACAAGCCAAACCCATTTATCAAAACAAAAAAATAACCATACCCAGAAAGTGAATTCATTCAAACAGCAGCCCTTTTTACTTCAATTAGCAAGCTTAAGACGAGTAAAGTCGTCATTTTGAAGGTTGAACAACTCTTTATCACCATCCACCAGCAACAAAAGATGTCATTCAATCTTAGACTGTATTTCTCAAAACCAATCTCCGCCGCTGAACTTATTGACCACGAAGTTGATTTGCTTTCACCTTGTTTGAAATCAAATCATATGCAATTGAATTTCAAACTACATGTGAAATTACATTCAATTTTACATATTCAATTGATAACTTACTATTTTTGTCTTTACTATAAGATCTTAATTCACATGATTGACTAAAATGACAAGTTCAGAACCTACCTTTTCTAGTACTTGATGCAATTTCATTTGCTTGCATGATCTGTGACTTGTAGAAATAGAACTAGTCTAGAAACTTCTTGCTCTTGTAAGTTCTTAGCTTCAGTTTATTATGTTGTGTCAGTGCGACAAATACGAAGGATCGAAGACATGCATGGCAATCTCGTTACTATCATGAAATTGCTTAAATAAACAAGGGGTTGCCTGTTTATGTTTTTTCTTCGGTTAAACCTGTTTGTGACAACAGAAACTTTTCATGGGTGGTTAATATATATTAGAAAACTTAATTTAAACTCATAAGTGTATTATTATACTCTCAGTTTTGCACCTCTCAGATAGTAGACAATTCCAAGGAGTTGATTATTCCACAACTGCTGTTCTTCATAATGACAGGTGTGAATTTGTAAAGGAAAAACAGCAATTGATGAATTCTATTTCTAATTTTTCATGGTTTTGATGCTGGTGCATTACTAGTAAATCCAATATTCGCGTTCACCAATCACTTGGATTAGATGGTTCTTAACAAAGCTTAAAAGACCTGAGCTTAATCCAAAGAAGCCAGCAAAGCCGGAAATGCTTGTACAGATCCAGGTTTCGGTTTTGAAATTGCTGAGCGAGCTATATATCCTCAGAAAGTTGTTCGTGTCTACTTTCGAACGCATCATTGGTGCAGGATCTGTAGCTTTGTACCAAACGTTATAAAAAAACAAGAATTCAGCAGAGCCGAAATCTTTCTGTCATATTTCACAGCCTGCATGATTGCCTCCTAGTCAACAAACACTCAATGGAGCTTTGACAGTCTTACTTCCAACTGACTTGCATGCCATTAGCTTTAAAGATTTAACACAAATGATAGATAGTTGAAAAAACGTGCGTAGATGACTAGAAGAAGAAGATGTGGTAAGAGAATGGGAAAGAAGAGGCATCAGTTTAGGTTTTTGGAAGTACTGACTACTGAGTGGTGAACTATGCTATTCGGCGGGGCCAAGTCAAAAAAATTTATCAACCTGGGTCATGCTTTTGTGAGAAGAAAGCTGTGGATCTGAAACGGTGACGGTTAACAAGCATTGCTGAAATAAAAGGTAAATGGGCTTGTGGGCCAAACATGATGGTGGAGTGATGTGCCGAAATAAAAGAGACAATTACCAAATTGCCACTAGCTCCCAAGCTCTAGCACGACATTATTTATGTCTGGTCTACTAGGAAATCTTATAAAATAAGAATAAAAGGGTGATTAACATTTATCAATAACATTAGCAGGCCGGTTCTTATCCTTAATTCCCTAGGCTTCCTCGAGAGATTTGTCTCTTTCTTTTTTTTTCTTTTTTTTCTCAACCCCTGTTAACCTAATCTTCCAAATTAATGGCGCTTAAAATAAAATAAAATAAAATAAAATAAAATAAATGCTCCTTCATGGATACTTATCCACCCCTCCTAATAAGTTGAAAATTGAGTTCGTGACGTTTTTATCTCCTCCTATCATGATGGTTCATATCTGGTGGGCCCCAAACAATCAAGGGAAGTGGACCATGGAATGTGTATGGCTCGCAAATGGCAAGTGCAAATAAGGCTGGGGAAGTGGGCCTTCTCAATTCGAGTCCCTGCGGGGCATTTCTTCCCCTGGCCCACTCAGAAACTACTATTATTGCGCAGAAAATAAAACCCCTCTTCACCATGACTAATGGACAGGGGTCTTCGTCTTGCTCCTGTGGAAGATGATTCTGTAACAGATTACAGATACAGTGGTAATCGATAATCTCAGCAGCCACGCACTCCGGCGACCGATGCCGCTTTCTTCGTCCTCGTAATAATTACTTGTCCAGGTAATCCAAAGTTTCAAACAAGTTGAGAGGAAATAATAATAATTTCCAAGTGAGATATTCATCGGGAGAAATATCGTTAGTCACACTCATTAAATATTCCTTTTATCTTGCATAGCACTCTTGTTATCAGGAGAGAATAACGGAGGAGAGCTGGAAAAAAAGAATGGATAAAAGGAGAGGGGTAAGATTTGATGTATGTATGTGTGTGTGTGTGTGTGTGTGTATGCTGCTGCTGTTGTTGTTGTCGTCCCTTACCATTGAACACAAATAGATGGATCATCCATTATTTCTCATCCTCATGAACCCACAATTATATGTATGTGATGTCATGTGTAGGATAGAGTTATCCTTACTGGAGTTTAAGTCTTACAAGTTCCTGTCAACCACAAGGAAGCACGTGGCAGGTAAAATTAGTGTCTGGTTGTCTGTTGTTTATACTTCTTACCTACTTTGATCCTTAATCTTCAAGATATCGAAGTTAAATTTTGCAAAAATCAGTGGCACGACTGACGAGTCCTCATTAGTTGCACTAAGTTTCTTTGAAATGACAAGTGTAAAGATCAGATGGATACATATTGGCCAGAGATCCTGATTCATTTTCTCAATCTTTGCAATGTTGACAAAAAAAGGAATTTGACAACTTCGAGCCCATCCACGAAACCCTCTCCCTCGCCACTCAAAATTAAACACTCCCGGTTGAAACATCATTGGAAGTGATTGTAAAGTGGTCAGTGTCTCTTGTTTTCTCTCCTCCACACTGCCCGTGCTTCATCGATGATGGCTTAGTTGTCAGGACAACGTTGTCATCAAGTAGTGGGAGTTTTCCTTGACTCCTTGCTCTTTTAGACCAATTCGTGTGGCTTAGGGTTGGTGATTTTAGGGTGTCATTTACACACATCTTATCATTTGTTTATTTCTGTCCCATTTAAAGAGCTGGGCATCATCTCCCCATATCCCTCTCCCTCCCTTTAATTATACCACTTAAGCATGCTCTAATTCTTACGTCCTATCAATGCTGAGGAGACACTTTAAAGCCAGTAGATCGCGTTTATCTTGAATAAACTTTTCTGACTTCGATTCTAGTGATAAAGCATGGTTTTTGGAGGAGATTGATCAGAATTAAGAGCATAAGAGGACAAAATGTCACATCCTCGACTTTTGTTTATCAATTGTGGCTCTTTTTCTTTTTTAATTTCCCCTCGATTATCAACATTTCTCAATGACGTTATATTTCACCCAGCTGTGGAAAGAAGCTGGTGTCTGCCTTGAGTAGCAGTGCATGAAACTCAGTTTTCCTGGCCATTCCATTGATAAACTGCAAGGTTGACTGGTAGGCTACGCAAACCAGACTTTCCATCTAAGATCGTGTCCCAAGAAAACACAAGCTGCTGACCTTTTTGAGCAGTGAAGGCGAGGGAAAAGTTGTAGCTGAAAGGTTTTCTTGTTATTTATTCAAACTTGCAGCAATGGAAGAACGGATTGAGGAAAGATTTGGGTGTTATGATATTTAAGTTATGGGGTTTGCAATTTTCCTTCAAAAAAAATGAAAAGAAAGGCGGCATGATTAGGAGAGGGAACTGCTGCGATCTACCCAGAAAACGAATAAAAGAAAAGGTCAACATGACGTGCCGCCGCATTAGGATGCTTTAAGGGTAGAGAAAATGATGATTATAGTGTGGGCCCACAGCTAAATCAACGGTATCATCCTCTTTGATCTGGTGATGAGATTCTTCTTATTATCGCCCTCTGAAAAGTAGGAGCAATGAGTTCCTGGCGGATTAAAAGTAAAGCACTTTAGATGCATGGTCGGTGCAATTTGCAACCATGATTTTATCAACTTGATCTCTAAGTTTCTGTCAACTTGACGGCTATCCTAATTAAGCTACCGGTTTATTTCCACCGTTCTCCTATCAGCACCGATTTCTTGCTTGCCATGGAAGCAAAAAACGATTGCAATCTTCTAAAATCTATGCTGGAACAGTAATATCTTGCAGGGGAGGAGCTGATCCTGGGGTTAGGGTAAACCGTCGTCTTCTACTGTATACCCTTAGCAGGAAGCCACGTGTTCGTTCAGGACTGCGTTGCCTTGAATCGAAACGTATTTCTTTCGCAGGTGCATGCATTAATGTAATGCATAAATATTGAGGCGGTGATTTCCATTGAATGTGCTCTGCTCTTCAGTCCTCGCAGCTCAGCAGTAGTCAATACAGTACAAAACCAATTTTGTTGATTGCCCACAACCAACCCAGCTAAAAATTGAATTCACACACTAACCTAACGGCAAAGTACTAAACTTTATTATATTATTGCACTTTTGAGTTTATATTATACAAGTAAGTCAAGGATTTTTGTTGGGATTTGTGTGATATCCCTCTGAATTCTGATCTTATATCTACCACCTTATCTCCCACCTCCCAACGCCCATTTCTGATTACCTTTTGAGACCTTTTTGGCATTATAAACAAATAAACTATCATCGTCACTCCATACCCATCTACTTCTTCATCTTGAGTGTGTAAAAATTTCTCCCAGTCCTCTACATGACTAGAAAAGCCATGGAATCAATCACAGGCCCTCACTGCATCACCAAATCCCCTGAGTCGGACACGGATTCTGAAACCCCTCTCCAGACCCATCTCACCAAGGCCTTATCCCTTACAAATGGCTCATACAAGACCCACCAAAATCACCATCTTCCACCACCACCACCACCACAGCAAAATATGGTGGTGTCTTACAAAGAATGCCTCAAAAACCATGCTGCAAGTTTTGGTGGACTAGCCTTGGATGGCTGTGGGGAGTTTATGCCTAAGTCAACCGCTACCCCTCAAGACCCTACCTCCCTAAAATGTGCTGCCTGTGGCTGCCACCGCAACTTCCACCGCCGTGAACCATCTGGCCCCACCGCAACGTCCACTCACATGCTACCACTACCAGCACTTAACTGGACCACAAGCTCCAGCCAAAGTCCAGGGTCAACAAGCTCAGGCCCAGCATCGCCGGCATCACCGAGCCCACAATCTTTCTACCCTTCTGCTCCTCACATGCTGTTGTCCTTGAGCTCTGGTCATCTCGACGACACCCAACTCCAGAAACAGGGTTACAGTCTCGCAATGACAAGCCCACATGGTAGAAAGAGAGCGAGAACCAAGTTTAGTCAAGAACAGAAAGAGAAGATGTATCTTTTCGCTGAGAAGTTGGGGTGGAGGTTGCTGAGAGGCAATAATGATAGAGGTGTTGAAGAGTTTTGCAGTGAAATCGGGGTTACTAGAAATATTTTCAAAGTTTGGATGCATAACAGCAGGTCCAGGAAAGAAAAGTTAAACAGCAGTTGCGGTATTAATAGCAGCGACAAGTGTGGTTTTAATGCCAATGAGGAAGCTGGTAGAGATGGTGCTGACAACAAGGGTCACAGCTTCAGCAACAACAATAATGGGAGTAACTGTGATAGCTTTGATAGGTGCCAGATTGAGAGTAAAGTCCATGTTCATGGTTCTATGACTCCCCATGGATCTTCTCCATCATATTGATAAAGAAAAAAAAAAAGACAGACAGACGACTGGTGGGCATGAAAGTTCTTTGCTTTTTTTTTTTGGCCTCTCTTCTTCCTGTTTTCTAGTTTCTTTAGAGCTATACGAGCGATTTACCCGCGCGATGCGCCGGGTTTTTTTTATCTATGTAAAAATTTTATTATTTTTATATGTATTGTATTCTGTAATTTTAATATTTTATTAGTAAAATTATAATTGATAATATTTGTATAACAGAAATGAAAAGTGGTTTGTATATTTTTTAATCGCAGATAATGCAGGTAATTTTTTTCTTATGAATTGCATTTTTTCCCAAGTAATATTAGATTCGAAACATTATAAATAATAATATTGGAATTTTTTTCCCATAAATAAACTTACATTTTTTGCGTGCTATAATTAGTTATTTCAATGTTTAATTATTAAAATTGCAATAGATAAAATATGTTAGAAATGAGTTTTTTGCGTGGTATAATTAGTATGCTTGGCCGCGCATCGCGCCAGGGTTTTTTCTATGTAGAAAACTAATTGATTTTTTACATGTTGTAATTAGTTGTTTAAATATTTAATTAGTAATATTATAATAGATACAATATGTAACAAATATTAATTTTAAAATTATCACCAATAAAACTTAAAATGTAAATATATTAAAGAAACTTAATAACCGTGGAAATAATAAAAATTGGTAAGATCATAATTATTGTAAAAAAAAAATTAATTTTATAAGATTTATAGCTCATATTATTATATTAAAATTACTGAAGAACAATGATAGTATTTTTTTTCATAAGAAATCAAGGTTGTATATATATATATATATATATATCAATTTTAAAATGATAATCAACGCAAATTAAAATTAATAGTTTTATTATTATTATTAGCGATGCGGCGGCTTTTTTTTTATCTATGTAGAAAATTGATTGTTTTTATATGTATTATATTTTGTTATTTTAATATTTAGTTAGTATAATTATAATTGATAAAATCTATGTAATCAAAATGAAAAATTACCCGTATATTTTTTAATTGTAGATAACCTAAGTAATTTTTTTTTTAACTTTAATTTTTTTCCCCGGTAATATTACATTTAAAATATTAAAACTGAAAATATTGGAAATTTGTTTTTAAGAAATAAACTTAAACAAAAGAGCACCAAATTTAAATTCAAAGGAATTTTTTTTTATAAGATTTATTAAGATATTATTACATTAAATGTATTTAAGAATAGTGACATTAAATTTTTTTAAGGAAAAAATCCTAGGTGATTTTTTTCCTCTCTCTATATATTTATAGGCGATAATATTCAATATTTTTTTTTTTATGTTATTCGATTAATTCATTATATTATTATATAAAATGTATTTAAGAACACTGATATTAATTTTTTTTATTCAAAAAATCCTAGGTCATGTTTTCTTCTCCCTATATATATTCCTATGAGATAATATCCAATAAATATTAGAATATATAATTAATGAAAGACTAAAAATATCCTAAAAACTTTAACAAAAGGAAAAAAAATAAATATCATTGTCATTACTGTTAAAACAATAAAAATTATTAAATTATACGGAGAAAAAAAAATATTAACAAAAGAGTAAGCAAGAAAAACAATTAAATTATTATTAATATTATTATTATTATTATTATTATTATTATTATTATTATTGTGTTAAGTACAAAATTAAAATTCAAAGACAATTTTTTTTTTATGTTATCCGATTTATTCATTATATGATTATATTAAATGTATTTAAGAATATTGATATTATTTTTTTTTATTCGAAAAATCCTAGGTCATGTTTTCTTCTCTCTATATATATTCCTATGAAATAATATTTAATAAATATTAGACCATATAATTAATGAAAGACTAAAAATATGCTACAAACTTTAACAAAAGGAAAAAAAATAAATATCATTGTCATTACTGTTAAAACAATAAAAATTATTAAATTATACGGAGAAAAAAAAACATTAACAAAAGAGTAAGCAAGAAAAACAATTAAATTATTATTAATATTTTTATTATTATTATTATTATTATTATTATTATTATTATTGTGTTAAGTACAAAATAAATATCATTGATATTACTGTCAAAAAAATAAAAATTATTAAAAGATTTAGGACCGAAACGAAACTGAAATGTATAATAAATTTGCATAGAAGGATAAAATTGAAAGAAATCAAACTTTGATACTGAAAATATTAAGGATTTATAATAATTTTGCATGGAAGGATGAAATTGAAATCAATGTAAACTTTGATACCAAATAAATTTCGAATTCCAGGCCAACCCACAAAATTAAAAGAATGAGGACCGAATTGGAACTCCAATATATAATCAATTTCAATTGAGGGACGAAATTGAAAGCAATTAAAACCTATATAATAGCATTAAGGGCAATAATAACAAATCAAAACGTTCAGGGACTGAAATGAATTTCGGCAAAAAACAATTTAGCTGACGTCAGCTGGCGCAGGCAGGAGAGAGAAAGGGGGGTGAAAATTCAAAGGACCATTGACACGTATCCGGACATCAGATGGACACACGCGCCGCCCCATGTGGAAGAGAACATGCCGGAAAATCATCCTAGACGCCGGTTGGTTATTTTTGGACGCCGTATGAAGCCGCACGCGCCGTCCGAAAAACGCGTGGGCGCTGGATCGGACGGCGCGTCGGGCGACGCGCCATCAGTTTTCGGCGAAAAAAATTGAAAAATTGGCTAATTACCGTAAGGTCCCTCATCCCCAGGGCGTGTTTTTGTCGTTATCGGGGGGCGAATTCGTCTCTGCACTGTTTAGTCTAATGTTAAAAAAATAAAAAAACCGGCCGGCCGAGCCGGACCGGTCCGGACGGGGCTGGTCAATGACCGTCCAGCCCCCAAAAAAGACAGCGTTTTTTGTCTTTTTCGGGGGCTAATTTCGGGCATACACTGTTCAT
Organism: Salix brachista; assembly: GCA_009078335.1. Taxonomy (NCBI): domain Eukaryota; kingdom Viridiplantae; phylum Streptophyta; class Magnoliopsida; order Malpighiales; family Salicaceae; genus Salix; species Salix brachista. The sequence continues at coordinate 12,790,765 of CM018581.1, forward strand.
TTAAGAAAAAAAAAAAAAAAAAAAGCAAACCAACAGCCGCGAAGCACCGAGACTTATTGCCAATGAACAGTGGCAATGAGTCTGGTGCTACAGGAATCTACAGTAAATGTGCGATGGCTTTTAGTTTTTTTGTTAATGTTGATGACTGTTCAGTGATTGCTAATCACTAATTAAAGGTCATGGAGAGAAATATAACAATTAAAAGGGCAGTAACTTTTCTTACAAAACAATTAAGTTCTCTGCTAACTTGTCTTTAGTATATTTTATTAAAATTAATCATTAACATTCGGCTGCCTTTTTTAACTGTTTGTATCACCAAAACGTAGGCAAACGCATTACAATGCAGTAGCTTGGCATGGTTTTTTTCTGCATTTTATTATATATATATTGCTTTTGATTAGAGCTGACCAGGGAACTCTCTTTACTTGCTTGAAATGATTATTCCAAAGGGACAGGGGTTAAACTAAAAGGGGAACAGAAACAAAACTCATCCTCTTCCCCCCATGTAGTTATTAATTAAGGGTAGGGTTTATCAAATATGGATATGCAATTTGCAATGACATGTAACCTGCTATTCATTTTGTGGAGCAGCTCTGATCTTGCAGAATAAACATAGGGTTAAATTGATGCAATTTCTAGTGTAGGTGAGCGTCTTGCTATTGAATCCCACGGATCATAGTGTTAAGAAAACACTATCTAGCAAAAAACAGACCCAAGAATGCAACCCGAAGAAATCGCCTCGCCTCTCGAAGAGAAGCGCCAGAACAGGCATAAACATGGCCACCATATTCACTGTGGCATATGCATCACCCATTCTATTCAACATGGATTCATAAACAATCGTTGATGATCAACATTTCCAGGATTTACATAGCAGGACCTGTCAAAATTCAAGAGAGTAACTTCTAGATCTTCTCCAGGAAAAAAAAAAAAGAAGCTCTAGATGCAGCACCTGATGTGTTTTTGAAAAAGGGTATCAAAAGAACTATATAGTGGTGATTAAATAAAACATTTCACAAATGCAACTGCGAAAGTCCAATTGCATCGTCGTCGTCGTCGTCATGATCTGGCACGTCTCTACAATACTCACAAGTAAAACTAGGAGGTGTCAAATGCAAACAATAGTCGATTCTTTTTTCCATCCAAGCAACTCTTCTCTCAAAATTCATTACCCCGATATGCATTATCCGGGTATCAACCTGAGCAGCTCTAGCAAAACTACGAAGCAAAATATAATAATCTGCATGGGCAACATAAGTTAACGCTCCATCACCTCCCTTCCGTACATAGTGGAGGTAATCAAATCTCTTGACTTTGAGCCTTGGTGGAATGTAAAAGAACCTATTCTCTGCCATGTCTAATCTCAACTTTCTGATGGCCTTATCTTTGACAGTCTCCGTTGAAACATCATTGTTTTCATCTCCTGTTGAATTGCATGTATGAGTGGATAGGCATTCATGGCTCTCTTCTCTAATTTTCTTTTTTCCCATCTGATCTCTGGCAAATCCATTGTCATTCCTCAATCTTTTTCCATTTAAAATAGTCCTATTTTGTGCTCCATCATCTTCCGCCGGATCAGAATACTGATAACATAAACAATTAACAAGTCAGCACAAACATTAGCTTTTTGGCACTTGCTACCTGGACAGAAAAATTGGGCACACAGGCAGAAACACGCAGCATTCACATCCACCATCCAGAAAAAAGAGCCAGAAAAAGAAACTACCAACCTAGATTCCAAAATTATGAGAGCATAGAGTAAAAATATTCAGCATACAGGGCATGACTCTGAACCAATCTGAAGATATTACGAGGAAAGATATTACTCTTATATTTAGTCAATCAAACATACAGTACACCAAATTTAATATTTTACTTTTTTTTCTTAGCAAGAATGATTCTTTACTCAGAGAAATGAGGGGCCAAAAAAAAAAGTTTACTTTGAATACCATGAAGATATAATTATAGCAAATTGATAACAATGATAACAAGTCATACCTGAGGTTACATTTTGAAGTCGAAAATCCAATGAAAATAAAAGAATGTCGGGAGTCTAATTCAATTTTCAACTTGTAAAAAACAAATACTGGAAAAAAATGACCAATTGGTATCTAGCACATTAGAAGGGAATCTAATGACACGGGCCCAAATTTAATGAGATCCAGGTCACAATTAACAAACACCGACGTGGCACTGAATCCTTAGCATGTGCCTAAAAATAGATCATAGGAAACTTTCAGATTGCTAATTACCTTTTCACTCTGATAAAAATCCCACAACTTTTCTATTAACTCATCCTCCCGATGATTCATATGCGAAGATCCTGCTCCACAAAATACCACCTCGTTACAGTATTGGAGATATGATGGCAAGTCCCTTGTGAAATCTGCCAGCACGAGAAAGAATAAATAAGTGGGGCATAGTATTACAAACATAAAACCCTTCTAGAACATGGAATCCTTCAGTTCCAGTATCCCAATGCCAATTAATTACCATAGGTATAACTGATAATTACCATAGGTATCACTGATATCATTGTATTTAGCATCTAAGTTGCGCAAAAGCTCTGCAGAATCTAACTCAGACTGCTGGACATGCAATCTGTTACCAGTAGACTTCTCCTCTGAGTCTTCAAGATTATGAGGAGAACCGGAATCTTTTTCATCAACTCGCATTTGAGAACTACACGGAGAGTCTAATCTGCTTGTATAACCAGACAAACTTCCTTCCCATGCCCCAAAACCATTTATATTGTAGATGATTCTTATTGCTACAATCAGAATTGACAATACACAAACACGGCTAGGAAGCCTCAACTCATTTGTTGAAAACCATAGATCTGGGGGCATTGACCACTCATATACGCGGCACGCATGTGGAAGAATCTTTTCAACTGGAAGGGACAACTGCCTAAGATAGCGAGAGGCTATTCCATAGAAACACACTGCAGGCAAATGCAAGCCTATGGACTCAGCAATGCTGGCTGCCATTGACTCCAACTTCTGAATAGGAACTGCTTGCATAGGCCTAAACATTAGACTCGAACTTATACAACAGGCAGGCGAGGAATGTCCAAAGTGTTTTTCAATTTCAAAATGAGCATCAAAGTAAGGAAGTTTCCCTTCGACCGACCACTTCACTATGTCTGTGGGTAAAACTGCTTCTCTAGCAACATGACAAGCCAAAAACGAGATCACTAAAGAATAATGCAATGGTATTTCCTTTCTCAAATACCTAAACCATATTAGCACTGCACGCTGACCAAATGAGTTCCGAGGTTCATGAGGGTGGTACCTAACACGAGTCTTCTTATCTTCCAGTCCCACTGAAATCACAGATTACAAAAATTACATTTATAAACTCGAAAAAAGTCCGTGCAATAAAAAAATGTAATCATTCTTACACCCTAAAACTAGTGAAGCATCCAATAAGACCATACGCATGCATAGATGTAAACCATATCAATATCCACTTGAAACCAGAAAAAAAACTGAAAATCTCAACGAAGAAATTGAAGACAACAGCGGAGTGGATAGCAAAAAGTTGCTGTGATGAGTATTACCTGACAATTCGGTGGTTTCTGGTCTTTGCATCTCAGAATCAATCAAAACATCATTAGCCCAACTATCCTTAAAAACCCCAGTAGAAAGCAAAAACCTTAACCAAACAGTGCTAGCAACCCCAACAATTAATGGAGTCACGTTAAACTTTTCAACTAAAGCCTCACACTGTAACCGAATCATTAACCCCATCCCTAAAACATATTTAATCCTAACCTCATTATAATAATCCTCGTAACTCAACTTCCCTTTACTCAACCCCCCAAAATCCTCAGGCTCTGTAGGCCCAAACACCCCATCATAATTATCAATATAATCATAATCATAATCATCTTCTCTCTTAATATAATTCTGGCTATGATTGTTGTTGGCGGGTTCTTCTTCTTCTTGGGTAAAGCTGAGCCAGGCGATGGAGGAGGGGTCGGCGGTGGGTTGGGTGGAGCGGGTGGATTGAGAGCGGCGGATGTGGCGATGGCTGTAGAGGGCGGAGGCGTCAGGGCCTTTTTCAACAAAGTCTTCGTCGGCGACGCCGGTTTCCATGATGCCTTGAGCTTGAGCACCGCATTGCTGGCAGTAATAGAAGCCATCGGATTCTTCAAGACCTATGTAACCGCATGATTCGCATTGTAAGTTTCTTACCTCTCCTTCTTCTTGCTCCATGTACGATTATAGAAGTTTTTGGGGTTGAATTTGTTCAGCTGCTGCTGCTCACACAAGATTGTCTTTCTTGTATCATTGAGAGCTAAAGTGGAGAGAATTTATGGAGGTGTATGTTACTGAACAGCTAACTAAGAGGGCTGAATTGGAGGAGTAGGTTAAATTACAGAAAAAGACTCTCTAAGTTTGAAGTAGTTTCACTATCATCCTTCAACTTTGTTTACATTATCATCCTTCAACTTTGTTTACATTATCATCCTTAAGACCTTTCAATTTCTTCAATAGAGGCGCCAGTATGATCAGTCGGAGCCCCTTTAATTCAGGATATTCTGGTTTTTTTTACCACAGTAAGATATTTGAGATCTTATTTTTAAAAATATTTTTTTTATTTAATTTTTAAAATTAATTTTCTAAAATTTTGAGTTGGGTATTGATCTTCCTTACAAGTTTTACTCTCTTTTTTTTCCTTACAAAAAAAAAAATCTATTAAGTACATGTTTGAAGTGTAATTGAGGTTGAATTTGAAAATGTTTTTATTTATAAATATATTATAATAATATTTTTTATTTTTAAAAAATTATTTCTAATATCATCACGTCAAAATATCTAAAAACACTAAAAAAATTAATTTAAAGTAAAAAATCAAAATATTTTTTTATTTTTTTCTCAAAAACATTTTTGAAATGCAGTGACAAACACCCTCTAAATTTAAACTCAAATCTTGTCTCTAAATTTAAACTCAAATCTTGTTCGAATTATTTTAAAAAATATATGGTTTGAAAGTAAAAAACTATATTTTATTTTAACCATAATTTAAAAAAATACTTAATTAATCAATATACACTAATTTTTCATAGAAACTTTTTTCTTAAAACGTTAAAAATAATCATAATAAATAGCACGAGTTGCATATCTCCAAGATGATACGGCTTCAAAGCATGCACTCGATGGAAAATTTATTAACAGGCCAATGCCACCGCCGTGTTGAAAACTCTAGAGAATATAATGAATACAGCAAGTAATATCAATCCAATGCTGTGAGACTTATTAAACTCATTAGTTATGTTAAGTTGAAGCTCTGAGCTCGTATGATATTCATATGAATGCACAGCAAAAAATGATGTAAAAGACATGTTTTTTAAGAAAAAACAAATCATCTCGACAAAGACTCGATCTTGATTAACATGGAAACTAATTTAAAAAATACCCTCATTGTAAAGGAGAAAAAATGTTGTGAAACTTCAAGTTCCAACCAATTCCAAGCTGCTGTTACATCGAGTTTCTCTTTTATCCTAAACATTAACCTTTTCAACTTGATACTGCATTTGAATCTCGTATTGATCAAATGCTGTTACTTTTCCACAGCAACATCAAAAACAGGTTCTTTGCATTAGATTTTTGCACACAAGGAAAAGCACCAAAAAAGAGGATAATGGTCAAGTGCGCAGTTTCTGGATACAACCAAGTTTGGGACCATACAGGGAAGTCTCTTCACAGAAAGGCAAACAACAATTTATAGATAAATAGAGCCCCCAAAACTTGTCTTGCTTGAAGATTCTGCCCCAAAATCATTATCAGTTAAATGGTCCATCGATTCAAAGTTGCCATTCTATTGGGGAAATTCCCATTTGCACCAAAAGCTGATTTGTGCGAGAAAAATGCCTGGTCACATGAACAATGGTTTAACAGTTATGTCATTCTGTTGAATTCATCGAGAAAGGGAACAAGGTTTCCTTTTCCTTCTAATGAATTTGAATTTCCTTCATGTATTGGACACATGAGTTCTGTAATGTTTTTTTTTTATGAGAATCAATATATCAGATGCATAAATAGAAAGGAAAACATGCTTGCAAAATATTGTTATATTTGACATCAAATCTCAACATAACCAATAACGTGACCTTGCACAAGTAAACTAACTTGAGATACTTAATGATTCCGTAATTCAATAAAACAGAGGAAAGGACATGTTCTTCCTTTCCTTTCTTGTGAATTATCTTATCAGTTGTGAGTTAAATAATGGGGGATGAAATTGGTGGATCCCAACAAAACTATTTTGAACTGCCTAAAGCATTCCCGGTCCCTTAAAAAGTCCTACTGTTTGTCAGAATTGTTATCTAGTTGCATTCGATACCGATTTGCATGAACTTGGGGTTCAAGGGACAAATGATTCTCACTATTCAGCCCTGAGTGACTAAACCTAAGTTCCTCAACTGCCTCTCACTCCCTTTGCCTTCTGATCATGCCTAACACCCACCACAACTCATCTATTCTAAATCTGAGAACCCTAAAACAAACTAATAAATTATATGGATGATATCATTTTCTTTCTATTTTAAGTATATAAAATTGCATTACAGTTACTGTGCATAAAAACAAACTAACCTGCAGCCAAAGAAGCCTCTGTTTGCAGACAAGCCAGAGGGATGTGCAGCCTTCAGAATGTGATGCTTTGTCTGGTCAATTAACCTGGGAAACAACCTTTTTATAAGCATGCTGACTGAATATTCAAACTACTACATTCCATAAAAATTCCTCCAAATTCAGCACACAAACTGAAATCAATTTAAGTCATAAGAACATTAATGATATCATGCATAAAAAGCAAACATTCCTCTCGATTTATTCATCAAACAAAAATGTAAAGTAAATGCCTCAAGCAAATATACTGTGAGGAGATATTCATTTATAGACAGAAGATACATGTCAACTGTACAATCACAAATATGGAAAAAAATATACAATGAAAACAAACTGCTACAATTATGGAGAATCATTGATATCTTGGTCATAATCAGAGGAGTCAGATTGTCCTTTAATATCCCCCCTCAAAGTTGGCGTGGTAAAAAGATGAAAAACGCACAACTTGCCACGATCCAATAAAAATGGTAATTTCACCTTTGTGAATACATCAGCTAGCTGTAGGTGTGAGGACAAAGCCGAGACTAATAACCCTTCGAGCAACAAGTATCCAAAGAAATGATAGTCAATATCAATATGTTTGGAGCGAGATTTGGTGACCGGGTTGGAAGCAATGAATATGACATTATTGTTCTTATAAGAGTCTCGAAGGAGAGGGGAAAGTGATATGGAGTTCTCGAAGAAGTTGAAGTGTCCATGAAAGTTCTGCAGCAACAAAGGCAAGAGCACGGTACTCGGCCTCAGCTCTTGCCTCTGCACTAGAACGTGCAACGGTAGTTTTGCATATCTAACAACCTCAATCCCTAAAAAATAATGTAGATCATCGAGATCCTTCATTAAAAAAAATTTGGCCAGCAGATCAATGAGAGAACACAGCATAGAAGAATTGCATCCTGTTATGACCATATCATTGACATATAGAAGAAGATATCTGTGGAAGTGAGTTTGATGGTCACCATGTGAACCATTGTATTGAGCGGAAGCAGAAAAGTGTTGGATTCAACCATGAAAAGAAAGAACAAAGGGTTGACTGATTTGCTCTGATACCATGTAAAATAAATGCCTCAAGCAAATATGTTGCAAGGAAATATTCATTTATAGACAGAAAATACACTGCAGTTGTACAATCACAAATATAGAAACAAATATACAATGAAAACAAACTGCAATAATTATGGAGAATCACTGATATCTTGGTCATAATCAGAGGAGTCAGATTGTCCTCTAATACAAAACTTGAGTCATTTTGGTTCATAAAACCATTTATGAATATATTACAACTCTAAGGAATAATTACTCTCTCAAACCTGTCATCCTATATAAAATGTTCATAATTATTACATTTGAAACCATTGTATAAAATCTTCAACAATGACTGTGCTGGAACAAGCATAAATAAATAAGAGGCATTAGGCAAGATAAATGATCAGGATTGTACATTGAGGACTTCTATTTGGGACAATTGAAATTAAGTTAAAGAGTATGGTAGATTAGAGTTGGAACTTGAGTTGTTAATTGATAAGCATCAAGACAATGAAAATTCAAATAACGAGCTAGGCCATCAAAGTTGTTTGTTTTATCTCTACTAAAGATTGCAGGTTAGATGCTTTATATACAGACTATCAGTGTCCTAAGCAGGAATGACAAGCTTATATTAAAACAAATGCTAATAATTGGATAAAGTTGATTATAAATAAGAAAGATAACCAGAGAGTAGCCACTACTTGTGTGCAATAAATCCAGAACTTACAGAAACACCTTTAATGCTTAAATCTCAGAAAAATCCAAAATTAACATGAGAAGCTGAATTAACATGAGAAATAAGATTCAAAAAATGAGTAAAGGGGCTTTTAAGTCTCAATATTTCTTTTTTGTAAAAAAGGTACATGTGCCAAACCTTTTAAAAGGCAGGAGTTGGGCAGTTCCGAATAAGAAGCCCGATCAGCTAGCAAGTTAGGCTCTACATTAAACCAAGACCATAATCCTACATTCCTTTGATATTCAATCTTGCTTTTCCTTGAATTTATAGTTCTCGGTGTCAAGGCAGATGACATTACACAGAATGTCAGCTCATTTAAAATTCCAAAATGTGTCCATAGCTACGCTGCATTTAGGTTTGCAGCAAGGTGACCCAGCAAACAGAAGTGTTTTCCATTTGGTGAACATATATCCAGCCTCATGCATGCTTCAGAGCCAATTGATTCAACTAAAATATACCTGTTAGGGAACTCAACACCCAAATGCATTCTAGTCTCTTTCAAACAATATTGTTAGGCCAAAATGTTGGAGTGAATCAACTAAATACTTAATCCATCAAGAAGCATACGTGTGTGTATGCAAGTGAGTGTGAGAGAGGGAGGCAGGGAGGGAGACTTTTGACAATACAGCAGATATCTTATTCATTTGCTGCACAGAACTAAGCTTGCTTAATAGTCGTACTTGGATTTCTCCTGAGCTGAGTTACCCCAAAGAAGAAAAACAACTCCTTCCTTCTTCTGTGAAATTGTTTTGATCACAGCGTCAGTAAAATGCTCCCATCCTTTCTTTGAATGAGAATTTGCTTGGTGATTCCTAACTGAACAGAAACAAAAGAAAACCTGAACTTTTCATGTTGAACATTTTCAGATACGGAATGTTAGACCCTGAAGTACCAGAAAGTAAATGAAAATAATTATCATGCTTCGCTAAATAAAGCTCTACCAACTGCCTCATCAAATTCACATGCCAACATGGAAAACTTGTCACAGTTGTCATGATTCATAGTTCTTCGACTATACACAAATAGCATGCCATGATATTCAAAACTCATACAACAACTCCAACATTACAGGTTGCATTGGTTATGGGAGCTTTTCCACCCAATGGCTCGATTCATCCCAGGTTTCCCTTAAATAAACTGGCATCAAGCAAATACAAGCTATTTGTGAAATAAATTGGCATGATGAAGAATCTTACCAGTAAGAACTGTGTTGAGCAATAGAACACCCTGAGACAAAACAAAACAAAAATCTAACTTAACATTTTGCATAGGAAAAAAAATATGGCAACAATGGAGCAAATCTTTCACTCCAAGTTTTTCTTTTATTGCTAACTTTGTTTCTCAACAGATTGTACTTCAAATTCGTCTATTTAATGCGATAAGAACCCAGTACAATCAAAACCCTTGTTTACGTCTAAACGTAAGTAGACGATAAGAAGCACGTCTGAATAGAGAATAAAACAGCTAATCACATAGGATTGCTAGGAAGAATATTTACCTGAATAGCCCATTTTTCAAGATTCCCATGAGACGGAATGGTACACCCCAGATCCTGCTTAAGTTCCTTGAAAATATTAACAAGACTAGAAGGTGCCTTAAACCCTTGAGGCACAGAAAAAGAAAGCCCCATAGCCTGACCAGGACCGTGATAAGGATCCTGTCCGATGATAACAGCCTTGAGAGTATTAAACGGAGTCGAATTCAAGGCATTGAAAATCAAATGCTGCGGTGGGTATATAGCTACACTCCCATTACTAATCTCACTTTCCACAAATTTACACAGGTTCTTAAAATACGGTTTTTCTAACTCCCCTGGTAGCACCTCTCGCCACGTGTCCTCCACCAACAGTTCCTCTAGTTTCACATGCCCGGAGGAACCTGAATTGAGATGAAACAAACAAATCAAAACCCTTTAAAAAATAAAAATGGAAAGTAAAATTGAAATCGATTTGGGTGAAGATGAGTGTTGCCTTTGGAATTGGAGACTAGTTGAGAACAGAGTTTGAGGTTGCGTTTGGATTTGGCGCGCAGTTTGTTGAGTTCGATGCGGGTTATTTGGTCAGGAGTGAGATCAGAGGAGGTTGATTTTGCAGAGAGGGATTTGTTTAAGAGATGTAAGGGATCTGTTGGGGAAGGAGAGGAGGAAAAGAGTTTACGGCGCTTGGCTGGTTGGAGGATATTCATTACTGCTTTGGAAGAGGCAGCCATTGCTTGTTCCGATTCGCTCTGCTACTGGGTTTTGGCGGGAGGGCGAGTCGCGGATGGCAGATTCGACGAGGGTTTTGTCTTTACGGGAATTGCCACGAAAGTAATGCCATTGATTTTTGCGGTTCCCGTGGTTTTGACGGTCGAGATGTTTTCTATTTCTCTCGGTATTTTCTTATAAAAATATTTGTTAATCAAAACACGTGTGTGCGTGGGAGGGAGGGAGGGAGGGAGGGATGACTTCAGCGAAAAGTGAGGTACAGATGAAAACGAGTGGTCGAGTCATCTCCTGGGGCAGTAAAAAGCAGGGGAGAGTAAAAAATCTAAGAAACCAATTAAATTGATAAAACTGAAATTTTAATTGAGGAAAACGGAATTATTAAAAGATCCAATTAATTAAATTGATTATAATATTTTTAAAACTTTCAGTTTAATTTTTTTTAGATTTTTAAAAATTAAAACTTGTAAATCAAAGAACTGGTTCAAATTAAAAAAATACATTATAAAAAAACTTTATGTTCTTTTGGTCCTATTCAAATTTTTGGGTATGATTCTATTTTGATAAAATAGAAAGAAAAAAATTGGTTAAAGTCTTGAAAAAGAATCTAAGAAATAATGTATTATTTTTTAGACTTTATTAAAAAAAACTAAACCAAACCGAAATTAATTCTTTATATATGGAATATCTATATATAAAAAAAATCTATGATTATCTAATATACAGATAAAAATAATTTTCATTATATTTTTGAAATTTAACTCAAAACAAGATTCAGGTTAGAAGGGTCAACAAATATTTCAGTAACCTTGACCCGCAATTGGTTGAAAATCATTCTTATTATTATAGTCTGGACTTGTTTTTTAATGAGCTGGGCTCGGATAGTTAACCCCCTGACCCGCCCTCTCCTCTTCTCTATGCTTTGTTGCTCAACATTGCTGCTGATAGGCCCATTGGGCTTTTTTTTATTATCGTTGTTGTTTGATCGACTCTTATGAATTCTCAGTTTCTCACAATGCTGTCTAGTTGAGCAGTTTGGTTTGATGTCTATTATTTATAGCAATTTATTGTTAATTTTTTTTAAAAAAATAAAAAATAAACTCTGTTATCAATGATTATAAATCAACAAATATAATTAAATTATTTATATTAACACAAGAATTAACTAATTCTTCTCAACAAACCAAACCACGAGACGAGGATAGCTTCACAGCTAGAAATCCTATAATTGCCAGGACAACATCTTACACATATCATTTTTCCTTTTTTGCCCCGTAAATATGGAGTCCACGTGACTGGCTGTTATAAGGAAGTCCTAAATATTGTCCGACCAGATCAAACTAACGGCCAGGCTTGCTTTAAACTCCAAGCAATCAGCTGACTCATGGTTGAATTCTGTCCTTCCCTCTCCTCTATCCACAACGAATGCCATTCATTATTCACATACACCTGTTAAAACAGTAATTAAAAAAAAATCCGAAGGAACTGTTGGGATTCTCCTTTCAGTTACAGGACAGGGCAGCCTTAGATTCTCAGTTCCATCAAACAGCTTTTCCAGGATATGTCGAGTATCGTATCAGGTCACCACTGTAATTGGTCACTTGGAGGAGCAGTTGTACAGGAGCATACTCTTTGCAGAGGAAGATTTTACAGCAACAAGGTTCCGTGTCCAGGAGATAATCATGGTCTTCCTTGCAGAGGATTAATTTTCTCCACCCCTCAATCTCTTGCCAGCAGTAGCTGTTATCGCCCAAGCACTAGGAAATACAGGCCTGTTTTTTCCAGTACAGTTGACGATCCCCGTGACCAAGATGACCCGGAAGAAGATGGGGCCAGTGACAAGGATTCTTCCAAAGGTGAAACTGGAGGGGTAGGTTTCTTTCAATTCCTTTTATTGTTTGTTCCATCGTTGCAGCAAAGATCACCCTTCATGAAGAAAACACCACGGGGCTGTGAATTATGCTCGTTAGAACTGTGTCTTGTGCTAGTGGCAGATTGTATTGTTTAGCAGCAACATTTCATTTAATTCTCAACTTGTAGTTATGTCCTTTTTCCAGATTGACAACGAATTGCTAAGAGAGAATCTTGAAAGAATTGTTGGGTCAGATGATTCTAGCTTCAGTGGAATAGACCTCGCAACTCTGATTAGGAACAAGTACGGGAGGTCTTATGATGTTCAGCTAATAAAGAAGGTATGCTACATAAATTTCTGCAAAATGAGTGTGTTATACTGCAATTGCATGTTTAAAAGCTTGATTTTGGTGTCTTTGGCTCACATGTGAATGATTGGTTTCTTGAGTAATGAATTAGCAATGCTTGTACTTTCCTCTGATTCTACATGATTACTCTTCCGTCGTCATCTAAAATTGAGAGAAATCATGTATAACTTTCATGTACATTGTTTTAGGAATGAATCCTTCTTATGAAATTTTCAGATACATCTCGCGTGCTTGTTGTTTTATCAATGTATATTACACATCTGTAGAAGAGTCCCTTTCTTAGCTAAGAGAGCCTCGGGCCCATGAGGAACGTGCCCTAGGGTGTTTTGTTTCCCTGGGCTGTGAAGTTGGTTTGATGTGCAGATGTTATGGATAATTTCTTTCGGTTTATTTTACCTTCTTTTTTTCACCTGGGATAATCTGTTTCCTTTCTGGCAACTCTTTTGCTCGGGTTTCCTTGAGGTTTACATTGATGAATGAATTGATTGTTGCTCAATCAACTTCAAAGAAGTTATCCCAGTTAGATTGTGTGGCTGCTCTTCATGTGTGTTTGGTATTGTAGTGCAGAGTGCTTTTCAAAAGTGTTTTTCATTTTAAAATAAATTCAAATGATTTTTTTCCAGATTTTTTTGTTTATTTTTGACATCAACATATCAAAATCATCGAAAAACACCAAAAAAGTATATCAAATTGATATTTTTTTCAAGTCAAACACACTCTTGAAACGCACTCAAAAGCATGTTTCAAACACAGAGACAAACGGTGCCTTCATACATGCCCCATACAGCTGAACATTTTTGTTTCTTTTCTGGAAATTCACAGATTGGTTACGAATTTCATGATGCAGGAGTTCATGGGTAGAAATCTCCTCGCTTTGAATGTCATGTGGAAGTACAGGGAACAGGTGAGCTGATTCTCATGATGAATGAGTCTTGTGATAAAAACATTTCTGGTCTGTGGATGCATTATGACAACCAATGGCATCACTAAGTATCAGAATGGTTCCGTGAATTTAGACTTTCCAAGCAACAGAAAAGCTGCATATCAGAAGTATGCCGGAAGTGATTTTTTCTTTAAATTTGTTGCATGCAAGATGGCTGCTTCAATCAAAATGTGAAAGAAGTTCATTTGTCGAATTGTAGACGTGCTTGGTTTTCATTGCACTCTTTTCACCAAATACTTTCTTCCCCTCATGCAAAGGTTAGCTTTCTGTGCATGTTTGTAAACCACGCATCATCTGCACTCGTGATTCTCTATTACAGGATAAGTAACAAAAGTTTTCTATGATGTTATATCATATGAAGGACCTGGGGTCAAGTAGAGGTGATTTTTTAAAGGGAACTTGTACTAATCTGTACTCTATGGTGATAAAAGTATCGAGAACTTACATGGTAAATTTCTCAGGAGAAGAAAGAATGTTGATGTGAAATTTTTTCTTGTGAAGCAATATTTGTGCCAATTTCTCTTTATTCCCCCCAATTAATGCTCATAAACATCCTGAAGTCTCTATCCTGAGCATAACTGCTTCACAAAACATATGGAAATAACAATCTGGAAGTGCTGAAGTTTTTGGATTTTCTTCTTTTCCTTGTTTATGCTGTTAAATATATTAATTCCTCAATCACTTTCTTTTGTTCTTATTCCTGTTTAGAGATCTTTTCCGCTAACTGAAGAAGAGTATATATTGAGGCTCGATGATGTGGCGAATACATTGAAATGCTGGGGAGCTGTTTCCCATATCAGAAATAGCTTAGAGAAGTCGAAAGAGAGGCCTCGGATAGGGAAGGTAAGTTGGTGTTGCATTGTTTACTTATGCTTTTTTTCCCCTCCAAAATTTGGATGCTATTGAGAATCTCTCTCTCTCTCTCACACACACACACACACTGTGCAAACACATACTCTTCCATCTCTCACTCCCTTCATTGCAAGTTGGATCATCAAATTGCTCCTTCTAAAGGGGTGTTTGAGGGTGTGATAGCAGTTGATTTTCAAAGTGTTTTTCATTTGAAAATGCATTTAAATAATGTTTTTTTATTTATCAAAATTCATTTTTAATATCAAAATGATACAAAAACATTAAAAACATAATTTGAAGCAATTTTTTTTGATGAAAAGCAGAGATTAAAACTCAATGGCAAACACCCTCTAAATCTTCCATGTTGTTTTGTGCCCATTCCATCAACTCCTCTTTTATCTATAATACCATAATATATAAGCCTTTGTTCCATTAGAAGACCCTGTCTCAAGAACCTATAATCTGAGATCCATTGCTTTGCAGAAATTTAAACATGTTTTTCACATTCCATCTATTTTCCTTTTCAAAACCCTTAACCGATTCAAATCCCAATTCAGCCACAAGCATAAACTCATTCTTCTATTATTCAAAACTCTGACTTGTAAACTTCACAATGAGCAGATTGCTCAAGTCTATTCCTCCATATAATCAAATTACTTAAATGTAAAGTCTTCCGAGTGGAAGTACATGATGTTTGGCTTGTCATTGTCTATTGAAGAAGATGGATCTCCCTCCATTTTTATGCTGCACACAAGGTGTAATGCAAGTTAACTTCAATGGTGGGTGCTATATGGGAAAGCGTTTTGATATTTAAGGATTGTCTTTCCCAAAAGCATTTGTACATAGAAATTACGCCAAGAGTATGAGAGTTTGAGTGTTCAAATGCCTTGTCCTCTCTGGTAAATCTGCAATTTAATGATGTTTCACTCTCCACGATGCTTGCAGGAAATATAAGCTGTCCTGTGAACTGAGGAATACAAGCATGAATGATCTAGATTAAGTTGTCTCGTTGCTTTGTTTAATCTTTACCTCACAAGGTATTTCTTGTTGCAACAGGCAGTCAGCATTTTCATAGACATGGATGAGTCTGGAGGCCGAGCAAATGAATGGATTTACAAGTAGATGGCCACGATTTACCCAGATTCTACCCTGCCAGTTGCTCAAGTTTGTAAAGATAGAAGAGCCTGTCCATTCAACAACTAAGGTTACACTTTGGTCCATTGTCATACCAGTTGTTAGACTGAAAAAGGCCGAAGGCTTGAGCATAGCTTTCTCGTACTTGTAGTCTGGTTCTTTATTGTTTACTCCATAGATAGTTAGATACCATAAAGCATGCAAATTATAGAGTTACATGTACAACAATATTTACACCCATTGCTTCTTTCATAACTTTTCTGCCTGTGATATCTGCGGTTTTTAACTTGCTATGTTCCTTAAATGAAATCCAATTACGCCAATCTGTTCTCCTTTTTCTTCCCAGTAAGTTCTAGCTATAGAAGACAAGGTCTGTCTACCCCAGCTGTTTGTCTTGCGAATCTGACAACTCCATCGCCTGCCAGATTGAACTCGCTTGACATGAATGGACGTAGATTTGTCTTGCATATAGCATGGGGGTTTTCTTTTCGTGTTACTCCCATCATTTTTAGCTGTTTTATTCTTGCCATGAGTAGCTAGTTCTTTCACTCTGGTTCATCAATGGGGTATCCATGATTGAAGATGCCCCAGATTTGGTGACGAAGCAATACTATTCCAGCTACTTACCATGAAAATAAAAGAAGAGACGGATTTCGTCAGTGGCTTATTTTGATGGTTTGGTGCGCTTATACAGCTTTGCACAGTTTTAAGCTGGGGAATTTTCCCAGCTTAAACGTAGGAAAGTCATCACTCATACGCGCATTTTCACTGGGTAGTTAAAGCAATAAAATTTCACAGTTCAAGTACTGAATTGACAATCTGATGCTTTATGTAAATGGTATTGTTACCATATTTGAAAACTAATAGAAAATAAATCAAATATTTTCGGCATTTTTCTTGATCTTGATCTGGGTTTCTCTTCGTTTTATGTACTGATATAAAAAAAAAAAATTTATATTTTGATACTGCGTTTCAAAAATAATTTTTTTTAAAATGATTTTTTTATTTTTTATTTTAAATTATTTTTTTTGATATTTTTATATTATTATCATTAAAAAATAATTTAAAAAAAATATATATTATTTTCATGTGTTTTTAAACAAAAAATACTTTAAAAACACAATTTATGTCAAACTCCTATACAGTCACTTAAAATGAATTCATGTTCGATGCAAATTTATTGGTATTTTTCTATCCTCAAAAAATTTGCTAAGTTACTTGAAGATACTCTCATTAACTAAATGTACATTCAAACTGATGGGTCGTATAATTCGAGGGGAAAACTTTTAAAACGTAAAAAAATGTTGGATGCATAGACAAGAGAGAGAGAGAGAGAGACGATGATAATTTAGAGACATCTGTCACAAAGAAGAATGAAGGAGCTAAACTATAATCACGCTGAAAAAACAGGGACTAAAATAACTTGATTTAATTTCCGTCTCATTTTTTTTTTTTTAATTTATTTGAAAAGGTTGTCGGGTGTATTAAAACCCTGACACCCTTAAAAAACAAGCAAAGGGAACCAAAAACCCTTCGCTACATAGCCATAGTCATAGCATCTGCCATCCGCCCTCTCTTCTTCTTTTTACAGAGAGAACACAAAACACAAAGAGAAGAAGAGCAATAAAAAAGTAGAGGAAGAAGTGAAGGAAGGATGGCACAGTCACTTGAATTGCTGCTGATTCAATTCTTGATGCCAGACAACGATGCCAGAAGGCAAGCCGAGGAGCAAATTAAGAGGTTAGCTAAAGATCCTCAAGTGGTCCTAGCCCTTGCTCAGCACCTTCGCACTGCCAAAACTCCCAATGTCCGCCAACTCGCCGCCGTACTCCTCCGCAAGAAGATCACTGGACACTGGGCTAAACTCTCTCCTCAACTCAAGCTCCTTGTCAAACAATCTCTCATTGAAAGCATCACCATGGAACACAGGTATTGATTATATTTCACGTCCTTTTTTGTTTTTCAATTTGATGAATATTACTTGTGGAGAATTCTTTTGATTATTTTCATCGTAATCTTGCAGTCCTCCAGTGAGGAAAGCGAGTGCGAATGTGGTGAGTATAATTGCGAAATATGCAGTTCGGGCTGGAGAATGGCCTGATTTGTTGCCTTTTTTGTTTCAATGTAGTCAGAGTGCACAGGAAGATCATAGAGAAGTAAGAACAGCTTTTTTCTTCTCTTCATTGTTATATTTAGTTGATTCTGTAATGCAAGATTATCCTGATCAAGAATTCTTGAGCACGATCCTACTTAATATAAGAAGTGCGTGTGTATTTTTTTTTCCCTCTGACAATTTATGTGTTTTTCCTGGTTTTACAATTTATGTGTAAAACCAAACTCTTTTTCTTACAAGAGTTGCTTATTGGTCGTGTTCTGTTTTGGTGATGCAAGGTGGCATTGATCCTTTTCAGCTCTTTAACTGAAACTATTGGGAATGCATTTCAACCTCACTATGCTGCTTTGCAAGCTCTTTTGCTCAAGTGTTTGCAGGATGATACTAGCAACCGTGTTAGAGTTGCTGCTCTCAAGTAATGGACGACTATTTTTTAAAATTTTTGCTGCTCATCTTTTCATTAAGGAAAAAAAATATTGTATGGTTTCTCACTAAAAACTATTTTGTTTATCAGGGCAGTGGGATCTTTTCTTGAATTTACAATTGACGGGGATGAAGCGGTCAGTTTGTATGCTTGTGGCAGAATTTAGACATCTAACTTGTATATGTTGACTTTTTGGATTATATTTTTCCTCCATTTGCACCTGTCCTGTGTTTCCTGTCTTCTGTGATGGTATTTACATTTTCACATTGCATTGCACCTCACCATATTACTATGTATTTTACAAGGCTCGTGATATTTCCATGCTTCAAAAATGAAATGCATAATATATCAAGTAAGACTCTTAGTGGCTGGAATAAGATACACCATAGTCCAAATTAGCTCCTTGGAACTCATGGGTAATGTTTAGACAGTCTTAGAACCCCAAACAGCCCCAAATGAATGACTTTATTTCCTTTCAATCCCTCTCCTTCAAATAATAAGGTAATCCTAGTAAGGATGCAAGTGAACTGAATTACATAATGGAGAATAATACTTCTCTAAGTGACCAAGTAAAAAAACTGGAAAATCATTGAAGCGCCTTCCAACCCCTATTAGTGTTGAAAGAAACCCTTGGAATAACCTGTAAAACAGTGCACCCAAAGGAAGCCAAGAAAATCCCCTCCCAAGGAATCCATACTTTTTTTCCATTCTTCCTTCTTGAAACCCAATGGTCAATAACAACTTCTCCACTCTGTTAAGAATATTCAATCTCAGCAGTGATCACAAAAAGTTTACATATCCTAGGCAAAGACAATTTAAAAACAGGGGGTTATTTTTTCCGTCACTGCTGAGGTTGGTTTTTGCTCATCACTATTTTCAAGTGTTGACTTTAGCTACATGCATGTGCAGATCAAATTTCGCCAGTTCATTCCCAGCATTTTAAATGTGGCTAGACAATGCCTTTCATCTGGTGACGAAGATGTTGCAATAATTGCTTTCGAAATTTTTGATGAACTGATTGAATCTCCTGCACCTCTTCTTGGAGACTCTGTTAAATCCATTGTGCAGTTTTCTCTTGAAGTTTGTTCTAGTCAAAATTTGGAACCCAGCACACGTCATCAGGTTAGATAAGTGCATCAAATTATGTGTCCTTGGACATTCAAAATCTTGCTGAGATGTGTAGTTGAGACACAGTTGCACCTCTATCTTGTTTTTTTTCAATCTTCTCCTTACTTTCCATACCGTTTGCATATCAGGCTATTCAGATAATTTCATGGATGGCAAAGTACAAACACAGTTCCCTGAAAAAGTATAACCTGGTCATCCCCATTCTGCAAGTGATGTGCCCCTTGCTTGCAGAATCAGCTGATGCTGATGAAGATGATGATCTTGCTCCTGATCGAGCTGCTGCAGAAGTCATTGACACTATGGCTTTGAACCTCTCAAAGCATGTCTTTCCCCCTGTCTTTGAGTTTGCTTCCTTAAGCAGTCAGAGCACAAATCCAAAGTTCCGTGAAGCTTCTGTTACAGCTTTAGGTGTTGTTTCAGAGGGTTGTCTGGAGTTGATGAAGGGTAAATTGGAATCTGTTCTTCATATTGTTTTAGGGGCTTTGAGGGATCCAGAACAAATGGTTAGAGGGGCGGCATCATTTGCCTTGGGTCAGTTTGCTGAGCATTTGCAGCCTGAAATTGTGTCTCACTATGGAACTGTTCTTCCCTGCATTTTAAATGCTCTTGAGGATGCATCTGATGAAGTAAAGGTAAACATAGCAAAAGCACCAAAGTGCTATGCACATCACATTTCTATGACCATATAACTTGGAAGAAATGAACTTTTTTATTCCACATGATCTTCTTTATTTGAATCTGAATAGGAAAAATCGTACTACGCTTTAGCGGCATTTTGTGAGGACATGGGTGAAGAAATTCTTCCTTTCCTTGATCCTTTGATGGGGAAACTACTTGCAGCCCTTCAAAATAGCCCTCGTAATTTGCAGGATACATGCATGGTAAGGAAGATGCATCTTAAGTTCTCTGAGAAGTTATATGCTATTAAAACCAATTAATAATTAACTTTTCTGCCTTATTTTTGGCTGTATTTTTAAAATTTACCAAGTAATGCTTTTGCAGTCTGCAATTGGTTCAGTTGCAACTGCTGCTGAGCAAGCTTTCATTCCTTATGCTGAAAGGGTTCTCGAGTTAATGAAATCCTTCATGGTGCTTACCAATGATGAGGATCTCCGATCACGAGCAAGGGCTACTGAGCTTGTAGGAATAGTTGCCATGTCTGCTGGGAGAGTGAGGATGGAACCAATTCTTCCCCCTTTCATGGAAGCCGCAATTTCTGTAATGACACTACCAGTCCTCTTCAATTACTATAGCATGTCCTTTTAGAAATTTATTTATGTTTGTATTTTCTCAGGGTTTTGGATTGGAGTTCAGCGAGCTTCGGGAGTATACGCATGGGTTCTTTAGCAATGTAGCAGAAATAATGGATGATAGCCTTACACAGGTTTACTTAGTGTCCTAGAATAAACTTGCATGGTCCTTTCTATAGATCCCTTGTTCATGTGTAATGCTATTTTTGTGCACAGTATCTTCCTCATGTTGTACCCCTGGCATTTGCTTCCTGCAATCTTGATGATGGTTCTGCAGTGGACATCATTGAGTCTGATGATGAAAATATCAATGGATTTGGTGGGGTCTCATCTGATGATGAAGCTCATGATGAACCAAGAGTTCGGAATATCAGTGTTAGAACAGGAGTGTTGGATGAAAAGGCAGCTGCAACTCAAGCACTTGGCTTATTTGCACTTCACACAAAGAGTTCTTTTGCTCCGTATCCATTTCATTCTCCCTGTTAAGAATTATTTCC
This sequence comes from Salix brachista, assembly GCA_009078335.1. Classification (NCBI taxonomy): domain Eukaryota; kingdom Viridiplantae; phylum Streptophyta; class Magnoliopsida; order Malpighiales; family Salicaceae; genus Salix; species Salix brachista. Next base: position 12,811,925 of record CM018581.1, read on the forward strand.
TTTATCATCATACCGAGGTTTGAGTTTAAAATAACAAATGAAGTATTACATCTTGAATTCTTTAACTGTTTTAAGCTATTTGGAGCAGGCATTAAAGATTCTGGTGAGACATTCAGGGTATTTTCATGAAGATGTTCGGCTTCAGGCTATCATTGCCTTGAAATGTGAGTAACAGCCATATGTCTTGTTGATGGTTTTGTGTTGTTACAATTGCTCATCAATCTGATATCTGTTATCAATACGAGCTCTTTTGGTTGTTTCTTAGAAGGCATACCAATTTGGATGTAGGTCACCATGAGATAGTAACATCAATCATTAATTATATGAAAACAAGCCAAAAATTTTGTCGCGTCTCATATTAAATAAAGAGCGAAGTAGAGTGCTACCATTAAACACGAGATTCAGGAGAGGAGAAGGGATGGGAACTTTAACGTAAATGGGGTATCCTGTTTCCTTTGCAATTGAAAAGGAGCTTGAAATACTAAAGGGAAATTTGAGCATGTCCTCCATGATGTTTGCAATTACTGCTAAGTCTTGCCTTACTTTGTCTTGTCTAATTCAGCCTGCGGGATTTAAGAATTGTAAGCCTGTCCAGTTCATACAAAAGAAAGTAGAGACTGAATGAATATTCTAGGATAACCTACTGGAGGTTTCGCCGTAATCATACTAATCTCATTATTTGTTTTTTTGCAGCTTTTCTGACTGCAGCACATGCACTCTTCCAGAGTCAAAATGTCAGTATGCATTAGCCCTCTACTTATTCCTGTCTTTCTTTGATGGTGTTAGAAACATTTTTTTCTTTTCTTGTCTTCATGTCCCCCATCACTATACCCTTGCCACACCCCATGACCTATGGTTATTACATAACTTTAACTTTTCATACAGTCTGGACATGTGATTTTGGTTTTGGTTGAATTTTTATTTCTTTTTTTGACAAAATAAAAAATAAAAAAAGACAGGTGGAGCCATTTTGGTTAGCATGAGCTATTCTATGGTCAATTCCTAATAGTTGGGTCCTCCCTCTTTATGTTACTGACCTTATTCGCAAGTTAATTTCAATATGTTCTTGTATGAAATGGAAAAGCTTAGAGCGAGCTTCTTGATGCACTATTCTCTTCAATTATGTTACAATTGTTCGGCTCTACTAATATAATGTCATCTTGCTTCTTGTTATGCAGGACCAACAGGCAAAAGCAAGAGAAATGCTTGGTGGGGCTATGATTGATAGCGGAATATAGAATGTTTGTATCTGCCAGGATTCTATATCCTGGTTTAAGTGGTCAACAAATTTAATTAACATATCTTCATAATAAGCAGATACTGTGATGGATATTTACATCAAAACTATGACTGGAGATGATGACAAGGAAGTAGTTGCTCAAGCATGTACGAGTGTGGCAGACATCATTAAGGATTATGGTTACACAGCTATTGAACCTTGTAAGCATGGCTGTATTTGCTTTTTCTGTGAAAATAAAGTTTGTAGATGCAGATAAAACATTTTGATGGGCCGCACTCTCATGTGATTTGATTACAGATATGTCTCGGCTTGTTGATGCAACTTTGGTATTACTTAAAGAGGAGTCAGCTTGTCAGCAACTGGAAGATGATAGTGATATAGATGATGATGATACAGAACATGATGAAGTGCTTATGGATGCAGTTTCTGACCTTCTTCCTGCATTTGCAAAATCCATGGGCTCTCATTTTGCACCAATCTTTGCTAACCTATTTGAGCCTTTGATGAAATTTGGGGTGCATTACAGTTGATCCTTTTGGTCAGTTAGTTTCCATCTCGTGCCAAGACTTGTTCTGGATTCTTATCATTTTGATGGTTGGAATTGCAGAAAGCTTCACGCCCTCTGCAAGATCGAACTATGGTGGTTGCTTGCCTAGCAGAGGTTGCTCAGGAAATGGGTGCTCCAATTGCGGGTTATGTTGATGTAATTTTATTGCAACGTGAAACTTTTTTATTCAACTTTTGGTTATCTGGAAGTTCTGGTATTTTGTCTGAAAGCTTGTCTCATGTTTCAGAGAGTGATGCCCTTGGCAATCAAAGAACTTGCTTCATCAGAAGCAACTAACAGGAGGAATGCTGCATTTTGTGTTGGAGAATTATGCAAAAATGGCAGGGAGTCAACTTTGAAGTATCCTTATGCATGCTTAACCCCATAAACTGACCCATTCCCACTCATTTTTCTATGTTTCCATCATTGATAGTTATGAATTCTATTTTTTGTAATCTATGTTTATGTTGTGGCTGTTGGGGAGTGTGGGAGTACAGTTTCTTGCATGTGATTAATAAGGTTTAAAGTTTACTAGAAAGGTGCTAGCAACTATTTTGGTGTTGAATTTCATCTTTGCATAACCCATTCATTTGTGTTGCTGGAGCTTTTTCCTCTCATCAACACCAGATATTATGGTGATATATTGCGTGGACTCTTCCCATTATTTGGAGAGCCTGAGCCAGATGATGCTGTAAGGGATAATGCAGCTGGTGCTGTTGCAAGGATGATAATGGCACATCCCCAGTCTGTCCCATTAAATCAGGTTAACATCCTGTTCTGTCCCATTAATATTCTGCTTACTTCTTCCTCGTAACTTTTGACTACTAATTATTCCCATGGTGCTTATCTATATCAATTGGGTTGATTTTTGCAGGTTCTTCCTGTTTTCCTGAGAGTACTCCCACTAAAAGAAGATCATGAAGAATCCATGGCTGTCTACAGCTGTGTCTCTACTCTCGTTTTGTCATCCAATCAACAGGTAATATTGTGTGGGGGTAGACATGATTGAGATGGATAAAAACTGAAAGAATGTTTGGTGGAAACAATTAGATAATTGAAATGATTATGAGGTGGTGGAAGTAACAGGCTGTACTCTGTTGATGCTTGAACCTACCTCTCCCTCACACACATGCATACTCGCACTGTTGCACAATTGTAAACACACAAAATACGAATCTTATTCCTTCGATTTATTTCCATCGCTGATGCTGTGCCCTTTGTCTCTCAATTTATATACGCAAAAGCAGATCCTTGCACTTGTTCCAGAGCTGGTCAATCTTTTTGCTCAGGTTGTGGTTTCTCCAGTTGAAACTCCTGAAGTCAAGGCTCAAGTTGGGATAGCTTTTGCACACCTGATTTCACTCTATGGCCATCAAATGCAACCTCTATTAAGTAACCTATCGCCTGCACATGCTAGTGCTTTAGGTGCATTTGCCCCCAAAAGCTGATGGCTGATTGAATGAATAGTCCAGTTGGATTTCCTCCATGGTTTTTTTATAACAGAGTTTGCTTCTCAAAGAAAACGTCTTTGTGTTGCCTGCCTTTTAGTTGAAGGCTAAATTCAGGAAGGGCACCAAAGCAATATCAGGTACGAATGATAATATTTGTTGAGAGAGCCTAACCATACAAACTTTTAACCACCATGCAGTATCCTGCTCCAATAGCATAAATTGACATAGTTGCACTCATTTTCACAGGTCTGAATCCTGCGGCTTTCTCTACTAATTGTGGAGAAACTACCCTTTCATCTATCATTTTTGTATCATGCTTTCCAATTTTCTCAATATTTATTTCCATATATTTTTATTAATTATAGCTCCAGCCTTCCAATTTATTTGTTTGTTCAGATTGAGTGGCGAGGGTTGTTTTTTGGTTTTCTGCTCATGATGAGGGGTTTTTGAATGATTTATGGAATACAAATTTGTGCCTTATTATTTTTACTTGCAAAGTATAAAATGTAAAAAACATTCTTTTGTAAAATCATGTTCAATGGTATGATTTTTATTTGCTGATGTCTCGGTTGCTTAGAATGTAGACTCAAAGTGTGTTTGGGAATGTGGTTTTGGTTGTTTTTAAAAGTGTTTTTTGTTTAGAAATATATTAAAATTATATTTTTTATTTTTTAAAAATTATTTTTAACATAAATACATTTTATTTTTTTTCAAAAATATAATTAAAACGCATTGTCAAATACCGTCTCAAAAAGGCAGTTGTAGAGGCAGCGTATTTGAACGCGAGAACGTTTGGAAAATCAATGGTGGCTTCCGCCAATCTTTGAACGGAGAGTTTTCAAGTCCTAGACTTGAACTCATCAAGACAGACCATTGCAAGAGTGGAAAATAAGTCTTTACATCCTCGTTTGGTTAAGCTAGGTGAAGACAACTTCCCCGCCTCAAGGTTCTTCTTGCCGGCGGTCAGATCAACGTGGCACCCCGTAGTCGATCTAGTAATGATAATGAAATGTTCGGAGACCAGGTACGTCAATTTTTAATCTGGGAACAGAAGTTTTTAATAAATTTCTCAATTGTAGGACAGCAAGAGACGAGGCTCTTATCATAACCAACCATAAAATAGATCTATAGAAAACTCCACAGATTGTGAGCCTCTGAATGCTAACTGCTCAAGGCATTGTCTAAGCAAAGAACTGCGCACAAAATCGAGGAAATATTCTGTCTTGTCATTGACTCCATCATGGATCCTTGGAAAGTCGAACATTTTTAGGGTTTGTGGGAGTGAGGTGTCACCGATGGTGTAATAAAAGTGGGTGTTTTGGGTGTCTGACTAATGTAGAGAAGTTGAAAAAATCATGTGGACCCCACCTAAAAAATCATGTGGACCCCACCTAAAAAATATGTGACATAGTTTCACACGGAAAGCAACAAATTGTTACTTTTCGTGCGTTTCGGGACTGGGAGGGCTTGTATATTATTTATTATATTTTCAGTGAAGGGAGGGTTTTATTATTTATTATATTTTCATATAAAAAATATATTTTTAATATTAAAATAACCTAAAAATTAATTAAAATATAAATAAATATATTAGAAGGAGATCACAATATAATTTTTGTCTCACAATCCTCATTTTATTTCAGATATTTTACTATATGTTGTTCCGGATTGCAGATGCCTTCACGTATGGATTTATAGTTCGTGATGAAATTACAAATAGTTTGATGAGAGAATAAAAACAAGTGTCTAATTTATTTGAATTATTAATTATATTTTATTATTATAATTATTAAATATTTAAAAACAACACACACACACTTGAAAATAATTTCACAAGTTGAAAGCAATATGAAAAGCTTGGTAACCAAACACTTGAAACTGCTTTTCATTAACTTCAAACTCAACCACAGTTTTAACCAAACAATTTAAAAATTATTTTGAATCACAGCTAAAATTTTTTTCATAAAACTATTTTTTTAAAGCATTAACCGTAAAAACAATATCAAACACACCCTTCAAGTTGAAAAGAGGGGTGATTCCAAAAACGGTGATGTGTTTTGAACAAGACACTGATACAAACCAGTGAAACCCCATGATTCTAACAAATATTATATTAATATATTTTTAAATAAAAAAATATTTTTCGAAAAAAACTATTATTATCCCAATCCTAAACGGACTCTAAAAAAATAGAACATCTTAATACATTGTTGCTGATGAACTGTGTGTCAAAAAAAATTTTAAAAAAAAAATGGTGAATAATTACAATAAAAATGAAAATAATCATCAACTATAACTAACTAAAGTGAATTACACTATCATCTAGAGAAAAGTAAGCAACTGGAAATAAAAAATGAGAGAAAAAATTCTCAAAACACATTGAAGTTGTGCTTACAGCACCAGCACCAGCGCTAATCTTCGAAATAAAGTTTTTGAGATGACAAATCCAATAATATCAAAGGCGGCAGAGTTAACCATAGATTCCTTTTCACAAAGAAAAAGCAAAGGGTCGCTTCATATCATTTCCGTTTCTTCGTATGTTTGTTTTCAGAAAATTCTTAATTTTTCAACTATTTATTTATTTAGTGCATTCATCTCCATTCAGATACAAGCAAACTCCAGATGGTGGTACAGCACGATAGCATTTCATATATATATATAGATATTTTCCAGTGTGCCATACTCCCCGTGTACTGGTTTATTCTATTCACCTATACTGAGAGTACCTCTCCTCCACAAAAGCTTTCAGAATGGAATCCTTCTCCTCACGATCCTTAAATTCAACTCTCCTCCCGTGACCTGCGAATTGATGTTGGAGTTTGAACAGTTACATTATTCATCATTGCGCAATAACTGATTGGATGTAAATGTTGAAGATGAAAGAGGGCCACAGCAATGTCATGGAAGAAGAGCAGACAGTGCAAGGTCTAGTTGAACAGAGAGACTTAATGTACGAGATTAGAGTATAAAAAAGCTATCCACTGCATAGGTTAGTCGATCATCAATGTCATTCATAGACGTTAAAAGTAAATCTTCATTAGAGATGAGCAGAAAAGAGTACACTTTAATCATTAACAGAAACCATTCATGAGGTTAGGCTGTATATTCTTGGCATGTTTATCATTTATCAGGTATCAAAGCAACAACGTAAACCACCAGGGAAGAGTCATTGAAGCATTAGCTGACTACGAGGTACGAGAATATTATGAATTGGCAAAATGCGATGCGATTTCGTCGTGTCAGGATTGGTAAAAATGAACCCTACCTGGTATTATCCAGTTGAAGTCTATTTCTAGCAGCTTGAGGACGCTATCAACTTGCATTTGAACTGCCAAAATAATATTATAAGTCCACACAAAACCATGGAAACGATGCATGATAGCGAAAAGTGATTTTTCAGATAGAGCTTGTTGTAGAAGTATTGAGTTCAAAGAATGATCTCCTTGGCCGCGGTAGCATCCTTGTGAAATTTATCCTTCAGGAAAAAACTGTACTCTTCTCCAGTGACAAAGTTCTTTCCAAAATATTTATTCCACTCAGGGCACTACTACATCACGTCAGTACAATTATTTTGTACTTTCGAGGGGTTTTTTTAAATGGTAAGCATCACTATCTGGTTATGGAACAAATGGGAGAAATAAAACAATATAGCAGCAATATCAGTTTTTCCTTCTCATTAGGAGTAATGAATTTAACTACCTGAACATTTATTGTATCTCTCGCAAATGCTCAGCCCTGTTTCTGTCATCAGAAGATGGTCTCCAGTGAATAATATCTTCAGTGGCTTGTAGAATAAGCAGACTGATCCCTGAACCAGCCATGAGATTAACTCATTGTCATTGATGGCAGTGAGTAATATGCTAAAAGGGATTCTAAGTGAACAAGAAGCAATTACTACAGAGGTACAACCTATTTTTCAGACAATATTTTTTCAAAAAAAAATAAAACCGGCTGTGTAAGATATTAACAAGACTATGAGGGAGCACCCAGTGAGACGAAGAAAAAGATTTAGGAAAAATTTTTTATTTCTTTCCATTAAGGAAAGGAAGAAGGATAATAAAACTTTTCAGCGTGAAGGAGAATAGGTAATCACTTTTCTTTCCTTCCATTGCTTCTCAATTTTGAAAGAAGGTTTTAATAGATTCAGGGGAAAAACAATCTTTCCGCAACCCCCCAAACGAGTCTACAGCCTTCCTCTCTCACCTTTTCCCCACTCTTTCTCTTCCCTCCACAGACCTTTAACCAAGAAGAGTATGAATTAAAAGAAACCAATAGACATGAGATCCAGCAACTCACTTCTGTGTGGCCTGGAGTATGTATAAGCTGGACGTCCTTGCCAAGGTTCCATGGACCAGTACCCTGTAGCTTTGTTTCAACATCAGCAGTAGAGTTGTCGACCTGCAAGATAAATATGCATAGCTACCTGTAAGCTTTAAAGTCACCTTAATCTTCATAGCGTTAGTCACAACTTTCTTGAGAATAGTCATTAGTGCCTCAGTGGCTATGTTAAGCTACCATTGTGTCATATAAAAACCAGACACGCAAACTATTGAATCCCTCCTTGGCTGATGGTTAGTGGTAGAGAGAGAAGATGCAGTGAGATATTTCATGGTTGCGAGCATTGATCAAGGCAACGGAGATTCTAAAGGTACCTTGTAATGATACTTATGACAAGCCATGCATTATTCATCCACTAAAAAAGAGATTCTATGTAAATAACTACGTAGCAAGATGTAGGAAATGACAATGAACACATAAATAAGAGGCACATCAGAAAGAGGAGCAAAAGCAATGAGGTACATCTCCTGAGTGCAGAACTCTGTCACAGCTTAACCTCTCTGACCACCTCCTATGATCCGCAACATCATCCCTAATCAACAAAACATAATTCAGTATAATTTGCAACAGGTCTGAAAAAAATGATGCAATGAGTTTATTTCATCATACTCATGGGTAAGAAACATGTAGCGTGCTCCACCCAGCATCTCAATGTTACGAGCCAGTCTCTCTGTGTATCTGGGACTGCATAACAAAGTAATATAAAATATGTCAGACAAATTTCATATATTAGACTGAACATGGTGGTTCGGGGAACTTAAGCTGTCTCGGACAGTAGAGAGCACTGAACTCCCATGTATAACGTTACCTGTCTATAATTATATTTCCTTCAGGATGAACAATCAAGAAGGAAGCTGCTCCATAAGATTTCTCTGAATGATATCCACAGTGGTACACACCCTGAAAGCATCCCACAACCTTAGAAGATAAAGCACAGAGTTTTTTGGAATTGGAGAAGCAAGTCAAGAAAAGATGCATTAACAGGTTTGAATGTCAGCCAAGCAGAATTTAAAAAACTTGGAATGGAGTGAGTGATGTCTGTGCATGATCCGCTTGTATGAACTGTAATCAAAGTGAGGGACACAGAAGAAACAGGAATGTGTACTGATCATCATAATTCCTTAAATATTTCCCAGATTTACTTGCGTTGACTCCTGTTCTCATACCTTAGGCTTATGGGGAAATACATTATATAAAAATATTATACTGCTAATCCATCTGCATTTGCAACATATTCTACAACAGAGATCATCTCGTTGATGATCAAAATTGTGGTCAGTTTACAACAGCGAGGATATTTACTTTCAGCAATCACGCATTTTCACCAGATTATTTCCAAGATGAAGAGGAAAAAATGAAAACAGGTTTCACTTGTATGCATATTTGGATCAATACAATGAAAATCAATAAAATATGCAACTTCATTGGAACAAATGGTACAAAGACTAGTACATGGAGCTTTTCATGATAGAACCAGGACCTGACAGGAATGCTTAGCTGACATTTTTGAATTATCGAGTAATAGAATACATGTACAAAATATGAATGCAGATGAAAGATACCGGAATTCTCTGCTGATCAATTGGTGATGGGAACGTTTTCTGAACTTGAAGAATATCTGAAGCAGGCTTCTCGGTGTGGATTGAACTTGTTGGACAAGAGAGTAGGGCCTAAAGATGTAAACATTTTAAGGTCAGCAGCTAGGCTGATACAATTGAGGCACAAGGTAAGTAAACTGCTGGTTTAAAACGCACCAGAAAATCCAGAAAATAAATAGAATCCATCTTCAAATGCATCCAACTTATGCAGATAATCATATCTTACTCTTTGCATTCTCCATATAGATTTTAATTGATTGTTTAATTGATTTGAAAGAAAATGTGGTCCAAAAAGTTGACAACTTCTACTCCAAATCATTAATAACTATAAAACCATTTTCACTTTGAAATCTTAAAGTCTCCCTTTCCAGACTCTCCTACAAGATGAATCCATTTTTGTAAGCTTTTGCATTTCTCCCTTCTTGACAAAGAGAGTGCCCCAGCCAGTCCACAGTGGACATCCAAAACTGGCTGCCAACCCAAATACATCCGCTAACTTCTTACAACTCTCCTAGAAGAGAACTCTTGAAGTTCATAAAATAGTTCCTTGAACAATCAAGGCAGAGAATTGCTTCCCAAACTAGTCAACTATTGATGGGGGAGGGGTGTTAAGGAATCATCTCACCTAAAAGTTTAAGCTGATAGGTGAGGCTCCAGAATATGATTTATATTATTCTCTAACACACCCTCAAGTGAAAGTCCTTTGATAAAAATCATATTCTAGGGCCTCACCTATAAGCTTAAGCTTTTAGGTGAGATGGTTCCTTAACATGGTATCAGAGCCTTGTTGACCCAGCGGTCACGAGTTCAAATCTCACCACCCTCACTCTATTTGATAAAAATCAAGCACAAGGTGATGTGGGTCTGTGCAAGTTTCAAGGGCCCAAAGGACTTTCACTTGAGGGGGGTGTTAGAGGATAATATAAATCATATTCTAGGGTCTCACCTATAAGCTCAAGCTTTAGGTGAGATGGTTCCTTAACAAGGGGTGACAGTTTTCAACACCATACAATATAAATCAGATTCCACGTTCAATTCTTTGGAAGACTATTTTTCTACTCTGCTTAGCATTGTAAATATTTCCTACTTATTTGCTATATATATATATAGATTAATAGGCCGGTGGAAATACTTGTCTGCCAGAGAAATGACCTGAAGAGCTTTGAGGCGTTCCTCCCCAGAAGTTGGCTGCTTAAAAACTGCAGACATCTCCCCAATCCGTGTGAAGACTTGCTGCTTGTACGATAAAAAAAAATATATATATTAACACAACACCTTGCTATCAAAATCTTCAACGTTTGAGATATCAATTTCATTTCGTTGATACGCCTGAGTGAAGTTCATTGATACTTCAGATTGAATGGAGCATATAAAGCCATCCTGATTAATATTAATCCAGTAAAACAAAAGAACAAAATATCTAAAGATTGGAGTTCACAAACTAAAAAAAAAAACAGTTAGAGAGATTACTGGAGCCATCCATCGGCAGGTATCACAGTCTATGCATGTGTGATCTGCAAAACAAAGAAGTAAATAAACTATAAGCATCACATTAGTTCTTAGCTATACCCAAAAACGAAACGAGAGGGGGAGAAACTGTTGTTAAATTACCTACAAAGAATTCTCCTTCTATATTCTGGGGCCGTCTGATTCGTCTAGCCTGATATTGAATGGAAGTAGGAGCTGCAGCTGCTGCTTCCTCTTGGCTTTGGATTGCTCTAATCACAGAAACTTTACCGCCCTTTGACTTTGCCTTCAACCTCCTTTGACCACTGAATAGCGAAGAAGGTAACCCCACTTCTGGGTACCTCAAATCTGCAGTAATCTTCACAGCCATTTCCACACTTCTTTGCTTGTCAAAATCGAAAGTCAGACAAAAAGAGGAATGGGTGCTGTATGGACAAGTCCCTCGGCAAGGACAGCTTAGAAGAGAGACCTCGGATAAGATAATGTCAAAGTCAAACAAACCAAATCAGTCAATGCAGGCTTCTTTCCTTGTGCATCAATCTACTCGCTTGTAAGGTGTCGTCCCGGACTTCTCAATAATTTTTAAAAAAAAAAACAGCAAATCACTATCACCCTATATTCATTATTCATTGTATTGTAGACTGAAACAGTGTAAGAACTGTTTTGTTATTCTTAAATAAAATTAATAAATTTGTTATCGGTGTAATACAGTCTTTAACACGATAAACATTGTAAAATTTACTTGGACAAATTAATATTTTTATTTTATTTTTTAGTGTAGTAAAATGACTTGATTAGTTTTAAAAATAAAAAATCTTAAACTCGTGTTAACGAGTTTTTTTTCATATTTTTAATTTTTCAATAATACTTAAATGATTGGATTCCTTAAAAAAAACAAGATGGAGCTCAAAGATTTTTTTGTATTTTCATCAAGGTTGTTCTGTTATAAGATGGAGTGAAATTATGACCAGGCTCCTCACTGTAAGTTTGATCGCCCTCGAAATCTTGGACTGCGGTTGGGCAGGTTTCCCCAGCCTTCATCTTCAACATGGCACTCAAGAGCTTCAGGGGACTGAAAAGGAACCGTTACCTCGTAATCTTCAATGAAATCCTGCAAGAAATAAAAAGAAGAAGCGATGATTGTTAGTAACCACAAGACAGCACATGTTTCATAAGCTCCACCATAGTCAATGCCAGAATGAATGAATAAATAAAATAATTATAACCTACCCCACGGAGAAACAAAATCTTCTTATCTGGATGAACCGAGGATGGCCCTCGTCTGTGGCTCCAGTGTTGCCATCAGCAAGGCAAGCTTTCACAGTTTCAGGTTCAACCCAATGAGCGCCTGCATCCATGAGACGATGTAGAATATCCAGAAAAGGATGCTATAATACAATATCTTGAACTTCTGGTGCATTTTTTCCGACAATGTAAAAATTCTAAAATTTATTGACATGTGTTTTTCTAGATCTGCAATTCTTTCTATATTTTTATTTAGAAATATATAAAAATAATATTTTATTTTTATTTTTTAAAAATTATTTTTGATATCAACATAAAATACATAAATCAAACCAAATACAAACCGGAAACCGGCTGATTTATTAGATGATTAGATTGATTTTGCTTTTAAATTCTTAGGGGGTCAACAAACAATAGCCTTAGTTTTATTACTTATTTTAAATTTAATTTCAACCCACTAAAAAATTGGTTTTATGTCTTAAAAATATTTTTTAGTATTTTTATACTATTTTGGTATGTTATTAAAAAAAAAAAATTAAAATATATTATTTTAATATATTTTCAAAAACAATAAAATTAAAAAATAATAGTTACAGCAATATTAAAACTTTAAACTAATCTTCACCCTTATTCCTACGTTAAGTACCCGTTTATTTTTGTTTTTAAACATATTTAAAAAATACTTTAAATTATTTTTTTATATTTTAAAATTATTTTGACATACTACTACAAAAATATTTTTTTAGAAATAATAAAATATTATTTTAAAATATATGTTTAAATAAAAAAATACATTTAAAAACAATAACTATTATATATATATATATATATATAAAAAAAAAAGAACTTGAAAAGCAAGGGTATGTGAGCTGTATACAACTATAGAACATGAAGAAGGAATAAAAAGTACAATTATAAGTGCAAATTTGGAGTATATTATTATTTTTTCTTGTCGAAAAAGAACATGTCATTATTACTCTGCCCCTTCCATGCCACGTGGGACGTGCCTCCAACAAGAAAACGACAAATGTTCCACGCACGACAAAAGCATCGATAAGAACATTATTTCTGGCACCGAGCATTTCTCGCTCCTTGGAAATGGATGATATTCACACGCCTTTTCCAGTGTACTGAAATAGATGGCAGTGTGGAGATTCAGGGGTGTTTGTAATTGCTTTTTAAAAGTGTTTTTGAAAAAATTTGAAAATTTTTTATTTTTAAATTTAAATTAATAAAATTTGGTGTTTTTAGATAATTTTGATATGCTGATGTCAAAATATTTTTTAAAAAATAAAAAAAATATAATTTTAATGTGTTTTTAAATAAAAAAACACTTTAAAAAACAACCATAACCACACTCCCAAACAGTCCAGTAGCATGTACGCCGTCTAAAATTGTAGGTTGCCTGAAATAATAGGATTATCTCTTGTACTGGAATAATAGGGGTAAAACGATGAAGGAGCTGGAACTTTTTTAAAAAAATATTTTTATCTCTTTTAGTTTATTATTTTTTCTATTAATTTCTTTAAAATTATCATTCAATATTTTAAATTAATTTTATAATTTATTTGGGTTTAGATTTTATAAAACTATTGCAATTTCAAAAAAAAAATCAGTATTTAGTTGAGGTTTAATTTTATGATCACATATTTTTGTTGTATTATGATAAAGTAAAAATTATCAAATCTAATAGAGATTATGATTTAGATTGCATGTTTGATGGGTTTGGTTATAAAATCTGGATTAATCCAATAAGTCATTGTTTTAATTTAAAATAAATATATGGTTTTTTTAAGGTTAAATTATATTTTTTTACCAATTATTCAAGTTGTTTTTTGAATCATTAAGTTAATTGAGTTGTGTTAATGTAATGTCGCCGCAAGTAAATTTTAAACGTGACCTGGCCGTGGAGTCAAATTGAGAAGTTTCAATGTTTGCCCATATAGTCGGGCATTTTTTGATCAATCTTTCAATTTTTTTCTAATTTCTTCATCTAATTTATTTTAGTTTATTTTTATGAGGTTCTTATGGGCTGAAATACATGTCTTAAAATTTAATTGTCATTTAGTTTTATAATCGTATATTTTTTTATCATATTAAGTAAAAATTGTTAAAATCCATAATTTGGATTACATGTTTAACAGATAAGTCAAAAATAAGGATCGATTTGGATTTTCTATAAAATTATGAAACTAAAAAAATAAGGATTCAAATTAAAGAGGCTCAAAGCATGGGTAACGTGCCATCAAATTTGTAAAAGATATACTTTAGTATTGTAACTTTAAAAATAACACAAATTATATGATTTAGTGCCTCGATTTTTTTCAAGCTCAATTTTGATTCAAAAGTTTTTTTTTTGTTAAAATTGAAAAAATTGAGAGAGAGGTAGTTGCAATTTGGTGGTGGAGAAAGAAAAATATTGTTGAAAATAACTTGGACCGCTAAAACAATTGATATTTGTATTGCATAGTTTTATTTTGACGAGAGGATTCCATACTTAATTTTTTTTACCTTTAAAGCTCGTGGAAAAATAGATTACGAGTTCAATTTGATCTTTGCTCTTGGGTTGATTCTGATTTTTTTAAATGTTTTTTTAGACCAACAATGGGTTTATCATGTTTCCAAAGTTTTCGAGTCGGAAATAGGTTGAAAACATGATTTTTCTATTGAAAAATCTTAATCTTTTACAACAATTGATATTTGTGTTAGGCGGTTTTATTTGACGAGGAAAGTCCGTTATAAATGTTTTTTACCTTTAAAATTCATGGAAAATAGATTATAAGTTCAATTTCATTTTTGGTTTTGGTTGGTTATGTTTTATTAAATGTTTTTTTAGATGAATAATGGGTTTATCGTGTTTTCCAAATTTTTGGGGTTAGAAATGGGTTGAAAACATGATTTTTCAATAGAAAAATCTTAAACTTTGTTTTTTAAGTTATTTTGGGCAAATCAAACGACATGTCGTCCACGTCAACGAATGATGTCTTGCTTGTTTGTTTTTTTAAAAAAAATACAAAATAAGATAGATTAATAATTGCGGTAAAGAAAATAAGATATAGTTGCACAAGCTTGATAGAAGGAGAGACACGTGTTGGTCTAGTTTATCAAGTTGAGCAACCTTAGACGCGTGCTTTTTTCTGGTTATATTTTTCAAATCAATGCTTTTTGTTTCTATTATTATTTACTTAAATAAAAAATATATTTGAACAAGTAGCAAACATAAATGGATAAATATCCCAACTTGTGATATTAGATATTCTGGTCTACATTTATCTCTTATTTTTTAAATTCCAATCATCATCCATGTTTTTTTACTCATTTACAAGTGTAGTTCTCTTTTTTTTTTTCATGCACACCTAAACTTTTGATTTCTTACTTGATTTTTTCTAACAACAAAAATATATAAAAAAAAATTATGTATACAAGCTTATTATTTTTTGAAAATATATTATTTGACCGGTGGCAAAACACCAATAAGACTCATGTCTTGGATATTAATGTCCGATATCTATAAAAAGGTATCCTTCAATGAAACCGGAGTCTCTTCAATGATCAAACCAAGTAGTATTTAATAAAAAATACAATGATATTATAAAAAGATACATGAAAATAAATATATGATAGAAAATGAAGATTTTAAACCTCTTGTTTAAAAAATTCATAATCTATTTATAGCTGAAAATATGACTCGCCTCCTATTCGCTCGGTCCAAAGAAGTACCCGTCCTCCATCGAGAACAATTATATTTTTAGATCATGTTTTTCATATACCTATCTACGTGTAAAAGTACTTTAAAAACCCAGTATATTTTCCACTAACATCAATACATGCTAGTATATTTCTCGTCATTACTAATACATACACACACACACATATATATATATATATATATTTCCATTAATATTATCAAAAAAATATATTTAATTTTAGTTTTTTTTATTAAAAGACCCATGAATTACCAATATAGGAGTTCATCTTGTTTAACTTCCCGGGGACCACTCGCTCCCTTAAAATTCATCAACATTTTTTTTCCAACCGGAAAGGTCGAATTCATGAGACCGGTAATCAAGGAAGAAATGTGGCAGCTACAAGTAAGCAAAGCACCTTTTCCTTTTCTTTTATTTACTGTTTTTTTATTCATTTTGTCGCGGCGTGGAATATTTTCTGTTATTTTCTTAATGGTATGATTTTAGGCGGACGGCTATAGATCCAACGGGTCAGGCGCGTCCCTGTACCGGGAACGCGTGGGAAAAGAAAATGAATACCAGAATCAAAATCAGCAATTCAGTTTTTAAAAGGAATCCAAATTTCATAACAGAATTCCACACGTGGTAAGTTGTTTTTCCAAAGTAGAATAATAGTGATTTAAAAAAAAAGAAATAATATCATCTAAAATTTAATACCATATTCTAGATTCATATGCGGCTCGCAAGGACAGATATCATGACACCCTCATTTTTTTTTATTGCTCTTGTTTTTATTTATTTTCTTAAGAAAATCGGAAATGACACGTGTTTGAAATGCCGAATATTTCATTGGTCTGTTCAAGAATGCCTGATTATATTGATTGGTAGGTCCACCTCTCCCTCCATTTTCAATATATTTCGTGAATGTTTTAAAAATATTTTTGATTTTTTTTAAATTAATTTTTTCAGTATTTTAAAACCATGTTAATATTAAAAATTATTTTTAAAAAATAAAAAATATTATTTTAATATATTTGTACACGAAAAACAATTTAAAAAAAAACAAATTCAACCAAAATTTCAAATAACCCCTTTATCTGTCAATTCAAACACATCATATGTAATAAAATCACCATAATTTATGAGTATCCAGAGGACAATAATAATTATTTTTTATTGAAAAATAAATAAAATTTTATTTTTTAAAAGTATTATCTACATCAATATATTAAATAATTTATTATTTTTAACTTTAAATTTTAAACAACTTAGATCCAACACCAAATAGATGCTTAATTAATAATTAAAACCAGCAGCATAATGAGTCACATTAAATCAAATTTTTTGGCTATCTTATTCCCTTAGAATATTTATAAAGCTAAGTCCAAGATTAAATATTAAATTTCGAGGGGTTAATGCTTCATTAGTGCATGTTTGCATCAAATAACTCTAATAAATACACCTGTCACGGTCGGTACATGGTGACGAGCCTGTGGGCGAGAGTCCAGCTTGACGGCCAGCGAATCTCTTCGGTATGTTTTTGTGATCTGTCTTCGATATCTTCATTTTTCTTGTTTTTTTCTCATTATTAATTTCCTTTTTAAGAAAAAGAAAAGAGTATTTTTTTATTTTTTATTTTATTTATTAAAGAAAATATCACCCTATTTCTACTCAACAGTCGCCAGTGAACTTCCCTCACTATATCAATCACTTGAGCTTCTAAGCTTAAAATCCGGTTCCCACCTGCCCCTTTCCGAGCTTCCTGTGTTTCAGGTAGTTTTTCTTTTCTCCTTCTCTTAATTCTTGTGGTCTTTTGGTTCTGTAGTCTCTTTTCAGCATTTGTTTTTGCTGTGTTTTTTAGAAAATGACGGAATCCGTTGGAAAAGGGAGATATTGGATTTGTATGATGTGTTAAAAGCGACATTTTTCTTTTTACTGAATCAAAACGACTAGAAAGTTTATTTTTTCGGTTTCTGGTGTGTGTCATGCAAGTGGGTTTTTAGTTTTTGTGCCCTTTAAACTACCCTGTTTGGCTGCAGAGAAGATGAAGGAGATTTAAACCTCTTAGACTGTTACTCTTCTTGTTCTTTAATTAGTTTTCTCGCGCTCAATTTTAGTTTTTGTCCAAAATCTTTTTATATTTTAAGTGTAGATCGGATCTCTTTTTTTTTATCTGCAGGTCTCATTTCCTGTTAGTTAAGTACTCTGGTTAATTTCATGTGAAAAATCATGAAACGTCTGCACCGGATATCATCTTTAGTTGTGATAGTGTCTTTCTTTAGTTGAATCATTTTTAGAAGATTGGGCTTCCCGTAAGTGACTTTTGTATCATGTCATCATTTTGCTTGAAGAAATTCGCTATACCCGTTAAACTCCGGGGTAAGATTAGACCCAAAAAAAGCTAAGATTTTATCTGATAGATAGTGGCCTGATATTTAGCAGCGTTTTTGAAACCCCGGGGTTTAATTTCAGGTCAACGTTTTCTTTCATTTTTTGTCTCATGATCTTGTCTAAAAGATCTTCATCTCCTGAAAGAACCGTGCGTTTCGGGTCTAAGTGAGCATATGGTATTTAATATCACGCAGTCGAAGATAATTTGCTCTAGATCTTCCAAATTTTAGTCTTGTAATGTTGCTTCTTGTGCTTTCTATGGTATGAATTTTGTTCCTTAAAGGGGATCGGAGGTACATTGAGGTTATGAATGTTAAGCAGATCACGTTGGCGAGGAAATGCAATGTAGATCTAAAAGGATAATTTATCTAGGTTGCATGCGAGATTTACGATTTTGAAAATTCAATCCAACTAATCTCAATCTTTACACGCACACACACACACACACACAAACCATCTAATCTCAAATGTTAACATAAATCCATTTTCCATGTCAAAGCTCAGCCAGGTGGAAAATATTTATCAACTCAGCAAGCTTTAACACAGAAAATGGGTTTTTTACTAACAATTGATGTCAGTTGGATTTTGCGTAAATGCAACGAACACATGGTTGTATTTGTAAAATTATTTACACGGTTCAATTTGCCTATTTGATATGAATACGGTTTCAAATGGGGTTTTTCCAATTACTTTTAATTAACCTATAGTTTTTTTGTTGTACAATTGCTCTAGAATTTCTCTGAATTGTTATTTTTAATTTTAAAGGGAACTCAATTTTGTTGCTCTTTCATTGCCAATGGTTTCTTAATGTTAGCTATTATTTTTAGCTTGTTTAAGGCTTAGAAAAGACAAGGCCATCTGCATGCCTTCATTGCATGTATCTTTTTGCAGAATTGATATGCACCTAATCAGTTTGTTTAATTTTAGGACATATCATAGTTTTCCCGGTAGTTGTTATTCAAATGAATATTTTAGTTGTGGAAAGAAGTTTTGTGGTCCTAAAGGAACTTTTTATCCTGAATTAAATGACGGCTTCTCCAGTCTTTTTTTTTTCTCCCAATGATAATCCCTTTTTCACTGACAGTCGAAGTTAGCATTTGCTTTTCAAAATATAATCTGCCAAGGGTATTTGTTGCATTCGGTTAATTTTTTATTAGGGCCTGTTTGTTCCAATGGGAGAGATTGGTGTATGCCGCAGACCCAGGGCATACTTATTTATTCGGTTAGACTTTGGCACTTCTATTTCACCCATTGTACTTGTTGGAGATTCATAATGGAAATCACTGTGGCTTCTGGACTAAATTAGTTAATTCTAACTTGCATGTAGTACATATCAGGACTTGCCATGTTCCTTCTGTTGGCATGGCGAGGGACTAGAGGCTTTCAGGTTTTGATTCATCTATGTGGAGCATTTGGCACTTTGTTCTGTTAAGATTTTGAAACATTTGTTTATCTCCCATCTATTTATTAAAAGTCTATTTCTATTGGGACAATTGGCTGATAAACTTGATATGTTTTCCCTGTCGCCTTTAGCAAAGAAACACTATTGGTTTTTGTTGGTGGAGCATTAGAGGTGGTTTCTTTATTTCACCTAATCACAAAAGCTGAACACACAAGTTTTTCTATTTTATTATGATATTTTAGATTTTAAAACATGGTTGATGCCATTTCTCTATGTTACTAATTTGTAGCCCTTGGAAGTTTATGATGTTGATGCATTGTCATCACTACCTTTCCCAATTTTTATTATTAAGTGGAATGCAGAAATTGTTGAACTTTCAAGCTCTTTTTTGTTGCCTATTCTTTGCCAATGTCCTAGAATCCTTATTGATGTTACTTTATTCATATTGAAGGTCTGGAATCTGAACGTGAATTTAAGCAATTTCTATTTGTTCATGCTTAATTTGACATATTTTGTGCAGTGAAAGGAGTCTTTCTGAAGCACAATGTCTGATCTCAAAGCTCCCCTGCGCCCAAAGAGGAAGAAGGTGTGGGTGGACTATTTTGTCAAGTTCAGATGGATCATAGTTATTTTTGTTGTTCTCCCAATCTCCTTCACCCTTTACTTTCTCACTTATCTTGGGGATGTCAAATCAGAGATGAAATCCTACAAAAGGCGTCAGAAGGAACATGATGAAAATGTTAAAAAAGTGGTGAAACGCCTCAAAGAGAGGAATCCATCCAAGGATGGTCTTGTATGCACTGCTCGTAAACCCTGGATTGCTGTTGGAATGCGGAATGTTGACTATAAACGGGCTCGGCACTATGAAGTTGATTTATCAGCTTTCCGCAATATCCTTGAAATTGACAGTGAGAGAATGATTGTAAGAGCTGAGCCGCTTGTAAATATGGGACAGATCAGCAGGGCAAGTGTCCCTATGAATCTTTCCCCTGCAGTGGTTGCCGAACTTGATGATCTCACTGTTGGTGGGCTAATTAATGGTTATGGGATTGAAGGGAGCTCTCACATCTATGGCTTGTTCTCTGACACTGTTGTGGCTTATGAGATTGTTTTGGCCGATGGTCAGGTTGTTAGAGCAACCAAGGACAATGAATACTCTGATCTTTTCTATGCCATCCCTTGGTCTCAGGGAACACTTGGGCTTCTTGTATCTGCTGAGATCAAGCTTATTCCTGTCAAGGAATACATGAGGCTGTCCTACAAACCTGTGGTGGGTAATCTGAAAGAACTTGCACAGGCCTATATAGACTCTTTTGCACCCAGAGATGGAGATCAGGATAATCCAAGCAAGGTTCCAGACTTTGTGGAGACTATGATTTATAACTCTACCGAAGGCGTGATGATGACAGGGAGATATGCCTCCAAAGAAGAGGCCAAGAAGAAGGGAAATGTGATTAACAATGTTGGTTGGTGGTTTAAACCATGGTTCTATCAGCATGCGCAGACAGCCCTAAAGAAAGGGGAGTTTGTTGAGTACATTCCAACCAGAGAATATTATCACAGGCACACAAGGTGTTTGTACTGGGAGGGGAAGCTCATACTTCCATTTGCTGACCAATGGTGGTTTAGATTTCTCTTAGGCTGGATGATGCCTCCCAAGGTTTCTCTTCTCAAGGCTACTCAAGGTGAAGCAATCAGAAACTATTACCATGAGATGCATGTCATTCAGGATATGCTTGTTCCTCTTTACAAGGTTGGGGACGCCCTAGAGTGGGTCGACCGTGAGATGGAGGTAACCTGGTCTACTCTGTTCCTTTTCTTTTTTACAGTTCTAGCTCTTATTTTGCTCTGATAATTTTTACTTCCCATCTTTTCATGTGCGTGAACCTTGGCCTGACTGCTGTTGAATTTTCCAGGTATACCCCATTTGGCTTTGCCCGCACAGGTTGTTCAAGCTCCCTGTGAAAACTATGGTGTATCCTGAGGCAGGGTTTGAGCATCAGCGCAGACAGGGAGACACATCCTATGCTCAGATGTACACCGATGTTGGGGTTTATTATTCACCTGGACCCGTGCTGAGGGGAGAGGTGTTTGACGGTGCCGATGCAGTTCGTAGGATGGAGGACTGGTTGATAGAAAACCACGGCTTCCAGCCTCAGTATGCAGTGTCCGAGCTGAACGAGAAGAAATTCTGGAGGATGTTTGATGCCGACCTCTACGAACACAGCAGGAAGAAATACGGAGCTGTGGGAACCTTCATGAGCGTGTACTACAAATCCAAGAAAGGGAGGAAGACAGAGAAGGAGGTGCAGGAAGCAGAGCAAGCCCACCTCGAGACTGCTTACGCAGAGGCTGGCTAATAATGGACTGATTTCGAAGTGAAGTTTGGAAATGTCTGGTAGCATTTCTTTTCTTTGCTGTTTCTTGAGTTTTCTGGCTGTTCCTGCCTTTTCGTTTAATTTTTCCCGGTGAATGTCGCGGGTGCTGACTTCATGGCGCCTGTGGTTTCAACTTGTTAGATTAGACTCTTGTTTGAATGGTAGTTTCCAATCGTGCTCTTGTTCTGGATAGTCTTGAGACTGTAGTAGCCCTCTTCACACTGCTGCAGCCTGCAAAGGGACAGCTGTTGTGTAGCTGGGGGAGCTAGTCTGGTCAGGTTAGGTTACCGTTGTGTTGGCTTTACCTAGTGGGGATGTAACTGGCACTTGAAAATAAATGAGACGACGACGGTTCACTCAAAAGTGAAAATGTTATTCTCTCTTCCTTTTCCCGTCTTTGTTTCAGTCTGTGACTACTAGCAGTATATACATTCAACGTCTTTATTTATTTGTGAAAAATAATGATTTCAACTGTAACCAAGAAATGAAAGCTAAATGCAGCTGAAAAACCCCAAAACTATTTGATTTGCTTGCTAGTATTTTCCATGCAAGCCAACGGTCTTTTTTTCCCTTTTTTTTTAAGGATATTCGACTTTGAGTTTCAATTTTAAATTATTTTCTAGCAAAAACATTATTTCTAAATAGAGCGATCCTTTATTTTGACAGCACGATTAAAGTTGAAAAACTGGAAAAAAAAAACAAGTTTTTAAAAAAATATAATGTAACAGCAATACCAAACAACTAGTTGGATATGATTAATGATGTAATAAATATAACTAAACAAAAGTAAAATAATGAACAATAAAAAGATTTTTTTTTCTCTCTTTCAAATTAATAGAGTGAGCAAATTTATTTGGAAAAACATCATGCCATAAAAAAATAGCGATTTTAATTTTAGGGATTAAAATTTCTGTATGTAGCTGTCAGCAAACTCGACCCGTCTTCGGCCTTTTTAGTTGTAGACTACACTTGGGCCGAAATGAGAACCAAGTATTGACTCTCAAGTCTAAACTAATCTAATGGAAGTTCCACGGCAGAGCTGTATTCAGTTCATTCCCCGTCCTGTCCCTTGCAATTTGTAGCCGAGTTGAGTTTTCTTCAACACGAAAAGCTGATCTTTAGTCACTGTAAGTAGCTAAGCCACACAGTCTTCTTTCTGGTGTCTATGTTGCTGCACCTGTCAACTTAACTCACTCTTGAACTATCACTAAGTGTTTGTAATAAGTTAACAAGTGTTACTTCTTTGCTGCTCCCTCCCTGCTGTAATCATTTTTATGTAATGGGTTTCTTTTTATGGTCTCTGTAGAAACTGGGTCTCTCTCAAAACTCTTACAGATAGATGTAATGGCATTTTGTTGGTTTTTATGTTTATAAGCTGTTTGTTTAAATGTTCCGAGTAAAAATTCTGTTGAAGTTTATGATGTTAATGCCTGCTATTTACTAATTTTTCAATTTAAAAGCTTCAATGTCTTTTCCTAGCCAGACAGATTTGCTTATAACTATCCCGAGACTAGCACTTAGGCTCTCTGTTTTGTTTTCCGGTTTGAGCATGAATAAAGCATGTAGTTTTAGCCTCGTAAATCATCGGGCAGCGTTGCAGCCATTCACCTTCTCTATTTAGTTCAAAAGTGGAAAATTTGAAATAATTGGACAACAATTCAGGACACTGAAATCCCATGTAAGCCTGTGGTTTCTAACTTCAATCCCAGTCCTTTTTTTTTCCTTCTGAATTGGACTTTTGTATTGTTGTCTATAATTTCTTTAAGAATTTTTCTTTTACGAATGGAAGGATGAGCCGCATATTGTTCATAAATAACCTGGATGTGAAAGTACACCATTTAATTTCTAAAGGATTTACATTGAATAGGCAAAAAAGTCACGGTTGCTTCAGTGTTCTTAAGTTGCCTTAATTCACCTTTTCCTTCTTTCAGATGTTATTCCTGTAGACCTTTCTGAGTCGGCAATTCATTTAAAATATATTTAGAACTGTTTCTTGCTAGCCATGCACCATAGCTTTTATCACTCTTTGTGATTATGTTTAACCTATGGCGGAGCTTCATATTTTAAAACTTTGAGTGGATTGTGTTATGGGATGTTACAAAATGTAACCATTAGCCAGACCATCAAGATACATGTAGCAGTATGTTGGAAATGCTGTCCCTTCTCCTTCTTTGGTTATTTCGATGGTATATGAAAATATCTAAGTTCTTTCCCATTGGTTTCATATTTGCCATGTACTTCCATATGTTGAGTATTCAAATGCTTTTAAGTAGAACCTGCCTGTGTTAAATAGAGCATTATAATCATTTAGAATATTCGTCTGTTTTTCTATCATGTCATTCAGTCTAAACTGTTTTTCATTGTTTTTGCAGATTTAGTCAATACCATTGACTTCCCTCTTCGTCTTGATTTTTCCCAACTCATATGATCAGGAATTGCATAACTATTATCTAGAGCATTTCTTATACATATCCTTTTTGTTTGCATAATAAAAAAAAAGAAGCTCTATCACCTCTTCTCAAAAAGAACTTCACCTAGCTGAGTGTAGGGAACCAAGATGTCACTTGTCTACCTCACAACCCCTATAGCTCTATCCCCGAACATTAACCAATTTAAAGCAGATGATTGGTTCTCCCAAAAACGTTCTCTATCAAATCCACGCTTTTCTGTTGTTGATTGCAAAATTTTAAGGGGTACAGGAAAGAGTGCATGTGATGTTCTTATAAACAAATCACCAAGTATTATAAGGTTTACTGCAAGACATGCAGTGGACTCAAACAGTCAGAAAATTACTGATGTATCTCTTAATTGGGATGATCAAGAGGAAGAAGACGTTGAAGAAATGGAATCACCATGGGAAGGTGCTATTATTTACAAAAGAAATTCTTCGATTTCACATGTGGAGTACTGCACAACTTTAGAAAGGCTTGGGTTAGGAAAACTTTCAACTGAAATTTCAAAATCAAGGGCTTCAATAATGGGATTGCGTGTCACGAAGGCCGTGAAGGATTACCCTCTTGGAACTCCTGTTCAGATCTCCATTGATGTGACAAAGAAGAAGAAAAGGTTGAGGCTTGATGGGATCATCAAAACTGTCATCACTCTTGCCTGCTATAGGTATTTTAGTTTCTGATCCTCTTTTCCAGTAGACTTGAAAAAAATTCCCCTACATATTTGCACACTCGTTAAATTCATTTTTGCTTCTACCATATTGCATTTATTTGTATTGTTTTCTTTTTTTCTTTAGTTTCCAGATTTATCATAAAATTAGTTGAGAATGGTGATCCACTGTCTCCTGTATGTGTTTGTGCTGGCTGCTCAAAATTATTTGCATACGATTAAATTTGTAAGAGGTTTCATGGAATTTTTTGCCCCAATCCAACCAATTCAACATATCTATTTTTAAAATTACCTTGTTGTCTCTTGTGTGATTTTTCTTTAGTGACTTCAATCTTTCAAAAGCGGAAGAATCCATTTTATGTTCCTCTTAATGTGGTGGTGTAGTGTTCCTATAGAATTATCTTAGAGTTGGGTTTTAAAGTATGCCGCTCACAATAGGAGTGACTGACAGCTATGTGATCATATTTTAGGGAAGTGCAAAATGTTGTACTTTTGAGGTTTGACCATTTGCTAATCATGATATATTGTTACTAGCCCCAAATAGAACTAACAGCTTTAATGTTTCTATGAACAATACAACCATATGACAGTATGATTAGTAAATGGACTGTGCAGCAACCAGGATCACGACTTTTGATTTACTGTCCTAGCCATCGCCAAGTTTTAGTTGCCATTGCTTTGGATTTAGTGTAGTGTAGTCTTTGTGAGAAAAAAGAAGAAGAAGCTGATTCAGGCATCACCACTGTTTGATCTACAAAAAAAAAGAATTTTGTAGGTTATGCATGAGATAAGTAGCATATATCTCGACCATGTTTGCTCCTTGAATGCACTTAATGTGATAGTATATTTTAGGATAGTGATTGCTTGGGATTTACATGCAGCAGCTGATGTTAAAGACCTTTGTCTTGCTGGATAAAAAACAATTTAACCAGTTTCTCAAATTTTCTTGTTTACCTCTGATGTCTGACTGCATCAGGTATGGGTGTTAGTATTCATCTCGAACTTCATTTAAAAGTATTGACAAAAGGTTAAGAATAATATGACAATACCTTTTGATTTGATGGAACGAATTCTTCAGGTCATCAATAATCTTCCCATTTTGGCCAAATTATATGTTGCATTTTGTTTCACAACATACTTAGTGCTTCCTTATCATTCTTCTGTAATTGAACCTACTTGTTTATCATTGATGTTGAAGGTGTGGAGAGCCAGTTGCTGAGGGCATTTTCTCCAACTTCTCTCTTTTACTATGTGAAGAACCCATTGAAGAACCAGAGATTATTGATATGGGAACAGTATTCGGTAACGATAAATTGAAATCTTCAATCTATGAGGAAGAAGAAGATGATGAGGCTTCAATCGACTGGGACGATCGGTTGCACTTTCCTCCTGAAGATAAGGAAATTGACATCTCAAAGTCCCTCCGAGATATGGTGCATGTAGAAATTACCCTTGATGTTATCTGTGATCCAGCCTGCAAAGGTTTGTGCCTCCAGTGTGGCACAAACTTGAACAAAAGCAGTTGTAATTGTAGCACGGAGAAGGAAAAGGATAGAGGACCCGGCCCTCTTAAAGATTTGAAAAAACAGATGCTGTCAAAATCTTAGTGTAATTGCACCTCAAACATTTTCTTTTGTTCGTTCGCAAGTGGTGGAAATTAATAGAGTTTACTTATTAAAAAAACTGCATTTGAATCAGGCCACGCCACGCCAACATATGGATTCTACCTAGGAGTGATTATTTGCGGTTCAGTTCGGTTTTTATCTATGAAAAAAATTAAAAAAAAAGAACCCGAACTGAAATCGATTTAAATTGTCCGATTCCAGTTTGGTTTTTTAACCAAAACACTGAAAATAGTTTTTGGTGTTTTTAGGGTTTTTTTTACATTAATCAAATCTTTCTCTTTTCTATTTCACCAAAATAAAATCAGACCAAAAAAATTGAAACAAACTAGAAGTTTAAATCTTTTTTATAGTATATTTTTAAAAAAAATTGAATTGGTTTGGTTTAATTATGGTTTACTAGTTTTAGCTTTAAAAAAATCAAAATTGAACCGGAAGTTTTAGCTGAATTTTTTATTCTCTTTCAAAGTTTTTACTCGTGGATATTGAAAAATAATGTAAAATGGTGAATAAACAATTAGCTTTTGAGTTTTCATTATTAAGTAAATATTATAAATTTAAGTTTATTCATATGTGATAATTTCTTGGTTATTTTGATGGTACTGCAAAGGGAGAAGGTGCTGGCCTGTCCGAGCTAGGTTCAGGATTGTCACCGAGAATACTGTGAGTTTCTCAGCACAAGTTTTCAATACTGTTAAGTATTGCCACCGAGAACAGTGGCAATGAATTCTTGATGC
Source organism: Salix brachista (assembly GCA_009078335.1). Taxonomy (NCBI): domain Eukaryota; kingdom Viridiplantae; phylum Streptophyta; class Magnoliopsida; order Malpighiales; family Salicaceae; genus Salix; species Salix brachista. The sequence goes on from CM018581.1 coordinate 12,839,147, forward strand.
AGCAATGGAACTGTGATTAAGAAGCTGTCTAGTATAAAAATCCCCCCACCCACCAATCCAGTTTTGTCATGTTCTTCGGTTCGTTTTTTCTTTATCCAGGTATTTTCCATGCCTGAAACATCAATCGGGCCATTTTCTTGATCTTGGTGCATCGCATTTTCTTTCTGGACACGTGAGATTTGGTGCTGATTTGTGCATTTTCTGTAAAATTCCATCATGCAGGGAATTTTCAGGGTTTTACTTCTCGTTGCGGTAACCAAGCTGGCGATTCCATTATTTAATCTGCTATGGAAGGAAGTGAGTGAGAATTCAAATACAAATTGAACTTGGGGTTTTTTTATCCACTTTAATGAAAGTAAAAGGAGATTTCGAGGGGCGTGACGTAATGCCAAAAGACTTAAATCTACACAACAACTCTCAAGTTCGAGTCAGGACGTGTACCTTTTGTAGGAACTTGAAACAGCCAAAATTTTATTCGTTTATCTGGGTCCATAAAATATGCTTTCCAAGAGTTGAGGTTTTTTCGAATCCAAAAAAAAAAATGATAGATAAAAATAACCTTTTGAGGGAGTGACACTGTTGGGAATAAAAGTAACAAATGCAAAACCCTAATTTTATTCCTCTTTGCATGAGATGAAGGGGGGTGATAGAGAGAAGTGGAGATGACGGGGGGTGAAGTGATGACAATACCTTTCCATTATCTCTCCCCTTACGCTGCTCATTTCCATTGAACCTAGCGTAGCTTTCTCTCTATAATGCCAATTACCACGATCACCACCATTTTCTCAATCTTTTCCCTATACTCCATCCGCGTGTCCCTCTTTCGCTCATATCCAGCATTTTTCTTCTCACTTTTCTGTCACCGTTTTCCCCCTTTTTTTCTTTTTTTTTTTTCCAAAAAATTTCCTCCGGTTCAGGCCGATTTACCCTTTTTTTTTTGTCTTTGGGAGGGAGGGTGATTACCAGTCGGTGGCGTTGCCCTAATTTCTTCTTCAGGCAGGACACGTGGAAGACGGGAGGGATTTTTGAACTCAGGAGCAAATCCAGACGATACGCCACCTTCTCCAACACCTGAAATGATTCATAGACTCGTTGGAACAGCTTCATGCTCTGCCTTTGGGCCACCGCTTGCTGCTTGTAGGGTTGCAAACGGAGGTAAACCCAGTCCTCTTCCTCAAAAATTTTATCTGTATGTCTTCGGTCTGCCTCCTTTCTCATTCCTTGTGTTTGCTGCAGGTTAGCTTGGAGGACGCTGAAGATTTCATCCCGTGTTTTGAAGGTATTTTCCACTTCCTGTAACTTTGTGGTGCCTGGAATGAATTGCATTAATTTTGGGAAAAAGGGATAACCTGAGACTGATTCAATTGGGTTTAGCTTAGTGGCTGTATGAGTTGAATTGTTGGCCTTCATGGAGTCCTCATAAGGTGATGACCCGAATCGAGTCTGTAGACCCGTCCTAGTCTGGATTCCAGCCGTTTCTTCATACAGAGGGTTGGTGATCTGTTGTGTAAACCCTTCAGGTTTACCAGTATTTTTGGCAGCCTTGTTCTGCACCATTGCCTCCACGTGTGAGGCCACAACATCTAATTTTTTTGCTAATCCTTGCACTAGTTGTTGTAATGCATGGAGACTTTGCTGATACTGATCTTGGCCTTGCTTTACAGATGCCACCGCTTCAGCCAGTTGAGAATATGTAGTTCCTGCTCCTTCATCCATGGACGTCGGCTCTGATACCAATGTTACGTTCCCAGAAATTTAAGAAGATAAAAATGGATTTTCGAGGAATCCAAAACCTCCAATAGTCTAATTTAGAATGTTAGAAATTGTTTTGTACTCTTTTTTATTAATTCCTAACTTAAATACACTTAAAATTAACTGAATTTGCGAATTACAAGTGCTCTCCACTGAGCTTATCCCAGATTTTCAGGGATACCCAGCTAACAATCTTGACCCAGTCCCAACACTAATTTATTGACCCATTATTCAACTCATAACTTAATTAAAATAATCTAACTGGACTTAAATGTACTGGACCCAAACCAAATTAAACTAACCAGACGAACTTGGACGAAACCCACTAACTGAACTAATCAGACTAGACTGACCAATGAATTTTATTACAGGACATTGCTTTATTCATATCAACCCTTCTGAAGTGACCATTGGTGGCCTGCTAGCTTGACACCTCACGATTGGGCACGTGACATTCTAACACCCCCCTTGTAAATTAAACATCCATCTACAGGGAGCAAGAGCAATGCTGATTGACAAACCCTAGGTATAGATGATAGAAAAACTCATCAATCTTCTTCCTTCCATCTTTTACGTTGAGTATATATATATATATATCTTTTAGCACGTCTCTAGCCATTCCATCGATTAAATTTATTATGATAGAATTTTAAATGAATTATTTTCATATATGAACAATGTATACTACGTAAATTACACTAATAATGCCTAAAATTAGAGAAATCAAAACTTTCTTGCCGTAACAGAATATTCCTCTGCTAAAGACCATGAATTTACATAGAGAAAGACCTGTGGGGGAAGGGGGAACTTCGTAAATCATCCCTGATACGCGAGAAGAGGATTGTTTTCGAACCTGCAAAAAAATTGAGTTATCTCAACTGAGAACATGAGAACTGAATTGGTATTAATCTACACTATGTTCTTACATCATTTACTTCCAGATAATTTACAGGGCTTTCTTTAATCTGAGAAAAAAAAATGGTACTGCAACTACATCTAAATAGCATTCTAATGTTGAACTATAAAAATTCAAATATCATAAGACAGATTGTAAGCGGGGTACTTGTGCTGCTTGGCCTTGGATTGTGGAATTCTAAATGTGTCGTGGCACTTGCTTGTGAACTTAGAGACTTCGATAGAAACATTAGATTTATGATTATAATTTAAAGAAGTAAAGTGGAAAGGGGTTCAGAACTACATGATCATACAAGCTCATAGTATGCTTTGCCGATTCAGATCAAGGGTTGAAGAGATTTGAACCATCCAAAGTGACAGCAATTAGAACTAATATACTTGTAATCACCGCGAACCAAACTAAGATTGATCCTGCGATAACAAGTTTTCAAAGGCGAAATCGTGAGATGACAATTTAAACCAACCTTAGACATGTGGTACTTTCACATATATAATGTTCAGGTGACATGATAAAGAGAAAATAAAAACATTACCAGCAGAACCTTCAGAACTGTTATTGTTATCTGAGGGCATTGATTCGGCATTAAGAGTACGTGAGCGTGATACTGCAGATCCTGCACCTGAGGCATCATTTGAAAGTTTGTTATTTCCTGTCTCAGACGCCACTATTCCTTGAAATTCCTCACTCACAATCAAAGCTGCTAGGACATCCATAAATGACTCTTTATCCATCTCATTTGAAGAACCCCTTGTACCACGCTCATAAATAGCATTTGATTCATCAGAATCGGACATTTCATCATCTGAAGCATCTATATCAACATGCTCCACTTCATTCTTATCATCATCTTCATCCTCAACATAGGCTTTGTAAGTTAGTCTAAGGAGAATCTCTCCAGAAGAAGTTTTTCTGAACAATCCCCAGCCTCCTTGCAGAACCACAATCTTGTCAGTTGGTACAGTATCTTGCAAAGATCCCAAATCGACCTGTAAAAGTTGTTGAATTTAGAAAGCTATATTTAAGAGAAATGAAAGAACGTAACTGCCGCAAATAACAAACAAAATTTCCAGTTCCTGTGCAAATTGCCCAATAAATGCAGGGAAATTACAATATGAAGCCCACACAACAAAACTCCTAGGAGAAGAGAGAGAGGGAGGGAGGGAGGGAGGGAGTGTTTCGGGTCCATCAAATCATAAACTTGCTATTGCCACCTCTCTGGCCATCACTGCCACCACATCTAGCACCACGATTATTTCAATCCCAAGAATCACCATGTCACCACACTGCAAGGAAACGTCAACTAATACCAAGACCATTAAAAATATGTTCTGGTTGTTGCACAACCACCACCTCTATTTCTTCTTTTCTCCAGTACCACTGAAGCAGGCAGGTTCTATGAACATCAATTCTTTTTGAATAAATGCTAGTGTAAATGCCAGTTTAAATGTAAGGGAAAAAAATGATATTATTACAAAGCACAAAACCAACATTTGATTGGATATCAAAATATCGATTTCTATGATAAATATATTTGCGGTAGGATTAGATATATCCTAACTTCCTTATTGTTCATTAAAATTCATGTTATCTCACTTGCTTGAGGTAAATTTCTAGGCATATCTTATGTACATAAGCAAACCCATTGGAGAGGTTATGTCTAATAAAAAACCTCTAAATGCTATGTGATCAACCATTCAGTTATGACAAACATCCAAAGAAAACATTAAGGACAACTTTGTACTTTTGCAAAAAAAGTGTTGTTTGGAACAAAATAGTTTACCTCTCCTGTACCAATAGTTAAACCCGTGAATCCAAGAGAGTCTTTCACCTGGATGTTCAATTTTTGTTTCCGGGGGTTTGAAACAAGCATGTGAAAATCCTGGCCAAAATCATAAAACACAATTATCTCATGAAAGTTTACAATAAGTGTACAAATTGCACCCAACAATGAATGTTTTCTGGTATACAAACGTGTTCGCAAATAAATGAAACATGGGGCATGGAGAACCACCTGATTCCAAATTGGCTCGCCAGGAGGCCCAATGACAGTGGTTTGACTATTCTTTTTACTGCGCATAATTTGATCTCCCAGGTTCAGAATAACATATGGGTCTGTTTTACCTGACAAACAACAGGTAAATAATGAGTGCTGCACGTGGAATAGAAAATGTATATGAGAATTGAGATACCCAAACAATCAAACATCAATGATCAAAGGGCATGAAAGATATAAGGCTGGGGGATGCAATAGGACTATGCTTGTGACTCTTACAGCTGATAACATCAACAAAATGTAGTGATGCAGCTTCAAGAGTGCAAATCAATGTGAAAGAATCGGAGCAAACAAATTACTTAAATACTTGAAAATGGGTTAAAAGACAAATGCATGGCAGCCCTCTGCTTTCCTTACTATTTCAGAAGAATAGAGACTGGTACTTATTAAATCATCCAAACAGGTGTCAAGCACCAGGCTGAAACATGTTGGACATAACACTCATCATCGTATATGATGGAGTCAATAGAGATGTAAAGAATTATCAAATTAAAGCAGAGGCATCCTTTTCAGTCAATACTAATTTTGGGCAAGATTCAACTGCTCAAAATTGCATGCAAGGATTCTAATGAATAATAGAATTCAAGAAAACTGAAGTAGAAAGAACTTTTACCAAAGAAGACATAAGAAAGTTTTCGAGCATCTACAAGAGTGACCGATAGTTCTCCAACAAAATCCCTGTTTCCTTCTTGCATTTCTCCTGCTCCATTTGAAACAGGGCCAACTGCTTTTCCTTTTTGAAAATCCAAAACAATCTTCTTGGGACGAACAAACAGTCGAGGCAAATCCACAGTGAGAAGCTTTGTCAGAAACCTATAGAAATGAAGTGAACCATTAAGTTAGGTGAAAGGAAAGACAGCAAAACCCCTAAAATATGCTGTAGCTATAATGGACCTTCTCCTTTGATGCATTTTGTTATCTATTATTATCAAACAAGATACAATTTTCCAGACACATCAGAGAACATGGACTTCAAGGTCAGAAGATAAATTGGCTTGCAACCAAAGGATGACTAGTGACAAAATTCAACAAACTTATTTACTGTTTCCAGGAAACACGCATTTGTAATAAATCATCAAATTATTTGCTTGACAGAATGCACGATTATCATTTGTACTGTGCTGCATCTTCTAAAACCTAAACTACCATCTGGTTGCATTCAAGATCATCTGACCATATTAACTTTGATATTATGGGATAATTGACTTTTCAAAGACAGAGACTGCCTAGGGGCAATAATATTACAGTAAAAAAATATATAAAGCAAAAAAATAGCATAGAGAGAAAAGTCCACTTACATTGAGAGAACAGGGATTGCTGGTGTAGCCCAATGCAAGCATAGAAAATGAGAAAAGAAAAGGTTCGCATTAGAATCTCCAGGATCAAGTTAATCAGGTATTAAAATACAAGAGATAGAACAAATGGAACTAGAAAAGAAGAGCTCTATGATTTATCCACAGTCTCAAGTCATGTTCAGTTTTGCCAATCATCCATTATTTATGTCAAGTTTTCATCAGTAAGAAATCAGCAGAAGCATTCTCCTGAAGCAAATGGGATTTAGTGAACGTCATCAACAGATTGGCAGATTTCAAGAAGAAATGGCATCAAACTTCAGTAATTATTCTTAGCTATTCGGTGTGTTATAGCTGAATGAATCCAGATGCACGTATTATTAAGACATAAAATAGATGAAATAAACCCTTTAAGACAATAACAATGGCCTACCCATTAGATTGAACAAGCGAAATGGTGAAAGTTCAAATTTGATCTTCGGGAGTGAGACAAAAGCCCATGAAACAGCTCCCACCCATGGCTCTGTTGGTATCAACCGCAATTTGACCCAAAGTTCACCATCAATATCAAAATCTCGAACACCGACTGGCACTACAATGGGGATAATGCCAAATTTTAGCGACAGCATTAGCAGCATCCGAGCACCACCAGTATATCTGAGGCCTATTTGATACCTAAATATCACGAAAAACAACACAAATCAGTTTTATATGTTATGAATCTGAATAATGAGTGCCTAACACTTACCATACCCCGTTGCACAGTAGAAATCAATTAAGAGCTACTGCTAATTAACATTCGGATTTCCACAACAAAATTCATTACAATTTTTTTTTTAAATGGATGACAAGGACTTCAAATAGCTAGCTAACTTACTGCAAGTCGTTGACACGGCGAGAGGTTCTCCTCTCAACATTCCTAACAGACAATGGCTCATCCCCTAAAGAAAACTGCTTAATTTCAACTCTCTCAACATAATCAGGCTTCTTCAAATCATCAATAACAGGTTGCAACAGCCCAATTAACCAATTCTCAATCCCACCTCTGTAAACCTTCCACAGCTTCCCTAACACCATATTAACCCACTCAACAGACTCTTTCCTCTGCAAATCCTTCTCCAAAAACAAAGAAAAGCTGGTGGGCACTTGCGGCCACGCCCCGCCACGCTTTCCTTCCTCACTGCTTCTATCCTTCTTTCTTGAATTCCAAGCTTTATCAAAAACAACACCAACAAAAAAGAAAAACACAAACAACCCAACAATATTTCTATTAATTGGAGGCGATGGTATTGGGTGTATCACTCCTAATTGTGTCCTTAACTTGCCGACGATTGGATCTTCTTGAAAACCAGTGAAGTTGGAAATGGAATGCTCTTGAGATAATTCTTCAGTCTCCCATTCGTTAGAAACTCGCTTCAAAACAAACCCCTTAGTGCCCTTTGAAAGCTCAATGTTTGCATTGCGATTTCGGGTGTCGTTTGGGATGACACAAGCAAGGAAAGTTGTAAATTTTCTTCTGAAATTTTGGCGAGTGAAGTTGGTGATTAGTTTTTTACGTGTCCTTTTGGAGAAAGGGAGTGGTGGGTGGTACTTGGTTTGAATGAAGGATTTACATGGGCAGAGGAAAGGGAGAATTCTACAAGAATTGAAGCTAGCTGAAGAAGTAGAGGACTGCAAAGTCATTTAGAGATGGAAAAATCAGTGCCCCGGTTTTAAAAAGGGCATGAGAAGGATCATTGCTTGGGAATAGGAGCATGAATTGAAAGGGAATCAATGAAATCTTAATCTAGAGAGTTTGGGGTATTGGTGATGTGCTCGGCTCAGTGGAAGAGTTGTAGTTGAAAGGTCCATAGGAAATTGGAAAGGAGATGAGGAGGAGAAGTGTGGAGGAGATTGAAGGAGAGAGAGAGGAGAATGAAGAGGAGAGTTTGGGTTGTGTTTTATCTCTGTGTGACCGAGGAAATTTTAAAGAGGAGGGGATTTGTCTCTGCTGTCTTCATCAACGCTCTCTTTTTTTAAAAATACCGTTGTTAAAAAAATAATTATAAAATAGTTAATGAGTGGCGTTTTTTTAGAAAAATAGTATATTGTTTTTTATGATAATTGAAATTATAATACAAATAAACGGCCCTTACACTTTTATTTTTTTAATCCCTACTTTTGTCCATTTATATATAAGTGTATTTAACACAATAATGATAATAATAATAATAATAATAATAATAATAATAATAATAATAATAATAATAATAATAATAATAATAATCATGATTTAATTATTTTTCATTCTTACTCTTTTGTTGTTATTTTTCCCTCCCGATAATTTGATAATTTTTTTTTTGCCAATAATAGCAATGATAATTTTTTTTAATTGTTTTTTTTTTCTTTTGTTAAAGTTTCTGAGATATTTTTAGTTTTTTATTTATTTTTGTTTCTTTCAGTATTAACATAATAATAATAATAATAATAATGATTATTATTAATATTATAATAATAGTGACTATGTATTCTATTATTATAATAATAGTGATTATTTATTCTTTCATAATAAGAATAATAATAACAATAATTTCTAATTGGTTTTTCTTGCTTGCTGTTTTGTTCATGCTTTTTATTTTTTTCCCTCAGTATAATTTAATAATTTTTGGTGTTTTTATTCTAGCGGCAATAATAATTCTAGATGTATATATATATATATGGTATAAGATGTTTTTTATTTAATATATTAATACATCAAAATAAAAAATATTAATTTGATATTTTTCTAAAATAAATAAAAAACACCAAATTTCTGCAGCGCTGAGTTTAGATTTTAGAATTAGCATTTGGAAAAACTCAGTCTTAATAAATTATTATTTAAAATACATCAAGTCAGTATAAATTTCAATATAATTTAAAAAATGTAACATCAAATAAAATATATGCAGTATTCCCTTTTTTTTTTTTACTGAAATTGTGTTTTAAAAATATTTTTGGAAAAAAATTATTTTTATTTTTTATTTAAATTAAAAATTTTGGTGTTTTTACTTTTTAGATCATTTTTATTTGCTGATGTCAAAAATATTTTTAAAAAAATATTATTTTAATGTATTTTCTGAACAAAATGTATTTTCAAAAGCAAATTCAACCAGTCTGTTTGATAATATAGTTGAGATTGATTTTGAAAATATTTTTTTTTTAAAATGTATTAAAATAATATTTTATTTTTTAAAAATTATTTTTGACATCATCGTATGAAAATAATCTTAAAATTTTTAAAATTTTTTATTTAAAATAAAAAATATTTAAAATAAATAAATTTTTGAAAAGCGGTGTAAACACCCAGTATACACTAAAATTAACTGCTTACATAATAGGTTTTTCTTCCTCTTCTCTTCCCTGAGTTACTTCTACATGGAAGAGAGCTCTTGGTTCGCATTACATTCACGTCTAAGAAAAAAACAAAGAATGTGCCAGCAGAGTCTTGCCTGGTCAAGAACTTCTTTTTTTTCTTACCTCAAGTTCAAATTTTGTCAATTATATCTATCATACTGCGATGTATTATATGTTTATTAGACTTACAGAATATTAAATATTAAATAAATCCAAGAATTAATTGTGATGCATCCAAGCTGACCAGACAACTCAAATACTTAAAAAAATAAAAACACAAGTTGTGCCATCATGAGTCGAGGGTCCATGACCTGTCTCTATCACGCTCGTGGAAGAAAAGCAGGCTCCTATCCTCCACTCTCTTTTTCAATTCGTGAGGGAGAATGGCAGCTCGAGAACACGCACCCATGACACCCTTCTCTGCAACCATAAAAAAATGCGGGTTATGGCCACTTTCCAGTTTCCATTTAGGGCAGTTTGATTCAGTGTTCTTTTAATTTTTTATTTTAAATTAAAATTTTATATTATTTTAATTTATCAATAATAAAAAAATAAAAAACATTTTAAAAAACAAACTCAATTCCATCAAACAAACATATGCATTTTAAAAAACAAACTCAATTCCATCAAACAAAGATATGCTTGTACTGTACATGGCATAGTGGTGCTTCGATTTCAATGATTGAGATCTCACACTCACAGGCTGGGTGGAGTGAGGAAAGGTATTTGTTTTTATTATTTAGATAAAGGTTTAAAAAGTGTACATCAAATGTCATGCGTTTATTTTGGCACGTGAGTTAATTGATTTTGGCATGCTTTTACCTAAAGAGCTAAAACAGCTCGAGGTGTCTACTGTTCACCGTGACTCATTGCCACTGTGGACTGACAATTTGTCACGGTGAATCGCGGGTGTACATCCTCTTTTTTTTCTTTTTTCTTTTGCTTTTTGAACAGTTCATTGACGTAAAAGCCCCCCGAAAAAGACAAAAAACGTCGTCGGTTTCAGGGGCTGGACGGTCATTGACCACACCCGGCCCCGTCCGGTCCGGTTCGTCCGATCGGGTTTTTTATTTTTTAATATTTCATTGCACAGTGGATTTGCGATTTTGTCCCTCGAAACGGACAAAAACAACGCCTGCGGGGGAGGGGCTTCACGGTAATTAGCCAGTATTTTTTTATTGTTTCCCGCTGACATCTGCTGGCGCGTCTCCGGACGCGCCGTTCGTTGCAGCGCTAACGCGTTCTTCTGACGGCGCGTGCGGCGTCATAAGGCGTCGGAAAATGACCAACCGGCGTCTAGAATGATTTTCAGGCATGTTCTCTTCCACATGGGGTGGCGCGTGTAACACTATGATGTCCTGGGACGTGTAAATTGTCGTTTGAATTCCCCCCCAATTTCTCTCTCATGCCTGTGCCAGATGACGTCAGCTACGCTGTTTTTTATCAAACTTCATTTCAGTCCTTGAACATTGTAATTTGGTTATCTTGCCCTTGATGCTATTATATAGGTTTTGATTTGATTCAATTGCGTCCTTCAATTGCAATTGATTATATATTGGACTTTCAATTCGGTCCTCATTCTTTTAATTTTTCGGATTGGGCTGGAATTTTTAATATTTTTGGTATCAAAGTTTTGATGGATTTCAATTTGATCCTTCCATGCAAATTTATTATAAATCCTTAATATTTTTGGTCCCAAAGTTTCATTTCTTTCAATTTTATCCTTCAATGCAATTTAATTATGGATTTTAGTCTCATTTTGGTCCCATTTCTTTTAATTTCAGGTTATGTTTTCAATTATTTAATTTTAATGTTTGGATTTGCTTCAATTTTGTTCTTAAAATTACATGTATTATTTAAAGTATGTCAAATTCATTATATATTTGTATATTTATGTCAAATTGAAGTATGTTAAACTAATTATATGTTTTAATATTTATTGAATATTATCGCCTAAGAATGTATATAGAGAGAAAAAAATTATCTAGGATTTTCTTAAGAAAAAAAATTAATATCAGTATTCTTAAATACATTTAATATAATAATACAAGCAATAAATCTTATAAAAAATAAAAAAAATTGTCTGCGAATTTTAATTTTGTGCTTTGTTTTTTAAAGTTTATTTCTTAAAAAATATTTATAATATTTTGGTCTTTAATATTTTATATCTAATATTACTGGGCACAAAATACAACAAAATTTTTTTGACAAATTTACCTAGAATATCTACAATTAAAAAATATTCGGCTCACTTCCCGTGTCGATTACACTGTTTTTTTTAGACAGCAGATAAATAATTATAGCACGCAAAAAAATTAGGTTTATTTCTAAAAACAAATTACAATATTTTTATTTATAATGTGTCAGATCTAATATTACAAGAGGAAAAAAGCAACTCATAAATTTTTTTTGACAAATTTACCTGGATTATCTACAATTAAAAAATCTACACCCACTTCCCATTTCGATTTTCAATAAAAAAAATTTTTTCTCTTTATATAAAGTATGTGAGACTAATTATATGTTTTAATATTTATTGAATATTATGCCTAAAAATATAGAGAGAGAGAAAAAAATGACCTACGATTTCTTGCAAAAAAAAAAATGATATCGGTATTCTTAAATACATTTAATATAATAATATGATTAATAAATCTTATAGATATAACTTTGACTTTGAATTTAAATTTCTATTTTATACTCTTTTTTTTGTTCTTTTAAACGATGACCTTTTTTCACATTTTTTTTTTTAATAACCGTCGTGTCCAAGTCTTTTTTTTTTAACCGGGTTTCTTTTTTTTGTTTTTTTAACCATAGTATCCGTGACAACAAATTTCTAACAAATCATTTTACCTTCTTAGCAAATTTTCTAACAAATTTTATCAAAAGTTTTTTAGCGATAGAAATATTCAATAACTTTTTGGTTGAAAAAAACCATTTTTTACATATTTTATGAATTATAATTTTGCTAATTAAATATTAAAATAACAAAATACAACATTTATAAAATCAATCAATTTTCTACATAGATAAAAAAACCCAGCGGAGCGGGAGAATTGGCTCGTGTAGACTAAGAAGCATGTTTTTTTTTACATTTTAAAACTACCTTTTGAAAAAATATTTATTTATTTATTTTAAATTAAATCTTTTATCTTCTAATTTGGACTCTCATCCTGTTTGAAATTGCACTTCTAAAGTTTTTTTTGATTTTTTTGATTTTTTACTTAAAATTAAAAAAATTGATGTTTTTATATCATGCTTATGTACTGTATATGAAAATCATTCAAATGCATTTTCAAACAAAAATACTTTCAAAAACAATTTAAATCACACTTCCAAACAGAAACTTGATGCATGTTTAGAAGTGTGGCTATGTTGCTTTTGAAAGTATTTTTCATTTATAAATACATTAAAATTATTTTATTTTATTTTTTAAAAATTATTTTTGATATTAACACGAGAAAATATTATAAAACAACAATAAAAAATTCTTCATGATCCATACAATGTCTTTTTTTTTATCTCACTTGCAACGTGACGCAACCGTGAATGGTAGGAAATGACCGGATCCAAGTACCTGACCGGATGAGGCGCCCATGTAGATTTAGATATTGTTTGGTATTGCATTTCAAAAATGTTTTTTGAAGAGACAAAAAAATTGTTTTTATTCTTTACATTAAATTATTATTTTTTAGTGTTTTTAGATTATTTTCATATGCTAATGTCAAAGTGATTTTAAAAACTAAAAAAAAATAATTTTGATACATTTCTAAATGAAAAGTATTTTTAAAAGTAATCCTAAAATATTTTCAAACAGTCATTTAATAACACTTCTATAAGTCATTTTAAACTTAGGAGTATTTTTTCCAAAAAAATGAAGAGTGATCGGGCAATACTTGTCTTGACAAGAGCAACAAATATAATGCTAACATATATATATATACTAGTAACTTGCCCGCGCGTTGCCGCGGGTATTTTTTTGTATATAATTTAACATAATTAAATCTACAATGATAAATTTATATGATATAAGTAAATAAAAATTATAGATTCAAAGATAAAATGTTGCAAATTTTGAGTTGAGTTTGTCACATAAGCATAGATTACATCTTTTAGAATATAGGTATTGCGTCATAAACGATCACAAAAGAGCGCGCACTAACATTAGAAAAAAGAGCAACATATTTGAATAAGAAAAAAAAACTAACTGAAATCATTATTGTGCAGATAATAAAATTATACAAATCAATTAATAGAAAGAGCAAAAAAAAAAAAAAAAAGGGGAAAGGAAGTAATATTAATTTAAAATATTTTAACAATAGCAACATCGGAGTCTTAACATCTAAAATTATTATTGCCGCTAGAATAAAAATAATAAAAATTATTAAATTATACTGAGGGAAAAAAATAAAAAACATGAACCAAACAGTAAGCAAGAAATCACTATTATTATAATAATAGAATACATAATAGCTATTATTATAATATTACAAATAATCACTATTATTATTATTCTTATTATAATTATTATGATTATGTTAATAATGAAAAAAACCAAAAATAAATGAAAGACCAAAAATATCTTAGAAACTTTAACAAAAGAAAAAAAAAATTATCATTGCTATTACTAAAAAAAAAACAAATTATCAAATTATCGGGAGGGAAAAATAACAACAAAAGAGTAAGAATGAAAAATAATTAAATCATGCTGATTATTATTATTATTATTATTATTATTATTATTATTATTATTATTATTATTATTATTATTATTATTATTATTATTATTATTATTATTATTATTATGTTAATAATGAAAGAAAAAATAAATAAATGAAAGGCTCAAAATTTCCTACAAACTTTAACAAAAGATTAAAAAAAAAAAACTATTATTGCTATTACTGTCAAAACAATAAAAATTATCAAATTATCCTGAGTGAAAAAAACATTAAAAAAAGAGCAAGCAAGAGAAACAATTAAATTCTTATTCTTATTCTTCTTCTTCTTCTTCTTCTTCTTCTTCTTCTTCTTCTTGTTATTATTATTATTATTATTATTATTATTATTATTATTATGTTAATAATGAAAGAAACAAAAATAAATGAAAGGCTAAAAATATTTTAACAAAAGCTAAAAAAAAGAGAACAAAAACCAAAAATTTATTGTTGCTATTACCGGCAAAACAAAAAATATTATAAAATTATCGGGAGAAAAAAACAAACAGAAGAGTAAGAACAAAAAATAATTAAATTATTATTATTATTATTATTATTATTATTATTATTATTATCATTATGATTATTATTATTGTGTTAAATACATTTATATATACATGGACAAAAGTAGGGATTATTCTAAAAATATAAAAAAATCAAAGTATAAGGGCTGAAATGAAAATCAAATATATAGGGATGAAATTTTTAAACATTGTCAAAGAATAAAAGAAACCAAATGAATTAATATCCAAAAAAAATTAAAAGAATAAGGATTGAAATGAAAAATGACATATATAAAAATCATTCTAATTGAAGGACAAAATCAAATTTTTTTTTACTTGGAGGACTAAAAATAAATAATGACAATTGCTGTCATTTTAGAGAAAAATTAGAAGAAGAGAGACTGAAATCAAACTTTGCATATATTAGCAATTTCAATTGGAGGACCAAATCAAAGAAATCAAAACATCTGTACCGGAATAATTGAAGGAATAAAAAATAAATCCAAAATCAAAACTATAAGGACTGAAATAAAACTTTCTTATATAATCAGTTTTAATTGAAGGGCACAATTGAAGATAATAAAACTTTAATTTGAATAAATCAGTAATAAAAACGAAATCAAAACCGCAGGGACCAAACTGAACTTAACAACAACATTAGGGACTGGAGCCGAATTTGGAGGCGGAAGGAGAGAGAAAGGCGACATCGGAGAGAAACCCGTCTGTCGCGGCTTAACCGGACATCAGCTCAGCGAACGCGCCGCGACGGAGAAGAGAGCACATCCCGACGCATCTGCTGTCACGGCGGAAGTGCGTTTCTGACGGCGGGAAGACGCCGCACGCGCTGCCTCCAGGGCGCGTTCGCCTGGAACGCCGCTGGCGCGGCCAGGCGACGCGCCAGCTGTCCCCCTGGCTAATGACCCAAAGAACCCTGTCCCCACTGGTATTTACGAAAATACCTGGGGGGAAAAGACTTCGCAGCCCCCGTTTACTGTGCATTTTTTTGTCTTTTTCGGGGTTTTTTTCCGTCAGTGCATTGTGCACAAAAATGTGTAAAACAGACGGAGCCCCTGTGTCCTGTGCGCTGTTTTGTCTTTTTCGGGGGGCAGGGGCGTCAATCCACTGTGCACATTGCGGCTATAAAAAAAAAAAAAAGCCAAAAACCGAAAATACCCCCATAAAATATACACACAACACTGGAGCACCAAGGCTAATTTCGCCTGTGCACTGCCACAATCCACAGTGGATTGTGAGGCAGTGCACAGTGTAACGCACAGTAAATTCGGGACTCCAATTATGTTTTTGGTAATGTTATCTTTTTATCTCACTATTTTTTTATCCAATCCATTGAAAAATTCACTATTTTTTAATCCAATCCATTGAAATCCTGACATTTCAATTTTTAGCCAGGTATGAGCTCATCAATTATCTCTTATTTAACTGCAATATTTAATTTTATTTTATTTGATAAATAAGATATTTTTTTATATTTTAAAGATATAAAATTTAATTTATTTATTCATCATACTATCCTCACTATATTAATTTTACTTTTTAAAATATTTATTGAAAAAAGAGACAAATAAATAAATATTTTTAAAAAACTAGTTTTGAAATTATTATTATTATTTCATTTAAATCTGTAAACTAGAGGATCATCATTTAAGTTATTTTTGCTTTATTTTTAGAAATTAAATTTAAAAATATAATTTGAATATTACAGGACCATAATCCAATAGCTTAGGAAGATGAGGGGTGAAAATGAACTCCCACCCCAAACTTCAAACTCGCCATCTATTTTATTCCTTTTTTTCACTCAAGTTCTCTTTCTCTTAATTCAACCTTCCCTCTTGAAAAAAAAGCAACCGTAGGCTAATTTAGCTGATTTTTAGTATACTGTATAATAATAATAATAATAATATCAACATTCTTATTTTTTAATGGAACTCGTGGTGATATGATTTTGATTGTTTTTAAAAATATTTTTTATTTAAAAATATATTAAAATGATAATTTTTATTTTTTAAAAATTATTTTTAACATCAGAATATAAAAATGATTTAAAAATACTATTTTTTTTTAATTTAAAATAAAAAATAATTTTTTTTTTAAAAAAATATTTTTAAAATACTGTGAAAAATATCCTCTAGTTTCTTTAGCGACCGCAGTGAAGCACCGGCCGAAAGGCTATTACAGTACAATAACTCAGGGCATTCACACGAATACGGTTCCAGCACTCGCTCCTCTTTCGAAAACGCCCCAATAAACAAACACCAAAACGACCCCGATTTTCCACTCCCGCTCGACGATACGACAGCCCTTCTTATTGCCTCATCCTCCCTCTCACTTCCACTTCTCTCTACCATCCTCCTTCATCCCATGCAAAGGAAAATAAAATTAGGGTTTTGCATTTGTTACCTTTATTCCCTCCAGTGCCACTACCTCAAAGGTTATTTTATCCCCCCCTTAACTCTCATTAAAGTGGATAAAAAACCCTAAGTTCAGTTTGTATTTGATTTCTCACCCACTTTATTACATAGCAGATTAAATAATGGAATCGCCAGCTTGGTTACCACAACGAGAAGTAAAGCCGCCGCCAACCGCCACAGATTCAGGAGTTGCAGCAGCTACCCCTCCACCGGAGAATTCAGCTGGTAATAGTGCACAGAGTAGCTACTCAGCTCCGGCTCCGGCTCCGACATTCACTTACAACGTGATTCCTAACATGTCTTCCGGTGCGGTCAGTGCCTGTATTTATATATCTATTCCTTTTCAGCATCGTTTTTAGTTATTATAAATTAATTGCCAGTATTTTTTTATTGTTAGATTTTGTGCAATGCGTGCAGGCTTTGAATTCTAATCCACTGGGACAGCCCGTTCCTGTTCCTGGCCCGGCTTCATCTGCTGGTCTTTCCTTTTCATATAAAATTCCTCAAACCGGGCTTGGTTTTCCTGGCAATCAGCAGTTACAATCCAGCGTTGTGAGTTGTTAATTCAATTCTTTATCTTTTATTTTAGAATTCTGTTCCCAGCCTAGTTCTCATTTACATGGACATGAGTTGTTGATGGTGCAATAGTTGCTGAGGGTGAGAGTTAGGATTTTAGCCTGAGATGGGCATTTCACACAGAATGTATTTTCTTATGATGACTTTCTACTTGTACCTATTTTCTGGTAGCCAAAGAGGTAGTGATTGGAAGACAATTCATACATCGGAGTTGATTCCAGTAATGCATAAAACTGTCTTTAACTTCCTCTTGATCGCGGTGATGGCCGTGTACTCGAATGAAAATAGAAAATGGAAGGATTTTTTTTAAACTTCTGTAGTCATGGTGCTGTTTTATATATTCTATGGTGATGTCCTGCCATTGCACGAAACCCTGGGTAATGGTTGGGTGGATGTTCATGGTCCAAGAACTCAACTCTTTAATTCTTTATGATTCATGCAGGACAAATCACCTGCAATTACCCAAGGCAGTGCACCATCAGTGGCACCAATTGCATCTCAGTCTGTTTCATTTCCTCTTCATTCCCCTTCAAGTTCTTACGCATCTTTATCTTCTAACCTTGGTCCGACACCTTCACAAACACCAGCTACTGGTTCTTTTTACTTGCCCCCTGGATTGTCCAGAACTCCTGGCACACTTGCCCCCCAAGGATTGGTACCATCTGCACCAATGACCCAACCATCTGTAGCTGTCGATTCCTTACCTTTAGGAGCCCAGAGACCCATCATGCCCACAATGCCTTCTTCAATTGCAGTTCAGCAGCAAACTTACCCAACCTACCCATCTTTACCTTCCATGGCTGCTTCCCCACAGGCTCTCTGGATGCATCCCCCACCCATAGGAGGCATGCCTAGGCAACCATTTTTGCCTTATCCTGCTGCTTTTCCTGGATCCTTTCCTCTGCCTGGACATGGCATGCCTCATCCTTCTGTTTCATTGCCTGATTCTCAACCTCCTGGGGTTGTTCCTGTTGGACATTCATATGCAATTCCCATGTCTTCTTCTGCTTCAGTTCATCAGTTACCTGGTGCTCCAGGGATGCAGACAGATTTACCTCCTCCTGGAATTGGTATGCTCAGGGTTTCATGATAGGTTACTGATGCATTTGCTTTTTAAGAGTTGTCTGTCTCACTGAAATTACGTGGAATGAACTTTTTTCACCATTTGTTTTCTGGGGATTCACAGATAACCACAACCATCTCTATCACAGTGGCACCAGGGACAATGCAACTGTTAGCGAACCATCACATGTGTGGACTGCCCACAAGACTGACACAGGAGTGTTTTACTATTATAATGCTGTAACTGGAGTATCAACTTATGAGAAACCACCTGGGTTTAATGAGGTATGCACAATAACAGTTGAGTATGGGAGATTCCTTTACTGGCGTTCAAATTTGTGGAATTCTCTTACTGCTTTCAATGATTTTGGAAATAATGTAACTGGTGATCAAACCCATTTCAGTTTATTATCATTTACGCCATTGTGCTAATAATTTATGCCACAAAATGACAGCATCAATATTCTAAGAAGATAACCTATGAGCTATCAGGTAAACTTGTGGGTTTATGTAACATTGTGAGCTTGCTATTTTGAACATGCAAGTAAGTAAAATTGTATGATAGAGTAGGTCTTTTAGGGCTCTTAAGTTGACCCCCCTCTACTGTTTTGGGATTTTTTTTGACATTTTCCCATCAACTTGTCTTTTCAATAGCTACCTTCCTGTATTGGAGTCTGAAACAGTGTCCCCATCCGGTTCTTTTTGCTATCATGAGTTGCTTTTCTTTAACCTCCTCACTATTGGCGACACTCTTCATTAATACTAAGTTTCTGTTCTGTTTTATTCTGGATGCAGCCCGATAAGGTTCCTGTGCAACCAACTCCAGTTTCAATGTAAGTGTCTTGCTTATAGTGGATCTTCCTATACTACTCTTAATTTTTCATCCAGAAGCAAAATGTGTGGAATTTATCATTTTTCTGTATTCTTTATATACATGTATGTTACATGAAGTTACTTCTAGGCCTGCTGACGACAATTTATTGGTGGATTAGTGACCTTAAGTTGGTGCTATTATATGATGTATTGGTAAATGTCTTGGAGCTGGAATGAAAAGGGTGCATAATTTGAGTCTGAAAGCAATCTTGTATACAATTGTTGAAAGTTGATCTTTCTCTAAATTCTCCTTCTCGACCCACTTTTCTGATACTGTTGTTTTTGTAAAAGTCTTACTTTTTATATTCATAAGCAATGAGAAATCACATTTTTCAGCGTTGAACTTTGTTGTATTCATTTACAGCATTGAGTATTGCTGTATTCATCTATAGAATTTGTGCATTTTACTCGTGAAAATAATAATAATATATAAATAAAACAGAAGTGCATGTGCATCTAAGTTCTTATTTGACAGAGTTGTCATTTGGCAAAATCTTAAACTGCTTACTTGAGGGATAGTCTGTTCCCCATCCTATTTGTAGATTTTGGTAATGGATTGTAGTGCCATATATCTATAACTTCTACTATATTTATTGTCTTTTGAGGTTTTTTTCTTCTTCTTTTTTCTCCCTTCTCTTCTCAAGTTAATTATTGAATTTTCATGTTTCCTTGTCTTTAGGGAAAATTTGGCCGGGACAGATTGGGTGTTGATCACAACAAATGATGGCAAAAAATATTACCACAACAACAAAACTAAGGTATGGTAGTGAACATTAATATGCCATTCGTCTATCCATGTCAATGGACCTGTTTCATTCAATTTTTCTAAGCTAATATTGCATGAAAGCTAGTTCCTAATGGTAGGCATGGTATATGGGAATAACTTTTGTTACATGTTTGTATATCTAGGCACAACTAGTATTTTTGTAGCAGGGTTGATTAATATGGAATGAAACTATATGAAATCTAAGTGATATTGTATCCTTTAGGGGGTTATTTCTTATATTGAACTAATAAAATATTGTATAATTCAACATGATTACACAATATTCTCTTTATCAAGAAAATCAAGCAGTAGAATATATTTATCAAATATGTTCCAGGTGCAATTGGCCTACTAGATCATCACCAACAAATAGTCCTTGTTATTACTAGTAGGAATTAGGATTTTGAAAGAATGTTTTTGTTTGGGAATCAGTGAAGAATATAAATACGGCACTGCTTATGGGTTGGGGGTTGAAGGGAGTAAAGTTTCTTAAAGCTTGATCTTCTGGGTATCAAGATCTAACCTGTGGAGGCGGTGACCTGGATTGATAGTTTGCAAAAAAAACCTGTACCTCCCTTTTCATTATGAGCTTCAATGAGATAACTTCATTGGAATCCCTTATTGGAGGTTTATTATGAGTATGCTTTAACAGGAACTTTGCTGTTGTTAGGTTTTTATATGATCGGGAGTTTGAATCTTCCTATAATTTCATTGAATTGATATGGCATGAAGATGATGCAGGGAGGGTGATGAGGCTGGTTGAAATCTCACCAAGTATGGGAAGCTTAGTCTGTAATCCTATTATGGAAGTCATAAAGGAAAAATAAATCCCTACACCCAGATGATAACATGAGGGCTGAGAGAGGGAGAACAAATCAGAGTGACATTGTCATCAAGCATTAAAACTAAAATAAGGACTCAATCACCAACGATTTGCTTTATGTATCACCATCAGAAAATTTCTCACAAACAACCATCAGAAAATCTCTCACAAACATGAGTGTGACGGCTAATAAAAACTTAGCACTGAATGATAGAGTGATAGTTTATAAACTAGCTTTAGAAACGGGGATAATTCATTTAGCAGGATGAAAGAACCAAACTAAGGGCTAGATAGTGCCACAAAGCATCTCAAGTTTTCTAAAATCCTGTTAATTTTAGTTTAGAATCAAACACCGGCAAAAGGGCCGCCTAGTGTTTTAGATACCGGAGGAAACTTGCATATCCCATCTTTACATAGTCTTGTGAAATGGGCCAGATCCCAACTGACACCCTTATATCTCCAAGGCAACTTGAGGTTGATTCATCTTGAATTTGATAGCATTTGTAACACTACCTTTCATGTGTAAGCAATACAAATGGTTAAAATAAATAGATGAATGCAATATGAATTCATAAACATCCTGAATTTTGTTTACATTATGTGTATTATACCCTTTTTTTCACCATCAGTTAAGCAGCTGGCAGATTCCTAGTGAGGTGACAGAATTGAGAAAGAACCAGGAATCTGACGTATCAAAAGGAAATGCGATGTCAGTGTCACAACTTAATGCTCTGACTGAAAAAGGATCTGCTCCAATTACTTTGAGTGCCCCTGCTGCTAATACTGGTGGTCGGGATGCCACAGCTCTTAGAGTTGTAAGTATGCCAGGAGCTTCATCTGCTCTGGACTTGATAAAAAAAAAGCTGCAAGAATTCGGAGCTCCAGCCATTTCTGCTTCTGTTTCAGTTTCATCAGGAGCAGCAACAGCAGAATCAAATGGCTCAAGAGTAGTTGAAGCTGCAGCTAAGGGCTTGCCAAGTGAGATTAGCAAAGATAAGCTGAAGGATGCTAATGGGGATGGTAATGTATCTGATTCCTCTACGGACTCTGAGGATGAAGAAGATGGGCCGTCAAAGGAGGAGTGCATTATCCAGTTTAAGGTATACTATTTGTTACTTTTATTTCATTGGATAATATACATTTCTCTAGCTCTCTTTTTTTGTTTGGAAAGGGGGGTGGCGGCGGCGGCTTTGAAATAAAATATCATTAATAATTGCAGTTTTTCTTCCTCAGACATTTTTATTTTCCCTTTCAAAACACTATTTTTGTGTTCACTCTTGTCCCATGAAATTTACAGGAGATGCTTAAGGAACGTGGAGTGGCACCATTCTCAAAATGGGAGAAGGAGCTGCCGAAGTTAGTGTTTGATCCGCGTTTTAAGGTTTGTTGAGTCTAAAGAATTATGAATTACTTTGTTCGGGAATTAAGCCCCTTTCCTGCAACTGGAACTCGTTGAAACAGGTTTGTTGCATTAATGTATTTGCTAACTAGTGATATGATGAACTTGTTTGTGTTTTATTGTGCTTTCTTTTGTCGCAATAACTTGGTAATAACTTGGTAATGACCAATGCTTGCTAAATCCCTTATGATGCTCTTGACTGGAAAAATAAATCACCAACACACCTTGTCAAGATAGTGGCTTAAGGGGGGCAATTCTCTAGGTTTTCTACCTCGTTACCTATGGTGGAAGATGATTTAAAACTCTTGTTACATATGCCAAGCAAGCCATGTATCCCCTCCAAGCTGGTTGTGGGATCTAGGAACTTGGGAGGAATATCAATATGACTTACATGAATACAACAACAACAACAAAAAGGACTTACAGGATAGCTAGAAGTTTTGGTTTGGTGGCTAGAGTTGAAGGCTATGTATGGGTGGTTGAGGAGCTCCATCTATGCTTCTCTCAGGGACTAATAACCTGCCAAATGGAGCTCCCGTTTCCACTTGTCTTTAGGAGTTCATCTCTAAAATCTAGTGATCTGTGACTATTCTGTACACTATTGTGCTGCAAAATAACTCAGGGGTGCTCTTAGCTGAAGGCATCTACTTACCATAGCAACCATAGTTTGCAAGTGTATCCAATACTTCTATATCTTTCTTCTTGTTATGTATCTTTTCTCCTGGCCCCTCGAAAGCTGCATACACTCCCCCCAGCCTAGTAGCCTGTTATCACTTGCCTTCTCATTGTTTGTGTCAAACACTGTATCACTCCCTAGTGGAAACAGTGATCTTTGGGCCCGTTCTGTCTCCCTCTCCAGAGTTTTCTTTTTTTCTAAATGATTGTTTTGTGCAGGATTCTTGTGGTTTAATTAACCTTAATCCATCTCATTACTCAGTTGCATTCCTGCTCAGTGCTCCTCCATGTAGATAAAGCTTAATCATAGAAAAATGGCATCACCAAGATCTTATTTGTTTCATTTTCCTGGTATTTTACGAGTATACTTATGCAACTTCTGACACTGTAAACTAAGATGGGATCATTTTTTTTAGAAAGATTAAGGACCTTAAAGTTATCTTGAACATTTAACAGGTTTCATGTTCTTTTCTTCCATATTTATCCTTTGTAGTTATGACTAGTAGCTGGAGGAGAGGGGCAATTGTGCCGAAGATAATCTCTTCCCATGCGGATGTGTTTTAACTGTTTATTTTAGAAAGTAATTTCCTTTCTATGTGGCATGCATGCAGATTGCATACACCGAAGGGGTTGTAGTTGATGAACACTCTGCTAGATGTGACTTATGTGTTTTTTATTGCATCATCATGCATCTCTTCTCTGAATCACATCTCTGATTATGGTATATGCAGAAGTTAATTTGTTGCCGTGTTTCTTATTGTGAAAGCTCTGATCTGTTGCAGGCTATTCCAAGCCATTCTGCAAGAAGATCTTTATTTGAACACTATGTTAAAACACGTGCTGAGGAGAAACGAAAGGAAAAGCGAGCAGCTCAGAAGGCTGCAGTGGAGGGATTCAAGCATTTGCTGGAGGAAGCATCAGAGGTTTCCTAGACCACCTTCAATTTAATTGCCTTTTTTTCCTGTGATTTTTTCAAAAACTCTCCAGCTTTGAAACTATGGAGATTGCAAATTATTTATCAATAAGATTTGGATTTTCAGGACATTGATCACAACACTGATTATCAAACTTTCAGAAAGAAATGGGGAAATGATCCAAGGTTCGAAGCCTTGGACCGCAAAGATCGAGAGCATTTATTAAATGAACGGTATTATTTGAGAAATTGTCATGATATTTTTTTCAGCAATTTGGATGTGATCTTTTTGCAGTAGACCCTACAGTCTATCAGGTACCTTTAAGTGTATTGTTTTGTGTCATATTTGAACCACTTAGTGGATGTCCATTAGTGAAGTCTAGTTGAACCCTAATTCGTAGAATCCATCCCTATGGTGTTTGCCCCTTGCTTGGTATGGCTGATGGTTGCACTGAGTGTTGTTGTGAATGTGCCATCAATTTCTAAATTAAATTCAAAGTCACTGAACTTGAATCTTGATCTCCAGGTTTAGATTTATTTGGTTTAGTTGACAGTATCTTTCCTTCATTATCTTCATTCTCTTACCATATGTATGTGTATATTTTCCCTCAATATTGCTGTTCTTATAATAGTTATTATTTACTTTATGGCTTTTAATCTCTTTGTGCCTTTTAGTTTAGCTTTTTATGTGTCCAAAAAGAAAAAAAAAATAATTCTACTCGGAATAGTTGGCAATGGTTGTCGATACACAGTTCACAAAATACTTCCTTTTCAGTTGTTTTTTCTGGCTACTCTAGAGAAAGAAGATCCAGCTTGGAGATTGCTATGACCTTTATTTTTATGCTCTCATTTGGCCCTGCTCTACCAAATCTGCGCCTTGTGACTTTTCGAACGCCCATTACTTGCTTTACAACCTGGGGTGCTGTAGAGCACCCAGGCAACAAACGACCATTAATGTGTAGGCTTGATAAATATTGGGTATACTGCCCAAGTGCTCACCCTATGTCTTGGATCCCTTTTCTTGTGACCGGAAGAAATCGATTTTGATTTTGAATGTCCAGATGGTGTGCATGTGTGCGTGCATGTATTTATATTATGGCTTATTGTTGAAGGAGTGCTATGTGTCTTATAGTTCAGATTAATGTCCTATGTCAGTATCTCTGCAACATATGGTGCAAGATACTCCGCAGAGCTGTTTTCTGCATAATCTGTTTCACTCCTATCCTTACAGATTTGTGTGTTTGGTTTTCTAGACAGAATGTGATTTTTTGTCATACATCCTTTATACCAACATGTGTGTGTGGATGGTAGGCTAGTGACCAGACTTTTAGAGTAACTCCGGGTTCCCTTCAGCCCTTAAGCTCTTTGTAATTACATGGCAAATGTCCTCCAGTTTTTGACTTTCTTTTCATGACATTGATTGAATATTTTTTTTTTTGGAAGGATTCATCTTTTGAAGAAGGCAGCACAAGAAAAGGCTCAAGCTGAACGTGCTTATGCTGCTAGTAGTTTCAAGTCCATGCTTCGAGATAAAGGAGACATAACTGTTAGTTCACGTTGGTCCAGGGTATGTTTTATTGGAGTGAGGTTTTATGTGATGACGAGTTTCAACAAGATGTGTCTAGGGTTTTGTTAGGTTTTTGTCTGGTTTGACAAGGATCTTGAATGCTATTATGTATAACTATAGTTGGATGTCGAGGACTTTCCTGCAGAGAATGCATGAAAATTTACTTCCTCATTTGATAGTAAGGAAATGGGATAAAACTTATTTGGACATGACGAGTCTTTGACTTTGTCATACCGGAAGAAAGTAAACCAGCAAAAGCAATGATTAGTGGGAAATATGGTTATTTTTTGCATATGGACCATAAAGCCATGATAGTTATTCTATGGGGATGATTCTGGGTTGTTACAAAATAAATAACATAGATGTCTGTGCTATCAGATAAATTTTGACGCATAACCTTGTACTGATGTTAATTTGTGCTAATTGTAGGTCAAGGATAGTCTAAGGAATGACCCAAGATACAAATCTGTAAAGCATGAGGATAGAGAAGTTTTCTTCAACGAGTATCTGTCTGAATTAAAAGCTGCAGAGGAAGCAGAGCGAGATGCAAGAGGCAAAACAGAGGAGCAGGTATAGACTGTTGGCTGTACACATCTTGGAAACTGCTTACTCTCTCATGCTTGACTATAGTCTCAGTAATTATTGCAATTGTTGTTTGACTGCGCTGTGCTTTTGGAACATAGGAAAAGTTTAGATACAGGCTAATTGGTCAAAAGGCCCCCCTGGAACTTTTGTTGAAACCCAACTTAACCCTTGACCTTTTGGCTTTTTTATTTTGATCCCCCGCCATAGGTTAAATCAATTCAATGCCTCCATTAGGCTTCTGTTCAATAATCTCTGTTACATGCACGTGAGGGACGGGTGGTTTCCTTTCCCTTTTATAACTTATCAAAAAAAAACCTCATAACCTGTTACAACTTGATAGGTGTAAACAAATTTAAAGAAATAAAAAAAACTCGCCTATCCTATCCTAAAACAAACATCTTTGGAAACTACCGAGAATACCAGATACCCATTTAACAATTTTGTTTTGTTCCCTGATCTTGAATAAACCATGCTCATATTTGATCCCAACCCATATGGAAAACCCTCGTAAATCCCCATTCAAACCCTAGATTTCCTTTCCATCAGCTCTGTAAGTGAACAAATTAACATTGGCCAATTATGAGTCAGCTTCAACAACAAGAAGGAAGAGGATTGATGCCACGATTGAAGCGGCTCCTAGGAGGAAGGAGCGTTTCTGGTGCGATTACTCACAACCTCTCTTTGTGCGTTGGTTTTGGATCAGATGAGTCTAGTTGGGGGTGAAGGTTATGGTGTTTGGCATGGTGGAGATAGATAGGATTAGAGTGACAATAGAAGAGAAGGAGATGGTGATGAGAGGGAGAGTTAAAAACATGTTATTTTTTATATATACATATAACACTTGTTTTATAAATATTTTATAATTAAAAAAAAAACAATCTATTTTCTTATTATTGAATTAACAAGGTTTGATTCCCCCCTCCTCTTAAATCAGTTTGCATGTGTTCAGTTTTAAGAGGTCTGCATGTGCCCCTCACATGCTTTCTAACAGGCTGAATGAACAGAAACCTAGCAGAGGCCCTTCATTGTCTTGACCAGATAGTACAAGAGATCAAAATCAGAAAGCTGAGGTTTAAGTTGGATTTGACCTAAAGTTCAGGGTTTTTTTTACTAAGTAGCTGTAAATCTATGAATCTGGGTCATTGTTTAGATGGTACCCCAACAAGACAATGACTCATCCAGTTTATATTGATCTATTGACAGCAATTGTAAAGAGGCAAACATGATTTGATTTCTAAAGCAAGAAATTAAGCATTCATATGCTTGTCTCTGTGTGTGTGGTATATGGATTGCCACATATTTATATCTCAGTCACCAAAAACATTCAAGTTATGTATTGGTGTCAAATACAGCAAAACTGATTATGAACTTCATCAATTAAGCCACTAGTTGCTGTTTTTTGTTATGTAAAAGAGGGTAATTTAGAAGAAAATAATGAGGATGTAGTTGATAAACAAGGAAGATATGTTAAAGGTGACTAGATGCATGCTGTTTGAAATTTGTATCCACACGTATTTGAATTCCTTATTCCTCTTACTGTATGGATGATTTCCTTCTCTTCCACTAACATGCTCTTCAACTCCTTTTTTTTAAAAAAAAGAGGAGGAAGAAAAAGAAAAAGAAGGGAAGTCAGACCAAAATGTTTATGTTTGATGAGACAAGCCTAGATGCATCATAATTTTATATGTTCCATAGAACTTGTATTCTGATCTCTTCTAGGTGTGGCACACTGGCTTGGATTTTTAGTGGGGCATTTGGAACAAAGATTGAAATATCCATCTATCTTCCAGATAATTTATAATAATATGTGTTGAATTGGGAGATTTATATTGATCTGAGTGGTGTAAATTTGTCCAGCTCCTTTCCACCTCAGTTCAGGACAAGCTGAAGGAGAGGGAGCGAGAGTTGCGGAAACGGAAGGAAAGAGAAGAACAAGAAATGGATAGGGTGCGTGTTAAAGTTCGGAGGAAAGAAGCAGTTGCATCTTTTCAAGCTTTGCTTGTGGAAACACTGAAGGACCCTCAGGTTTGTTTTTGATAACGGTTGATCAAATTCTCAGTGGTACTGGACATATCAATGTCAAAAAACCATCCATATCAATTCCAAGATAATTTTAAAATTTGTTGCATATGTTTTCCATCTAAGGTTTTGCTGAATTAGTTGTCTGCATGGATCCAATGTCACACCTAACTAATAGTTTAAATAGTACCTTTGATCCCTGTGCATGACAGGGTGGTGTCTAAACACTGAAAGCATCATAGAACATGCAATTTCATCATCAGTTAGTAAATCTATTCGTACAATTTAAATTAAAAATGGATGTCATTCCTGGTTATTTCATTTTATATTTGCCCCAGAATACTAAAGTCCATAAAGTCAACAATGTCTTTGAGATTCTGATAGTAAAAATTTACTTCAGATTTTGTGTAACTGACCAAACTTTTGCGGACATTGTTGCATGGGGTTTGAGTCTGTTTTGTTCTCCTCTGTAGTGCTGACCATTTGGCTTAACTGTTAGGCATCTTGGACCGAGTCAAAACCAAAGTTGGAGAAGGATCCACAAAGACGTGCAACGAATCCTGATTTAGATCCATCTGATATAGAGAAGCTCTTTCGGGAGCATATAAAGATGCTACATGAGGTAATAATTCTCAAATGAAAGTATGCAATGGATTTGACTTGTGGATCTATATTGTGATTGTGACTCACTTTGTACACATATTTATCCCTTTTCTTTTGTGTTATCCCAGCGATGTACAAATGATTTCAAAACTTTGTTAGCTGAAGTTATAACTGCTGAAACAGTAGCCCAGAAGACAGAAGATGGGAAAACAGTTCTTGATTCATGGTCAACAGCTAAACGACTATTAAAGCCTGATCCTAGGTATAGCAAGATGCCTCGAAAAGAGAGGGAAACTTTGTGGCGTCGATATGCCGAGGAGATGTTAAGAAAGCAAAAGTCTCAACAGGATAAGAAGGAAGATAAGCATACAGATTCTAAAAATAGAAGCGCTAATGAATCTGGAAGATACCAATCAGGATCGAGGAGAACAAATGACCGAAGATAACTTATTGAATTTTGAATAACTCATTTTATGTTTTGGTTAGGAACTAGGCTCTTGGTAGAATTTACTGGTTGCTACTTTGCTAGTGATTTTGCTCTCCCCACTTTCTCCTATTCTGTTAAGAGGTCAGGTGATAATATACTTTTTTTGTTTAGTGTTGTATCATACCTGAGTATAACTGAATCGTTTTTTCTTTCAAGGAAAAGGTTCTTGGCTCCATTTTTCTTGTTATGTGAAAATCAAGCTCCTTGGTAGTGGTAGTGTCAGGCACCATGGCAGTATTAGAATGATTATTATTCATAATTCTGTTTCTTGGGGTGCTCTGGGCTTCAAGATTCAGTTTTTGCCCTGTTCATCGGGGGGCGATGATGAGAATCGTTTACAGGTATGCTACCAGTAGTACCCTGGTCAGTTCGAATCTTCTGCAAAATAATACCACAGATTGGGGCATCTTGAACTTCTAGGTGCGAGTAATTGCACCCATGTTGTATTCACTCGTTCATAATTTGGTCTGGTAATTTGCATTTCTGGTTTTGCATTTAACCCTTAAGCTCTGCTCGTGGTGAAGTTTTTTTTATCTGGTTCATTGATGATGTTAAGAATCTCTTCTTTCCGTTTATCTTCCTCCCTCCCCTCATTGCAATGGTATTTGAAGTTGAAATATAACATATTGTATTACACTATCTGCGGTGAATAGTGTATAAGAGACGTGACGTGACGTGATGATAAAGGGTTTATGGGAGATCTCGAGTTCAAATTAGGGTGTATATTTTTTATAAAAACCCGGGACGGTCAAAGTTTTACTTGTTTATTTAAGCTTATAAAATATGTTTTTCAAAAATAAGATTTCTGTATCAAAAAAAAAAAAAAAAACTCTGGTGAATGATTTGCCTTCAATAAATTAACAAAAAAAAAAAAAACTAAAAAGGCCCTCCACGCCCTGTACACACTGTCGGAAAAATCATAGCGGATGTTTTTTTAAATTTTGATTCTTCATCCTTTTCTCTCTCCGAAGACATGCTTGTCATCAGATTAATTACTAATTATAAATTGTTACAGGAAAATATGATTAAAAGATAGAGAATAAAATATAAACCTGGCAAAATCACGAGTCCAATTTATTGGTTGGTTATATAGCAGCCATCATATATATATGTTCAGAGAAACTCTATATATTAATTTGGAATTAAAATTTAAAATACATTTGCTAATTCAGCTATATATAACACTTTTGATTATATCTTTAATACGAGTCATGGTGTTATAACCCCACGACCTCCAGGCTACATCGGAGGGTTCCCGTAGGCCATTGAATTGATGTTCAATTCTGTAAACATCTATTTTTATGTTGTATAATTAAATAAAAAATATTTTTTTAGAAAACAAAGTCATCAGACACAAATCTCATTAAAAACACAAATCTATTCAAAATCTTGTCTATCTTAATATATGTTTCTTAAAAATACCATATTGCTTTTCTTTAATATACTCAATTTATTTTGAATTGATATTTATATTGTAAAACTAATTAGTTTTTATTTAGTTTTTATAAGTTTATCAAATATTATAAATCAGGTTATTAATTTAACAAATCAACTTAAATTCATGCAAATGAATTAATTAAATACACACACATCATAGCGTTTTCTTTCTTATCCATTTTTTTAATCCATGTTTAATATTATGTTTCATAAATATTTTTTATTTTTATTTTTATTTTTATTTTTTTATATCATTTTATATATTAATATCAAAAATAATATTTAAAAAATAAAAAATATTATTTTAATATATTTTAAATAAAAAATATTATTTTAATATATTTTTAAATAAAAAATATTTTTAAAAACAATTTCAACCCAACCTTCATTTTACTCGAGTCCTTATTTTCCATGTTGAAAAAACAAAAACAAAATTAGGGATTTTAGCTATTGTGGAAGCGCTAGCTCGCTCGCTCCATATAAAATCCCTCTGGAGTGAAAAAAAAGAAGGTAAAAAAGAGTTGGAAACAGAACAGGCAAACAGAAATCAGAAAAGCTTCTCGTCTCTTCTCCACTTAATTAGCGGTTTTTCTAAATTACTGCAGTGGGAGTGAATCGACCAAGAAGATACCCTAATTTTAAATCAATAGATCGTGATATTGAAAACGGCTCGATTCGATTCTCGAATCATCTTCTCTAGAGGTGCATTAATTAGGGTTTTATTTTTTTCATTACCATTTTTCTATTGCTTGAATCTGTGTTTAAATTTTAACTTGTCCTGATTGCACTAGTATATGTGGATCATATACCTCATGTTTCCTGAATTGATTATTAATAGTAATTATTTTATGAATAAAATTGAAATACAGCCCCAATTAAATGTTTTGTGTATTTGCTAGGCGAGGAATTGATATCGTTTTTTTTTTTTGCCAGGGATTTTTCTTGGTGTCTCAATTTGCATGAGATTGGAGTAACATGGCAAGCTATACAGGTAAAGGAGCCCCTTCTAATGGGACAATCTATGTTAGTAATTTACCTGAAGGGACTGATGACTCTATGTTGGCTGAATATTTTGGCACTATTGGGTTATTAAAGGTATGGAGTTTTTCCAGGTACTATTTTATTTTTATAATCCACTGCTACTGTTTGCTTCATTTTCTGTTGAGGGCTTTGATATTTTTTTCTGATTTTATTTATTTCTGTGCCCTGTTGTACCAAATAGAAAGACAAGCGAACTGGTCAGCCTAAGATATGGCTGTACCATGACAAAGTGACAAATGAGCCGAAGGGTGATGCTACAGTTACTTATGAGGACCCTCATGCTGCTCTGGCTGCTGTTGAGTGGTTCAACAACAAAGATTTTCATGGTAATATAATTGGAGTATTTATAGCACAGTCTAAGAGCAAAGATGACCAGGCGTATAACTCTGTGGATGAACCAAATGATTTTGGCGGTTTTGAGGAAAATGCTAAGGATTTGAATGAGGGTGAGGGAAGAGGTAGAGGACGAGGTGATGCTTCAGGGAAAGCATGGCAACAGGAGGGAGACTGGTTGTGTCCGAATACAAGGTCTGTGATGTGATATTGGTGAGCAGCTCTTTCTTGCTCTTTCTTAGCTCTAGTCTCTATTTTTTGGGGTTGCTATGGTATCTAATATGCAAATAGCTTCTTATGCTTTATTGTTGCAGCAATTGTTCCAATGTTAATTTTGCATTTCGTGGTGTGTGCAACCTCTGTGGAAGTGCTCGACCTTCTGGTCCATCTGGAGGTGGTGCTGGAGGTGGTGGTCGTGGGAGGGGACGTGGTGCCAATGACTCTGGTACCCATGGTCGGTCTGTTGGTGCCCCTACTGGACTTTTTGGCCCAAATGACTGGCCTTGTCCAATGTAAGCCTCTGCTTGCCATGATTTCATAATTTGTTTTTTTTCATGATCTATTCAATGATTCTTTAGTGCCATGCCTCTTGCTATGTTAGTCTCTGAACAGTGATCAAACTTGGTTCATTTCCTCTGTATTTTGTTTATCCATTAAATGAAGTGATGTGTGATGGTCATTTCACTATCTCATTATACAATCTAAAGCACTGACCAGCAGGAGAATATTCCGAGGCTTAGTCTAAACTAAGCAGAAGGATAATGCCTTCTATGGTATTCTTTTTTCTTGGTGGATCCAAAAATTGACAATGATGAGCATGAATACTGGCTGGACATGCAGTGGACTGACATATGATTATTGACTTGTTGAAGTTCGTTGAAGTGTAGCTCCCATGCACTAAATGGTATACCATCTAACTAACAAGTGATGAGCTTAGGACAAATGGGTTTATGATGATGGTAGGATTGTGTCTGAATGCTGAATTTTGTGGATCATGTGTATGTGCATGAATGCTCCAAAGTTCCTTGTCATTCATTTGAGGGTGCTTAGTTGATGCCACTGCAATGCACTGATTCTATAATAAATGTTTGTAAAACCATCTGTGGTCCTATTATCTTGAAGAGATAAGTGGGTATATTCTTTGTTGGCAGCCAGTACCTTCAAATTCATATTGTAGGCAATACAAAGCCTCTTTTTATCTGTGCTACTGATGTTTCTTTTTTGTTTTTCTATTGCAGGTGTGGCAATATCAACTGGGCAAAACGAATGAAGTGCAATATTTGCAACACCAATAAACCTGGTCACAATGAGGCTGGTGTGAGGTATTATATGATGACTCCTAGTTCATTCACTTGAATTCTCTTAATGCATCATATGGATTGTGTGATGTAAAACTTTGTGAACTTTCTTTATCAATCTAAATATGGTGGTGCAATTGTTTTTCTTCTTTCATTATTTTTCCCTTTACAAGGGTTACTTTCTTTGGTTATGCACCGGGCATTTGGAGACATTTGAACTAGGCATCATGAGAAAAACACAAATAGTAAGAAAGTATCCCTGAATGCTTTCATGATGACTGAATGTGATAGATGTATTTGGGATCGAATAGGTATCTTTTGCAGTCAAGGTATTACGATGCTGACTCGTGATAAAAATGACTCATGTCACGAGAAGATAATAGACAAAAATAATTGAAATCATGTTGTATTTGTTGAAGAGAAGATTGACTGTGATTTTAAGAATTACTCGTAACTTTCTTATTTTAAACAAAGTATTGCAGTGTTAGCAGCGAACTGCATACTAATAAGTTTTGTGTTTAGAGTTAAATAAATTATTTTAAACCTCAGATTTGGTTTACAGTACTGTAGTTGGATGGCTAAGCAATAACTGGATCATATTTGCTTTCCTGCTTTGTGTGAACTCCAGTTCTTACTGTTTCTCTTCTCTCCTTTGACTACACGTTACATTTTCAAAATGATATGTTGGGTAAGTCTTGGATATCTTATAGAAATCATGCTAAAAATATTCATATCTATAATCACACAGAGGAGGACGAGGTGGTGGTTATAAAGAACTTGATGAAGAAGAATTGGAGGAAACTAAGCGACGACGGAAAGAAGCTGAAGAAGTGAGCTCTTCTTGTGATGTTTTGACTTTCAGATTATTCAACTGATTCTTATAATTTAGTCTTTTTGATCCAATAACAGGATGATGGAGAGTTATATGATGAGTTTGGAAATTTGAAGAAAAAGTTTCGGGCCAAAACTCAGCAAGCTGAAGTTGGCAGGGTGCTTCCAGGTGCTGGGCGTGCAGGTTGGGAGGTTGAGGAATTAGGTATGTGAGCATCATGTTATCTTTTATTTATTTTTTTATTTTAAAAATATGTATTAAAATAAAGCACTTTGATCTTATATGCTTGTGTGTGTGTATATATATATATATATATATATATTATTCATGGGCTGGAGTTCTATCCATTAGATTTGGATAGAAACCAGAGCATTACAATGTTGCCTAGACAAATTATTGGCACCACTAACAAAAATAGATACATTGCCAGGTGCTGTT
The DNA here is from genome assembly GCA_009078335.1 of Salix brachista. Classification (NCBI taxonomy): domain Eukaryota; kingdom Viridiplantae; phylum Streptophyta; class Magnoliopsida; order Malpighiales; family Salicaceae; genus Salix; species Salix brachista. The sequence continues at coordinate 12,873,906 of CM018581.1, forward strand.
GACAGACATGGCAGAGAGAGAAGCAGAGAAAGAGGGAGGGATCAGGATGATAGGGAAAGCAGCAAGACCCGAGAACATGATGGCAGGGACAGGCGCCGTAGTCGAAGTAGGGAGAGGGATCGAGGAAGAGATCGAGATTATGAGTATAGTCGAGACAGAGAATATGGGCGGGACCGGCACCGGCACCGATACTGAAGATAGAAGCAAGGGTTCTCAGCTTTTACCCTCGGTTGTTTTGGCCCTTCCTTTGATGCGGATTATGCCATGTGATAAGAAGTTTGGCTTCTACTGCCATTTGATATGAAGCTTGGTTAGTATTTTTGTCATTGTCAGAAAATTAAAATTTCTCCTGCTTTGTAACTTTTATCGAGTTATTGCCCCCACTGCAACCATTGATGGAAACAAGGAACGGGGTCATCCGAGGTCTTGATGTTAAACATACTGGTTTGAAATTGTTTCTAATGTCATCCAGAGTTCAAATCTGAATGGTGTTCTTAAATGGTCCTTTCTTGGAAGAAATTACAAGGAAAACCTCCGGTGGTGGCAAGATCATGAGCTCAACATCGCTAGGTGTTATGGCATGCTAGTAAACATCGATGATCATATTTGGTCAATGGCTCATCATGTACTGATTGGATTGCTATATGATTGTTTTCACTTTCATTCGAGTCCTCTAAGCTCGACATTATTTTTTGATGAGCAAAAAATCGTTGCTCGGGAGATCCAGTTGGTGTGGTTTAGAACGAATTGATTCGCTGTCATGCTCGTATTTTGGCAGCAGTGAACTAAGATCATGCGGCTAATTTACATGATCAAGATCACACGTGTGGTTCGTTAACCCTCGCTTCTGGCGTTGTTAATCTTTTCATTTCAAAATTCAAACACGTGTAGTTATATTAGGTTAAATTGACCCTGTCACCGTATGGATTTACTCCGAAAGTAATAAATGCTAGACTATGCGAGTGTATCCGTATCAAAGAAAGAACCAACAAATCCTCTCTCTCTCTCTCTCTGCATCTTCAAAGCCAACAGAGATTTTCCTGCAATTACGCCTCTTGCCTCCGTTAAACATACCGGTTCTTCTCCGGTCCCTTCATCCAATTTCATCTCAGCTCCTTTCTTCTGTGGATTCTCGATTTTGGCCTCATCGATGACTCTCTCACTCGTTCGGTCTATTTTATAATGTCAGAGATCGAAAGCTTTGATACGATCGATAATGTGGGGGCTAAGATCTACGACAAGGAAGGGATCAGCAGTAGGCTTATCTTTGCTGGGAAACAGCTTGGAAATAGAAATAAGGTTATGCTATATATAGTTAGAAAATGGACGGATAAGATTTAAGAATCTGAGTAGAACGATGGAGATCAAACAAATTGACCCGTAACTTAGACTTTTGTGGCTGGGTTATTCAAATAACAAACACGCGGGTCGAATAAGTTTTGTCAAGTCAAAGTCGGGCTGGTTTGACTAGCAACTTGATTGGGTCTGGGCTTTGAATACTGGGTTTCTCGAAGCAGCCCACGAGATTAGAACAGTTCAACTTTCAGGTTTCTCGGTTCAACTTAGACATGAATTTTATAGCTATAATTTCAAATCAATCTTATATTTTATTTATTTTGACTTCCAAGAGGATGCATTACAGTTTTTTATTGGCTATAATTTTTTTAAAAACTTATTTATAATTAATATAAAAAACGTAAAGAAATAGGAAAATCCCAAATAGTGTGCCAAAAATTTATATTTCAACTGGTTCCAATTTTAGAAAAAAAGAGTAATTTATTATCAGTTTGAAAAAATAACAAGAAGGAATTCAAACATATATAGAATTTACTATTTCTTAATAAATTGGCTCTTTTCATCTACTCATTCTGGCTATTGTTTCCAGATTTTTTTTTAATTTACACTAGCAAAAAATAAATAAATTTTGTTTTAAAAAGTAATAAAGAAAAAAATCGATTGAAAGGTTTTATGTTTTTGGTTTTATGCCGTTTATATATATTTCTGTTGGCTATTTATATGTTTGTTATTGATTTTTATTTTATTTTAAAATAAATAATAAAGATCTTAATAAATAAATAAATTTTATGTAATAGTAAAAAAACAAAAAGTTCCATGAATAAAATAAAGTGAAAATCATGACTCCCGAGACCGTATACTTACCACCATCAAATGTGTTTCGTCAACACATCCGTACCTTATTTTTTTAAAACTTCATTCTCTGGAAAAAATATTTTGTGAATTTAGGAGAAAAAATAAAATTTTAATTGTTCTGGATTCTTACAAGAGGTGCATGCTCTGACTCAAACTTGAGACCTACTATGCATATCTTAAGCCCTTTGTTATCATGTCACGCCCCTTGGAGACCGTCCATACCTCATCGTTCATCCAAATATTTTTTATTGATTATTTTTTATTTTTTTAACCTTATAGAATAAAATATTTTTATACAGTGAATAAAAGGCATCATAAGAAAATAGAAAGATTATTATATACTTTTGTTTTTCAAAATTTTAACATGTATGTATATTTAAAATTGGAAACAATAAGATTTTAACACGTCCCTTCATTTATGAAAAGAGCTAAAATTAATGAAAGATTCAAAGATCTTAACACTTCTCAAAAAAGGTCAAGCAGTGAACTGTCAAAATCGGAAAAAACTCCTCAAAATATTGCAATTCATGCGGGCTGTATCCGAAACCTTTTCTATCCTTCCACGTCCACACTCTCCTTCCCCCTCCCCGTGACTCTCATATTTCTTCGCAACTTTTTGGCGGCTTTTCACAGCCTCCTCCTTTTCTTTCTGGTCCAACAGTAATGGAGGGTGGAGTGCTGCTATTAACGCAAATTGAGAGCCCCTTAGGGTTTCAAAACATTTCAAGGCATAGCTGTGTATGAGACAAGCGGATAACAACACACCTTATCCATAAATAGCTACTTGCAAGACATAGCTGTGTTGTCTCTCTCTCTCTCTCTCTCTATATATATATATATATATATCTATATATTTTATATTTTATATGTGTGTAATTGTGTATGTATATATCATTTTCTTGGCACATGAATTATTATTATTAGGTCAGACGTCTCTGCTGGGGCCCTCTCTGCATGTCCCGGAAGCCTAAAAACTCCCGTGGGAGTACCTAGCCGAAGCCAACACAGAGTGGAACAGATTGCAGATGGAGGTAGGAGACAAGAGGATAACAACACAATACAATAAAGATAAATCTTATTGACTTGCAGGCAACTACCATTGTCTTCTAACTACGTTGAACAGACAATGGTTTCGTGTCTTCTACTCCATTTGGCGTACCGACGTGGTGTTTCTTTTTTGCTTAAGCACCAGCAGGTTTTTTTGTTAGCTTCATAAATTGCAAGAAAAATAATAATTTGTCATTGCCTGCAAAATTTTTTAATGAAGAATCGCCCGCTACTCGGAACAAAAGGACTATAATTTCACTGTATGTGTTTGTATTATTCCTCAATTTTTTATTTTTTTGTAATGACATGAAAATCACTCTCAACTGCTTGCATATTTAAACATCTTTCACTGTCACTATACTACTCTCAACCACGTCACAGTGAATACCGACTGTACTGTCAAATGGAGATTTAATTACTGCAATACTTATCAACCGTGTAGCTCCTTAGGGGTATCATAAAATTATTCTATGAGATAATTGTATGCTATATATATATATATATATATATATATATGTATATGCTGTGTGTCTTTTCTTGTCTACTGTAATCGCATATCCTTTGAGCACTTCTCACCGGCAGACAAACACAAGTTTCTAGCTTACATCCAATGCTAAGCAGCAATGCCGCAGCTCTGTGATCTTGCAATTCATGTTAATGGTCAACAAATATTCTTTCTAAATCAGGTAATGCATACAAAAATTTGTTAAGTAACTGCTAGTTTCTTTTCGACTTTGAAACTTTTTAGGCAAGAGTTCCTGATTGTTCACGGTTCAATCTTGCAGAAAATTCTATCAGCATATTCAGGAAAGTTTAAGAAGATCATCAGGCAAGAAAAGAGAAAATCCCAGATTAAGATTCCAAGTATTGGAATCGATAACTTCCCTGGAGGCCCAGATGGGTTTGAGATGGTTTCAAGATTCTGTTACAATCATGGCGAAATCAAAATCACAGTTTCAAATGTGGCTCTTCTCCATTCCTGTGCAGTCTTTCTTGGCATGACTGAAAATTTATCCACGGGAAATCTCTTGAAACAGACAGAGACATTTCTCGATGGAGTGATTGACTGGTCTTGGCATGATATAATTGCCAGTCTCAAAAGCTGTGAGTCATTCTTCACATATTCAGATACATCTGGACTCGTAGAAAAGCTCATTTTTTCACTATTGGAAAAGCTTGCACAGAACTCAGATATTGCAACTCTTATTGCTTCCTCTTCTTCCTCTTCATCGTCTCCTGAAACTGCATCTAGGTTCAGGTTTTCTTCCTCAGCTAAAACCACTCCTGAGTCAACTAAGCCAGGTTCATCTAGCAAACAATGGTGGTTTGATGATTTGATCGTATTACCTCCAATGATTATTGAAAAGGTAATAGCAAATATGGGGGTTTATGGAACTGATAACAACAGCTTAATCCTCACAAGGTTCCTACTCCATTACTTGAAAAATGCCGAACTTCAATGCAAGGGTGGGGCAAAAGGCACTGTTTTGTATTCAAGAGCAGACTATGCTGGTCTTGCTAGCACAGCTGTCCATGGGGTGAGCAGAAATTCATTTTCTTGCAGAGGCCTATTTTCAGTATTGAGGGTAGTGTCTGGATTTGGTCTGACCAGAGATTGCAGAGCCAAGCTGGAGAAATTGATTGGTGCGATGCTTGACCAAGCAACATTGGATGATCTGCTGGTCTCTGGGCATGATGATAGGGGTGTTTTTGATGTTAATCTGGTAATAAGATTGATAAGAATATTTGTTAATGGTGATTTTCTGTCCCCACAGAAGTTGAAGAAGGTTGGCAGATTGATTGATAAGTATTTGTGTGAAATATCTCCTGATCAAAACCTCAAGACCTCAAAACTCCTAGGAGTTGCAGAAAGCTTACCCGATTCTGCAAGAGATTGCTTTGATGGGGTCTACAGAGCCATTGAAATCTACCTCCAGGTAAGAATTAAAAACCCTTTTTTTCATTTTTTGTCTCTGTCATCGAAGATGGTCAAATAATTGATGGTTTGGATAAAATGGAGGAAAAAAAGAGTGAAACAACAAAAACAAATTTAACAGCTAAGACAAAATCGCCCATTAATCTGTAATTGTTTTCTTCATTAGGTTAATTTAATTAAAATCATTCCTTGGTTTTTTGAGTTTCATTCCCATAGCTGATCATCTGGGGAGAAATACAGCACTTTACCCCTTCAATAACATCAAAAAAAAATCTGTAACCTGTCATTTTAAGCCAGACTCGGGTAGTTTGTGTGTTGAAGTTATCGTAGCAACTAAGGCAATGGCACTACTAGACTACTGCGCACAAACTCTACTATTTCTGTGAAAAATTTTCTAACCAGTGGTTAAATGTGTTCCTCTCCATAATAAGGTGGTTTGTCACATATGGACGGGCCGACCTCCGGCTGTCCAATCCAGCATTAATGGATGATGACTTAATTATTTATGTCCCGGCCGACCACATATTAATTTGTGCTCCTTCTTCTTCTTCTTCTTAACTGTAAATCTTTTGTTTCTTTCCCATTTAAGTCCGTGTAACTCACGGCGACTCTTTCTGCCACCATCAAAATCATCTGTCATCTACTCAAACAGACAAGAACTCACAGATTCCTCAAATAATGGATCGGCAACGTACAATCTAATATCTTACTTCTCCAAGGGCCATGCGGTCTATTCATAGTCTAGTGTTCAGGAAAGTAGAATCATGGACCTCAAATTCTTAACCTTATTCCAAATTGATAGATTGAAGTCGAATGTCACTTGAACCTGGCAATTGGCATGGCATGGCTTACTAGTCTGCTAGCTTGTCTAAAGAGTTTTCTCTATTTTTTTCACTTCAAAGCTAAATAGGCTAGCAAATATCCCATAAACAAGAGAATTTGTTTTGAACATTTGTGAGGCTAATTGTAGCGAAAAAAATCATTTCTGAAAAATCCTCATCTATTTTATGAGTGAATCGCCCCGTGTATCTAATGGTTGAAATTCTTCGAAAACTTTTCCTTAAAATCAACGTTAAAAAGGCAGAAAAGTACCTGTGTAATGTAACCAGTAACCACAGCTCATAAATTTGTTGAGAATTCACGAGTTTGAGTCTTACAGGTTTAAAACAACCGAATTTCTAAAGCAGAATAGTTTGGAGTGGAATATGAGCAAAATATTTAGCAATTTGTTCCTTGTTTGATTCTGATGAATCATAAAGTCAGTGTGATCCAATTGTATAGATATAAATCTTTTGATTCATTCTATTTGTGGGAATTTGCAGTCTCACCCAACACTTTCATTTGAGGAGCGATCAAGATTATGCGGATGCCTAAACTACGCGAAGATGAGCCTTGAAGCATGCAAAGATCTTGCCAAGAATCCAAGAATCCCTCCAAATATTGCAGTTCAAGCACTCAAGTTACAACATTCTAAAATCCCAGAAAGTGATTTCTCTGTCTCTGTCAAAGACATCGAGAGCCCAAGCATGAGCAGTTCCTCCGGCCACATGGTCTTGTACAATGATAATGTTGAGAGGCTTTCACAGGAGAACCGAGAAATGAAAATGAACATACAGAGGATGCAATGGAGGGTGATGGAGTTGGAGAACGCATGTAAGGAGATGAAGGGTCGGATCTCAAAGGTTGTCAGGCACGATGTCAATATCACGAGTGGTTCAGCCCCTTATAATTACAGTAGCTCATCTTTTCCTAGACTCTGTTGAGCTCAAGCCCTCCTTTTCCCTCACAAAATTTATATTGCCCTCCATGTTTTTCTAGTGAAAGTAAGGCCAGGGATACATGTATATCATCCACGGATATCAAATAAAGATTTTCAATCACAGTCTGATTCGATGTTTTGATAAAAATCTAAATTTGAGGAACTATCAGTAAATTTCTGTATTACTGGTGCCTTTGTTTTAACAAGAAATCTTAGCGCAATTGAGATTTCTACGTGACTGTAATTTTATATTGCTGGTTTTTGAATCACAGTGAAGCTTTACGAAAGAGACGCTGGAAAATTGTTTTGTGTCGGATCAGCAGAGTTCTTGCGTATAGAATAAAATTCTTTTTTTTTAGGTTCACGGGCGCCCAGAGATTTTTTGAGAGCAGGGTGCCTGCATAGATTGATTCTGGGTCATTGTCAGGTCTAGTCTTACAAATCTGAGGGAGTTCATAGATTAAACCCAGATTTCTTGGATTCATTCTGGCTTCTGATCTTGGAAACAGACAAATGTCTTCATTTTCTTTGTTTGATAGGATGTGGAGAAAGGGGCCCTCCAGCATCGATTCGCTCCTGGATGTACTTGTTGATACATTCTCTGGACAGAATTGTCGCCCACAAGATGGCCCGAGAAAAAAAATGCATTTCTTTAACTTCTGGTGATGGAATGATTCGCAACCCGATCAGAATTCAGAAACCACTAGTGGTAGTTTGGGGTCCTTTTCAAAACAGTTGGCTTACACAAGCTCTCGGTGGGGTTTTGTCTATATCTGTTTCTATTACTGTACATCATACACACACACACATATATATATATATATATATATATATATATATATATCATGCAGGTGAAGGTGAAGGTGACCGGTATTGTCAAGATTAGTAATCCCGTGATTGCATTCACCGATTAACGAGCTCAGACCAACGCGTGAAACAGAAGATTGTCATAAAGTTGGTGGATTAACTTTGAACTTCTGCTTTGGTCTCGTGCAACTTAAAGGTGTTTTAAAAAAAAGTGTTTTTTATTTAAAATTAAAAAAAATAATTTTTTTATATATTTTCATGTATTGATGTCAAAAATAAATTTTAAAAAATAAAAAAATATCATTTTAATGTATTTCTAAATAAAAATTAATTTAAAAAACAAACCTTGTATCTTTAAATATTCATTAGGGGACCAGATGTTTGCATGGTTGATGTACTTAATTTCTTGAGATATTTATGGTGTTTAGGGAGATTTGCTCTTTTATTTTATTAAAAATAAATAAATAAATAAATTTTGAGTTTAACTTGTAGAAATTATTATTTTCATGAACATTTCAGTCTGTTCTAAGAAATATATATTCTTAGAATCAACTGAATTTTTTCTGATAATTTTAATTGATATGTAAACTAGCATAAGAATTCTCAAAACCGTTGAGTAAATGAAAAATAGTTAATCTATTTTGACTCACTAAGTGCCCGTTTGGCATTGCGATCCCACCGGCTTTTGGCTAAAATTTGAATTTTTTTATTTATTTTAAATGAATATGTTTTTGTGTGTTTTAGATCATTTTGATGTGTTGATTTTAAAAAATAAAAAAACATCATTTTGATGTATTTCGGCACGATAAGCACTTTAAAAAGCTACCGCAACCACACTCCCAAACAGACCCTAAGTTGATGTGTCGATAGCTAATTATATTAAATTGACTTTTTGCTTCTTTTATTTTAAACAAATTGAGAGATAGGGAACCGAACTTGGTACAGGAAAATAAAAAACTTCTCCACAAAAGTTTTATTTGATCCCTAAAGTTTCATTTTTCTCATAAAATCATTTGAATTACTGTGAATGTTTATTTTGATTGTGTTAATTTTTTATTCAAAAAATCATGTTGATTATGAAACACAATTTTTTTGTTAAAAAAAAAAAGCATTGATGAAAAAATGAAATTAAATAAATTGTTTTTTCAATATTGCTTAAATAGTTGAAATTCTTAAAAAAAAAACATTTATTCTTATCATTACAAAAATAAAATATTTTTTTTTAAAATAAAAATTACCCCGGTTTTGAAAATTAAGTACATTCAAAACCTTGGTTTTGATAAAGCTAAAATTTGATATTTTTCAAAACTATGAAACTACAGTTTTGCAAACACAATACCAAGCGTTAGGGTTGAAAGTGGTGTAAGCGACTTGAAATTGTATACACAGTGTCACATTGATAAATTTTTTGTTGAAATTTATGTCATATTTAATATTGCGTTTCAAAATTTATTTTAAAAAAACATTTTATTTTGTGCTTTTAGTCATTTTCACGTGTTAATATCATTTTTTTTTTTAAATATCATTTTAATTTATTTCTGAACAAAAACCACTTTAAAAAACAATGACCACAGTAACATTATGCGACAATCTAGTCCCACTTGGTCTGGTGGGACTAGACAGTCTAGTCCCACCAGACCAAGTCTTTCTAACCTTTTTGCTTGTGTGTTTCTCCCCATGTTCTCCAACAACTTAGTGACCTATTTTCCAGAATATGTTGAACAATTTCTCCCCTATATTTCATGATCTTAGTAGCCTGTAGTGCAATTTCATGTATGCCCCACATCCAGTCATTTTTGGCCACAACTAACCCACAATTTGCTTGTATCCCTCAATTGTTAGTTTGGGTTTTGTTTTGAAAGTATTTTTGAAAGAAAAAAATATTTTTTTAAATTATTTTGATATACTAATATAAAAAATAAAAAAATATTATTTTAATATATTTCTAAACAAAATACATTTTAAAAATCAAAGTCAAATACACTTTTAAACCACTACTTTTCCCGGTATTCAGCCACTGTGACAAAATCAAAATGACAAAACTGCCCTGAGATTGTAACGAAAATCACCTGCGTCCTCCATCGAAATAACGTGTCAAATCCGACAAGAGATACGGGAGTGACGTGTAGACCTAGTCCTTCTTCCCTTGTCCGAAAATTCAATTACCCAAATCAGCCCCTTACCTGCCTTAACAACCCATCCTACACGCCATCTATAAACTATTGAGAAAAAAATTAACAAAATCAATTTCAATTAAAAAAACACTTTACAAAACCTATAAACTATGACAACTTGAATTACTATTATAAATCCTTATATATAAAAAATACATAGATTATAATACTCAAATTTTAATTATACAAATATTAAAAATATAAAAATAATAATGGTATTTTCCATTGCAATTTGGGTGTCAATAAACATGAGTTTCCTCACAAGATCACTATTTCTTTTTAAAAAAGGAACCCTCGGGGAAAAACCGCAAATTAAATGTTCAAACTTCTAGGTATGCTTTATATTGACTAGATCTGCCCCGCGTCTTAAGGTAAAGGAGCGTGTGGCGACTTTTCTACCGATCATCCCACTCAAGGCCACCTGCGCAGTAGCTTCATCTTCTCTGTCGATTTTGAGAGGATTTATATTTCATTTCTTTTCTTTTCATTTCTCACCATCAAACATCGCAATGTTTCTAACAGAAACTTCCATTTTCCCTTCTTTCTTCGATCCTTTTAACGATACCAAGAAGAAGAAGAACAAGAAAGATGTAGCCCATATGAAATTCGACCTTTTCTCTCACTCCTTCGACGAATCCCTTCTTCGTCGTCTCAAAACTTTAGCTAATTCATCCTCCACATCTCAACCGTCCGTTGCAATCAATTTCTCCTGGCTTTCCTCAGCCCTTGATTTTCTCTCCTTCGCACATGAAGAAGCCATAAATCTACTTTCTTCTCTCAATCTTGATAATTCTATGGTTTTTTACTTGGATAACAGTGTCAAGATCCTCGATCTTTGCAACTCGATCAGTTCAGAGATCGAACGCTTCCGCAATCGCCGACTTGTCCTCAGTTTTGCACTTCTCGTTCTCAACAACGGCAGTGTAGATCCAGAGAAGCTGGCAAGAGCTAGGGTTTCATTATCTGACTGGGTAAATAATTACAAAGGACCCATACTTGATAGCAACAACCATTTGGAGAATATAGCGAGAGATTTGGCAACGACGCTTAAGGAGATTCCGCGTGGAAAGATATCAGCCGATGAAAGGTTTGTTCGCCGCACGATCAAAGCCGTCGGGTTGGTAACGGTGTTCGTTGCTGGAGTTGTGGTCACGGCGTTACGTGGATCATCGGGCCTAGTTGTTGCCGTTAGAGCGCCTCCTGAGTTTTTGTGGGCCGAGTCGTTCAATTCTCTCTGCGCATCGGTTTCAACTCGGTCAGACAAAAAGAGGCATCTACTCGACGAGCTTGATGAGATAGAGACCCGTATTAAGGAAGTGAGTGGCGTCATGGATGACGGTAGCGGAGAGAATGGGGAGAGGCCAAGCAGCGCCGTCAAGGAGCTGGAGATGGTGACGGGAAGGTTAGGAGAGGGATTGGAGAGGTTGGGTAACGGCGTGAATGAAATATTCAATTCGGTTTTGAGGACTAGGGGTGGGATGCTGGAGAAAATGAGAGTGGGTCAGCAGGAGCAACGAAGTGATGTCAAAAAGTTTACTAGTAATCTGCACAGTACGCATGTATTGTATAATGTACAAAAATAGTTTTTTAATTGAAAATACAATGATATTTATATTTATATATTTTTAATTTTGCTTAATCCACATACTAAAACAAGCTTAGTATGTGGATTAAGCAAAATTAAAAATATATGAATATATATATATATATGTATAATTAGAATAAAAGGGTAGAAATGGTCAATTTAGTGTGTGTTTAATATTGTTTTTGTTTTTGTGGTTGATATATATATATATATTGTTTTTTAAATATTTAATAATTATAATAATAAAATATAATTAATAATTCAAGTAAATTAGACACTTGTTTTTATTCTCCCATCAAACTACTTATAATTTTATCACGAACTATAAATTTATACGTGAAAGTCTTTGCAATCCTGGAACAATATATAGTAAAATATTATTTGAAATAAAATTAAGATTGCATTGTATTGTGATCTTATTCTAACATATTTATTTATATTTTAAATTATTTTAATATTAAAAATATATTTGTTGCTTTCCATGAAATAGAGTTTTTGATGTTTTTGAGATGAACCCACATAATTTTTTCAACTTCTCTACATTAATCAAACATCTAAAACAACAATTTTTTCTACACCTACGGTTTAAAATCAAACATGTTTAAAATCAAACTCAAAGATCAGTCTAAGTAACCAAATGTTAATTTTTTTTTTATCTTGATCAAGACTTTGGTAAAAAATCCAAGACTAATTTCATAGAAGGCTAGCTAAAAAATATAACAAAGCAAAGCAAAACTCTAAAGAAAGGGTTAAAAAATATTTTTAAGAAAGTCACCTTGAAAAAAGAAGAGAACAAATTGTTTAATCTTGAATTCGATAAAAAAAATTTTGATTCCAAACCATTTTAGTTAGTTTTGAAGGACAAAATCATTAAAAATAATAATTTAAAAAAAAATTAAAAATAGCAATAAAATAATGAAGAAAGAAATTGATAGAAAAAAAAAAAGCATGTTGGTTAGATTGTCAATCAATAAATAAAATAATCTCAAACAAAACAAATAGTAATAAAAACTTAATTTTAAAGATCTAAAAAGGGGATGAGTTTGAAAAACATCTATAATTTTATGATGCAAGCTTCTTCTTTTTTTTTTAAACATAAATAAAATAAAACATGACTTGCAGAATAGATTCAATGAGGGAAAGGTGTTGATATATATACAAACCATATATAAAAGATGAAGAAAAAAAAGCATAGCCTATCACTAATTATTTAAAGTTAATGATAAGATTTTAAAAAAAAACCACAAAAACTCAAATACATTTTTTAAACTTGGGCAAAAGTATCAAACTCAACCCAATAAATCTTTCCAATAAGTCTTAAACACGAGTTAAATCAAGAAACTCAATTCTTAACAAATTTAATATTGATTAGCCAAAGTAAATTCAACAATGAACAATAAATAAGAAGACTCAATAAAAACCAACTATTTTTCAGAATAAGTGAAAACCATACAAAAAAAGATAAAATAAATTCAAATTAAAAATTTATCCGATAAAACAAATATTAATAAAAAACAATTAGAGCTAAATTAAAAAAAATAAAAAGGATGAAATAGAAAAAGAATTCAACTCTCGTATATTATTTTTTAAAAATTCATTTAGAATATTTAATGATGGAATTAGTTTTTTTTTTTTTTTTATCAATTTAAGGAACTAGCTAAAAAAACCCACCAAAGAACAAAAATAAAAAAGACATTTTTTAAGAAATATGCAAGGGTGGCCTATTTACTGGTGTGCCATGCAAGAGCCAACAAATTGTTTTTTTAAGAAATATTTTATGTTTATTAAAATACAACAATGTCCATTAACTAAAATGACATTACAAAACAGAAACCGTGAAAAGACCAAAAACCCTCGCAGCAAAGTGTTTTTATTTTGTTTTGTTTTGAAGGGCGACAATGTGCTTATACTATTTAAAATAAATTAAAAATATCAAAATATTTTTTTCATGAAAGGTATCAAATTAGTAATTTTACATTGCAATGAAAATCAAAATAAATAATTTAATCTCATAAAAATTATAAAAATAATAATTATGTCATTGTGAAAAAATCATTTTGCTCTCAATATCATTTAAAAGTTTTATGGTTCAAGGACAGCCATATCATCATACAATTACAATTACAAGTCAGGAATAATGTCTTGCAAATGTGCACTTATGTTATTTGAATTCATCCAAAAATGCTTTGTTATAATGTGATTTAAAGCACGTGATTAATTCCCAATTTTATTTTCTATTCGCATTACTGTACATTAAAAACGACTAATTTAGATTTGAAAAGTATCTGTTAAATTTTTAAATATTTTTTGTTTCTTTTTTGCTGACCGAAGAAAACGCTGTTTCTCAACTCAAGACGCAAGTTTTACTTGCACACGGAATGAATTGAATGACGACCAGACCAAGCAAGCATGCATGCATTTACACGGGGTGATCAAATCTAAGACGCCAAGCTATGAAAACCGCCATATCAAATTTAAGCATGCATTTAGGAGGAGAGAATGAGAAGCTTTAAATACCTTCATGAAGCAATGAATTTCTTTTCTGCCATTTTGCTTTCAGAAAGGAGAGCTCCTTCATACTCTTCAAATATTAGCTCATCAGAAACAAAGCGAAGGCAACGAGCAATTGATTGAGTGTTCATTTTGCTACCATCCAAGTGGAGTTCAATATCTGCCAAGTTGCTTTCGTGAGGCAAAAGAAGGATACTTTTTTCCCTCACAACTGGGAAAAACAAAAATGAAACGGAAACCAAAAACATGGCATCTAATAAAAACCATTCTCCGTGTGCATGCCCCTCTTGTCATCCTCGATCATCCTCTCTTTACAAGCTGCTAACTGGAACTCTGGCTGCATATAACCTACACCTCTGTTCTAGCTAAATATTCAGATAACTTACAAGAAAAAAACATCATTTCCTTCTTGGCATCAACAGGACAGAGATATATCACTAGTTGAGCCCTATAGAGTTGGTAAAAGTGTACATGTGGAAAATTAAAGTCTATTAGCTGTTGTTTTGAATAGGCTGTGAAGCACATCTGTCTTCAATGGCTTCAGAGCTCAAGATTTTTCTAAGAGAGCGATACTGGAGACGAACATCCTCACCACTTCCAATAATCTTAAGCAAGTACCTGAAAGAAAGAAAAGGAAATATCTTCGCACTTTGCATCTACATCCAAATTAAACCTCGAGTCTCTTTTTATATGCAGTGTTTCAATCTACCAATTCTGTGATTATCAGAAGGCAATTAGTGTTTAACTGCTCTACAAAGCCATCTCAACTCACCAACCATTCAGACATTGTGAAGTGATGATTGCTTCCTTTCCAACAAATTTTTCTGGTGTCCTCCTATTTCCCTGCATGGTTCAACACATCGCTCAAATTTTCATTCATTCACGTGACAACAGCTGTAAACAGAAAACAGGGCAGCAAAATGCTAAAAACTAACCTTAATCATTACTCTCTCATTTACAGAAAAAGGATATTGCACTCCTCTTTGCAAACCATCATCGGCGGCTATACCTCCATTCTCCTAGGGACAAATAAATTATCTGTTAAAATGCATAAGCTTGAAACCACCTCACTTCCTAATGCATAACAGAATGTACCATTCACAGTAAAAAAAATTCAGCAATTCATTATGGTTTTGATCAAAAGATTATTTGCTGATAATTGCATGATTTCAGCTTGCTTAGCAGCCTCTGCTAGAAACTAAAATTAATAATAGACATAGAAAGTGGCAGTCCAACATCACCAGCAATAACGTTAAAATAAGGTCAGAGTTGATACCTCATGCAACAAGTAGCAGTTTCAGAATTAACATATTTGCCATAATACATCCACCCAAGTACATTGGAGGTTCAATGGTGGGAGATAAACAGAATCTTTAATTCAGATAAAAAACAAGACTGTAAACAGACAAGAAGAAAAGAAAAGATATCATTTCAACAGTCCCGAAGGAGAAACTGTCTTCCACAAACCACAAACCAGCTGCCTTTCCAGCGTGCCAGTTTTGGAAACATTTTTTTTTACTATTGATCATTGAAAACATCAAAGACGCAGAACCCCTTTGATAATATAATGCTCCTTAAGGAGTTACCAATGTTCCATATCAGTTAAGGGAAATATACCAAATTGAGGTTCTTCACACCATTTCCTAATGATTCATTTGTGGTATCAGTCATCATCAGATTGTTATTGATTCAAAGCATTTAAAAAAGAATAAAAAAATAGAGTCAAGTAGTTTTCATCACTATAGCACTGACAAAAATCAGAACACCACAGGAAGAGCTATCAATGTCCCATGACAGTTGAGGCAAAACATGCCAAAATCAATGTTCTTCACACCAATTCTTAATGCCTCATTTGTGCTGTAAGTCACCATTAGATAATTATGGATATCACCTACTGTCTACAGAGCCAATGCCCATGTTGAAATTTATACAAATTTTCTAAGTCACATCCAAATTCCCTTTGCCTTGCCTTCCCCACAACCACTTCAAACATAAGTGGTTGATTAGATATCCTTGAATGTTTGCAAGAGTGCATTTACAGGATAACTAGATAATAAAAATCATTAGGCTCTGTTTTGAAGCATACCCTGTGTTGTCTCTTCATGGAATTTGTGTGATCACCCATTTCTTTGCGACGCTTCCGCAGAGTTGCATTATAAAATAGCCTTCGGTCATCTTCATTCTTTACAGCTGCAGCTGCAGCTCTAAGAGCTGCATACAAGTTAAAATATTAGAACAAAAAAAAAAAGATACAGTTAAAAGGTTCAGAAAAGCAAGACCAGGCATCAAAAGGCTGTGTGCGCGTGAGAGAGGAGGGAATAAACAAGAAAAAATACTCAGCAAGTCAAGTAGAGCCTACCATAATTAGGAACCAAAGACCCAGCCTCAATGTCTGCATTGCAAAGTGTACATCTTGACTGCGAAGCAAACAACAACAAGAGTTATGTTTCCCGCTTCCTGTATAGAATGGACAAGTCTATTGTACAAAAGCAGCAAACTAGTAGATCTTATAAGAATATATCAAAGAGTATGTCACATCACAGAGTAGCAGTCCTTGAATAACAGAAAACGCAAACAGGCTACACCTCTTTTTTTGTGCCTACACAGTAAGAGCAATAAACACTAGCTGAATCATTTCATGAAGTGTCAATTAAAATCTAGACGGGATGGGGATTGTAATTCTTTCTTCTGCTCGGGGTATAATGACAGACCAAGAGCAAGGAAATCCATGGGTATCCAAGTTTGTTGCTTACTTCCACGTCATGTCATAAAAATATATGAAAAATGCCCTGAACTGCCTTGAATGTATGACACTATAACCAATACAAAAACATAGAGCATCTAGTGTTTTTTACAATCTTGCATAGTCTACCTAAGCTGATATGAAAATTACTTCTATTTTCCTTAAAAAAATAGCAGATAATCCAACTTACCATTTCAAGGACTCTTCTCAGCATGAGGCCACCAAATGAATGTCCACAGGAAACAACCATGGCATCCTCAAGGAATGAACCTCTGAGGCATGATTAGATAAGTGGGCAGAAAAGGAAAGACCATTCAGTATTTCACATAGCACACATTAGAATAGCAGTCAATTTCTTTGTATCTCTAAACAAGAGAGGTGAAATCAACATATTGATAAGATGACCATGAATCATATAATCACATAAGAAGTCAAGCAGACAAAACGAAAGAACTTTTCGAATTACTCTGATTTTTAATTCTACATTTCTTGCTTTTCTTGTAAATTTAGTCTGTTAAGTAATGTCCTGCTTAGGAATTTAATGCTACTTTGGAATTGCAGTTTATTTAGGAACTTAGAATAATAATGAATACTATATATGGTTTTCCTTTTTCAATTTGGATTTCTATTACCTGTTTAGTTCAGAATTATCAGGGCTTTGATGCCTATTATAGTTATATTATGTAATAGATGGGGACTTCAATGATGGAATTATGAGTATTTTGGTTTAGTGAGCAGCTTCCTAAGAGTGTTTCTGTTCTTTTGTTTGTCTAAGCTCTACCTTCTTCTATTTCTTTTTTGCTACTTAGTAACCTCGTTGACTGTCCTCATCTACAGTAAAAACCCTAATTTCCTTCTAAGATCCTTAATTTCCCAGACCTAGGCTCACAATGAATCCTTTTTAGGGCACATATCCAAAGTTTTCCTACATAGCAACCAAAGACACAAAGATTCATCCTTCCATGTTTTCTATTTTTTTATGACAAGGAACCTGGAATTCTGCTGAGGGCACCAAGAGATGAGGTTATCCAAGAACATAATGCATATGAAGTCGGTCCTTAACAACTACTTCTAGGAATACTCTCACTACATATCAGTGAAAAGGAAAGATTGCAGAGATGAAACACAGACAAAAAGATTCATCATCCATCGTTTCAACCATTGTGGTAACCTGACGTCTATTTAGACACAACCAAGTCTTAGTTACCGTGATATATAACCATACAAATTCCATGGCATGTGATGTAGGTTATTGTGTGTGGCCCTAAGAATAATTTCAGGCAACATATTTTTCTTTTATTGTCGAGTTACTCTCAAACTTAACACATGGACAGAAACACCATTAGGGAGTTTGATTGTGAAAAAACAGCAAGAAAAAAATCTGCAAGCTAGTTTCTTGCATTGTTCATATATGTTTATAAAATTTGCCACTCTGTATTAGTATAAGTATGAAGTAGGGATTAAAGATATCTTAACTGAGTGAATTTAACAAAAAAATATAGCCCATGGTAAGAAAACAGTGCCAGTGTCACATGAATTGGAGCAACCCACTCGAATCTAAGATTTGAAATTGTAACCCAATCTTGGATGCCAGTATATAAAATCCAACATGCATAATGAAAAAACAGAAGCAAAGAAAGAACTCACGATAGGGGATCTGAGAGAACACTTCTTAGTGATGGTTCCTTATTCACATCATTTTGAGCAACCTGTAAATCCAAAATTTAAAATGAAATCTCGGACGACAAAATTACTATAGAAAGTTTCAGTTGATCAGCAAACAATAAAAGGTAAAGCATTGAACTCGACAATAAGAAAGAAAATCTCGACACACGTGAATAAAGAACAAGGACAGGAAGGAAACAGCATAATGCTCTTAGAGAACTTGATCAATTACAACATGAGTTCCATGATTGTTGCTTGAGAAGCATCTTTGAGATCCAATGTTTGCAGTGCAAGTTCTATTTGTTGAAGGAAACTGACTGAAAACAGGGTGGACAACAGATGTTTTATAAAAAAGATAAACTTAATCTGCTCCAGCACAATCTACTCTTAACAACCTATAAACAATAATAGAGAAAAAGGAGAGGCCACAAAGCATAACAAACAAATAATAATAAATCCGATGTACATATTTTCAGTTAGTGTACATTCTTTTTACTCCTACAACTTTACAGGCAAACTCCAGTTGGAACTTACATAAGTATTATCAGGTCGATTGCAATTTACATCCTCCTCAGCAGAAAGGTCATCCATAAACTGACTCACGGATATTGGCACATAGCTCGGGGGAATAACATGGCCAGCTGCTGCAATAGGGGAACAATCTAAAATGGCATTGCCCTGTGGCATGAGTCTAAATGCCAGTGAAGTCCTGCTGTGGTTAAGTTAAATAAGCAGCCTAAAGATGAAAAAGAATTGTAAAAACTATAACATTTTTAAGCATAAGATGCGTGAGAGTAAATAGTTTCAAATAAAAAATAGTTATACCTGCCACCACTGTTCGCACCAGATGAGTAATCAGAAGCAGCTCTATATGAGGCAGCAGGACGAAGTCCTGCAGTAGTGTGGCTAAGTGTCTTGCCAGTAATGAGTAAAAGATCCCCTGGAGCTGAACTACAGTCGGCCAAGAACCAGTGACCATTGGGGTCGCAAACCTAGGGGCGAAAAGCATTTAAGATGGTATAAAACAAATTTTCATCAATTACTCATGGCTTGGGAAAAAGAAAGAAAGAAACTTTAGAATTAACTTGAAGCCGCAAGTGTTATATTACTCAGGAATAAATCTCCAACACTAAAGAATACACTTGTTAGATATTAGGAAGAGATTTTGTTTAAAAGACAGAAAAACACCTGCAGACCAGGACTGTCCGAGGAAATCAAAGTCAACAGTCCCTTTTCAACTTCCCCGCTAACTGCCAGCTTCCCTCCTCCAATAGCCCCTTTACCATTTTGTAAGGAAGTATGAGAATAAGTGGCAACAAGCACCGAAGAAGACACCTCGCCAGCAGGCAATGGCGTATCATCAAGTAATTGATTGAAAACACTGCAGCCAAGAAAATTTGCAAGCTTCATATCATTCATAAAAGTCATAACCGCCACAAAATAAAATATCCACCACCATCGCCATCCTTACTCGCTCCTTAAACGAAGATGTCTTGCTATTGCACATAAAGCAGAACGCGCTGCCTTTCCCATACACCTGAATATTTCAGCCATACACGGCGGAGACGAATCCCAATCTTCAACTGGCCTGCCACGCATTTATAAAAATAAATAAATCAATAAATAAATCCTGACAGAAGCCACAGCTAATTACACTCAAAAGTTTTAAACTTTGCATTAATTACACAACCATTTAAAAATTTCAAGGTTTCCACTAATTACACACTTAAAATCAAAATTCACAACAATGAAACAAACATTTTAACCTTCCAGCCCTGTACATATAAATCCCGCGGCTGCTACAACCTTTAACGACACCGTTTTGAGACCGACTCCTAAAATACAACCTTGCGGCCTCGAGGCCACACCGCATAAGTGAGGCTTCTGCACCCCCCAATTCAATAACCGCGGCGTTATGCCTCATCAATGACCCCGCTAGCGCCTCAACCGCCCGCAAGTAGGGCCCACAAGGAGCCCCATCGTAGGTGGCGATATCGGAGAAACTAACCCTAGCCAACATGAGGGCTGGCTCGGCGGAGTGGTGGGCCGCGGATGCGATCGGGGAAATTACATGATCGAGGAGCAGTGGGGGTGGAGGAGTGGGAGGGAGGCGGTGAGAGGAGGAGGTGAGTGGGACCAGAGAAAGAGGGGATAGGGATTGAGTATGGGAGGGTGTAGCTGGTGATCTATGGGTAGAAGCGGAGAGAGGGATTGGGTGTGGTGCTAGCGTAGTAGAGGTTTGCTGGTGTTGGTGGTGATGTTGGATCATCATCAAAACCATTAAACATGTTTTGGTGTTAAAATATTTTTGATTGATTTCGGGGGGTTTTGGCGGAGAATTGTGGGAAATTTAGGGTTTTGAATTTCAAGTCATTTCTTTTTCTTAAAATAGAAAAAAAGAGTACTGGTAACAGCTAATAACCAACACCCAGGTGAGGTTGGAGGGCTTTTGTTTTCTGGAGCTTTCGATTTTGTTAATAATGGTTTGTGAGAGAACGAGAGGCAGAATCACTACTGGCTGGGGATTGTTGAAGGCTCATTTCATTTCTTTTCTTTTCTGGGTTTTAGGCTTTGCTCCGAGTGGAGTTGGCTCCATGGAGGAGGGAGAGAGTGAGTAGCTGGCCTGGCCCTCTATTTTTACTCTGAATGTTTTCCTGCAATTTGTGAGCTTCACAGGCGCGGGTGCTTCTTCCTATTCTATTGGGAATTGACTGTAGTTTTTATTTTATTTAATAATAATAATAATAATAATAATAATAATAATAATAATTGACTGTTGATTGTTACTAGTTCGAGATAACTTATAATATTAAATAAAATTATTTTAAAAATTAATAGATAATGTGGATTGTAACTCGTACATATTAATAAAAATTAAAAAAAAAAAAAACAAGTCAGATCGGTAAGAATAAATAATGGTTTGGCCACATAGTTTTTATTGAAAATATATTGTCAATATATCTTTTAAAACAATTTATTTGATGATATAAATCATAAATAAATATAAAATCCCATTACACAAAAGGAAATTATTTATATATATATATTATAAACCAACTAAAGGGCGTGGGATTTTGCCCTGTAGCTGCCCTCACAATCCACTGTGGATTGTGGCAGTGCAGGGACGACAATGGGTCTGAGCCTGAGGAGTTTTGTATTTATTTAATGGGGGTATTTTCGGTTTTTGGCTTTTTTTTTTTAATTATTTTGAATTAGCCGCAATGTGCACAGTGGAATCACGCAAAAAACCCTCGAAAACGACAAAATAGAGCACAGGGGCGCGGGGCGCTTTCGGTTTTTCCCTCCTTCAATGCACAGTGCACAGACGACAAAGTCCCTCGAAAACGACAAAAACATCCACAGTAACCGGGGACAAGGACGTCCTTTCCCCCGAGGTTTTTTCGTAGATCTGGGTTGGGTTAGGGGTAGCCTGGTAATTAGCCTATTTTTTAATTATATTTCCGGCCGAACGCCTGGCGCGTCGTCAGGATGCGGAAGCGGCCCGCAGCTCCAACGCGCCCTTTAGGAGGCGCGTTCGTGTACATGCAGCGGTCAAAAATTTGTCTCCGCCGGTGATTACAGTGCGCCTCCAGGTGATCTGTCTTCCGTCGCGGCGCATTGCCATCATAGATGACAGTGGAAGCGGCGGTGGCCGGTTTTGTCGCGGCTGTCGCTTTTCTCTCTCCTCCGGGCCCAATGTCAGGTCCAGTCCTTCATGTGTGTAGAAAGTTAATTTCGGTCCCTGAGGTTTTGATTTCGATTGTCTGCCTGATTTCTTCAATTGAAAGTTTTATTTTTTTCAATTGTGCCCTTCAATGAAAACTAATTATATAAGGCAATTTTAATTCGGTCCCTGTACTTTTGATTTTCGGTTTCTTTTAGGTTCCTTCAATTTTGTCCGGTACCGAAGTTTTGTTTTCTTTAATTTCGTCCTCCAATTGCAATTGGTAATATATACAAAGTTTGATTTCAGTCCCTCTTCTTCTAATTTTTTAATCCAATGACAGCATTTGATAAATATTTAATTTTTGGTCCTCCAATTATTTTTTTTTGCAATTTTATCCTTCAATTGAAATTAATTTATATATGTCATTTTTCATTTTTGTCCTTATTCTTTTAATTTTCTATTTGATATTAATTCATATATTCTTTTTCAATATAATAATAATAATAATAATAATGAAAATAATAATAATAATAATGATTATTATTATTATTATAATAATAATAATTATAATAATAATTTAATTGTTTTTCTTGCTTACTCTTTTGTTAATATTTTTTTTCCCTCTTGATAATTTGATATATTTTTTTATTTTTACAATAATAGCAATCATAATTTTAATTTTTTCGTATTTTTTCTCTTATCTGTTGTTAAAGTTTATAGGATAATTTTACTCTTTCATTTATTTTTTTCCTTTCATTACTAGCATAATAATAATAATAATAATAATAATAATAATAATAATAATAATAATAATAATAATAATATAATTATTTTCACAATAATGTTTTTGTGGTTAATTTTTTTTCCCTTATTAAAATATTTTGCTCTGGTTTGGAAAATGTTAATTCACGCTCTTTTGTGATCTTTCTAAACTGTACTTGCGCAATAAACTGTACTTAAATTTTTGTCCATTTTATTTCCTGGATAACTTTTATTTAGTTATATCATATAAATTTATCGTTGTTGATTTAATGATGTTAAATTATATACATAAAAATACTCGCGGCAACACGCGGACAATATAGCTAGTATATATATATACACACACAAAAGACATAAATGAAAACTTTTTAACAACACACATTCATAGCATGTATTTTAACATTTTTGTTCTGTATTTTCATGTCGAATTTTAACAAGTTGCGTTCAGTGACGTAATTGCAGAGAAAAGCCATGGTGGATTTGATCGTCAGCATGGATGAGAGTGCGCCGGAAAAGATTCTACGGCAACACGCTCAGCAGGGATCATAGTAATGGCTTAAACATTCCGATCAGCAATTTAAGAAGTTGAAAAATAACCATCGAAATAATATTTATTTTATTTTAAAAACAATATATTAGAATGATTTTTTTTTAAAAAAAGGCAACCACACCGACATTGCGAAACAGTCCAAAATACAATCCAGAGCAGGCAAAAACAAAGCGGCAAGATCAAGATGATGATGAGGATGGCCAGTTGACTCGGCGACGTCGTTTGTGCTCTCAAAAGGAAGCTACAAAATTACGAGAGGAACGTCGATGCACGCACGTTCTCAGAACCGTGCACCTGTCAAATCATGTTGAACCGGTAACTAGTTTTATAAATATAATGAATGAATATTTAGCCCGCCCGCGTTTTATATATTTTTTATATAAAAAAACAAAATAAAAAATACATCTAAATAAATAAATCAATAATTATATACATGTAAATAAAAAATAATTACACCACTTGATCCTGGTTAATTACACCTGCGGACAGTTTTCGTGACAACTTCTTAAGATGCTCTCCTAACACAAACTAATGTCGTTTATGTATAGTGTCTAAGAAAATTGTCCATAATAACCTTCTCAGTAACAGCCATTTATGAGCTCACTTTCTTTTTCTTAGGAAAACTTTAAAAAAGAAAGAAAAAGATTGAACATTTGTTGAAGCATTATGGATCCTTTAATTCATCTCCGACAGATTTCATTGTTAATGCAAACCAATTCTTCATTCCACCACCTATATATTTGGCAAATCGATTCATGAAATCAGGAACGGTTAGAATAATTAGAAATGAACAAACGGGAATTCGTTAAATAATAAATCATATTCCAGAATCTTACCTAATAATTTAAGCTTTTAGGTAAAATACTTCTTTAATATAGTATAAGAACCTTATTAACCTAGTAGACATGAGTTTGAATTTCACCACTCTTATTCTATTTGATTAAAATCAAGCACAAAATAATATAAGTCTGTGCAAGTTTCAAGTCCAACAGACTTTCATTTGAGGAAATATGCTAAAGAATAATATAAATTATATATCCTACGAACTTATCTTCACAGCTTACAGGATTTGTAATGAAAAAGGATGTGCTCTTAAAGTTGTGATTGGGAGGAGTGGGAGACTGGATTTATTTCTATTACATTTTGGACAACTTGGAGTCATTGATTAGTTTGAAGCAGCAACTTTTTCTTTCTTCCTTTGCTGTTGAACGACCAGAACTGAAACTGGATCAGAAATATATTCTGATGCAAGCAGGTCCCCCATTGGCCCAATCTCTGGAAAATCAATCCATTCTGCAGATAGGCCTGATAAAGCTTGAGGCTCATTTTCATGTTGACGCCCTACCATGATAAGGTCATGATCCCCTACAATTGATTGAATTACCTCGGACGTATCAGATCCATCTCTCACCGTCTCCTCTCCGAAATGGATATTCTTAAACGCTGACATTTCTGCTTTCACTTTTCTTAAAAAGTCATCGTTGACCATATTCTCCCAATTCTGGAAATCGTCATTACGTGCGACGAAGTGCATGATTGTTAGATGAACTCTGGGGCTTCTTGCCATCCTCAGGGCATAAGATATCGCCTCCCTGTCATCTGCGCCACCGACGAACAGTGCGGCCACCCGATAAGTTGTTGACGTGGCAAAAATAGAAGACAGGCCCTGGGATTTTTTACGATCAATGAGGGTTCCTACAGAACAGGGGGCGTTTTTCAATACGTTGGTGTTCAGATTCCTCAAATCAGTGTTGCTTGAAACCATCTTGCCCTTGCTATTCCATTTCTTATGAAATGGAATTATTATCAGGGAACATTCCTTGTCAAAAGACAGCCAGCAAATGTCTTCGTGCATCTGTTTAAATGGTGATATTGCGGTGAACACGTGCATCTGGACTAGCTTGCTGTGCTGTGTCTTGAAGTACCTGAAAATGTCAATGACGGGTTGCGAGCGGGATCCCTCAGAATAAGACATTTTTTGTCCTAATTGGTGGTTGATTAGAACAGGGATATAGCTGCTGACAAGTTCCTCCAGGCAGAGTCCATAAATAGACAAGGGATTATGTTTTGAAGGATTCGTATATTCCAGGAGTGTTATTGCTGCCATGGCGTCTTCCTCTCTGTGCGCACATACCAGTATGTGGAGCTCTGCGTCATTTGAAACATGCTCGATCGTTTTTTGCTTGTAGCTTACGTAGTGCTCAGAAGGGTGGTAGAGAATCTTGACAAGAAGTGGCGGAAAGGCTTGTAACAGAAACAGTAAGAAAATCCCACTGGTGCTTTGAATTTCCTGAGGAGGGGAGAGAGATTCAGCAGAATGAGAGGAAAAAAACCTTTCAGGTTCATCATCTTTCTCATAGCAAGGAATGCACATGGAGGAATTTCTCAGGTATTTAGATACTAATTAATAGGAAGTAGTGAGAAATCATTTTTTATACCCTGAGTGAATTGAAGCTGATAAAAGTTCCCACTTCGTAATGGCCTTTGGCATTCAAGATGACTGTTAGCGCAGCAGCATGTCTTAAGGGCAACTTGTAAAGGAACACCCCCAGAAAAGTTACTGCCATCTTAATTGCGAATCCAATCAGCGAGATTTTGAAGGCGACCAGGGTGTTGAATTCTGATATAAATTGATGCAAATTAATTTTGGAGGCGCAGAACATTGTCATGAGTGGGAGAAGAAATCCTGAAGTAGCTGTATTGAACTTCTGTACCAGGATTTCAGCCAACGGAGACCTTGCCGGCACTATCAGGCCAAATATCAGAGGGCCAAACACATAATTTAGCCCTACACAATCACCACTGGATGCTAAGAGAAACACGCAGGCCATGGTAATCGTTGCATAAATTTCCTTCAGAGGCTGACCTTGCGGGGTAATTCTGATGAACGTGAGCACCATCTGCCTCAAGATGATTACAATGAACAGAATGTATGCCAGGGAAAAAATAACCATTTGAACTGCCACATGAGTCGACGCAGTTCTCACGCCCCTTCGAAAACCATCCATAATATTAAATGCCAGGCTCATCAGTTTATAATGCATTGAAGATGCTAGAGCAAGGCGTCCGAGCTGTGAATTTATGATCTTAAGCTGCATTAAAACGTAGCAGACTCCAACAAATTCTGTCTGGGTCATTGATTCAAAATACATATTCCCAGTAAATATCATCCCACCTTTGATTCCCATAGGCAAGCCATTTCCTTTGGGGAAATAGATATCTACAGAGCTTGCCATTATGAAATTGGTTGCAAAGATGAACATCCCTAGAGAAAAAGCTTTTCTTCCTGTTTTCCATATCAAGGTCGTGTCCATTTGTACTCCAGCGAAGAAAACGAAGAAAATGTAACCAATCTTCGAAAATGAATTGAGGACTTGATTGGGTATACCTGTATGGAACAAGTCATCTGATGTGCTGCGAAAGTAATATCCCATCAGAGTTGGTCCCATTACTATACCTGCCTGGAAGACATTAAAAGAGAGACGATCATTGATTTACCTAGCTACTAGCTAGCATAAAATTTGAGATCTTTTTTGATAACTGAGTTTTCAAAATGATTAACAAGCCTCTATGTCCTGTGGGAAATTACAGCTATGTCAGCCTATCAGGGAAAAAAACACAGAAATATTGTAAACCAGGATATGTTATAATATTACCAGGACATCCGAGGTGAAACGTGAAAAATTAAATCGTTTGAGCAGAAAGTGAAATGAACCGGCTAGGAAGAACATCGCAAGTAACTCAAAATGGAAGCGAACCAATGAATATTGCAGAATACTTTCTCCAGGTTTTACACTCCACAGTCCTTCCGAGAAAACTCCAACATTCTCGTAGCATGTTCCACTTACATTCACGATGTCGTTTAGGGTGTCCATAGATGACCCCCCCTTCTTGATTTCTTCCTCTTTCTTTAGATATCAACTTTGATCAAACAAAAATGGAGAGATTGAAGATATGATCCAGCAATATTATGGATGGCTTGAAAATGGTTCCTGGAAAACTTTTGTTGGCGTCTGCAATTTTGGCTTTCTTGGGTGTATCCAGTTCATCATTAGCCCATTTATAAATTAAGTGAGAAAACATCCTAATTCAAGCAACATCTCTAATTGTGCTATTTTTCAGTTATTCAAATAAGAAGGCAAAATAAAACTCATGTTCATCATATGCATGCAAAATGAAAATGCTATAACCAGCAGGGGTCTGTCAAGTTGGAGGGTACCCCCCTTCAAGAGACCGTGGTACGAGTGTCCCAACGGTATCTGGAAGGTGCCCCCTTTCATGACACCCTGGTTCGATCTCTATTCGGTACGCCTGTTATCCCCGCAGCGCCTTACATGTTCACTGGACTTGCAGGATGTTCAGTGGGTCCAAGGAATAGTCGAGGTGTGCGCAAGCTGACCCTGACATCCCAGTTACAAAAAAGAAATGAAAATGTTATAGTATTAAAAAAAAAACAGAGGAGAATAAAATTAAAATTAAAATTAAAATTAAAATTAAAATTAAAATTAAACTACATATGGTTGAATTTAAAAGTACTTGATAAATTAACATGTTACTATTATCTCAATTATAAAAACTACGCGAGGGGCTTCTTAATTCATCAAACCTAAAATAGACAGCAGCCGGTCCACTGAAGGAAAAAAGCTGGCATCTAAATACGGCCGTAATTAAGAAACTTCAACGTGGGTAGGTATAATTTTTCTTTTATTAGAGAGTAAATTTCCTCAATCAATTTTCAATAATATAGTGAAATAAAATTAAAATGAAGGAAATTTTTTATACAAACACTGTTCAAGGTGTAATCATAATGCGAGTACAAAGTCTTCAATAAATGAAACTCCTTCGATTATGTGTTCATCGTTATGCAACCCCGTTTTCTTCCTCGCTGAACAACAACAAAATAACCCTCTAGGCGACCCTTTCTGTTCTCTCTTTCCTGTCATTATTCACGAAACCGAATGTCTAATTCTTAATGAATTATATCTACATAAAAAATATATTATTTCAAGTATTTTCAAACAAAAAACACTGTGATGAAATAAAATAAAATAAATAAAAATCTTTGAAAAATGTAGAATTTCATGTGACAATTCGACATCAGCTCCAAACCTCAATCCATCATAAATAGCGACCATGGTTAACGAATTAAATGGTTTGAAGAAAACAAGCAATGAGAAGAGAATATTGTCAAATTGGTTTTTTGGTAGATGCTGCCAATGCTTGTTTATTCCGCCACCGTTCATTTCCCCTTGAATTTCCATTCCTGTTTTTTTGGCTTGCTTCACTATTTGAACTGGATTTTAAACATTCGAATCTGTACACAGATTGACAATCTTCAGGAGCGTTACAGCAAACATTTCTGGTGGGCAATAGTTATAATCAAGAACAAAAATGGAATGAATAACACAAAACTGGCAGCGACATGTTGCTGAACCCCATCCACAGTCCAAAACAGTAACTGTTGATGAGGCCAAAGCTACTCGAAGCAACCCAACCGAGAAGCACTGGGGCCTTCTGCGCATCGAGTGTGCCTGGGAATTTCCAAGCTTGGAAACTTCTGCTCACCAATTAGCCAACACGCTTTGTCCGCTACAGGGCTAAAATTGGCTTCAAAGATAATAGTGTCAAAATCGCTGCTTGTTGACTTTTAGCAGCAAAACAACAAGCTTCTTTTCTCAACTCTATAGTCAAAGTAGCCGACAGAAATTGCAATTTCAGGGATTATGATTACCATCTGAAGTCCATGAACCTTCGACAACAATGGACCGGTGTGTGTGTTCAGAGGCTGGCATTGCAACGTGTCATCATCGGTGGAGTGGTGCAGGATATATGTCCAACGGTTGAAATCGCAACTTGTCATTGTGTGGCAATGGTCCCTCCTAAAGAATTCAACAAAACAAAAGCTGATGACCAATGGTAGGAGTTTGAATTCAGTGCAAGGCAAGGAGGGAAATAGATTTGTTGTGTTTAGAGGAAATGTAACAACATAAATCCAGGGAAAATGCCATTTAGAAGAAACCAACAAGGAGAAGCAACACACTAACGTAAAACTCTAGACATATAACAAAAAATTATCCATTTGTGCAATTAGGTGCACCTTGATAAAAACCAATGGTGAAGGTGGAGCAAATAATTTAACTAGCTGAAATTACATTAAATTTTTACCTTCCGGGAGTAATCATTCAAATGTAATTAGCAGCAGTTCTATTTTGTAATGGCCAAAACTGTTTAGAAAATGCTAATGCAGATGATAGCTCAAAGTTTGTCTCAGATATCGATAGAAAAAAGAAAGAGGAAAAGCAGTGCCTGACACTGCATTTTAAAACAATACCTCATCTAAGTTTATCTGGAATGGCTTTACAAAATCCTCGAACATTGCCGGAGAGAGCTCCTCCATTAGATCCTCAACTTCCTAATAAAAAAGAACAACAGAGAATAGTCAGAAAGGGGCATAAATCCTCAGTTCATGTGAAATATCCAAGGGTAATTGGGATGCGAACTGTTGAAAATTGAAGGAAAAGTTTTGACATCCCATGGACTATAGAGTCATGGCATTGTAGCGTCATCAGCCATGAAAGAATTTGAATTTTTTTACCATTTAAAATAAGATTCCCAGAGTTATAAACATGTATCAGATAGCAAGAACAGATCTCAACAATTTGTAGGCAATACATACCACCAACATTAAAAGAAAGGCGGTAAAACCCATTTTAGTAGTAACATAAACATAGTGTAAGGTCTAGCATACCAATCCAGTTACCCTTGACTTCTCCAATAGTTCCTTGGTAATCACATCCAGTATATGCCTGTTGTCCCTCAATCCTTCCATGGCAAGTTCTTCGGTCTCTTCAACATACTACCACAGTACCACCAACATCAAAACTCACTGTTTTGCTAAATAATTTTATATAGCTAGCAAGATATTACAAAAGGTGGATAAATGTTCAAGCAAATACCTTTTAAGAGATATAAAATGTCTCGCTACCTAAAGAGATGTACCCTTTGATTTGATCACGTAAACTACCATCATAAAGAGTGGTGTGTGTAGTTATAGTAAGGACATCTATCTTCAGTTAGACTCGCATGACCACCATTAAATTAAAGGGTTAATTAAATGAGAGCTTGAAAGATTGCCAGTTACTTTTTCTCTCTCCTGTAACAGCATTTATTATTGCACGCATATTGGCAAGACCATAGTTAAACATGACTTTCTAAAGGTCATACAGAAAACAGCACACTGTCTCTGCGGTACAGGAAATTGAAACTTGACCCAGATCCCTTCCCTCACCCCATCTACTTCCGCCCAGTACTTGTAATCTTTTTTTATGTTGTTGTTAAAGAACAGAGGACTCCAGTACAAAATGAGGCAAATACTTACCCTTGTCATTTCTCTAGTGAATAGCTCAGATACTTCAAGTGTCATATTGGCAGGAATCACATGTGGATCATCCCACTAACATCATGAAGGAGAATACAAACAAGAATCAGTTGATCAAGATCATTGAGCTAAACAAAATATGAGAATACAGATAGCATATTTTTAGTTGGAGCTTGGTAAGAGTTAAGGAACATGCCCTGTATTTTATCAGCTCGCCACCTGGATTATCTGGTCTATCCATGAGTCCAACTCTTTTTGTTAAAGCAGTGAGGCCTAGCTTTGCATTTTGAGGACTGATTGCCATCTCCCTAGCGATCTGGTAAGAAAATGAATAGTCATAAAGACAACAGCCAAAATGCCTACCCTTCACCATTAAATCTTTATCTAAGAGACTTTAATGATTCTTAATGGCTACCTTATTTCTAGTTTCTTTCTGGTAATCAAATGGGATTTTGATTAATGAAATTACCAATTTATACTCAAATTACCACATTTACCTTTGTTATCTTTTCAAGATCATCACTTCCTCCATCAGTAATATCCTCACCATACACAAGGCGTTCAGCACAGCGTCCACCATGAGCTACCACCATTTGCATCTTCATGTAGCCAAAGGTTGTATATCCTTGGTCAATCATATCTTCTCGTGGGTAGAAAACAGATATTGCAGTTTCCTGCCCGTGTTGGACAAAAAAGATGAAAATTAAAGAGAATGAAATGAGAAATGGTTAGAAGAAACTGCAGCAGTTGAGTAACAGAGATCACAAATCCAACTTGCATACAGAAATTTCACCTTGCCTCCAGGAAGGAGCTGAGAAAATGCATGCCAATCAAAGCGAGGAAACAAGTGAGCTAATAATATATGACCAGCTTCATGTACAGCCAGCAGATGCTTCTTTTCAAAAGAAACCTAATAAGATAGATTATCAACTCGGAGGTTAGTTTTAAAAACAATTTTAGATTCCTTTGTCACTTCATGAGAACAAATAAAGACATACATTTTGTTCACATTTCTGCTGTTCTTCCTCGGTAAGAAGTACACCCATGCCCTCAAGCAATTGTTTATCTAGCACATCAACAATGTCTTGCTGGTAGACCTTAGAACGCCCTTTCCTTACCTGCAATAATGATCAGACATTATGTTTTGCATTGCTTTAGAATTCAGCGAACCTTTCAACCAGTTCAACTTGTATGACTGTTCATGCAATATATATGAAATACAGGATCATCTAAAGTTAAGATCTCAACTGAAGAAAAGCTTCCACAACCTCGCTCGCTACAATAACTAGCAATGGCCCCCACCCCTAATAAATGGACCTATTACTTCTCCTCCCTCTCTCACGTCATTCATCTGCCACATTCCATTCCTCTTTCTAGAGAAACAGGAAAAAAGGGGGGATGAATGAGGTAAATGAATGATGATATCCATCCAATTTAAGATGAGTGGCTAACATGGAGAAACATGATGGAAATGCCATGTACTTCTGCTGTGCTGAAGGGTAATAATATAAAACTCTGATAATGCTCCACATATGGCACTTAGTGTTCAGCAATGAAAATATGACCTAATATATACCATAAAGATAAGTGGTAGATAAAGATAGAACAGTAGTATCTACACATGCCAATTAGATTATAAAATGTTTCTTCCAGAGGTTGACCAGGGTAATATTTCCACTGGTACCTATATTTTTATGACAAAATTCAGAAACTTACAGACATGATTGCAGCTTCATTGACCAGGTTCCGAATATCTGCTCCCGAGAAGCCAACAGTACGGAACACAAGCTGCAGAGTGAAAGGCATAGACACTGACAGTAAGCTAAAAATTAATAGCATGGTATTGAAGGAAAACCTCAAATGTAATGGCCTAAGCATTCTGTTTATTCATGAGAATTTGGTAAGCATGTCATGTATTGCATCACACACGCTAGCGTATGAGACCAAAGTATTGTGATGAAAGACCGCTCAATTTCATTTCTACAAGGGAAATTTGTAGGTGCAGAAGGTTCTATTTCTTATGGAGAAAATATCAATGGATTGGAGACTCCCTCGCCTGCCCTGTGAAGATCTCCACATGGTTATACAGTAGAAATCAATTGAGATCTTCAAGCACAGAGCTACTTAAACAAGAGTCAGCTAATCTAAATTCAGGTCTAGTATCCCTGTCTTTCAGGGAAAAAAATGAAGAATCGTCCCAAATGTTGGCAATAGAATGAAAACATTGTGTATCAAGATATATTCAAGATGATAAAGTTTAAACATAAAATGTTGACCATGTTTTCATATTAGTTTAGATTCAAATCATGCCGCTAACATCTAAGCGATATTGCATTGATTACAGTTCCTCTCGTTTCTTAGACATAGTTAGTCATCCTAATGCATTCTATCATGTCATACACCATTGCCAAGAGAAGAATCACTTAGCACTTACTTTCTCAAAGTCCACATCTTCTGCAAGTTGCTTTCCTACACTATGGACACCGAAAATTTGTACTCGTTGCTTTGCATCAGGCAATCCAATGTACAAACGTCTGTCAATACGTCCAGGACGAACAAACTCCAGGTCCAATTCATCTGGCCTATTGGTAGCACAAATGAATATCACAGCCTGTCTAAGCGAAAACCGATCTACGCCAGTTTTTTCCTTCCTATACAGAACAAAGTGCTCAGTGTGAATATCACTTTCACAAGTAGTAGAGTTCAAAAGAAGACAGAAAAATGATGCATCTTTACAGTAATGCATAACCAAGAACAAAAAAATATTTGATTCCCTTCCTATTAAGTTAATTTTCCAAGGTTGTCTACCAGCACAATTCGAATACTTTCAAAGAAAAGCTGGACCTGGGCACTAATAAAAAACAGCATATGTTTCAGAAAAATAAAAATCATTGCAATTTATGTATTTTCGTTGCCTTCCTTTCCCAGATTTATAAATCATGATAGGATATAGTAACTTCAACAAGTTAGTTTTAAATAAAATAATCAAATAATAAGATGAGAAATAAATGAAAGTTTTATTTTTACTCAGAAAGTTGTTTTGTGCAAACTTAATGGGGGGAAATGAATACATATACAGGATGTTGAACTAATATACTCACTCCCCATCAAGCTGCGCAATCAGAGCCTCAAATGTTGCCCTTCTTCGTGGATCCTTCCTTGCATGCCTTCCAGCAATGGCATCAATTTCATCCACAAACACAAAACAAGGAGCCTGCATGGAAAATAAATTATTAAGACCTGTACTCTTTTAGATTGAAAAATACACAATTTCCATCTTAACCTAATTCCTACTTCTACCGTAAGAACATAAAAGCTCTATCTTGAGAAACAGATAGATATCTTAACCTGGAACCCTAAATTCCATCTTAAACAAAAGAAAGGACTATTATCAAGCAAATCCCCTCAACCAGGTAAACCAAAGAACCAGCGGTGCAAAGCAGTACAGGGAAGCTAAAATAGCAGGAGGCATATTTTACTCATTTTGACTTGCTGATAAAATTATAATAATAATAATAATAATAAAAAAAAAAAGAACTTCGAGAAAACGAAGGCAATGGAAGGAATTCTGTGACTTGTATATGACAATTATCCATGTAAAACATTCTACATACAACATCAATGGAATGGCCCCTTGTCATGTAAAGCGCAGTTTAAATCTTACTATGATGATTATATGCAAATAAGTTACAAGTGAAAAGGAATATCCGAGTCAATTTAGTTGTTGAATAATAAAAATTAATCAATCTAAGACTTTAAACTTTGGGAGCACACATTAACACTAGGACATATCAATTCCAAACAGACTAATGCCCAAAGTAAACTGCAATAAGCATCCAGAACGAATAAAAGAATTGAAAAACTTGTAAATAGACATCAGTTTCTAATGCCCCCCATCCATGAATAGGGCAAAGCATTAAGGTATGTAAATTATTTTTCACAATTTCAGTGAGTTGGCTTTAGATATATATAAAAATCATAAAACACTACAGGATGATCTAAAAAATTCCTTTCACTCATCATATTGCATTGGAAAGTTATAATAGGAGGGAGCTTACATTTCTCCTAGCAATAGAAAACATTTCATTGATCCTAGCAGCTCCACTTTTCTCACTATCTGTAAACTCTGCGCCAGAAGCAAAAACAAAAGGCAATCCACTTTCCTTGGCAAGTGTACGAGCAAAAAGTGTCTTTCCTGTTCCAGGAGGTCCCGAGAGAAGGACACCCTGTTACATACATAACCGCTATGCACTTCATGTTTTATCATAACTTTAAAGATTTAGAGCACAACAGGAAGAAACTCGAATTTTTTACTAAAAAATAATAGTTACCCGAACAAACTTCACCCCCCTTTCATAGTATTGCATGGGATTGCCCATGTATATCATTATCTCATCAAGAAGATCCCAGACATCTCCCCCAAGTACCACTTCCTTATACATTGTTTTGGTTTCACCAACATCTCCAACTGGCTGGATGAGTCCAAGACAATGATGCTTTGAGGGGAAAACACATAGGAAGAGAACGAAACACACAAAGGGAGAAACTAAATCAATACCAGAATAAAATTTTCCGCATATGCCATATCAAAAAGTTGATTGTACTTTTTGTAGAGAAAACGCTTAGAAGTAATATGTAATAGCATGGCAGCCTCCCTTATGAGCCACAAGATCAGTAATCCAGGCACCAATGCAATCAAAACTTTTAGAAAGTAATGTATCTGCCTTTTCTGAAGGAGATCTACTTCTACACCAGAACCTGAGATAATCTCAAACAAGTATGGATCGAGGGGAATATCCACCTAACAAATGCAAATAAAAAGTATCAAAATAAGCCAAGAAAGTATGTGGTTCAGATTCTCAGTTGCGCAAAGAAACCCCAAACTTACAACATATTCTAGTGGAAAACCTTCTTTCATAGTTACATAAAGTCTTTTCAGGTCCTCGGTGAAGACAACAGCAGCAACCTGTCAAAAAATAACCTGCAGAATTAGAAAAGGTCTGTATATCTTTATATTAGAATTCTACATGTTTCCATTCCACTGATATTTATTGCTTGGGTAGCACCAGTTTTAAGTATTTTATATATAGCATCACTAAAACTGGTTATATTGACGTCCCTTCTTTCTTTTCCCATGAAAGAAGAAAATTTATTAATGATTAATGAATAAACAAGCATAAAATTAGAGGATGATGCATTCGCTCTCCTAATGCCAATCCCACTGAATATTAGCTCAAGGAACCTGACAGAAAGATCTAGATGTAGAGCACCATAAAGAAACCAATGAAAATCATCACCCCTAAAGTATCTAATTAGACAGATTGTATTTCAAAAATCCTAAACTATTTGACATTGAAGTTAACCAAAAAACTAGGTATAAGATTAGCTAAGGAAAAAAAAAAGCTACCCCAAGTTAAAGAATAAATTTAGCCATTACAAGCTACTAAAAACAGAAAAGGGAAAGTTTTCTGTTTCTTGGGCACACATGGAATGGATGTACACTGTATGCACTCAACAGTTAAATGCTTGAGAAATCCAACTCCAACAAAGCTCCACATAAACCTAGGTTCCATTTAAATAAATTGAGAGCCATGCAACTTTGAACACTATAAATCGAGGAATATAACCATAGAAAGCAAAAGGAACATCACGGAGAATAACACTTGCCTCAGAGGAATCGAGCTTTTGAAGAAAATAAGTGTATGGAAGCTTGGGACGGTAGCGCCACCATCTCTTAGATATCCATAAAGCCCTGGCTCCTTGTGTATCGATAACCTTTTCCACCACATCCTTGCGAAGGCTGTTTTCAACCTCTTTCATGTCAAATTCAACCACATATTTAGCATTTGAGGAATCTAATTGCTCAGCTAACTTCTCCTTTTTTAGAATCTCCTTCCATATATGAAGCCTCTCACGCCATGTTCCTTTACTTTCTTGAACTTCACCTGATAAGAATGCATGAAAAAATATGCAAGCATGATCAACAAATTAAACCCAAGTCTCGGCCATTTCCTTCTTTTTTTTAAAAAAGAATATCCTCCAATTACTCACTGCAATCACCAAGAGGATAAATATACTTAGGTTCACTAGTCACCCAGTTCACTTTTGCTTCAACTGCTAAGGGAATAGATTACAGAATAAAGTATATCTAGCTAAAAACAAGGAAAAGAAATCCAAAAACACATGGATAAATATAATAATTTTTCACACTTCATTATAAAGACCTGTTTACTATAAAGACAAGGTAAATTTTAACATATTATCATCTAGTATTGGCAACAAAATGCATATACTTTCCTTTGACCTTAAAAAAACATAAACAAGAAATATGTTCTCCAAATGGTTTCAAGTGTAAACTTCAAATAGAAGATTCATTCAAGAAAGAATTTCCTGTGCTTAGCTAAGCAAGCACTGATCCAAAGTTCCAATGATAAGAAACTAAAAATAACAAAAAGTCAAAAGCAAAACCATTCTAAATAAATCTGGAGCATCTATCATGTCTATGCATGTCCAAAACCAACAGAATAACCAACTCACCTAAAATGCCCAAGTCTTGCTTCAAGTCTTTCTTTAGTTCTGCCTTTAATCTCACATCCTTGTCAATGATTTGTTTCATATTTTCCTGAGGAGAATCTTGATCATCTTCCCATGCATCTTCTCCAACATAGGAAGTGTCTTGAATCAGTGTTCCATCAAGTCCTTCAATGAACTTCTTCATTTTCAGGCCTTTTGGTGTTGTCTTTCTCCACATACCCTTTTTAAACCTACATGTAAAAATCAGATATAGGATTATTTGTTAATTAAACACAGAATTTAATTAGCAACTTGATGTTCTATTAAAATATAGTCCTATTCATCTCTTGTAGATTGCATTTGCAAATAAAAACCAAACTGCTGTACTTTCTAATATTAATAGGAGTTGGTTCAGGAATCAAAGCCTCCATATAAGCTTCTGTTAACTCTCTTCTTTCTTGGTCTAGAAAAGGAGCTCGAATGGCAACATATATTCTTTGACAGGAAAACATCACAGCAAAAATATAGAGCAACAAAGCACCAACTCGTTTAGGCTCCCAATTCTTGAAGTCCTGCAAGTAGAAAAGT
The DNA here is from genome assembly GCA_009078335.1 of Salix brachista. Classification (NCBI taxonomy): domain Eukaryota; kingdom Viridiplantae; phylum Streptophyta; class Magnoliopsida; order Malpighiales; family Salicaceae; genus Salix; species Salix brachista. The sequence continues at coordinate 12,911,742 of CM018581.1, forward strand.
CCATGTTATAGTTTCAAGAATTTTTTTCATGGAATAACAGCAAAGGAAAGCTTGAAAAAGATCACATTAAGGTTTTATGGGTTTTGGTACATGAATCCCATTCTCCAGTTCCAATCTTCAAGTGTCATTTTCTTCGTGCTTTGAAAAGCATAATATTGAAAAAATAAAAAAACAGAGGCATTGAGGGTTTTAACTCTTAAAAAACACATTTCCGAAATAATAAGTTTTTAAGCCCTCTGTTTTATTCATAACTAATTGTTCTGTCCTTTTCTCTCCCCAAACAAACAAGTATTTGTTCCAGGTTACCTATTTATATTTATTAATCCCTTGTTCCAAACTGTTATAATACTGTATCCTTTTGCTTGAATCTTAATTTTTCTCAAATGCAATGACCATATCCTTCAGGTGCTTTCAACGCATATGTATCTCCCATTTTCACCTGCTTGCAAAGTTGTATCGAACCTCTCCCTTCTTGGGGGGGGGGGGGGGGGGGGGGGGGGCTGAGGATTGGAATATCAACCTTGAATCAAATTTCATTAATCTCGCATACCCACCACCAACACCACTTTATGTCCACAACGTGATTACTTCAACATAGAACTAGTTTTTTGAGAATCAACTTGATTGTAAGATGTGTTGGCAGTTTTTCACGGAGGTATCTTACTTCCATGATTGTGGTCCCTTATTCTCGTCTACTGAAACTCTGATAGTATGTTCCTTGTTGAACTTTAAAAAGAATATAGGTGTTGCCATATTATATTCAATTGCTTGAAAGCAGAAAGACAAACTGTGATGAGCAAAACAACATTACAGAAAGCATGTCATCACTTATTATGCAGGACTTGCTCCCATAAGTTCAAGAGGTTCACAAAATAGAAACCGTTGTCCCACAGCTAGACCATGCATATCATAAAAGAACATTGGTTGCTATATCTTTTCAAAAATTCAAACATTCAACAAATTTAGCCTCGTTCTACATGAACAGGTTAAAAAATGCTAGTACCATGGCCATTTTTTCTCCAAGTTCTTCATTTATTAACTTACCTCCGCACAATAAATATTCAAAATCATGTCAGGTTCTCATCTCCCAACACCTTCCTAATAAAAAATAAGTAAGCGAAGGCGTCTTACCTTCCAACGCTCCCATCTATTCCAATCCACGAAATCAGTTAACAATTCAGTCCTGAACCGAGTCAATGCAGCGTCACCTTTCTTGATATCACCCTTAATGCTCTCAACAAACTCACCAACCTTCACATTAACCCCTTCTATATCAAACCCAGTTTCCTTCTTGACTGACTCGCCGAGTTTAAAAAAAAAACGCTCCGTCCCCAGCCGAACAGAGCGAGTGAGAATCGGCCAAGAAAACCCGTCAGAACCATTTGCATTGGAAGAGGAATGGATTCTAAAAATGGGTTTCTTGCGCGAAATTCGTGGTCTTCGATTTGTGGGTAATTGAAAGAGAATTGGGGGGTTTTGAGCTGTTTGGGTTAGAAGAATTGGAGAGTGGAGAAGACGGTTTTGTTTGGGAGGAAGTGCAAGGTTCATAACTGGTTTTGGTTTGTTACAACATGAGAGATTTTTGAGGTTTTTCGAAGAGGAAACAGAGTGGTGTCGTCTTTTTTCAGCTGCTGAGGAGAGAGCAGCTGAACTGTTTTGGGTTTTGGAGGTTTATCTGAAACTGAAAGTAGTGTTTCTGTCCAAAAATCACTAGCAGTCCCTGTACTTGAGGTATTTAGTCAGATCGACGCTTGTTCCTGCAATTTTATCACATTGACAACTTTTTTCTAATTTAAGACGCCTCGATACCTTCGGCCAACTCTATTGCGTGAAGGTCGTCCCTAAAAACAAATGTTATTTGCCTTTATTATTCGACTGAAGTATGATATTGCTTAGAAATATATTTAAAAAGTATTTTTTATCATTTGTTAAAATTTGTTTTTTATATATCATATCAAAAACAATCTAAAATTAAAAAGTATTTTTTTCTTATAAAAAAAAACGGTGAGTATATGAATGGCCATTTGACAAAGACTTGTGCAAATCCAATCATATCAGTTAAAACATGCAAAGAGGGGTATCAAACTAAGTTAAAAATGTTTTCAAGAATGTTTTTTATTCAAAAATATATTAAAATATTATTTAATTTATTTATTAAAAAATATTTTTAATATTAAGACATAAAAATAACATATATTTTTTTTAATTTAAACTAAAAACTAGAAATAATTTTTTTCTCGAAAACGCTTAACAATCCCGGTTTACCATCGTTACTTGTGTTTTACAGCCATTTCCCTACCATTGTTGAATTTCAGCAATAAATTAATATGTTTAAGTTCGAGTGATTTGACCAAATCTGTAAAAACAGCTGGTTAGGTTACACTATTTTCCATTTTTCATGGCCGATAATCACCAAAAAAGAAAAGTGAACTTTCTCCGAGCACAAACAGAATATCGTCAATAGTGATTCATCGCATTTACAGCATGCATGTATAAAAGATGATCCTGATACAAACACCACGGAAAATCCAAATGGGAAAACGTACATATCCAGTAAAATCACGCTTACAGGGGAAACAATTAGGAAAGGATTACAGTTGTTGCTCTGCCCCACAGCAAATGCTAGAGGATCTTGCTCTGTTGTTTACCATTAATTCTTCTGTTTAATACTTCAAAAACGTTAGCAGCTTAGGACGGCCTGACACTTGCACCAATCTCTAGAGTGCTTCAGTCATAACTGAGGCCTGTGTACTGCATAAATCGGTCTCCATTTAATCCCACTTCTCACCCTATTGTTGCTCCTTTTTTTTTTTATTATTATTATAGGACTCGAGAAAGAGTAACCGAGAGCATCGATTAGGATGATTAAGGGGCAGGAGAAGAGAGGAGCAAATGAAGCCATATGAAACCATTTCAACTTTCGATATCTTGCAACGAGGCCCATTTTGTCCTGCCAGAATAACAAGTCGAGACATTATTACAGGTATGTCCAAGCAAATCAGGAGCAAACCCAGCAAAGAACATACAAAATATGAAAATGGAATCACCATTACCTTAGAAACAACGTGGAACAAAAATCAACAGTCACTTCATCAACTGGAAGACATAGCTTCCTCAATCCTCCTAATTACAACACTTAGACTGCCACCACTTTCTAATGCTTTAACAGCAGCTCGATGAGCATCCCTGTGCCATTTTAACAAATTAAAAGATTGCAGAACAGACCACCTTGCTTGATTTGACATCTATACATGAGGAAGCCAAAAGGAGTCAGAATCAGCATTATTAGCAAAGGGAAACACAAGTTTTGTATAATGGTGAGAGAGATACCTGGGCTACAGATAATGGGGGTTGCAGAAGAATACAGATACTCCTAAATAGGTTTTCATCATTTTCTCCGCCCTCTGCCTCACCATAAACCAGAGCTTCAGCTGCAATGCCAGCAAAAAGCACCATGCAGTACCTTACCACCATTCCAGACCACATTTTGGCAATTTGAGACCAGATATTAGTAAACATTGACATGAGAAAATTCATATGGATGACTTACATAGCACAAACAATGCTCATATGGATGGAGAAACAAGTAATCTAGTTGCAAGGACACCAATATCATCCCGCTGAATAAGCAGGTGCCTGGACAAGCTGCCTAGTGTCTATTGAACTTGAAAATAGCACAGTGGCTATTTTCATGTTGCTCACAAAAACCACTACGTTACTGCTTAAAGTAAATCTATATAAAATTACTTGTGGTAATAAAAGGAGCAGCAAAAGCAGTTGAAAATCTAATCACCACATGACCGACTGTTGTTCTTTCAATTGTATCCAGCAATAGCATTAAACCAAGCAACCTCAAACAGCTCTTCACATCATACCCACCTGTCAAACGAAGTGCTACTGAGTTTCCCTTCAGCAAGCTCGTTACTCAGCTTTTCATCCCAAAACTGAGTTCCCGCCTGTTTGAATGTGATATTTTATAAGTTGTTGCTGGCAACACTGTTGCTAATTTGAATAAAAGAGCATATGATACCAGTGCTGATGTTATAGCAATCATTAGGGTCGGTAACAAAAACAAAGAGATAGTACGAACCTTAATTATCAAAGCCAGCATCAAATGGTTTTCCAAATAAAATGAATTAAAGATAGATATAATCAGCACAAAAAATGAGGTCAAATACTCTGACCAACAACTTGAGGAAACAAATAAAACACAACTTATTTCCCTTCAGGCCCTCACAGCTATCATCATAACTTTTAAAAAATACTCCAAATAAGGCAACCAGTCATCTATTCTGAAGACTCATTCCACCAAAGGTGGCAATGCCAGAATATCCATGATTTCCACAGTGATTTCAGGGGAAATTATCAAGTGTAACAGGAAAAATAATCACCGCAAGAAGTGAATTGCATTGTAGAAATAATGAGTAAATGGAAACAAGCCAGCTGATCAAAACAATAGTTATCATCATATACTTATCATGAATATCTTTGGTTCACGGTGATAAGGATATAAGTTTGTATCATTGAAGAATTCTTTTCCTCTAATGTCGGAAATCTATACAGGTATATTTGGAAGGGTTCCTTACCTCCAATAGTGGCATGGTCGGCCACGTATCGGGCAGGATTTTAACTAGCTAGAGATAAGTACAGTAACTTATGAACAATACAGGGAGTACCAGCAAGTTTGTCAGAAATAAGAGCAAATGACAAAAGTGAAGAGGAAACTGCCATAACAATCAAAACAAGAGAAATAGATACCTGTCCTTGAGTGCCCATTTGCATTGCAACCATGGGGTCTAAAATTACTCCTCGAATCGGGCAACCCATAAGATATGCTGCAAAAGGAATTTTACAAGTAATTACATGGAATGGTACCAGCAAAGGAGAGAGACGATCTATGGGAGTACTGGCATGGTTACTGCAACTGTTTGAAAAGCAACATGTAAGTCAATGGGACTACTTAATGGACAGTGCTAAATGTGCGGAACCACACTAGATACTGATATTGTTTGTGTACAATCAAAATAAGTACCATAATTCCAAAGGAAAACACTTACTCTAATCTCCCATTTCTTGTAATAGAAAATGTCATCCAAACAAAGCATTTAAATCAAGTGAAAAGGTCCATACCTACCAAAAGATGGCCTGCTTCATGAACCAAGATCCGACGCTTATTCGGGGGCCAGTAGCTTGAGATTTGAGCTAAACAAACTCCGCCAAGGAAGATAGAGTCTAAAAGGGTCAATCCTAGGATAGCCGCAAGGTTAACTCTGATATCAATCCCTCGGTCAACAAGAAAGTTTGCTCCTCCGATAAATGCAATGAACACAAGGCTTGAGATCCCAGTTTCACCCCACTTCTTCGGTGAAAGTTTTGTCACTAAATGAGTAGACGGGAATGAAGCATGCACATTTTAGTGTCATTAAAAATAAATATGCACTAAACCAAACTGCAATGCGAATTAGATGCAAAAGAATTAAGGCAAAAAAAACAAAAACAGGCAAACAAAGCTGTTCTGTATTCATGTTTACACCTTCTAGACCAGTAGAAGACTGCAACACAGTTGGTGTAACTTCTCTTGGTCCTTCCAAAACTGCATAAATTGTAGCCCAAAAACAGAAAGTAAATATCTAGTTTTCTCTATAGCCATTACATTCAAAGCCAATCTATGTTAGCAAAGAAAAGGCTCAAATCCTTGGACAAAAAAAGAAAGAAAGTATAAACTTACCAATGTTGCTAAATTTTCCAAAACTGGGCAAGAACCCCCTGTTCTTGAGGAACCCGTAAGCACTGGAAACGAGTCTCATATCATCAGCATTCAAACAAGTGTCCAGAACCTCCCAGTCCCTCTCTAGCCCATCAAACAAACCCAGGTCACCGAGTCCAGACCGAGTCGCTGAGTCATTTGTGAAAGAACCATTAACGGAATCAGCTAAACTATCATTATTTGTCAGAGTTTCTTTGGATTTCAAGAACCTAAGAGCTCTGGCAAGGTCTTTTCTTTTCACTGCATCCTCGTACTCTTTCCATTCTCTTAGAGCTGCTCTTGGGATGGCTTTGAAATTTCTATTTGGAGGTGTTCGTGGGCAAAGAAGGGAAAATTGGCTGGAAAATAATAGCTGCTGGGACGATAAAGCCATGAAAGGGAGATATGAAAGCTTGGGCGATGGGAGAACCTCGGAAGGTTTTTGCCAGGACAGAAAGCAGATAGAGGTTCATGAAAAGAAGGCCGATCAGTCAACGTGGGCTTTAGCCCGATTACATGGGAAGAATAGACTTAGCTTCCAAAGACGGTCCATGGCTAATCTTGGCCAATTGGCCATGTCCTGCAATGATGCAACCCGTTCGTTCGTTTATGAAATTTATGCAATAATTTTAGATTATTTTAATATATGATGAATATTAAATTTAAAAAAATGCAATATCTGAAATTGACTTGAATTTTTCAATAATGTGAATTTATTTATCGGAAATTTCTGAAAATCTAGATAAGTTTATCCTTTAATGCTAAAACATGCAATGTCTGATTTTTGAAGGTGTTGATATTTATTTTATACAATTAAATACACTAAAAAGTTTTATTTTTAGTTCATACAAAATCATGCACGCAATTATCATCACATTCCCTTCACAAATCTGTTGTGAATTATTAAAGCAGTGTTGATTTTGAAAAACATTTAATTTGTTTTTTTAAATATAATATATATATATATATATATTTTGATGTACTTGTATTAAAATTGAGTTTTTTTAGAAAAATACTAGACCATGCCCCCGCGCTTCGCCGCGGGCGGCACAATTTTTTTTTTCAATGTAAAAAATATTAATTGTGTGTATTTTTTTTAGCTAAAATTTAGTTAAAATAATAAATCTGTGCAGAATTCATGTCAAGTGCAAGTTTTCTATTAAATATATGAATTTAAAATCGATATGAATTGTGAAAATACTCATAATAATAAAATTTTGAAAAAGAAGTTGTTAATTTTCTATCAATAAAAAGACGAAAATATAGATTGAAAATTCATCCTGATGTTATTGTCATTATCATTGCTATTAAAGCTTAAATTATTACTAACATTACTGTCAAAACAAATGAAATAATTAAATTGCCCTGGAAAAAAAAAAGCAAAAGATTTTTATAAAGAAAACAATAAAAAAATAATAACTAAAATTATCATTATTATTGCATAAAGAATAAAATCATAAAAATCATATAATCTAAATAACAAATAAAAAAACAAAGAACAAAAGATAAACGAATAAAGGGAAAAATAGAGTAATATTACTTTTAAAATGATCACCGAAATGAAATAAAATTTAAGGAAAAAAAAAGATTTTTTATAAAAAATAATCACTAAAATTATCATTATTATTGCGCAAATAATAAAATTCTAAAAATGATCTAATCCAAAGAACAAATAGAAATAAAAGAAAAAATCTAGCCATGGCACTCGCGCCTTGTCGCGGGCGGAATCATATTTTTTTGAACGTAAAAAACATATTTATTATGTATGAATTTTTTTATCATAGCATAAATTAAGAAAAAATAATAAATTTGTATATAATTTTTATGAAGTGCAAGTTTTGTATAAAATATATAAATTTTACATAAATATAAATTAATTGGCTTGAAAAAGAATTTAATTGCCTTGAAAAATAAAATAAAAAAAACAAAAGATTTAAAATTTACATAATATTTGTATAAAAAAAATTAAAAAATCAATTAATAAAAAATACAAACTAAACATTAAAAAAACATTAATTAATAACAAATAAAAAATTAAAAGAATAAATACCGAAATGAAAAATAAAATATATTAAATTAATTCCAATTGAAGGATAAAATTAAAGAAAAAAAATAATTGGAGGACCAAAAATAAATAATGATAACTACTGCACTTTAAAAAAAATTAGAAGAAGAGGGACTGAAATCAAACTTTGTATATATTAGCAATTTCACTTGGAGGACCAAATCAAAGAAATTAAAACATCTGTACCGGAATAATTGAAGGAATAAAAAATAAATACAAAATCAAAAGTATAAGGACTGAAATAAAACTTTCTTATATAATCAGTTTTAATTGAAGGGCACAATTGAAAACAATAAAACGTTAATTTGAATAAATCAGTAATAAAAACGAAATAAAAACCTCAGGGACCAAAAGCAACTTCACACAAACATCAGGGACCTTATCTGAATTTGGGGGTGGGAGGAGAGAGAAAAGGGACGCCGGAGAGAAACCCGGCCGCTGCGGCTTAATCGGTCATCGGAGGAGGGAACGCGCCGCGACGGAGGAGAGAGGACCTCCCGGCGCATACTCTGGAACGGCGGAAGTCAATTTTTTACGTCGGGAAGAAGACGCACGCGCCGCCAAGGAGGCGCGTAAGCGCTGAACATCGCTGGCGTGGGACGGACACGCGCCAGCCGCCCGCGCTTAAAAATAATAAAATAATTGGAGAATTACTGATACGCCCCTGACCCCATTCATAATTACGGAAATACCTGACGGGAAAGGACGACCATGTCCCCGATTACTGTTCGATATTTTGTCGTTTAGCGCGCCCTTTTTCGTCTGCACACTGTGCAAAAAAATGAGAAAATCCGAGATAGCCCCTGTCACTGTGCACTATTTTGTCCGTTTCGGGGGACTTTATCGTCTGTGCACTGTGCAAACGAAGTGTAAAAAACCGAGAAAGGCCCTCGTTACTGTGCATAATTTTGGCGCTTTACTGTGCAGATTTTTGGCGTTTTGGGGGGCTAAAACCGTGACTACACTGTTCACAAAATGAAAAAAAAAAAAATAATGTCGCAATCCACAGTGCAACTGAGTCTGCGTGCACAGTGCACGCAGCTACAGTAAATGTGGGACGCCGTTTATTTTATAGTTAATTATTTTAATATATTTTTTCATTAAAAATATTTTAAAAAATCATTTTCACAATTTTAAAAGCCAAACTCAACCATGTTTGTTAACAAACAGTTACTAAAAAGCATCGAACATCAACAACCTCACTTCAACGATAAGAGAAAATCCAAAATCCAAAATACAAACGCACGTCGCCCATTCATTCCCTCCTTCGTTCTTCCCGTCCACATCCTCTCTATTATTTTTTCTCTCTCCGAAGATCAGAGAAAGAGAGCCTCGTTTCCCATCCATATAACCCTCCATTCCCTCCTCCTCTCCTCTAGTCCACCCACCTTCTCTCACAAAATTTACACTCAAAAACACTCCGCAAACACCGCCAAATGGCCTCCGCCACTGCACCAACAACTCTCTCCCTCCTTAAAACAGCAGCCTCCTCCACCTCCACAGCTGCTCGGGCGTCCCTTCTTCCAGTCTCCACCTCCGGCCTCCGCACAACCAGCCTCCGGGGTCTTGGTTTCTCTGCTGCAGACCCATTGTTTAGCTCTCATGTGGTGTCCAAAATACGATCATTGAAGTCAAATGGTAAAGCACCAAGAGCAGTGGTGTCTATGGCAAAGAAGAGTGTTGGTGACTTGACAGCTGCTGATTTGAAAGGGAAGAGAGTTTTTGTTAGAGCTGACTTGAATGTGCCTCTTGATGATAATCAGAATATTACTGATGATACTAGAATTAGAGCTGCTATCCCCACCATTAAATACCTGATTTCAAACGGGGCTAAAGTTATTCTTTCTAGTCATCTGGTACGTGTGTTGCTGTTCAATCTCACCTCTTCTTTTCTGGTTTCTGGGAATTTTGTATCAGTCTTGTTGTGATTTGGGTTTTGTAGCGGTTCTGTTTCGTTCATTTCATTGATTCTGTTGGTTTGTTGAATGAATTATTTTTTTGGTTATTGCACTGAATTTTGATGTCATGCGACTGGAATTATAGCAATGACATTTTAGTTTCACGACACCCTGTTTTCTATCTCTTCCTTTTATAGAAAACAAAAATTGGTGCTGGTTAATTGGAGTTGCACTTTGTGCGCTACTGGGTCCGAAATTCAAGTTGTGATTTATGACATGCAAAGTTCTTCAGTTGATTTTGAGAGAGTTAGCGAGAATGACTGCAGGTTTGCAATTGTTAATTCCTGGTTGATAGAATGCTGTAGTTTGTCTTCTACTGGTCGAGCGATAATGTTCTCCGTGAATTGAATTCATGCAAAGAATTACGTTTAACTGCTGGATTTGGTGTGGAAGCAGGTTCTTGTATTTGTAAATTTAGCTGGTATGGTGTTTTTTTATACAAGGAGTTTGATTCTTTGCAGAAATATCTCTATAGCACGTAAGTTTGCAGTTCTTGTACATCTGATATTAATTGGTTATCTGTGAAAATAATTTGGGTTTATAATCTCTGCATGTTAGAGAATATGATAAATCATATCTTGGGTCTCATCTAAAAGCTTAATCTTTTAGATGAGATAGTTCTTTGACACTACATAATGTTCATTGGTCTACCCATATGAGCTCAAGTGTTCCTTGATTATTTCGCAGGGACGACCAAAAGGTGTTACTCCAAAATTCAGCCTGGCACCTCTTGTTCCCCGGTTATCTGAACTCCTTGGGATTAAGGTAAAACTTGTTCATGGAAATATAGTTCAAGGGAAAGAGAACCAGAGAATGCATGACTAATATATGCTGCTTGAGCAGGTTGTGAAAGCTGATGATTGCATTGGCCCGGAGGTAGAAAAATTGGTTGCTTCACTTCCTGATGGTGCTGTTCTTCTTCTTGAGAATGTGAGGTTTTACAAGGAAGAAGAGAAGAATGAACCTGAATTCGCAAAGAAGCTTGCTTCCTTGGCAGATCTTTATGTAAATGATGCATTTGGAACTGCACATAGAGCGCATGCCTCCACTGAGGGGGTCACAAAATTCTTGAAACCATCTGTTGCTGGTTTCCTCTTGCAGAAGGTTGGTTTATAAGTTAATGGATGTTTGAGATTATATACCCTAATCTATTGAATGTAGTAAAAAAAAATTAAGCAATCTCCTCTATGAGTATGACCCAGAGGCAGTTTTATTTAGGAACCTCATCTAAACTACCCTTTGGTGCCCTAAGTGGACTGAATGATTGGTTGATTTGCTTCCCTTCATTGTGTTGTTTTCTTTGATCATGTTTCCCTTTGAACACATTCAGTATTTAGCTTTTCTCTTTTGCCAATTTTTTGGTGATATCTACACAATGCCACCAGCTTTCAATTTTTATTATGAGACGGAATTGTCCATTTTGCTGATTATTTGTCGTCTTTTTTGTGAGTTTCAAGTGCAAAAGTGGTGGCATGTAACTGAACCCATCCATCCTGCATATGCTGCTTGCTTTTTTGTTGTTAGGGCCTGTATTCCACTGTCTCGTATATTGAAAGTAGCCTTGATATTATTATTATTTTTATCTCAGTTCTCCTTAAACTTCCGGTCACTTTGGTATTCAATCTCTCGCTACCTTGTTTTTTAGGAGCTGGACTATCTTGTTGGGGCAGTTTCAACCCCAAAAAGGCCATTTGCTGCCATTGTGGGTGGTTCTAAGGTCTCATCCAAGATTGGAGTCATTGAGTCGCTCCTGGAGAAGTGTGATATCCTCCTTTTGGGTGGAGGTATGATTTTCACATTTTACAAGGCTCAAGGCCTCCCAGTAGGTTCATCCCTGGTCGAGGAAGATAAGCTTGGTTTGGCAACATCGCTCCTTGAGAAGGCCAAGGCAAAAGGAGTGTCTCTTTTGCTACCCAGTGATGTGATAATTGCAGACAAGTTTGCTCCTGATGCAAATAGCAAGGTTTGTGGTCAAAGCTCGCACAAGAAAGTTCGCTAAAAGTTGTTCTTGTTCTGACATTTTTAATGCTCTCTGTAACTGAACGAATTTGAATGCCATTTTGTTCACTACAGATTGTACCTGCATCCGCCATCCCAGATGGCTGGATGGGACTGGATATTGGACCAGAATCTGTGAAGACATTCAATGAAGCTTTGGGAACCACTCAAACTGTCATCTGGAATGGACCCATGGGAGTGTTTGAGTTTGAAAAGTTTGCAGCTGGGACAGAGGTATGCGAGAAGTGGTGCTTAAATTTAATTTTTGCTTTTCATCTGTTCAAGCTTGGATGCTGCTTTTGGTTTCACTATCTGATAGGCATGCTATGATGCCTTGTTAGAAGCACGGTTGCATACACTTACATAGGGAAGTGTGAAAACTATCTCGACAATGAAGCAAAATTCTCCAACAACCAACTCTTTCTATTACCTGGATTAACCGTACAGTGAAAACAAATGGTCCTAGTACTTGATGCAACTTTGTGAAGTGGCTGGCTGAACTTATTTCGGGGGTGTTTGTCACTGCGTTTCAAAAATGTTTTTGAAAAAAATTGAATTTTTTTTATTTTTTTTACTTTAGATTAAAAAAAATTGGGTTCTTTAGATCATTTCCATGTGATAATATCAAAAAGGATGTTTAAAAAATTAAAAAATATTATTTTGATGCATTTCTGAGTGAAAAACACTTTAAAAAACAACCGCAACCACACTCCTAAACTCCCAAACAGGCATGTAACTGCATTTTAATGCTTTCCTGTGATTGTTTTGGGTTTCATTACCTGTGATTGGATGGTGAACTAGAGTTGAGCCTTTTCTTGCAGGCCATTGCAAAGAAGCTTGCTGACCTCAGTGGAAAGGGAGTTACAACCATTATTGGAGGTGGAGATTCTGTTGCAGCTGTAGAAAAAGTAGGAGTTGCTGATGTTATGAGCCACATATCAACTGGCGGTGGTGCCAGCTTGGAGTTGTTGGAAGGGAAAGCGCTTCCAGGTGTCCTTGCTCTAGATGAAGTCGTACGAGTTGCTGTGTGAGATTACTTGACCCCCCCCCCCCCCATTCCCATGCCTTACTGTTACGAAAGAGAGATGCCATGTTGTAGAAAAAGTACGAGTCATGCTGTACAATTTTCTGTGTCTTCAATAGAGGGGTCTGATTCCACCTTTGCCTTTCTTGCTTCTCACTAGATTGCCAAGAGAGACATTGAGTTAACAAGAACGATCCAAATTTAAATAAATAGTTGAAAATTCTTCTTCATTTAGGTGCTGCCTTCCTGTTTCTATACCTTCTTTGTGATTCAATCCATGCTTTGCAAGATTAGCCGGCCATTGAAGGCACAATAATACCGGTCTCTTGCCTGGATTAGTCATTTAAGCAATTCACATGAAAGTATTGTGCAGATATGAAAAAATTGGATAATCAATACAAGTAGGAGAGAGATTTTTATATCATCTACTCGGAATCCTACTATATCTGTGCATAACAGGACTGAGTTAGGAAAAGAAAGCCTTAGGGCCGTGTTCTCGCTAAGGACATTGGTTCTTTTCAGCTTCCACACCAAAGGTAGATCTCTCTCTCGTATGCTTTCAAGTCAGCAGCACCGCCCGTCAGCGATAACAAAAATACAAAGGAAAAGGACATTCGAACAAGATTTATCACAGAATCCCGCAAGTTTTAAGCCACAGAAATGAAAGACGGCGTTGGCTGTTTTTTTTATCTGGTGACAGCTTTTCAGCTTTTCCCAAAGGTAATTTACAAAACCGGTGCGCATCGTTGAATGGCACCTTGTTTCTTTTCTTTAAACCAAAGTCTCCCATGGACTCTAATCTGTCTAGAAAAAAACCCAGCTCATTTGTGGCCACCGAATTTGCAACTACTGGGGTTTTACGTATGTTTATTTCAACCTTTTCATTATGTAATTGACCTCAAAATATAATTTAAAAACACTTCCAAGATATAACTCATCGCAGCATGCTTCTTGCCGTCATAAACCTCGCTATCTCTGTGATTAATTATTCAGTCGACAGGAAGTAAATCATGGATGCTTGAAGTCTCAATCAACTTGTTAAACAAACCATTTATTATTATCATCATTATTTTCTGAATAAATATAACATCACCTAGTCATGACTCATAACGTATATGAGATCAAACTCAAAAAAATAAGTAACTGAAAAATAACTTCAAGTGATTGTTTGAATCTGTGTTTCAAAAATATTTTTGAAAAAAATTTAAAAAATTTTATTTTTATTTTTTACTTCAAATTAATTTTTTTAGTGTTTATATATTATTTTTATATATTAATATCAAAAATATTTTTTTTTAAATAAAAATATATTATTTTTAATATATTTCTGAATAAAAAAATACTTTAAAAAATAATCAGAAACATAGAAACTAAGGAGTCATTTAGGGAATCTTTTTTACAATATGCTTTTAAAAGTATATTTTTATTAAACATTTAGAAAATCATTTTTTAATGATTTTTAGTAATTTGGATAAAAATTATACTTATCACGAATGAATGTTCGAGTAAAGAGGAAAGAAACTATTATTTTTCATCCCAAAACCACTCTTTTGGTAACTGTTTCTATGACTTTTTTTTTAAATTTTAATCAACACATCGATAATATAAAAACATTATAAAAAATAATCTTGCTCTAACTATTTTATTCTTAATTTTTTAATATTAAAAGTATTTTCGGATAGTTTACATATTAGAAAAAAAAATGAAACAATTTGGAAAACATACATTTTTTAATATAGTATATTTAAATAAATTAATTTAAATTATAATTTCCAAATTAAAATTCAAGAAAGCAAGCACGTGTAACGACCACAGATCGCGTGAGAATAAGTGAGATTGCAAATTCGAATATAGTAACGTATATTCTCTAGCTTTAACACCAATCAAAAACCGCCCAAGGTTTATCCTAAACCCATACCACGCATGTTTGCCCAGGGTGCACCCCTAGAAACAATTCACGGGGTGTCGGTATAATAATTTTTTAAGTAGTTTTTCATTTGCAAATAAATTAATATATATTTTTAAAATTTAAATTTTTAATTCTAAATACCAAAATTATTACAAAACAATTAATTTAATATATTTTTAAATTAAAAATATTTTTATAAAGCATTAATATTAAGAATAAAAACTGTACCAAACACCTTTGTTAGTCCCGAACTTTTTTCAGAGTGTTTAAAAGTATATTAACGATTTTTTTAAATTATTTTTTTATTTATAAATATATTAAAATAACATCTTTAATATTATTAATACATCAAAACAATTTAAAATTATATGGAAAAACTAATTTTAAACAAAATAAATAAATAAATAGTTTTTTGCAAACCTCACTCCCAAACAGAACAGGGTCTTCATCTTACACTATAACTCGCCTGGTATCATCTACCACTCTCCCATCCTTGTCTTTTATTGATCTCAGTTGAAGCCTAGCTCTTTTGTCTTCTTTTTCTTTGCAAGTAAAGTTCCAATCTTTCCCTTTGTATTAGCTTATGTCCGTTTTTGTGTTTCTTGATCCGGGTTAATTCTTGTTTTGGGTTTAATGCAGGATTTACTGGGAAAAAATGGCTACTAAGAAGAGTGTTAGCAGTTTGAAGGAAACAGATTTGAAGGGAAAGAGAGTGTTTGTGAGAGTTGATCTGAATGTTCCTTTGGATGATAACTTTAATATTACTGATGATACTAGGATCCGTGCTGCTGTACCCACTATCAAGTACTTGATGGGTCATGGTGGCAGAGTTATTCTGTGCTCTCATTTGGTATATGCTCGACGAATCCCTGATTTTCACAGTTATAAAGATTTCACTTTATTTGGGTTGAAATATGTTTTTGATTGTGCAGTATTGATTACAGATTTGGATTTTTATGCAGATTCTGATGATGTTTGATTTGTTGCTGTTTTCTGCTTTTTGGGATTTTTGGGGTTTGCTTGGGTCTTTGTTTTTGATGGATGTTTAGACAGAACTAGAAATAGCATGGCAGGTTTATTTGCAGATTTATCTGGGTTTTGATTTTTGTGACATTGCTTCTGTTTATCCGATTTTTAACACTTAATTGCATGTAAGCAGATTTGTCTTTCGATCTATGTTCTGCCATTGATTTAGATGATAGATTTTTTTAGTTTTCTTACAATTGTTTTTTGCTAAGTGTTTTCAGTTGTTTTGATATACTCTAGAAGTTGTATTGCCTAAATTTATGTTCTCCAAGGCGGAGTACCGTTATTTTCTTGTCCACGATGTTTGATTAGACAATCATTTTTCACCTTTCTGGATTAGCTTTTTTTTCTTGGTTCTTTAACTACCTCTGTTCTACCTAAGATGAATTTGGTAAAATTTCTTTTCTTAATTCTATTTTGGAGCTTTTGTTAGGTGAACAAGGAGAATGTAGCTTTGATAATTGATTTCTCAAGAATGTTTACCATGGTGTTATTCACTTGCAGTTCTGTTAGCCCTTTGTCATTGTCTGTGGATTGTTTTCAATCCATTGTTTGAGCTACTTGTCCAAAATCATGTAACATGATTGGATGTAACTCCCTTAGCTCTTACAAAACTATGGACTCGAATGTTTTTGAAGTGTTTTTGACATCCTATATCTAAGGCCAAAAGTTGAAAAAACAAAAAACAAAACAGGAACAGTACCTTTTTCAATGCAAACATACTTTATTTTTTCCCTTTTTTTCTTGTTTTTGATGATGTTATTACAATCCCAAATAATTTGAAGAAAATGAATGCGGCTCAGGATTTTTAATTGCTGCTGTTTTTTCCCTTTTTCTGTTTCTTACTCTGGATGGGTTTGGGCCTTCAACTAACTTGGGATGTAAACTTAACTTTTCTTGGAATGCAGGAAGGTTATTCATCCGGTTGTCTTTAGAGACTGGTTTGCTAAAAATCAAAGAAAAAATTGTTTATTTAGTCAAATAGCTTCTCCTTTTTGCATTAACGCCAAACATAAGTGTGTTTAAGATTTTGGTTTTGTATGAGCTATAATAATTTGCCTTTCATTCAAGGAGACCTATTTTCAACTATTTTGCATACCATAATCCTTTTCACATCACTTTTAATCAAACATTATTTTAAACTGCAACCGCAAAAACTACCACAATCCCAAATACACACTTAAATAGGTGATCGTTTTCTAATGCCATGAGCTTGTCTCTTTATTTTTGCCATTGTTAACGCGGTCCTTCTTTTGTCCTTACATTCAACTATTTTTTTTCCTTGGTGCTTTTTTTCCATGTCGCTCTGAGCTCGTTTGAACCTATGTAACCAATCTCAATAATGAACTGCTTTCACGAGAATGCTAAAGTGATGCTCTAAAATGATGAAAATCTCATGTCTTCTTTTCTTTGTTTCAACCGTATTTGCTGTTTGTATTTAACTTGATTTGCTTTGGTACCACTCTTTGCATGTTTTAACTGATATAAATATTGAAGTAATTAGCATGATTGGATTTTGCACAAGTCTTTGTCAAATGGCCATTCATATACTCTTTTTTTATTATGGTTTCCAGGGACGCCCAAAGGGTGTTACACCTAAATACAGCTTGAAGCCTCTTGTACCAAGGCTATCCGAACTTCTTGGCATTGAGGTTAAGATGGCAAATGATTGTATTGGCGAGGAAGTTGAGAAATTGGTGGCTGAGATTCCAGGAGGGGGTGTTTTGCTTCTTGAAAATGTAAGGTTCCACAAGGAGGAAGAGAAGAATGACCCTGAATTTGCAAAGAAACTTGCTTCTCTAGCAGAAGTTTATGTGAATGATGCATTTGGCACTGCTCACAGAGCCCATGCTTCCACTGAGGGAGTGGCTAAATACTTGAAGCCTGCTGTTGCTGGTTTCCTTATGCAGAAGGTATGGTGGTTACATCCTTATCTTCTTTTAAATGCTCTTCCCCAAGAAATTTATATATTTTGAAAATACATGTGTGTATAAAAAATTGAAAGGAAGAAATGCATCATCTTTGGATTGGTAATTAAAAATGAATGTGAATCCATTTTCTGTTTGATCCAATTTAACTTGGTAATTTCATGGCTGCACACCTGGCCATCTTGTGCATCCATAACCTGTTGTGTGCTATGGTTCTAGGAACTTGACTATCTCGTTGGAGCTGTGGCAAATCCCAAGAAGCCATTTGCTGCAATTGTTGGTGGATCGAAGGTATCATCCAAGATTGGAGTGATTGAATCCCTCTTGGAGAAGGTTGACCTACTCTTCTTGGGTGGAGGAATGATCTTTACTTTTTACAAAGCCCAAGGGTACTCAGTTGGGTCATCCCTTGTGGAGGAAGACAAGCTTGATCTTGCAACTTCACTTATGGAGAAGGCCACTGTCAAGGGAGTAAAACTACTGCTGCCTACCGATGTGGTTGTTGCTGACAAGTTTGCTCCAGATGCCAACAGCAAGGTTTGCGTCATTGACCGTATAAATTACGTGTATTCCCTGGAATGTGTGCATGCAAACTCGTGGGTTGCTCTTTTGAGTTACTCGGGGCGGGTTTTTTTAGTATTGGGAAACACAAGATCATTCTCACATGCACACAGAGGATCAGAATGTAATACAGACCAATTTTGTTCAGATTGTTTAGTGCAATTTTCTTGCAGGTGGTACCAGCTTCTGAGATAGCAGATGGTTGGATGGGTTTGGATATAGGACCTGATTCTATCAAGACATTCAGTGAGGCATTGGATACAACCAAAACCATTATTTGGAATGGACCAATGGGCGTGTTTGAGTTTGAGAAGTTTGCAGCAGGAACTGAGGTATCTTATATATATATATATATATATTTATATATATATATACACACACACACCTAGATAATATGAGGCTCAACCAGTCATTTTAGCATTGTAATCGAGCTTCTTTTTTTTTCCTTTTTCAGGCAATCGCCATGAAGCTTGCTGAGCTCAGTGGCAAGGGAGTGACTACAATCATCGGAGGAGGTGACTCTGTTGCTGCTGTGGAGAAGGCTGGACTCGCTGATAAGATGAGCCACATCTCAACAGGAGGTGGCGCCAGCTTAGAGCTTCTTGAGGGGAAGCCACTGCCTGGAGTCCTGGCTCTTGACGATGCATAAGCTGAATTTTTCTTTTAATGCTGGTATATGTTTGGTTTTGCTACCGGAGTGAGCTGATCTTATGGAGGCTGTAGAGTGACCGAATAAATGTTCTTTTAAGTATATTTCAACCATGCAATGGTTTCAGAATGCAGATCGGGTCCTTTTTGGAACATTGTTTCTGATGATCCAATTATGTGAAATCTTATTTCAATCTGAAATTTTAAGGCCGATTCCAATGTTGAATCCAACTTGGACTAAGCTGGACTTAGGAGGAAGGGAAATGTTAAATCGTTTCCAGATTCCAGTATTCCAGAGTGAAGTCTTAAGCGTAGAGAATATTACGAGGTTTGGTCTTGAAAATGGCTGTGATTTCTTAAGCGTGGCAGGATTCGGAACCCTTATTCCTCCTTTTTCTTGGCACTGAAGTCTGAAGATCCCTAGCCTGGAAAGGAACCAAAAAGAGAAGAAGGTACAAACACAAAAGGTGAGAAATGGAATAAAACCTGGAAGGTTATTTTTTTCTAATTATTCCACGATTATAATCCAATCCTGGAACTACATGAATTATTCCCAACACATGAATTCAGCCCAAGTCAATGGAAAATGTTCAGTTTATGGGGCATGGTAGATCACTGGATGAAGCGACTAATCACTCAATTTAAACCAGGATTTTATTATATTATCCAGATCATCAATTGCTGTTGTTTGAAGAAAAGTTCACTTGGTTTGGTTCAAGGGTTTCAATCTTTGTTTAAAAAAAAAAAGTGGCTACCAAGCCCTCGCTAGTTAGGGTTTTGGGATGAATTCTATGCCAAGACAGCAGAGAGAACGATTTGGAAAACAAATGCAGTTTCTTTTTTCATAAAACAGGGTAACCATCAACCACGACAGCTTCCAAAATATGCTGCGGCAAAGCTTGCGAATACATTGCGAAACCTTTCCTCAAGTTTACGCAATAAAAGATAAAAGAAAAGAAGTCTTTGATATTTTAACCTGCATGGACCTTGCTTTGGTAACAAGCAATCGTATTAAGTTAACTATATTATATACACACAAAAATCTAAACGTGTGGCAGGTGCGCATACCACTGTTTACTCTTTCATTTCAATGTAGATTTATTCTTCAAGATTTTGCTTCTTTTTTTTCTTTTCAATTTGGTGCTCAAATCTTTTTTTCTTTTTTCTTGCAATTCTATTTATTTTTAGACCAAAATCAAGAAAAGTTGAATCAAATTTGTTGACTACGGACAAAAAAAAGGGATCAAAATAAATAAAAAAACTACTAATGAGTGATGATTACAAGTTTCATATAAATATTTTAATTTAGTCCTTAAATTTTACATTTTATATCTATTCAGTCTTACAATATTTTCAATTAAATTTTTTGTATCCTTCTTCTTCTGAGTATATTTGTTATGGTTGAAATAATTTTTAAAATTGATTAATATATATATAGTTCCACCATCCTTAGATTTTTTTTTCCCCTATCACATTTGATTATCATTCTATTAATATCTTTTTTTCATTTTTTCCCGGTGATTTTGTTTATTGTCTTCTAAAAACTAGGGATTGGAATGGAACCAATGAACTTTTTGTACCAAAATTGAAATTCTAAAAGTGAAAGAGATAGAATCAAAGAAGAAAGGGAATTAAGTAGGTTGAAAAACACCTTTTCTTATTAGCTTAGAGAGTGGCCACATGTTTTTCATGTATTTTACATTGTGTTTTTCTCTTTTTTTAATTTTCTCTTTCATAATTTAAAACTTTATTTTATAAAATTAGGTAAACAAAGGACCAAATTGGAAAAGCTAAAAGAATCAAATTGAGAGAATTTTTTTTAAAGAACTCAATTGAAAACAAATATAAATAATGAAAAAAAAACTTGATTCACTATTTATATGAACAGTATTCTTAATCCAAATTTGTTTTAGTGCAATAGTTAATTAGATCATTGGTGAGTGTTATGCTAGAGGTTGGATTAAATTTTTTAAAACTTTGAATGTAAAAAACATGTCCACTCACTCTTAATATGTTTTATAAGAGAGAAAAGTTTGAATCATATAGGGACTGATATGACGTGACCTAGTGTAGTCAAAACATAATTTAACTCAATTTTTTTTAAAGATTAATTTTTTTGTAAATATTAAGAAGACAATGTATTAAATTGATTCGGATCAACTCAAATTAACTTGTAGAATTTACATCATAGGTTATGAGATCATAATATAAAAATAATAAATTATAATTCTTAATTAACCCAATATTTAAAGATAAAAATAAAAATAAATTTCAATAAAAAAATTGATAAGACCAAGTCAACCTAGATTTACCTGACAAATTTGAATTATGAGATTGAAATGATCTTATAAAAAACAAATCAAAACAATTTATACCAATCAACTAAATATTAAAGAATGCAATTGAATAAAAAAAAAAAAACAAGTTAGTTGGACCAACCCTCGATCTAGATTATGAGACCATGATAATCACATGCAAAGTAAGACAAAAAAACAATTATGAATTTCAAAACCTAATTAACCCAATGTTGAAGAATGAATTAAAAAAAATTAATTATAAAAAAAAAGAAAAAATCATATTAATCTTTCAAACACGTGTTATAAGGTTGAGATAACCCCATAATCACAAAATAAGGTATAAAACTCAATTATAATCGACCTAATATTGAAGTATATATATTTATAAAAAAAATATTCAATTAAAAAAAACCTGAGTCAACTATACTAATAAGCAAAACTTGTGACCCCGATCATGAGAATATAATAATCATATATAAAATAAATTAAAATAAATTATAAAATTAATTTTTCAATAAATCTAATATTAAAAAAGAAAATTAAAAAAAAAAACCCTAAGCAAATAAACAAACAAATCGCTGTTTCAAATAACAGAGGGAACCCTCCTCTTTGAATTTATATTAATTATTAATAATAATTAATCAATGAATAAATAATTATTGTCCAGACAAACTTCAATTTTACCTGGCTTGCGGGCATCATGTCTCATCGTTGACTTGTTCCTTGCTTGTTCATCGGAAAGTCCACCTCACGACTCAACTAAAAAACGATGACACCGTAACAAAAATAATCTCTTTCCCAGCAACCTCACCATGTCTATTTCACGCACACTAATTCCTAGAAACTTGAGAGAAATATTCAAACCTGAGGTGGATCTATTGATCAGATATTTGATTAACAAATATTCTAGCAGGGTGCATGCTTGGTTGCTGGCTAAGTGAGCGTTCTGTCAGCTTTTGAGCATCTTGAAAAATGACAGAGCCTGCAGAAAGTAAAGGCTATTTTGTGAGGTTGCTGGCTTTGTTTCCCTTAATTTGTTTGATCAATTTCTCGAGCGTCGAGGCTAGAACTGTTTACCACAAATGGGAGGTCAAGTATGAATACAAGTCCCCAGATTGCTATAAGAAGCTGGTTATCACCATAAATGGGAGATCTCCAGGGCCAACAATTTTTGCCCAGCAAGGTGATACTGTTTTTGTTGAGCTAAAAAATAGTTTATGGACAGAAAATGTTGCTGTTCATTGGCATGGAATCAGACAGGTATAATGAGGTTGTCGTCTTCATATCTTCAACTATCCTACATATGTTAAAACCTTCTGTTGTGCGTACTCCTTTCTTACCACAGCTCGGAACGCCATGGAGTGATGGGGCAGAAGGGGTTACCCAGTGTCCGATTTTACCTGGAGAAACCTTTATTTACAGATTTGTTGTAGACAGGGTAAGTTCTGCAGCTCAAATGCAATACTTTTCTTGTCAATATAATAACACATTCATTTTACACTCTTATTACCAATACGAATATGATCCCAGGTCTCAGGTTATAAGGTTTTCAGCAGTGTTTTTTTTTGCTATTTTTATAGAGCATGGTATAATTAGCTCAGCATCGTTTTGCAGGCTGGGACATATCTGTATCATGGCCATTATGGAATGCAGAGAGCAGCTGGGTTATACGGATCCATCATTGTATCGCTTCCTGAAGGAGTTTCTGAACCCTTTTCCTATGATTATGATCAGAACATAATCTTAAATGATTGGTACCACGCAAGCACTAATGAACAAGCTGCTGGCCTATCAGCCATACCCTTTGTTTTTGTTGGAGAGCCACAGGTGAATTCTATCAAATCTAAACTCATATCAGCTTTAATTTGTCTTGAATTAGCTATCAAGTGTAGCACTGTTCCTTGGGCAGCTGATGGTGATCTTATGGTAACTATCTCTCTTCATTTTTGCTATCCAGTCACTTCTTATAAATGGAAGGGGAAAATACAACTGCTCTCTTTCCACTGCTTCAGGGTCTGCGGCTGGAGTTTGCAATACAACAAATCTTGAATGCTCTCCTTCTTCGCTGACTGTTGTTCCTGGAAAAACATATCGGCTGAGAATTGGTAGCTTAACCTCCCTGTCAGCTCTTACTTTTGAAATTGAGGTGATTTCACAACCTCACTAACTCTCATTTGCTTCAGAAATAATCTGTTTGAATTTGCAATACTCGAGTTCAAAAGGTTTATGATTCTCTCTTATTCTTGTGCAGGGCCATGATATGACTGTTGTAGAAGCGGATGGGAACTACGTAGAGCCATTTGCTATAAGAAATCTCTACATTTACTCCGGTGAGACGTACTCTGTGTTAGTGAAAGCTGATCAGGAATCGTCAAGAAACTACTGGGCAACTATTAATGTAGTTGCTCGCAATCCGGCGACACCAACTGGTCTGGCCATCTTCAACTACTATCCAAACCATCCACAAAAGCAGCCTCCAACAGCTCCGGCCACAGGGCCTCTCTGGAATGATACAGCGTCAAGATTGGCTCAAAGTCTCGCATTTAGGGCTCGTCAAGGTTTCATCAACAAACCTCCTGTCACCGCAGACAGGGTGATCGTGCTTCTAAACACACAAAACAAGATTGACGGCCATTTTAAATGGTCCTTGAACAACCTTTCTCTCATACTTCCCCAGACCCCATACCTCGTCGCACTTAAAGAAAATCTGACCGGTGCATTTGCTCAAGACCCTCCTCCTGATGGATACGATTTCGCAAACTATGACATCCATAGTTTGGCAGAAAATGTCAATGCTACTTCAAGCAACCGAATATACAGGCTACGGTTCAATTCAACAGTTTGTTGAAGAATAAAGAGGATGAGGAGCCGTTAGAAGGAAAGGGATAGCAGCCTCTCTGCCAGTCTGCAGCCGCAATTGTTGTTATGAAATTTCTGTTATGATTCCTTTTTCTGTTTTTCCTTTTTTTTGTTTTCTGCAAAACCTGACATGCAGGTATTATAAGCAGCCACACACTTTCCTTCTCCTCCTCGTGGGATGTACGAGTTAGGCAATTCTGATGGGTATATATATATGCCTTGTATCAACATGTAAACTTAACTTGAATACAACAAACAGAGCAGTGAAGAGAAATAAGAAAATCTCTCTGCAAATTATGCAGAAAACCAGCTTCATCTTTTTTGTGATTTCTTAATCACCAACCTTTGTTATTTCTTACATGGTATCAGAGCTCTGCTCTCTCTAGATAACTATGGAAACTGAAAACCAACAAACACCAACCTCAACCATGCAGTCAACCACACCCTTCCACAACTTATCAGACCATAATAACCCATACCGACTTGACAATAGTGATACATCAGTTTTGAGTTTAGTGACTGATCTTCTAACCACGGAAAACTATGTCACCTGGGCAAGGGCAATGAAAAGAGTTCTTAGAGCCAAGAATAAGCTTGGTTTTGTTGATGGTAGCTTCACAAGACCAACAGATCCCAATGATCCACTGCTGAGTGCTTGGGAAAGGTGCAATGATATGGTCGTTTCCTGGATTCACAACTCTGTAAGTGTTTCGGTGAAGTCCTCCTTTGTACTTGTAGACAATGCACATGAAATCTGGAATGAGCTCTATGAAAGGCTCACTCAACAAAATGGACCTCGAATCTTTCAACTGAAGGGTGCTCTAGCAAACTTGAAACAGGGAAATGATTCAGCTAACATCTATTATGGGAAGCTGAAATCCATTTGGGATGAGCTTGCATTACATTGTCCTATGCCAGAATGCTCATGTGGACAGATGAAGGTTTTGACAGATCGCTATCAGCAGGATTGTGTGATTCAGTTTCTGATGGGTTTAAATGAGACATACTCAAACGTACGAGACCAAATCATGCTTATGGATCCCATACCACAAGTCAGCAAGGTTTTCTCCCTTGTTCAACAGCAGGAAAAGCAACACCAAATGTTGCTTGGCACATCTGCAACAGACTCAATGGCTCTTCTCTCAAGGAACACGTCCATGAATTTCAAGCCTTTCAACAGCTTCAACAGTGGTAACAGACCCTATTGCCATCACTGCAAAATCCAAGGACACACATTAGAAGACTGTTTCAAGGCTGGAAATACCAAACCTCCCATATGCAGTCACTGCAATCAAAGTGGCCATTTGGCAGAAAGATGCTACAAGCTAGTGGGGTACCCTCCTGGACATAAGCTGCATAACAAGATGAAGAGACCAAGTGTTCACACTAGACAAGTCAACATGGTAGCAACAGAGGATTTTTCAAAGAATCACACCGAGAAGATGGATTTAATCTCAACACAGTATCAGAAGATTCTGCAGTTGCTACATGAAAAACACAACCCAACAGCAGACACTCAATTCAACATGGCTGCGAATCCAACCTCCTCCATGGTTAATTCCACAAATCTCACATCAATGTCTGGTATTACAACTTGTCTCTCTACATATACACGAAAATCTTTTGACATTAATAATGTTCCTTGGATCATCGATACAGGAGCTACAGACCACATGGTCTGTAGCACTGTATTTTTTACACATATCACAAGTGCAGTGTCTTATAATGTCAAATTGCCAAATGGACAAGAAGCTCCAGTCACGCATATAGGCACTGTCAGACTCTCAAAAATAATCACCCTTGAAAATGTCTTGTGTGTTCCTTCCTTCTCTTTCAACTTGCTGTCTGCACCAACACTAACGAAAAACATCCCTTGTTGTTTCATTTTCTTGGCCAATATTTGTTTCTTGCAGGACCTCATATCATGGACAACGATTGGACTGGGTGAGATGAAGGATGGTTTATATCAATTTCAGCACATTCAAGTATCTCCTAATGCCTTGATGTGTAAACTATCAAAATACTTTGACATTCATCGCCTGCATACTGTCTGTGCTACAAATGCTAGTCCTAGTTTCAATTTATGGCATTACCGTTTGGGCCATATTTCCAATTCTAGATTGCAATTAATTAAGGATCCCATTGTAACCAAGGAATCTTTCCCCACTATCAATGAAACTCCTTGTTCTATTTGTCCTATGGCAAGACAACATAAACTCCATTTTGATCAAAGCTTGCACAAGTCTTCTCATAATTTCAAACTTATACACTGTGATTTATGGGGGCCATGTTCTGTAACTGCTTATGATGGGAGTAGGTATTTTTTGACCATCGTTGATGATATGTCCCGTAGCACTTGGGTTTATTTGCTCAAAAATAAGTCAGAAACACAAAAAACCATAGAAGCATTTTATAATCTTGTCTGTACCCAATTCGAAACTAGGATCAAATATCTAAGAAGTGATAATGGGGCAGAATTCCGAATGACAGATTTTTATCATTTAAATGGAATTATTCATCAAAGAACCTGTGTAGAAACCCCACAGCAAAACGGGATAGTGGAGAGAAAGCATCAACATATCTTGAATGTTGCTAGAGCCCTTAGATTTCAAGCTAAATTGCCTCTTGAATTCTGGAATGATTGTGTTCTCACTGCAACCTACATAATAAACCGCATTCCTACACCTCTACTACAAAACAAGACACCTTATGAAGCCATCTTCAAACTCAAACCAACTTATGATCATTTTAAGGTTTTTGGGTGCCTTTGTTTTGCTAACACCTTAAGTCAGGGGAGAAGGAAATTCGATTCTAGAGCAAGACGATGTGTTTTTCTTGGTTATCCATTTGGTGTAAAGGGTTATAAAGTGTTGGACCTAGATACTAATGAAAATTTTCTGTCCAGAAATGTGATCTTTCATGAATGTCATTTTCCTTTCGACACACCTACAACAAGGTCCTCTGATACAATTTCACCTATGGTACAACAATTGCACAGCCTTGACACATTAGACCCTTTGAACACCAATCACATTTCATTTGATTCAATAGATAATTCTCCTTGTTCACCTTCCAGTTCAGTTGATCTATCCCTTAATACAGACAGTCCACCTCACACACATGTGTCTCATGGTTCACCAACAAACCTGCCTTTTTCAGATCATTCACACCCCTCCATTACATCACCTTCATTATCTCTCCATGCTCCTATTCGCAAATCTGATAGAGTAAAACAGGCTCCCAAATACTTACAAGATTTCCACTGTCAAATGGTTTCTTTCAACTCTTCCAGTCCAATCCAGGCCACGATCAATGAGGTTCTTCCAGGTAAGCATTTTCCCTTGAGTGACTTTCTTTCATATAGTAAGTTTTCTCATCCTTTTCAAGTCTTCACTGCTTCCATTTCCTCTCACATTGAGCCACAAACATATGCCGAAGCTGTTGTTAAACCCCACTGGCGTGCAGCCATGCAACATGAACTAGAAGCTTTGGAGTCCAATCAGACTTGGGTGATGACTGATCTTCCCCCTGGTAAGAAACCAATTGACTGCAAATATGTTTACAAGATTAAGTACAACTCAGATGGTAGCATTGAAAGGTTCAAAGCGAGATTGGTTGCCAAGGGATACACACAGCAAGAGGGGATCGATTACCATGAAACATTCTCTCCTGTAGCAAAGTTGGTCACAGTGCGCTGCCTATTAGCTATTGCTGCAGTTCGAGGGTGGGATTTATATCAGTTTGATGTTAATAATGCGTTCCTTCATGGGGACTTGCAAGAAGAAATATACATGAAACCTCCTCCTGGATACAATCGAAAATCATCTCTTCAAGTTTGTAAACTGTTGAAGAGCCTTTATGGTTTAAAACAAGCATCAAGACAGTGGTACTCGAAATTTTCAACTGCCTTGATTGAGTTTGGCTTTTGTCAGTCCAAGGCTGATTACAGTTTATTCATTAAACAAGATGCTCAATCTTTCACAGCTCTATTAGTTTATGTTGACGATATCATAGTGGCAAGTGACTCTCCTGCTATTGTTGAGAAAATTAAGGATTTTCTTAATGACAAATTCAAGATCAAGGACTTGGGAAAGCTAAGGTATTTTCTTGGAATTGAAATTGCAAGAACGACGCAAGGAATACAGATATGTCAAAGGAAATATGCCTTAGACATCTTGGCTAATTCGGGTACTCTTGGATGTCGTCCTTCTAAGCTGCCAATGGATCAAAACTTACGCCTCAGCAAAGAGAAGGGTAACATTCTATCCAATCCTACCTATTACAGAAAATTGGTTGGACAACTTTTATATTTAACAATTACCAGGCCAAACATATCTTACAGTGTGCAGAATTTAAGCCAATTCATGGACAGTCCCACAGACCTACACCTCTCCGCTGCGTACAAAGTCTTGAGATATCTCAAGGGGGCTCCTGGTCAAGGCATTTTCTTCCCTTCTAATAATTCCTTGAATGTCATTGCATATTGTGACTCTGATTGGGCATCCTGTCTTGATACCAGACGGTCTGTCTCTGGTTTCTGTATCTTTCTCGGGTCATCCTTGGTTTCATGGAAATCCAAGAAGCAGTCAGTAGTGTCACGATCCTCAGCAGAAGCTGAGTACCGTGCAATGGCCACGACTAGCTCAGAAATTACCTAGTTGCGTTTTCTTCTCACTGATCTGCAGGTTCCTTCTCTTCATGCTGCTGAACTATTTTGTGATAATAAAGCTGCTTTACACATTGCTTTGAACCCAGTCTTCCATGAACAAACCAAGCACATTGAATTAGACTGCCATCTCATTCGAGATAAAATTCAGGAAGGAGTTCTAAGGACATCACATGTCTCAACGAATTTCCAGTTGGCTGATGTTTTTACAAAAGCCCTCTCTGCAAACTTGTTGAGCTCTCACATATCCAAGATGGGCATTGTAAACTACTATGCTCCATCTTGTGGGGGTCTGTTGAAGAATAAAGAGGATGAGGAGCCGTTAGAAGGAAAGGGATAGCAGCCTCTCTGCCAGTCTGCAGCCGCAATTGTTGTTATGAAATTTCTGTTATGATTCCTTTTTCTGTTTTTCCTTTTTTTTGTTTTTTGCAAAACCTGACATGCAGGTATTATAAGCAGCCACACACTTTCCTTCTCCTCCTCGTGGGATGTACGAGTTAGGCAATTCTGATGGGTATATATATATGCCTTGTATCAACATGTAAACTTAACTTGAATACAACAAACAGAGCGGTGAAGAGAAATAAGAAAATCTCTCTGCAAATTATGCAGAAAACCAGCTTCATCTTTTTTGTGATTTCTTAATCACCAACCTTTGTTATTTCTTACACAGTTGATGTGATACTGCAAAATGCTAATTCTATGATCGTAAAGAACAGCGAGACACATCCATGGCATCTTCATGGGCATGATTTCTGGGTCCTGGGGTACGGTACAGGCAAGTATAACATTTCTTGTGATTGGAGAAAGTACAATCTGGTGAATCCCATCATGAAGAACACGGCACCTCTGCATCCTTATGGATGGACTGCTTTGAGATTTAGAGCTGATAATCCAGGTGTTTGGGCCTTTCATTGCCATGTTGAGTCTCATTTCTACATGGGCATGGGTGTGGTGTTTGAAGAAGGGATAGAGAAGGTGGGAGAGTTGCCGTCATCCATTAGGGGATGTGGTGAATCTGAAGGTCACCATAGACCATAGTGTCTTCAACCTAAACATTTGAATTTCACTGCGATATCGCTGGTTTTTATGTCCATTGTGAGTCGTATGTTTCAAGAGCCAGAAAAACATCGTGCAAGACTTCAGTATGTTAGCCAATGCCAACTGTAGGATAAAAAAAAAGAAAAAAAAAAGGAACTTTATTCTTCTGAAAGACTGGTAAAAAATTGTAATTGTGATTTTAAAATTTATATGATCATTAATTTATTATAGTACATGAATAGATATAATTTGTTATTGTCATATCAGTTATTTTATAATTAAAAAACCTTGTAATAATATTTTTAAAATATAATTTTTTACATCAGTACATTAAAATTGTCTTAAAAACTTAATTAAAAAAATTAAAAAAAACATTATTTAAAAAAAAAATGAAGAATCAATGAAGCACGACACAATCTTATGATTATCATATAGAAATGGATCTATGTAGGCTGCAGCCCAATCTACATAACTTACACATAAACACAGAGCCCAGAGTGTTAATTACTAAAGGCCCAAACCTGAAAGAACTATAAAAATAAAAATAAAAAAGCCCAATCTACTTTCAATTTTTCCTTTTATTATTATTATTATTATTACTATTATTATTATTATATCAATATTGACTTTCACGTATAATTATTAATTAATGGCTGTTTTTGTATTTTTCCTTACCACCTCATTTTTTTCTTCATAATTTAGAAAAAATTTCAAATTTAGTATAAAAAATAATTGTTGTAAAAAATAATAGCTCCTCATGCAACCTCAAGAAAGATAATGATTAATAGCTAGGTTTGTTTTATAATAACCGAGGCTTAATGATTGATAGGTGATTAATCTAAGGTACAAAGTTAAAAATATTTAGTGACAATAACAATTAATACAGCACCAATTTTCTTCTTTAAGAAAATATCAATCCTAATTATAGATTAGCAAATGGTGAAATAAATGCTCTAAATAAAAACCCCAATTTTATCTTCAGCATTGATTTTATAAAAACTAATGTATCAATTTCTTGTGTCTGCTTTCTCGTGGATCACTTCCTTGAAAAATTGAGGTTCCTCAATCTCAGTTATTCGCAATTTCTGACCCACGCCCCTGACTTTTCAAAGCTCCCCGATCTTGAGAAGCTAGGGTTCAAAGATATGAGGAGTTTGTCCGAGGTTCATCGCTCCATTGGATATCTTGAATGGCTTTTTTCAAGTGAATTTGAAAGATTGCACAAAACTTGAAGAGTCTTCCTGGAGGATTCTGTAGATTGAAATCTCTTAAAACTCTCATCTTTCCGGCTGTTCAAAATTTGAGAAATTGCCAGAGCGATTGAAAAATCCCACAAACCTTTTGCTCTGGTGCTGTAAAGAATAACCATCTGATTCATTCCCTGCACGTCTGTGGTCATCGCTATCAGGTAGAAGAAATACCAATGAAGTGACTCGATGGCCACCTTCATTGCATAACTTAAGGTGTCCGGGCATCTTAAAGCTTAGGGCCTGCAATTTATCAGATGATGCAGTTCCTGAAGATCTCTGGAGCCTATCCTCTTTGCAGGTACTTGATCTGGGAGGAAGGAGTTTTCGAAGCCTACCAAGTGAACTGACTGGTCTTACAAAGCTTGAAACTCTGCGCTTGCCTCAATGCAGAAAGCTTCAAATAATTCCAAACTTCCCAAGAATTTTAACAAGCTAGGTGATTCCCAAAAACTGGATTTATCAACAACCTCCCCTGCAATCGTCCACTTGTCAGAGCTCAAAGACACCGCACCACAGGTTCTTTCTCTCCCTACACGCACGCAAATACACATAGCAAATATAAATATGAATGTCATTCTCAGGTACAGGAACGGATAATGAAAGGTTTCGGTGGGTTTTTTCCTCAAGGGAATGAGATTCCGGACAACTTCATTCAGAATGAGGGTCCTTCACTACATTTTAATGCACCTCAATTTGATGGTGATGATTTGTTGAGTTTTCACGTGTGCTGTGCTTGCTCATCCTAAATTCATTATTGTGTGGAAGATTTTAGTGTCGGTTCGTTAATTATTCCAAAGGCTTAGGAGGGATAATTCTAGCTATTTTAGTTTTAGATTATTTTTGTGTTGATGTCAAAAATAATTTTAAAAAAATATATAATTTTAATGCATTTCTGAATGAAAAAACCCTTCCAAAAACAACCGCAACTACACTCTCAAACAGACACTAAAAGACGACATGTGTTATACAAGAAATGAGCCATGGCTGGATAGATATAATTGGAATTTGAAGCATCATATGGAAGTTAAAATATAAATGATCATAATTAATCACATGCAGTTTGCTTAGACAGTTACTATGTGTGAATGATGTTGGAGGGGGGCTCGAGCTATTGCTTTGACTGCTAATGCTCTGTTAATGGAATTGTGAGATGGAGCGGAACAGCATATAAGATTGTTTGATTACTCAATCCAATGTGTCGGAAACCATAAAAAGGGCAGAAAGAGCTGTAGCTAGCCTTTCCTCAACCCTAATGCTTGCACCTGCCCTCGTATTTGCTAATGTAAATGAGCTGAAAAAAAATAAACTTTTCACTCCTTTCATTTCTCTTCTATAACAACTGTAATATCCATCACTCAGCACAATCTGAACTATTGCGTCACTTCACTGGTCAGCTTACAGGATGGTGCAATTTCCAGGATCCCTATAAAGGGCAAAGATGAACTCGATCAGTCATATAGAAAAAAAGAGATTTCTCAACTTGAATATGCTCAAAAATGAGCAGGAAGTACCTCTTCATGTCTTCGTAATTGCTCAAAGCTTGCTCGAATTTAAGCCAAAGGGGACCAGTCTCTTGATGGTTCACGTTCTTTGGCCCAGAAAGATAAGCTGGAACGACAAACTGTGGAGTTCTTTCCCTGTTTAACAAGTTACAACTATTAATGGAATGGGCCACAATCTATCACAAACGATAACTCAATACGAGACCGACAACAATTCAGATTTCATGGCGATCGAACTCACCTCCCTTCATATTCCGATAACCAGGCCAAATAGGCTGCGCCAAAGTACATAGACACAAATGGCTTGGTCAGATCACCAGCGGAATCTACTCTATAAGCCCTATAACCCAATTCCCTGGGTGCAAGGAGAAATAACAAGCACATGTTAGCGATGGTCTTAAGAAACAATAGAAACCAGAAACCAGTGAAAAGGTCTATCTCATAAATACATTGTATATATTTGGTGCTCGGAGCCTTAAATAGTTTTACACTCGAAATATTCACGTATTTTGTTAAAACTCGATCACAATATGTATTGAATGAATAAAAAGACCCCACTTTCATAAGAGTCAAGTTGCTTAGGAAAAATGAGAGCAGGCTCCATGGAACAGCCTCCACACTCAATCAAAATGCAGCATCCAAACTTGTTTAATTTGTTTTTACCAAAAAGTCAAATGCATGTGTAATTTTTTATATATAAAAATAAGGGTATATGTTACCCTATACAACCTAGAATCTCAAGAATTTAGTTCCAGTATTTGCGTACATGTAAAGCCAGAAAGCTGTAGAGTAGTCGATTCCCATTAATCCAATTCGCGGTCCAACCCCATTCACAAAACGCATGCTCACCATCTCAGCAAGAGCACAAAGGACTGACTGCAGAAAATAGGTATCAAGGAAGAAGAAAACAAGACAAAAATATTGGGCAGAGGACAAGTTCAAGAAAAAAGGAAATTTAGGCAAGGATAGAATGTTCAAGAACTGAAACAAACCATAATAGAAATGAGAATATTTAATAACCTTATAAACCACTCAAATCTCAGGAGAATTTTCAAATCTGGTCAGGAAAGCAAGATTTGCTACCTTAGCAGATCAGTTTTATCTAATACTATATCCCCAAGGAATAAAATCTCAGGTGAAACCACTGTTGTTTGGTGCAACCTGAGCAAAAATCACATATTGAGCACAAGCTTGTAACATTATCCATTGACAGACGTGTGATTTAAGATCATATATCCGCTCCCACCATCTCATTGATCAGGAGAAAAAAAATAGTTTACTCCATTTCTCTTCTTTAAAGACCCTCATAAGGCAACCGTTTTATAAGGGAGCTTATATGCTATAAAGTAGCACGTGACATAAGAGTCAACCTAGTCGTAATATGCCAGTTCTCCAATAGATATCAGCCTTGCCATCTATCTGAACTAGATTTTCTTAAATATTTTGTGACATTGGATGTGTCCAATCCACATGACACAAATGCCTCAGCAGGAGGGACAGATTGCATGTACTGTCATTTTGCTAGAGCCTCCAACAGAAAAAGGGATCATTTCCTAACACAAACTCGTATCACAACCATTATCAAATGAATGTGGGATCATTTTTCTGCCAGGTCGCAGAAGTGAGTAACTACTAGTAAATAACTCTAAGAATTGGAAATAAAAGAGAGCAGAAACAAAGAAAAGAAAAGGAAATATGAACTGGCCACATAGTAGCGTGTTTTTACAGAAAAAGGGAACTTTTAATAGCTAGGATATATACTCACAGGTTTAACTCCCCTTGTACTGAAGTGTTTTGAAAGAATTATTTCTGCAACTGCCTGCATGATTCAGTATTGGTGATTTGACAAATCATTAATGGTGTATTTTGTATTCATAAAAGGTTATTTTAAGTTACAATGTGAGAGAAGCTTTCATCAATGATATGATATGAGACTTTAAATATCACAACCATACAGATGATATATAGCATGAATGCTCCGTGCACTATCAGAGGCTATCCACAAGTTTTTGGTTTTAGGCTTGTGCTGTGCTATAGGTCAATATGCTAGAGTGATTAGCATTCCATACGAGGATAGCAGATGTTACTTGAAGGTGAGATATTATCTTAAGGCAATAATTTAGAGGAATTTCCATGTCTTTATTCATACCTTCATTTCTACCCGAGAAAGATATGGTTTCCTATCCTTGTCATGCGAAAAGCGCACTTTTCCTCTTTTTTCCCCAGATTTCGTCCACTCTTTTGCAACTTCAGAACGACTCCACATCTCTTGCATTTCTTCTGGGGAAGATTTAGAGTCCCAATATATATAATCAACACCTGTTTCCTCCAAGCAGCAATAGGTAAATTAACAACTGAATGAAACCAAAATATCTTTCAAGAGATAACTTGGAAAAGAGGAGAGCTTCCCCATTCAAGGTAGTCGATTGACACTGTCTTTATAATTAAGAGAATAAATTTTATAGCATATTGGCGTGATCTCTACTCAAGATGTATTTTTCCATATGACTTCATAGCAGCAAAGATACCATCTTATGTTCAATTACGTCACCATGTCAACTAGAACGAAATTGACCAAGTCAACTGCAATAGTAATTGTTCTGGGCTTGATTTCATATGCTCCCCTAGAGAAGTACGTTCTTGTTATTCTGTGATTATATGCTCTAAAAAATATCAAAAAATTGTGAAGTAAATCAAGTTCAAAAGGAAAAGTGACCCCATGCATATGAAGACTGGAAAATATCACTAGACCTTTAATACATTCAGTTAGTGAATATATAAACTTATTTTCTTTTCCCAAGTAATTGTATATTCTGCAAGTAAAAAACATTAGCAGGTGATTTGAAGTCATTTAATTAGATGAGAACTAAGAATTTGTTGAGCCTAATACAAGCCTGAAGAAGACACCGAATGAAATTGCAAGTAATCTTAAGTGGTAAAAGCACAACCTGTTTTCTCTGAAGAAGGTGCATTTGTATTTTGTGTAGCAGGTGCAACTTGAGCAGTTGAAGAATGAGCATTATTTACTGAAGGACCTTCATCGACAAATCTTCTGCATAATGACAATACAGTTCACACAATACCAAACATAATGTATATATTCATTTAAAATGTTGCCTCTTGGATCTACACTGGATCCTGCTTTTTAAAATTAGTAACAGACATGGTATTGCAACCTTTTTCACTAGTCAGGGTTGATTCAGTGATATACAGCCACAAGCCTCGGGAGCAGAAAACCAGGATCTACAATGAATGGCTATAAATAATGTTGGGGCTACAAGTTACAAACAGAAAAATGCCGGTACTGTTGTTCCTGACTGTAGGTGGCAGGGGACTTGTGTCATGATAAAGAGACTACAGTGGTGGGTAGAGGTCAAATAACAAAGGCCAAAATGGACATATGCATTTGTGTGAAGGTGTTACATAGAACTGTCATTTGTAAAATTTATCTTGTCACTGATATTTTTAGTAAACGAGAAATATGCCTTACAATAAAAAAAAAAGTAAAACAGAGGGAGGTCAATTTTTTTCGTAATCCCGCAACTACTTCAGAGATTGCAATATCTGCAGAACCATACAATACAGTTGCACAGTTCCCGATATGTTTCAAAGATCTTCACAGTTTAGATAAATAGAATTGACAGAGCAAACAGAAGTTCTTATCGAAAATTGTGGGGAAAACACAAATCTGCCAAATATATATATATATATATAAAAAAGGGGGATAATCAGACAACTCCAAACAAGGACTTTGTAGCAAGTTCAGTAAAAACAAATGAGTTCTCAAGCAGATGAGTGCTTTGGGATTTTCGATTCACCTTAATAATTGATTAGAAAATAATTTTGGAACTTCTAGGATTCCAAAGTCAAGTGAGAAGAATAAAAGATAATAAATAATGGGGTGGAGAAGGAAAGAGATATGCAGGGCTTAAATAATTCACAAACTATCATCAAGCAGTACGGGGGAAAAAAGACAAAAAAAAACCCACCTGGATGGGAGACTTTCTTTGACTGCAAGGTACCGTTTCCAATATTGCAAAGTTGATTTGTGAGTTGCTTTTGCAGTACCACCATTATACGCCCTAACTACGAACTCTTCACTTCTTTCTCTGCAAAAGACCTTGAAAGTTAATTCCTAAATCAATAAAACTCAAAATAGAAGCTTTGTCAATCACAATACAATGTTTGCTTCAATACAAATAAATATGGATGGAGCAAAAAAAAAACAGCAGGTATAATCAATTGAACCAGTGGTGTCTCTGATCGATAACTCACTCTTCTTCAAATTTCGATAACCATTTAATATAAGCAGCACCAAAATAGACACTAACAAAAGGTCGATATAGAATGTCTGGATTCCCTTCAACTTCATATGCCTGATAACCCAAGTCCCTGCAGCACGATGCAGTTATAGCTTCAGCAAGCCAAAATAAAACCAGCAGAAAAGGAGATTGTTAATAAGGAGCTCACAAAAAATTCAGAACATATATTTGGTACCTGAGCAGCCACTCTGCTGTTTTTGGTAAAATTTGCATGATCCCCAGGGCTGTCTCCTTGGTTTTCTTATCATACCACCGTGTAGAGAGGGGCTGTCTATCACTTGCAAGTTCAGCTATCGCACATATCATGTCCTGCAGACACAGGGAATGGATGCAAAATAGAACCAAGCAGTTAGCTTCTTAAATCTTAATTACTCATTAACGTTGCTAAAGTGTAGTTACGAGGTCCCACAATTCTTCCCGAAACCAAAAGTTTGTTCAAGAACAATTCAGAAAGCAGTAGGCGGACAGGTGTTAGTTTCTGCTTATCTATTCCAGGAAAAGCAACAAGAAGAAACAAAAGGTTAACTGAATTTGCAGCAATTGAAACAGAAAATACGATTCACTGAACATTTGGTCCATTGACAGCATAATTTAAGGATGATAGGAATAGAACAGAAAACAGATATCAATGATTACTTTTTCAAATGAACCAACCAATCTTAACACCTAGGTTGATATATGGCCAAGTCATGTCCATGTGTCAGTAGCTTTGTGTAGAAGATACTTAATTTCTTTACTATCCTACAAGCTATAAAAGTGATGCAGGCATAGCGTAAAAGGGTGTGAAGGTCAGGACACCTCTCTTTGGTTGCTTTTTACATGAAGTTGAATTTTGAGGCCAGTCCATTTGCATAATGCAATTCAGGATAGCTGGCTTCTCTGTGTCTCAGACCAACGAACCAGGTCCCAATTTGATGGTTTTCTTGAAGACTTTTGCCAATTAGCGAATTTATAAGCTGTTTCGGTCAGTATATTGGTAACCATTACCCGCCTCTAGCCTCTTTCTGAGAAATAAGAGTTAAAAGGACTAGTTGATGAGGGCATACCGGCTGTATCTGTGAATCAAAATGTCTTCGGACAATGATATCAGCTACAGCCTGAAGGAATACAAAATAATGCAAAGTACGATTAGATAACAAGATCAAGAGAATATGGCTTGCTTCTAAGAACCCATCAAATCCAAACTTGTATGCTTCAAATTTTTGAGAAATAAAAGACAAGAAAAGCAACAGGTAAAATTAGCAGCACGAATGAGTAGGAAACTATGTTTTAAGCTCCCCAAATTTTAAAAAGATGAAAGGAAAGTATCATTATGGTACTGCTTGAATTGATTACTTCATTAACAAGCGGCTTGCATAATTTTATATGTGTCGATTTGATGAATATGATACAAAGCATCTACAGTTGTCTTTGAAGTAGATGAAGGATTGTTTTACCTTCATCTCAGTCTGCGTCAAATAAGGCTCTCCATCAGGATCCCGAGAAAGGTGAACTTTATTTCCTTTAGTCTCTCCAGCATCTAACCATTCAGTGCTAACTTCAGGTTCCTGCCACATTGCTTCCATGTCCTGGACATCAACACAGTCATTCCAGTAATCAAAGCTGGTGGCCATCCTGGAGCCTTTGTGCTAAGATGGAATCTATCAACAAAGAGAGTTTGAAGTGCAATTATTACATCGAAAGAAACTATGTTGACAAATATGAAAAACTCTCTCTATGTATAAGGCAATAGCTGCTATGCTGGAGCTGGAGCTTCCGAAGAGGATGGAAAACATGTAAATAACAAGAAGAGGTTTGTAATTCTGCTGTTGTTAGATCATTTCTGGCACACTTGATTTTCACGCTTGCATGAAATACAAGTATAACATCGTATCATGACCTCAAAACAAAGCTCCACTTAACAGAACAAGATCAAAGAAGCAGGTTGCAACTTAAGTTTTCAGGCATCTAGAAATTCCAAGGACATTAGAAACACCTCACCCCAGAAATGGAGAAACGAAAATTGATTGGAGAACTTGATATGAGATAAGGCTTGTAGAATTGCGATACCAGTGGCATAAAAATAACTAAAACGCAATCAGTGAAAGCATTATCATAACACCATGTGAGTCTAGCATTCAGTTTATCAATCTGGACAAGCCAGGGAATTTATTTTTATTATATAAAAAAAAGTCTGCTTGGGCAATTCCCAAACCAAATTGGGAAAAACATAGAATATTTTACTAGATATATCGACCACAAATGTCGCCAAACGAAATCTCAAATAGAATATTTTAGGCCTAATCACACAAGGAGAAGAAACGATGAATCCTCATCTTTGAAATCAGACATAAACTAATAACCAAAACACTGTTGCATTGCATGTGATGAAAAGAATCGAGGTGCGTTGATTGGGAGTACATTTCCATTTATTTGGAATTGTTTGAATTTTCTTTCTTTCTTTTTTTCTAATGCCATTCCAAACATAATGGTCCCCTTACACATTTCCTGCAGCAATCTAACAATTCGTTGCAATTAGCCAGTAAAATTATAGCCATTTACATTTATAATAAATTAAATTAGCACCCCAATGCAAGTTATGTATTCTTAAATTCCATACAACAACTTCCAAAATTTCACATAATACGAATTCCTACTGCCCTTACATTCATCTATATGTAATGACAGACGAAGAGAGAAGGGGGGAAAACAAGATTACGGAATGGGAATGACAGAAAGACAAGAACCAAGATAATGAAACGCGCCCTTAATCCATCATTCATGATGAAATCACAATGTAGGGAGAGAGACGAATATTAATTATACGTACAAGCAGGCTCAAAGTCAGAGGTCCCCTTTCTCTTGTGTTCGTGAAAAACAAAGAGAGAGGAAAAGAAATCCACCTGAAGATGTTAATCTCTATTCCCTTTGTTTTTGTTTTTGTTTTTGAACGGAAGGAAAAAGGGAGCGGCGAGAAAACAAGAAGGAAGAAAAAGATCAAAAAAGGGTATGTAAAGACTGTGGGTGGACCATTGTTGACGGGAATTTATCCATCCCTAAATATATATATGGCCTTCTCTGTCACCCTCTCGTTTTTGTGTCTGTGTTGGGCCTTTTTTTCTTTTGGGTGGCCAGCTTATTGGTGCTTGCAGAGGAGGCGATTCTTGAGAGAAGGACACTTGGCAAAAGCCACCTTGTTTTCTCTCTCTTTCTGCGCGTGATTGACACTTGGCAATTAACTGTGTGGGGTTCACACAAACTATCCAGAGTAATCCTTATTGTTGAGAAACAATATGACTTACGTGTTATTATTATTGTTTTTACAGTTTTAAAGAGTATCTCAGACGTGGTATGTTTATAATAAATTAATTATTATTTAACTACTAATTTAGACATTCTGGTTTCAAGCTGGCGAGGACGTATTGTGGAACGGGGAAAGTGTGGTGGCAGAAATGTGTAGGGTTTTTTTTCAAGGGAGGAATGTTTTTGGAGGGTGATTTTGAAAAATCTTACAACTTTGGGGAGGCTAGAGTTAGCGTTTGCTTGGTTGCTAGCTCATGTGCAAGGAGGGACTAAAGTTGTAAGGTGGAGTCCATGAACGTGCATGCATGCCAATATAACTGCACTAGAATGAACGGTGATTGATCGGCTTCTACTGTTGTCTATTCAGGAATACCATTGATCGAGCAAGGAGCCTTTGCGGCGCTTGAGGACCCGAGAAAACATATATGATCACCGACCCCTGAGGCCTCCCGGTTGTTTTCGCGGGCTTGTCATCTTGAGGTCTATCGACCCATTCTCTGCTGTATGCTTGTATTTGGTGATCGAGCTTAAACTCGCCAAAAAGGGGACTGTGGGCTGGGGCTTTAAAAAGCCTTAACAGCCATTGTCCTATGTTCAGGTCATTTCTATCTGGTAGAATTAACATTAGCATTATTATTATTATTATTATTAGTTACAGAAAACATTACAGTGCGTGGCTAGATCCCTTGTCCACACTGAAGGAATATTTTTTTTTTTAAATAGTCTTCACCAACTCAATCTTCTTCCTTTTTTTTATTTTTTTTCTTAATTTTACCTTTCAACATTAAATAATTATAAATTTCTACCTTGTATTGTGTATATATATATAATGTTACATACTAGTCTTATAAATTTAGTTTTTTAAATAAATTTAGTTTTTTTAAATAAATTTAATTTTTTTTAGTACATCTGTGAATATTTTTTAATTATACTTGCTTTAGTTGTTTTCTATAAATTTATTGTGAGTTTAATGAGTTGATTTAAATTGTTTTTTTTGGTTTTTTTTTTATCTCCTCTTTAACACTAGATTAGTTGGAATTGAGTTTTGAAAATATTTATGTAATTGTTTTAAAAGGTTATCTAATATCATGATCTAAAATCACAAGGCCAACCAGTTAACTTTGAAGTGTTATTTTTTAACTAGGCTCCATGATTTATTTATTTTATGTTTTTTATGGAATTATCTCAATCTTATGATCCTAGTAACAGGTTTAGTAGATTGACCACTAAATTTATTTTATAGTTCTTATTTATTTATTTATTTTAATTTCACACACTGCCAACTCAGTTTCTTCCTTTTTTATTTGTTTATTATTTTAATTTTATTATTTAATATTAAGTTGTTTGAAAATTAGATTTCGTATATTTTCAATTTGTTTTACATGAAATTGCCATAGTCTGTGGCTTAGATTGCAGACTTATTAATTAAGAAAAAAGTTTTATACTTTATTTATTTATTATGGAATTGTGTCAATTGTATAAGTCGGATTGTTAATTTGAGATGTTAATTCAAGTTAACATTAATAATTTTTCTTTTTATAATTAAAAAAAAGAAGATAACAATCCTCCCCGCAACACAGCACGATCATCTAGTGAATCATTTAACAAAGTGCACGGGGTTTTCATAAAGTTTTCAGGTTTGAATTCTGAGAAGACGAGTGGGGATTTGCAACTCGTGAAGGACTGTCTTGCCGTGTGGGCTAATTCTCACGTCATTGTATTTTACATGATTAAAATTATTTTTGTTCAAAAATATATTAAAATATTATTACATAAAAATGGTTTAAAAATATAAAAATGAATTAAAAGTAAAAAATAAAAATATTTTTTTTTAAAATACTTTTAAAACACATAAAACAATTTCAAACAGTACCAATCTTCCGTCAAACCCAAAAAAGAGAAGTTGCAAGTTAGTAGTAAACACAGCCTCGCATTAAACACTTTTTTTTTCTTCTCCTGTGTGTTTCTTCTTCCCTTCTATTTTAGAAGTCAGGTATAATATTTCCTACAGAAATTTATCCGGTGCTTTAGGAATATCCATCACTCCATATTTTATCTTAAATTTGATATGTTTTTTATTTTTATGTAAAGAAAAACAATATATAAAAATTCAAATAAATTTTAATATATTAATATCAACCAATACATATAAAATAAAATCAAACAAATAAAATAAAAATTGACATGTATTCT
The DNA here is from genome assembly GCA_009078335.1 of Salix brachista. Classification (NCBI taxonomy): domain Eukaryota; kingdom Viridiplantae; phylum Streptophyta; class Magnoliopsida; order Malpighiales; family Salicaceae; genus Salix; species Salix brachista. The sequence continues at coordinate 12,954,017 of CM018581.1, forward strand.
TGAAACACCTAAAATATCTCTCCTTTTCCCAATCCACAAGTTATCGAATTTCATCTTAAATTCAATGTTTGATGTTTTTAGATAAATGAAAACAATATATAAAAAGTGAAATAAAATATATATTAATTCTGATATATAATTATAAATCAATATATATATATATATATATATATATTTATATATATAAAATAATAGACATATACTCATGAAATACAGGAGATATTTCTCATTTCTTCCTCCTATGCAAACAATGACAATCACTTCAAGGCGGTGGCGATACAATTCCGGGCATTTTCTTGAGATTTAACCCTGAAAACTTTTGAACTCTAGTGCGAGGAACACAAAAAAGCTATTGTTTTCCTTTTTTCCCTTTAACATCGACATGAAGCACCAGGAACACCGATAGGTTGTCACAGCTTGCACGTCCACGATTCACAAAAATTCAATCAAGGAAACTACACGTACGGACTAAAATGTTATCCCCAAATATCCAATTTTTACTTGAAATATATCTTCAAGATGCCTTAAAATTAAGAGTCAATTACTCTTACAAATACAGAAATTATACAGATCAGAAACATTTCATGTTCCGGAGTAATGAAGCCAAAACCAGGGCAGCATATACCCTTTGCTGTGAAAACGAATAAAGTTGTCACAGTAGAAGACTTGAAATAAAGAAAGAAGGGTAGGTAGATCTTCGTCGTGTCTGTTCTGTAGAGCCACGTGTTGAAAGGAACAGGATTTGCTCCCAGCTACCCACATCCAGACCGACCCACTCTCTCCCGTGAAAATGGAAAAAGGGACGGCGACACTTCATGCCCTAGCTTCAAGCTGCTCTTTTCGGAGATTTTGTTTGACATGGTGATTGATATTTTGTTTCAAAAATATTTAAAAAAAATAAAAAAATTATTGTTTTTAGATAATTTTTATGTGCCAATTTCAAAAAATAAAAAATAAATAAATATTATTTTAATTATTTTTAAATAAAAAATACTTTTAAAAACAATTTCAAACAATTACTTCGTCTCATCCGTCCCCACTTCCAATCAAACGACCACATCATGCGGTTCGGATCTATACATTTTGTCAAGTTCCTATATTGTCATTCGTAAAAATCAAGAGAAGTTTTTTTCCCAACTCGGAATATTTTATATAAATTATATTATCGTCATAAAATTAAAAAAAAATGGTTTATAAATGTCGAGTCTATTCGTCCTGACATTTGTGTACCCTCGACAGAAGTTTTAGAGAAAAACAAATATATTTTCAGCACATGATGCCTTGCCATTGTTGTCAAGTGGCAATGTGACAAAGTCGTGGCACTTTAGCATGAATAAACTTATTCATAAATTAGTAGATAAAGAATGTCAAATACAGCCGTGGCTGTGCAATTCTAGCCTGGTGATCGGGTGCTTTACGAGCCTGTGAGTCCCAACCACGAAGCACAGATAAACATGAATTATCCAAATCAACGCAGTCATGATTGCACCTTAGAAAGAGTCAAATTGGATTTGATTTGCCAAAAATGTCAATTTTTCTATGTCAGCGCAGGTTGTCTTTTATCTATTTATAGTAATGTCGAGTCACTGCATGCTTTTTGGCTCTTGGATCAGCAGGTCTTCTCTCTCGATCTCATTTGCTACAGCAATCGTTATCTAGTGATCGCATTTGCATCGTATATTATTTTTTCTTATTAATATTAGCATATCAAAGTTATAAATGTATTTAAAAAAAAATATTAATTTAATATATTTTCAAATCAAATATATTTTTAAACCGCATTTCAATATAATTCATCAACATAGCACCTTCTTCATCTGGGTTGATGAGAAGCCTTTTTTTTAAGAAGAAAACAAATCAAATTACATCTTGTTACTCTTAATTGTGATAATTATGGATTAATCAGCTAAACACCTCTTTTTTTTTGTATATTAAAATTATTTTAATATATTTATATCAAAAATAATTTTTAAAACAATAAAAGTATTATTTTAATATATTTTCAAATAAAAAACAATTCTAAAAATTCTGCTACCACAATACCAAATAAACTATTAATAAATTTCAAAATCATGATATCGTTAACTATATTTAGACCAGTTTATTATTGGAGTTGGCGAAATTGATTATTTAAATAATCCAATTAAAAATTTGGACTAATTTAATAACCAATTCGTCAGTTTATTAGTTAAATCGACAGATCCGATTTTAATAACACTTTCTCAAGCCACTCTCGGGTTACAGAGATCGTGAACCTTTTTTTTACAAGGCTCGTCGTCGTTATGTGAGCCCTCGAAAATGCTATTAAAGGCATCCATCGAAAAAAATATATTACCGATTAAATGTACGGTTGAGTTTATTTTTTAAAGTATTTTTTATTTAAAAATAAATTAGAATAATATTTTTTTATTTTAAAAAAAATATTTTTGAAATTAGTACATCAAAATAATTCAAAAATAATAAAAAAATTAATTTTTTTTTTTTAAAATTATTTTTGAAATGCAATTTAATCTTTATATAAATAACTGTAAATTTAAATAATTCATGATTTGAAAAGTAATCGAAGAGGAGTTTAAATTAAATAACATATTATTTTAATATAATTCTAAATAAAAAATAATTTGAAACATCTTATATAATTTCTAATACAGGCTTAACGATCAAAATTACAGCAAACCTGGAGGAGCAAAGCCCACCTGGTTGGGTCTACATGAAAAATCTTAAAATAGTAAGAGGTACAAAAAAAACGAGGAAAAAAAGCTGGCCCGAACTGCCTGACATGGCTTTCGAGAACCTGGCCAGGTTTTTCAGCGTCAAAACTACACGACAAACTTTTTTAAAAAATAAATATCATAGATAGCTTTTGAACAAGATTTTCAATAAAGATATACTCTATTTTTTTTTTGGCTTCCAGCTTTTCGGACCTATTTGTAATTAGATTTTAAAAGTGTTTTTGAAAAAAAAAATTATTTTTTAATAATTTTAGATTATTTTATATAAATATTATAAAAAATAAAAAATATCAGTCATATATTTTTAAATAAAAAAATACTTATAAAAAATCATTAGCCACCTACCAACCAAACAATCACGATTCAAATCAGTCACCATTGATGGCTAGCTACACGACAACTCGCCTCCCCTGATGATTGTTATGGCACCATTTCCGTGCAAACAATTTCACGGAACTTGTGTCGAGCTCTGTTTTTTCCAGTTTTATTTTTCTATTGTAAAAAAAAAAGGGCAATAAGCAACCATGACTGTTAGATGGAAGAAAAATATTCTCTTCGAAAACTTTATCCTGTAAAATAATAATAATAATAATAAAACCCATAAATTAGTTACTGACATTTTCGCTATTTAAAAATAAAAATCTTGCAATTTAAATTAGTTTAGTATTGTACTAATGATTATTTTTAAATTATTTTTTATTTAAAAATATATTAAAATATTTTTTATTTTTAAAATTTATTTTAAATATCAAATATTAAAACATGTTAAAATTAAAATTAAAAAATTAAAACGCATAAAAAAACTAGGAAAACAAGAGAGCTCACACCAGAAACAATGTGCCTGCTCCTACAGTAACACAACTCACCCGCTGTAGCTTTTTGGAGAGAGAGGGAGAGGACGAAAGAAAGATACACAAAAAAGAGAAAAAAAATAGTGAGCATAGGACGTCCGTCATATGAAACTCCGCTTAAAACTTCCTCTCTTTTAATTTTTTCGATTTTGCTTTTAAAATACGATCAAACGCCACCACCAACTACCGTTTTTCCCCCTAGTATTTCCGTTCTCCTCGCCCTCTGCTCCCTCTCAAAAGCCGCAAACCAAGCCCTGGTTTAGTTGCAGGGCTCTTGAGAGAAAGAGCTCAGTGTTGCCGTCAGTACAAATGGCTTTCTCTTGTCTTCTCAGATCCACGCCCGCCACTCCTCTTATTGAAGCTTCCCGCTCCGACTTATCTCCTTCACCGTGCGATCGACTCAAGGTATCTGCTCCTTGTTCTCCTATCAACTCTTTCTTTTTGAAGGTCTGTAGCTCGCTCTTTGTTTGAGCTTGATTTTGGTTTTTGAGAGAAAAAAATAGAAGTAGAGTTACAACTAGTTATTGAAATTGTTATTCATGACAAAATATAATAAATACGGAAACTTCCTGACTGGAGCATCTTATTTCGAAATAAATGGAAGTTAAATCTGCAAATAACGAGAGATATAATATAGATAGTAGTGTATGCAGTATGCTGCTTTTTATTTATTTATTTGATTTCAGGTATACTGTTTTTGAGTTATATCTGTTTGGTTGGCGAGAAAACTGATGAAAATGTAACAGAAGCTTGTTTTAAAACAAATTGTTTAAAAAAAAGGAGCTGATATCAGATCGGTAATATCATCAATTATTATTAAACCTCACGCTTCTTTAGCTTATAGCTCTTATATTTTTAGTTTATTTAGTTTTAATAATTTCTAATCCCTGTAAGGAATGGATTAATGTTCATATATAGGCTAAGCTTTTGACAATTTATAGCTGATGAGTGTTGTGAAGTGCCAGTCACTATTCAGAGATGTATGTAACTTTGGCCATTTTAGTTCTAACCTTTCCTTCTCCTTTGTAATCTCAGGTGTCTAGCGTTAGTTTTAACTCTTTGAAGAGCATTTTTGGCACCTCAGTTCCAACAGGGTCATCTTCCTCACAGCTGAGTACTGAAGAATTTGATATTATAATCTCCACAGACACACACACAGGTATATGAGCATCAGCATGCCTGTACTTTAAACTAATTCTGAAACATTTTGAACTATTCAGGACATGCAGTGGAAGGAGCATCCAGCCCATCAAGGCCACAGCTACTGAAATGCCTCCCCCAGTTTTAAGTGAGAAGCCACTGTTTTGTATTCAGTGTTCACTTATTTTTGAATGGGAAGGATGGACTTGGGAGGTGTATTTACTGATATATTGGTTTGATATGTTTTTACTTTGAATAGAATCGCAGGCTGATGGAAAGACGAAGATTGGAATCAATGGTATGTTTTCTCATGTTTATATTTTATTTTTGCTCTGTTTTGCATATTAATCGCCGGATGCTACATGGATTGCAAAGTATCTTGGAGTGTAACAGACATTCTTTGGAACATAAACAAAAAATCTCAAATACTAAATAGAAGTCTACAATGTTGCAGGTTTTGGTCGTATTGGTAGATTGGTTTTGCGAGTAGCAACTTTCAGGGATGATATTGATGTGGTGGCAGTGAACGATCCTTTCATTGATGCTAAGTACATGGTAAAGGATTCGTGATTAAATTTCTCCATTGCAAGTCACGTTCTGAAGAATTTCATTGACTGTTTGTGTTTTACATGTTAGCCTTTTCTGTTATGTCATTAGCAGGCCTGGGTGAACCCCACTGTGAACCCTTTTATTGTCCATCCCTGCCCAGAAAATGTATGGTATCTCTGAACTATTGCACTGCACATGTTTAGGGGTTAGTCAGGTGCTCAGAGAGCCATGAGATCCCGGCACCTTGTTAGCAAATGAAAAATGAAGACCAAAGCAATCTTAATTCTTACACGGATTGTTTTTACATTCATCTGCGCATGTATGATGGCTTAGTTTGTTGCCGACCTATGTCATTAGACCAGTGCTGTTAGTTTGTGGAATGCTTATGGAGTTGGTATATGATATTGAAAGTCATTTTGAAAATAGAAGATGGTGTTTGATTTGTAATTTCTTTTATGCTTTTCAAGCAGCGTGGTTCAAGATCTGATTTTTTTGGTGAACTTCACATAGGTACATGGAATCATGAGCTAGCATTTTGCTCATGCAAAAGCTTTCTGTCCTGTTGATGCCTTTCATTTCCATTTTCATTCTCAAAATAGAATTACAAATCATATAGATGTCCTGGTATTGTCCTGGTCTTGTGGTTCCCAAGTCTTAGAATTAGCTGCCAGATTATTAAACTGAATAGAAATTTATGATACAATTGATCATATAGATGTATAGGATCTAGAGTATCCTCGGTATGCATGAATACTTGAAGAATTTGAAGATGAATTAAAAGAGGCAATCCTTTCTCTGTATTTCAATTTAGCTATAGCTATTTGATAATGTAGGATATGGTGCGTTTTGGGAAAAGGGGGTGCAGGGGAAAATCCTTTTACTGGAAGCTTTCTTAATCTGCAAAAGAATTGTCTATAATTAACTTGTTTTTTTGCCCTTCACATATCCAGGCTTACATGTTTAAATATGATTCAACTCATGGCGTTTTCAATGGAACCATCATGGTCTTAGATGATTCCACCTTGGAAATCAATGGGAAGCAAATCAAAATTACAAGCAAAAGGTGCTGCTTCTGGGGGTTTATTTGCGCTCTTATCTGTATACGACCTTGTATACGTGTTGGCTGACTGTCACTTATTTCTTAGAATCTTGATTCAAATGGCAACATGAATCTTGATAGAGTTTTTATTGCAATATTGGCACTTTGATCTAACATTTAAACTCATATATCCAGGGATCCCGCAGAGATCCCTTGGGGTGATTTCGGGGCCGAGTATGTGGTTGAATCATCTGGTATTTTCACTACAGTTGAGAAGGCTGCAGCTCACAAGAAGGTTGGTATTGACTGTTATTGCCCTTAATATCTCCAAGTCTTTGCTCCGTCTGTCTCTGAGATATCATGATCCATGCACTACAAATTTGAGCTCTTTGTGACATTGCTCTGCAGGGTGGTGCCAAGAAAGTGGTCATATCAGCTCCCTCAGCTGATGCTCCAATGTTTGTAATTGGAGTAAACGAGAAGACATACAAGCCCAGCATGGACATTGTTTCTAATGCAAGTTGCACTACCAATTGCCTTGCTCCTCTTGCTAAGGTCTGATCTCATTTTGAAATTTCAAGGTCTATTACACTCCTTTTCTGTTCTACCAGTCACTTGCAGTTTGCCCCTGTATTTCTTCATACGATACTATTGCAGATCCAATCAGTTAATGCATTTTTTTTTCTTTTTGCTCGTAAATATATAAGCAACTCCTTTACCTCTTTAATGTGCCTTAGTTTGTTGTGAATTCATTTCTCAGGTTGTTCATGAGGAATTTGGTATTGTTGAAGGTTTAATGACAACTGTCCATGCAACCACAGGTCTTTCTCCCTTGCATTTTCTTGCATTCATGGGGGGTTTGTTCAGTACATTGTCTTGCATTGGTACATAACGAATTTTTTGGCTTTTGTTCAGCAACCCAAAAGACTGTAGATGGTCCATCAAGGAAGGATTGGCGTGGAGGCCGAGGAGCTGCACAAAATATCATTCCTAGTTCTACTGGTGCTGCAAAGGTATGGAATTGACGACTTTGTTCACCTTTTGGTAAAAAGGCAAGTATGAACATGTTTGTTGGTATTGTAGGCTGTTGGAAAAGTTCTTCCAGAACTCAACGGAAAACTCACTGGAATGGCCTTCCGTGTCCCAACATCTAATGTTTCTGTTGTGGACTTAACTTGTCGACTTGAGAAGAGTGCATCATATGAAGATGTCAAGGCAGCTATTAAGTAAATCTATTAGTTTTTATCTTCACATATTTTTCTGAATTTTGGTTTGGGGCTCGGCCAGGATGCAGGACTTTTATAGTTTTCTGGTTGTAGTTTATTGGCAATAACTGTGTTAAAATTTTGATTTCCAAATCAAGGTACGCATCAGAGGGACCACTTATGGGCATTCTTGGGTATACTGACGATGATGTTGTCTCCAATGATTTTCTTGGTGACTCAAGGTAAATCTCCCTTCCTTTAAATGTCCCTGTGTGTGTGTGCCGGGCTGCTTCATTTCATACAACTGTTAATATCATTTATAGGGAGGGATTCTTTTCTGATCCCAGCAGTGTCAAGTTCTGCTGGCCAACTCATTTCTGTTTAAATATATGATTGTTCTATACATTAGCTGAGAATGCTTGGTTTATGACTTCTACTGATTGCACTTTTCAACAAATGAAAAAACCAGACTTGCTTGTGAAATATGAAAGGATCTGTTATTTGATCGTCCAGTGGTGCTGATCTGATTCAAGGAAAGATTAAAAGAAATCAAATAAAGAGCAGAACGTAGTATTAGATGAGATTGAAGCTGGAATACAATTGAACAAATATTGGAGGGTCTGAAGAAAAACCTCTTAACCACCTCATACCATCTTCGTCCTTCAAATATTAGAAGTTTCATGCTAGTCACATTATTATGATTTAAAAACTAAAACGTAACGGCTGAATGTGAACCAGCGTGAGCTAAGACAAAAACTTGGCTAATTAACCAGATTTCCTCCTGCATTCTAACACATTGGTTTCGTTCCAGATCAAGCATATTTGATGCCAAAGCTGGTATAGGATTGAGTGCTTCCTTCATGAAGCTTATTTCCTGGTATGACAACGAGTGGGGTTACAGGTATAGCATCTCTCTTTTACAGAAGCTTGTTTAAGCGCAGACATGCCAGCTCCATGTATTTACTGGATGTAAATTGTGGTTGGTTTTACAGTAATGATGAATGACACAACTTGAATTGCTCTTTTTTACAGCAACCGAGTGCTGGACCTTATTGAGCACATGGCGATGGTGGCAGCATATAATTAAAGAAATACTGTGAGGTATAATGCATTTGCTAACACTACAATTTTAGCGAATGCTTCAAACTTCTTCTATGAATGTGTAGTTACGAATTTGATAGTGGTTTGGTTTTTTGGCCTATTGTTTTTTCTTATTATATGAAATTTGGACAAGCATTAACGGAGCAAATCTGTAATAATGTAACATTCAGCATGTATGTGGTCAATCTAGAAAGGTTACGTTTCATCAATCCTATGTTTTGTGGTGGCATGATTGGGTTAAAAGCATTTGAATCTGGTATGGGCTTTCTCGGTGGGCTACTTGCCACCCCTTAGGGATATCTTTCTTCTTTCTCAAAACCTTCATTAGTCCATGATTTTCAAATCTGATAATTCGAGACCCCAACTTGGAAGATTGAAATTTGATTGCGTGATTATAATCATAATTTTGGGTAATCCACATCCAGTATCTTTGAATTTGATTATTTTTAACCCAGTCGACTAACTCGAATCCCAAGTCTTGCATAAACCTAAAACTAAACTAACAAGTTCAAGGGCCCTGCACTGGTGACTGTTTCACTCTTTTTGCGATCAAGGATCATTTCCTTTGCTGAGAATTGAGCACATGGTAGTGATAGATTAAAAGAAGAAAACAAAAGAGGCGGTGACAGGTAAAATGACATCCTCCTCCCCCAACTTTTTTGTTCCTATAATATTAAAATATCACCATTTTAAGACAATACAACATTATACGACACCAACGCTGTCAGTAAACCTCAACATCAACGACGAAGTGCTCGTATACTCTTAAAATCAACAATTCTAATTTCGTTGTTCTTTTTACAGCTGAGGGGCAAAAAAGTCATCTTCCTATTTCCTGCCAGGAGTTGGTAACAGCTGACCAGTAGTACAAAATAGTTTTACATTTTACAAACCGAGCTTCTTCGGTCTTAGGTATGTGGAAGAGCCTTTCTTCAACCCGGGCATGGAGACTTGTTGCTGATGCTTTGCCCTCTTCTCCCTTTCCTTCTCCGTTCCGTCTCTGTCCGTCTCGGCCTGCACCTTCCTCAAATTCTCCATTTCCTCTTCCATCGCTGTTTTCTCTTCTTTCTGCTTTCGCTTGTGCTCCAACATCGATGTATCTGAATCCTTCACAGAGAAAAACATGGGCCCCATCTCAGCCAGCCAATGGGGCTCCACTGCAGTGGCGCATTGCATGTACTCCTTCGTTGTCAAAATCAGTTCATGATAAACCACATAATCTGGAGTGTAGCCTAGGCCATAAAGAGCGCTGCTCGGGTGTAAATGACAAGGCATTCCGTTCCGGCAATTAACGTACTCCCCCACGCCCTTTAATCTCGCTGAGTTGTGGAAGTATGCAGAGCAGATGGCTTTCCGTACAATGTCCCAGTCATACCCACAAGATGTTAGCGGGATTTTTAGTGTCTTGAGAATGTCCAGCAGCTGGGATCTAACCTCTCTGGCCTTTTTTAAACCTTTGACATGCAAAAAATGATCGTTACACCAATCTCCTCGATACTGGTGCTCCTTCCACTGCAAGTAAACATTAAGAAGAGTCAAGTGGTCGGACTCTGGCACGAAGAACTTTTCTCTTGCTGCATCACTCTCCTCCACTCTGTCCTTGGGCCGGAAAAACACGGATGGCACTGAAAGCATCGACACGATTGTCAGAACCTCATTTAAACACTCCAACTGTTCACCTATCAAGAGCATCTTAGCTAGGGGGGGATCCAATGGGAACTCCACCATTTTCCAGCCAAGATCAGTGAGGGCACCGACATTGTTCAGAGCACCCAAGACCCACAACTGGTACATAGAATTAAGGATGTTGTCCTGTGGTGGTGGGTCCATGAAATCGAAGTCCAGCAGATTTTCAATTTTAAGTGACTTGAGCAGCAGAACCACATTGCCAAGGTTTGTCCGCTGGATCTCTGGAACTGGACTGGCAAGCATTTCATTTAGGTACGCACTTTCTGTATAGAGCCTGTAACATGTGCCCGGACCAGTTCTACCAGCACGTCCAGCTCGCTGATCTGCAGCAGCACGGCTAGCAGGGAAAACTTGGAGAGCATCCATACCCATCTTTGGGTTGTAAACTTTCATTTTTCCATAACCTGTGTCGATGACATAAAAAATTCCATCTACAGTCAAAGAAGTCTCAGCAATGTTGGTGGCAACAATGCATTTGCGGGCCCCATCTTCAGCGTTTTGGAATATCTTCGCCTGTAAATCAGCTGGGAGCTGGGAGTATATGGGTAGTATTAAGAGATTAGGCACTGCTTTCTTGGTGGAGGAGATAAGCTGTTCCATGCGCTCTGCAAGTGCGTGACAGGCCGCCTCAATCTCATCCTGGCCAGTCATGAAAATGAGAATGTCGCCAGGAGGACTGGTGATGTGGATAGTCATTGCCTGCTTCACTGCACCTTCAACATAATCTTCACAAGGACTTTTACTGTACAAGATATTTACTGGAAATGTTCTCCCAGGGATGTGGAAAATAGGTACACTGCAACAAATTCAGAAACTACTTGTGTTGGTCAAATGAACGCAAGACATGGAAATTATTTTCTTCTGTGATTGAAAAAGTTCGAATTGAAAAGCTTTAGATTTTGCATAATGTTCCCAAACAACACATGGAAAAAGAAAACAACCTAAATACCACTAACATTTTGTTAGTAAGAGCCATTCTTAAGTTACCTCCCAAAGAAATTTGAAAATTTCTGAGCATTTAGAGTTGCGGATGTCACAATGAGTTTGAAGTCACGACGCCGGGCAACCACCTTTTTCAGAATCCCAAACAGCACATCTGTATTTAATGATCTCTCATGTGCTTCATCCATGACAATGACACTGCAATAATCAACCAACCATTTTAGTCTTGTTTTCCTAACACTACAATTTTCTTGTAAAAATATCTAGGTACTCGAAATCTAGACATTCCCATACCGATACTTATCAAGGTCAGAATCTTTCAGTGTCTCACGCAAGAGTACTCCATCAGTCATGTACTGCAAATTGTAGAGCAAAATTTTTGGAATGTTATAAATCTTGTACAAATTAAGTACAGGTAAGCGCATACAGCTGTCATTTAATGGTGTTTTTACACTTATAGCTAAATTTCTCAGGAAACAACTCATTGTCAGACGCTGGACTTTATCATTTTCAGGGTTTTCTTTTACTTTCTTTTCTTTTCAAAATAACACTTGGTGCATCTTAGGTACTTTCCATGAACATCCATTATTCCTTCTTTCTTTTGTATTCATAATCCAGTGTTCATTGCTTTTCAGCAACAAAAAAAACATTCATCACAGGTAGCAATTTCAGAAAACATCATTAAAAGTGTTTACTACAAGGAGTAACCAGTTACCTTAATTATTGTATTTCGCCCAGTCACATCCTCAAAGCGAATGGCATAACCTACTTTATCCCCCAATTCAGTCTCCATCTCTTCGCTAACTCTTTTAGCAACACTCATGGCTGCAACACGCCTTGGCTGGGTGCAACCAACTATCCCATTTGTTGTATACCCATCTTCATGGAGATACTATAAAAAAAATAAACAACTCAGATTCCACCTACTGAGGTGCATAGATATATATTCTTATAAACCATGAAAAAATAAACTGCATGATAAAAGAGGGAAAATATAAACAAGGAGTAACCTGTGTCAGTTGAGTTGTTTTTCCTGAACCAGTTTCTCCAACAACAACTATCACTTGATTTTCACGAATTACCTACCCAGTGCACATTCAAAATAAATGAGATAAAAAGTACCGAGTGGAGCTTTTAATCGAGTACTTTGTGCAGTACACACCAACAGTATGAAAGGGAAACTAAACAGTGAATTGTGGTATATTAAAATGAAGAAAAAATAAATCAGTGAAGATGATCAATTGTTACAAAAAAAATTTCTTTTACAAGTAGCTTCAAAATCAAAACCCAAAAGGAGATAGAAAGGATGGCACAGCAATTCAGCTCAACTCATGGGCATAAAGCACAACTGTGATGCCATGCTGAAGAAGGATCCAAGCACGATGTCGTGTACAAGACCGCAATAACAAAAATAGGAAAGGAAATGGGAAGTAGTTTAATTCCACTTTTTTTCTCCTGATAGATCTGATCAGATCATTGAATTACATTATCTACTCCTCCAAATGGATCAACCTATCCCTCATCCCTCTGAAAAAGAACCCATCCCCCTCTTTCCATTAAAACATAACAACAAGTTGGAATATGACCAAAACAGGCAGTATATACATTCTTTTCAGCACTTGAACAAAGAGGAATCAAAGTGGTTGCCCAATTATTGTCTGTAAAAATAAGCTGAGCTTATGGAGAAAAGCCAAACCTGCAACAACTCATCTCGCACTGAAAATATAGGTAGATATTGCCGCTGCTCAGATAGAGTTTTTGACTTTGCAAAATCACTTACAGCTCCCCCCTTCTTCATATGCTGTGCAAATTTTGAATCTTCCTTAAAATCAATTTCACCTTCCTCGCCAACAGTTGCAGTGTCAGCATCAATCTGTGATCGAAACAAACAGTAAATGACAACCTGTTTTCATAATAAGGGGATTTTTATATCATATCATCATTAAGATATGAAATTATCACACCTGTTCAGCAGTTTTCTCTACACCGAGAATATCTCCAAGTTTTGAGCCGGCAAGCTCCCAAAATCGCTGACGTGATTTATTCATGCTTTGTTTCTCATGAGTTTCTCTGACCAGAGCAGATCCTTTCCTGGAAATAATGGCCATATCTGAGGTGGGATCTTTTAGGGGCATTACCGGCTCTGCTTGTTTGGTAAAAACAACTCTTCCATCCAGGAAAGGAGGCTTTGTGTCTATAGCAACACAGGAAGTTGAAAATTTTAGCGAGAGGAAATAACAATTTATTTTTGGCATGAATTAAGCATGACAGTTAGCATAACATTTACTTACCATGTACAAGAAGAATAACTTTGTGCTCTTCCTCATCATCAAACTCAGTCTGCACCTCGGTACCTCTAACTGTCCCAGATCTCATAAGTTGCCGATCCTCCCATTGGGCATTATCAGCACTAAGCTGAGATAACTTTTTGCTTTGAGCAAGTGACATTTTAGTTCCATCTCTTCGAACCTGTTTAATGATGCCACAGTTAGGAAGCAGTGTGACTAACTGAAAAATCATTCATAATACTGGAACAGGTGTTAAACAGCTGTATTTAACAAAAACAGTTGAAACATATATCAGTTGTTAAGTCTTGATTGACTCAGCTACCTGATGATAGAATGCTATATAGCAGAACCACTAGTTATCATGAGCACAATCTGTGCAGGAAAGTAACTTTTCAGATTTATACAGTAACTAAAAAAAGCATAGTGTGGTACCACATTTCTTTTCCAGGTCTTGCTCCAGCCATGAAATTATGGTAAATAAGTCTATTAAGGATTGAAAACAACAAAAGCATGTCTAATCAATAGCATCCGTAAATTAATAGTATTATCTACTGTTGCGCTGTTTGAATTAAAATTACTGCAAAGACAACATAATTTAAATTAAATTGCTTAAGAAATGAATTCTCTCATTGGAAAAAATAAAAATATAATAAATAACATAGCAAAAAAAAGTAGCAAAACCCTAAAGAGTTTTGTTTAGATTAAATAAAGCTACTAAATAATTTAATTAAGAAACTTCAGGGTAGAGTTTATATATATTAGAGTAAACTGCAATATAGATGTTTTTGTAATTTTAAAATATTTATGATTATTTTTGTATTTTAAATAAAATAAGCAGCCTTCAATCTCAAGAAGCATAACTTCACATGCTTTTTAAAGTAGAGGTTATTATACCTTTAACTTGCTTTTATCACCTTCTGGCCTCAAAAGTTAAGCATTTGGTTCTTAAAATCCTTACCAAACACTTTTTTTAGTATTTTAATTGTTGTGCTTCAAAACAAAGCAACAAAAGTTAGAAAAGTAAGGGACCAAAGAAATTCTAAGGCTGCACAAGCAATATTGTGAGTATTGTAATGTTTCATACTCACAAAATATTTTGGCATATGAATAAATCATTAAAATATGTTATGTGATTTCATGTGTAAGAGTCTTGAACGTAAAGATGAGGTAGTTTTAGCTTTCTTTAGCTGTATTTCCAAAGCTTGTTGAAACATAAGGTTAATATAGATAAATTTTGAAGATAACAATTGCAATGAAATATTGTGACGTCTATCAAGGCTATTTATGAATCTGTTTAAGTATTTTTTTGGTTTTTAGATAATATTGTGTAAATGGAAGTTTGAACGGAAACATCACAAATATCTTAAAAAGTGAATTCCATAAGCTTTTGTGAATACCATATGGGTGACTTCGAAAGATTTGTTTAAACTATAAGCGCCAAAGTGACACATTTCTAAATTTAAGGGGATTAAAAATAACTTGCCATCTCTTAACCAATCACTTTGGGACACATGACAAAAAACTTCAATATTGACAGCACTGTAGCAGCTCCTGCAGTTCTAATGTTTTTTGTAAATTTCCTGAATCCCAATGGTCTACATGAAAAGAATATGGTGAATTTGAGCCTTAGAATGAGCACGTGAAACAGATAAAAAATTCACCAAACATTGGGCATCCATCACATAAATTATGTATGATATGATCAACCACCTCAAACAATTGGCATGCTTGCTTTGAAAAGGAAAAAAAAGTTGCCACGCAGAGGGGAAAAAAGAAAAAGAAAAGGTATTTAGGCATTTCAAGCATACCAGTCTTTTGGCCAACTCTGCCTCCTTTTTCTGGAATGCAGCGTCATCCCCAAGGAAGAATGATGAGCTATCAGCATCGAACATTGTATTGCCTTCTTCTCTATCATACCTATAATGAAACTCCATTTAGAAGAAAACAATTGTAAGGAATATACTCTGTGGCTTCAAATTCTTGATGAAATCACTGAGAACAGAAGGATCAGCAATCAAAACAGTATTCAATAGCATAACTATCGCATAGGAATTAAGGTCAAATAGCTGAACTTTGCTAACAAAACTTAAAAAGTCTGCATAACATGTAAAGCCAATCAGGATTAAGAAAGTATGCAGATAAAGAAGAAACGTAATTAAGCACAGCCAATGAAACAAAATGACACTTTCAGATCTGTGCAGCTGAAGCTTCTTCCAGGAGTTCGATAAGACTCAGGCATTCTCGTAAGCTTAGGAAAAAAAACCACAAATTTCAATCCCACCAATGATGAATAACTAAGAGTGTTTGCAATCTCATATGAATACCACAAAACAAATTACCAGGCTCGGTCAGAATTGTATTCCATCTCTTGACGCATACTTTCAGTAATCTCATAATTGTGCTCCTCGGATGAATAAGTTTTATCTCCTTCACCATCCTGCAGAAATGAAGTTAAATATAATAATGACTTCAATAAATAGAATCACACAAGTGACCATATGAGGCAGAGCATGACAATAACCCACTTCAATTTGAGAGAGATAAAATAGCGTCTTTACAGTGAAACCTGCTAGATGCAACTGGTTTTTATAGAAAATATTGAAGGAAACGAAAAGGTGTTTGGTGTCAACTAATTAATAATACCTCCAATGATGGTGCACTTGTGTTGGAGAAATTAAGTTGATGGGACCTCCCACCATATTTAGAACTGGAAGACCTAATTGAAGATCCAGAAGCACGTATTGGAACTGGAGAGGGAGAAATGTGATCCCAAGGAGAAGCAGCAGAAGCTGTATTTCAATAGGAAATGTGCCCGGAGTAAACAAGAGGAAGAAAATAGAACCTTTTCGCCATCTAAAAAAAGACAAATTCCAAGAGAGATTTCACTCTCTTAACATACCACAACTGCGAGGAGTTTGGCCACCCATCCATGGGGAAACTAATCGTGCATCAGGTGAGGCACCAAGAAACATTGGTGACGGGGAAGGTTGGTGGCGTCGGCTGCTATTATAACTATCCCGCCGGGGTGTTTCTTCCCATTCCCATCTCCCATCATCCCAATCAGACCTGCCTGCAAGATCCACATTTTTGTATTGGAATGAACAGATTCCTAATGGCAGTCTTCTTAAAGTATTTACAAAGAAAGAAAGAAAACAAAAGGATCCTAATGATAGTTACACACGAGAATATCTGCAGTTCTAAACTACAGAACCATGCTTGTTCTGGGTTTTCACCTTAGTCTTCTTTGTGGGGAGAAATAAGGGGGAGGAGGGGGTAAGAAGATGGATCAACAATGGAACATTGTTATTCAAAATAAATTGCTATGGTTCGCATAAGTAAGACGTGACAGATGACAATCCCATGAAATGGTATATGGAAATTCTCAAACATGTCAAAATGTTGAGCTTGAAAACAGAGTTCCAAGAGTAAGGCAGGGAAATACTTGAGGAGAGAGAGGGTTGGAGAGTCTTGGATAGTTTGTACCAGGTATCATTTTGTTTTATCTCACTATCTTTTGTTGTAGGTTTGTAAAGTTGAAAGGCATTGCATAAAAGCAAAAACAAGAACTGCAGACCTGGTGTCCTCCTTGAACCTTCATACCGACTTCGTTTTCTCCCATGGTCTCCATCATAGTCTTGTTCATACCGTCCATGTGCTTCCCTTCCACGATATCGTTCTTCACGGTCACTGCTGTGCCTGTCTCTCCCCCTCCTGCCTTCATCCCTAGCATCATCTTTAAGGCCTTTTCTATCCCTACCCCGGTCATCTATCTCACTCGCAGGACTCCTAGACCAAACACTCCGGGAACTCCCATTATAACTAGCACGATCCTTCAATTAAGAGACATGGCAAAATTAGTATACATATACAGTCTGTATCTTACAACCTGAAAAATCTGGTAAAAATAATTTCTAAATACCAAAGTAGAGTTATATGAAAAGGCACAATAATTCAAGGCATCAAAGTATAATCCCCTTCCACCCGAGTCCCCTGATTTCTATTAAATTATATTTATGGGAAAACATTGATTACAGAGAGCCAGTATGCACATGGAAGTGAAAATAACAGCAGTAATTATGTTATGGAAGAAACTTATCCCTTCAAATTCTTATAGTAGAACCGTTTAATCAAAACACCAAAAACAGACCAAGAAGTCAAAACTTGCATGTTATGGAATCAAGAAGTCAATAGTTTCTTAGTAGGTTTGTTCAACGTATTCAGTTCTACATAGAGATGTAAACACCACGAACCTCAGAAGTTACATTTTGTCTGAATAGAATTCAATGGCAGTTGCATTGTTAGAATTCTACACTGTTAATAGATTAAAACTTTTGTCCTATTTATCATTGTTGTTCTGTGCTTTTGCCCACAAAAGCTGAAGTAAAAAAAAAAACACTTTCTTGGAAAAGCACTCGTGAAGATTAACTTACATCTGATGACAGATTTTCTCTAGAACGAGAAGTTCGATGCGTGTTACTCAGCGATCCCTCTCGAGTCACAACACTTTCTGGAATGCATAATTCAAAAAACAATTAGAAGAGAAAAATACAAGAAATTTCAATAAATAAGTAAATAAAAAATAGAATATCTTGAAGAGAAGAGAAGCCGTACTCTCGCTAGCAGAAGTTTCCCGGTATCGCCTATTTACATTTTTGCGTGCACCACTCTCACTTCCACCACCGTTTTCTACTTCATCTAATCCAGAAGACTCGGTAGCCTCTTCCTCTTCATCAATCGACGCCATAAAAGAAGTTGCAGCTCTTTCCTTTGGAGCCTTAAACCCTCCTCCATTTGCATCAGATCCTCCTCGTTTCGCAATCGCAAGTACATCTAAACCTATTTTTATCAACTCAGATTTTTAATTTTTAATGTTCTATTTATAATATAAATATATAGATGGATCAAAGGATAAAAATTAATACCTAAAAGTGATTTTCTTTCAGGAGGCCGAAATTCGAATTTCTCCTTTTTAGGAACAAATAAGCCTCCTTCACTGCCGTTGCTTTGCTCTGCTTCCATTGTAACTACTGACTTGTCTATATCCATGACTCCACTTTTAATGCTAAATCAAATTTTGACAGGGAAAGCGTACCTGGGGTTGGTTGAGTGAGGTCAGGGAACCGAGTGGAGGATTCAAACCCTAGATAAATTAGCGGGGAGAGAAAACCAGAGCGGGTTTCACCGGCTTGAAGGATCAGAGAGAATCCGGCTGACATTCGTGAATTTATTGAGAATCTTGACCGGTCTAGATTTGGGCTGCAAGCCCACTGGGCCGGTGACTGCTTGTTGTTGACAAGGCTCAAAGTCGGCGGTCCAGGCCCAGTATTCTAATGGAAACTTCTTCAGTTGATAGATAATTAGATATCATCTATTCTGAAAAAGAAAAAAGAAAAAGTAAGAGGCCACAGTTTTTCAAGTGATTGCAGGGTTTCAAGACTCGTAGATTTTGGAGACCCTCCCACATTTCATGATCCAAGACCAGAAAAGTGACTCGAGAACGAGCGGAGGGGAGAAAAGAGGACGTTAATATACTCCAAACCATTTAGTTTTACTAATTTGGAACCAAGGCTCGAGTTCTGTATCTCTCACTGCACTCTTACCAATAAGAAGAGAAATAAAACCACAACCATCTAGTAACCATATAGTATGTTGATCCAATAATAAGAGTTTGGAACTAAAGATTTATTCTCCCGTGGTATCAGATTCGAGTTTTGTGATTGCTAATATAATAACCACTGGAGATTTACATGATCATTAATTTCAGGATCAATAAGATCAGTCAAAATGAGCGCAAGCGGGTCCGGATACCCATGTTAATAAAAAAAGAAATAAGACCACAGTGAATACAACACGTGAATATTAGTGAATCCTACTAGAGAGTAACCTCTAACTAAAGAACAAAAAAGAAAAAAGAAAATTGGTGACAGGAGCTAAATTCATGCTCGAATATGCTACAAGACAACGACTGTTAAAAGACTGGCAATTATTTATACATGTCAGTTTGTGAGGCATAAATAGGTGCTCAAGACATCCGATCTGCTTATTAAAACTCTTCCTGAAATAATAACAATAACATATAACTGTTTAAAATTAAGACCGATAGCTGATAAGCTTATCGCTACTACATACCAAATCTGAATTTAGGGATAATCACCTATTTCGGAGTACAGTAAATATTATTTTTAACACCATCAAATCAAAATAATTTAAAAAATTAATTTTTTTTTTTAAATAAAATATTTCAGAAGCAACTACACTCCCTGAGTGGAACCTCTACTAGGAAAGGTCCTATAGGGGAAAACCAAATAAATAAATGTCTTAAATTATTAAAATAAATGTATCTAGAGCCTTCGTGACGCGCGCGCACATCTGAGAGCAATAATACAATTAATCCAACTAACCCCAAAAGAAATTTAAAATAATAATTTATCTGGAGAAGTTCTTAATAGTTTATGAAGCTGCACTTACGTTTATCCATCGTCAGCTTAGGGTATATGTGATACTGTATTTCAAAACCACTAATTCAACCTCGTGAGTTTGTTTAGTGGTAAAAAATTCAAGTTTTTTTTTCAAGGTTTAGAATATTTTTTCAGATCATGTATAAAAATTAGCACTTAACTTGTTTTGTGTGGAAAACTTATGTGAACATAAACATAAAAACCCGGAGATGTTTTCAAAAACATGCATGAACTGGTCAAAACATTCTAATTAAAAAACACACGCAATTGACCTCATGTCAAGTCAACACAGTTTGCAGGTTTGAAACTTTATTTCAAAATGAAATTATTAATGTTTAAATGGATAAAAAAAACCTCAGTTTTACACTGCCAACTGACAATAAAATACACATCTCTATCTCACAAGATACATGGATTCTTACGTTTAAAACCAAAAATGAGAAATCTTTATTCACTGGAACTTTTAAACCATTGACTCTATTTCAAGGGTAATCTTTTGTTTGTATATCATTTTAATATATTAATATTAAAAATATATTTTTTTAATATATTTTCAAATGAATAAAACCTAACAAGGTTATCAATTGTTTAAGCCTTATATATATATAAGTTCATATCCAGAATAGACAGTCGTTTCACTAATGGGATGCAATTATTATTTTCATGTATCTGATTCTGAATAATTAAACGGCACTTTGGTAAATAAGGTAAAAAAAAAAAGGTATTTCCTTTGCATGGAAAAGAAGTGTTTACACTGGTCATCCAAATAATCTAAATTGCACTATTTAGTATATACAAAGTTTCTGTGAGGCAGAAACTGTCAGGACATTGCTCAAGATCACTTTTTCGATGTCATTACTAATTCAATCGGTCCAGGGTCAGCAGTTTTAGCTATCAAGTTTTACATGTGGATTGATCCTATTGGAGCCATCCTTGTAAGCTGACAGTGTTTGCTAATAATTCAGAATTATTCCTTAATATTGGAATATGCTCCCCCTTTTCACATTATTATAGTATAGGAACGACTAATTTATTGAAACTGAAATGCAGATAGCTTTTTATACAATGAGCAATTGGGGAAAGACCGTGGTGGATAATGTTTGGCCATTAATAGGGAGAGCAGTGGTGTTAAAGATTAATACAAATTATATTTTGGGGTCTCACCTAATAGTTTAAGATTTTAGGTGAGATAATTCTTAAATATAGTATCAGAGCCTTGTTTACCTAGCGGTAACGAGTTCGAATTTCACCATCATCATTCTATTAGACAAAAATTAAGCACAATATAGTATGAGTTTATGGCAGTTTCAAGCTCAAAGGGTTTTCACTTAAGAGGATATGTTAAAGATTAATACAAATCATATTCTGGGACTTTACCTAATAACTTAAACTTTTAGGTGAGATGATTCTTAATAGTCAGCTCCACCAGAGTATTCAGCTAAGCTGTCATATCTAATCTGCAACCATCACAGGGAGATTAAGCGCATTGAAACCGTCAGAGCATACACATTTGGCTGTCATTACTTTGTGGAGGTTCATATAGCCTTGCCACAGGATATGTCTCTAGATCAAGCACATGATATTGGAGAGACTCTTGAAGAGAAGCTAGAACAACTACCTGGAGTTGAGAGAGCTTTTGTCCATGTGGATTTTGATACCACTTATCAGCTGGAGCACAAGTCCAAACGTCCAGGAATATTCTGAAAGAAAATCCTTTCATGGAGACTACTTTGTTATGGTTCAAGGCATAACGAACACCTTCTGGGATCTTCTTGAGTAAATCTTCAATTAACGATGGAATTAACAAATCAAATCTCACTTAAGGAATTATATGAAATAAGCTGATCGTATGATAAGTGTGTATCTATAAACTTGGTAGCTTGGATCGATATTTGTCTGTCAGGGGAAAACTTACATGGGTTGTTAGGGATGGAAGAAAGTTGTTCTTTTGCTTATTGGGATATTTGTTTTGCCATTTAAGTTGGGATTTTGGCAACTTGTATATGTTTATATTAAACTTTCAGTTCATTTACGAGTTTAACAGTGTTTAGTAATGTGGTCTCCAAGGATCATGGCATTGTGGCATAGGGCTTGAGATCTTCCTTGCAGGACTCGAGTTCGAGTCAGGGATAACCAGAGTTTTACTCGTTTTACCCAGACCCGTAAAAAAAGAACAAAGCATTAGGCTTGATGACTGATCTTGAGCATGGTTTCGGTGAGCCAGCACGTCCCTTTCGATAGTAGCATGCTCAGGATCTGTCATCAAGCAGCATGCGAGTGGCAACTCTTCCTCTGTTATGCAACTGCATGTGACTATCTGATTAAACAACCAAATAGTTTACGAAATATCACCTCCTTTTGCTAGTGGATTAGTTGTTCTGATTATTATAACAAAGCTTTGGTAGGGGGTTAGTTGTTCTATGTGTGTTAATCTTAATCTTGTGTTTGTCTTCTCATACTTTTGTGATTAGTAGCAATTAAATCGTGGGCTGCGAATGAAATGAAGATATTTCTGCTGTGTTTCCTTTCATACCTGAACAGTAAAGCCTTAAATCAAATAGACTAAGTCAGACTAGCAAAGCATGAATGGTGACGATGTTAACTTTAACAACCTCTTTAATTTCTGAAAAGTTGTTGCCGTCAAACTAAAAATATTCACCATGACTTATACTTCGTTAAATATAATGATTCAAAATCTTTTATCCTTTAAACTAAGATGGTTTGTTATGTTTAAATGTTTATAAAATGTACTATATTATCAAGTGATGCTTTCATTTCCTGTGTTTCTATTTATTTAAGGATTGAAAATCCTACCTTCTCTGCAAGCAAAAACACTTCTGCCGACAAAAAATGGTGAATAGCCCTCGAATCGATTCGTTTGACTATAGAATCGAGCTTTTATCACCTCCCCCGCCTGGCGAGGATGCACCAGCCACAAGCGTGCCATCATGGCGTCTTAATATGGATAGGTTCCAGTTGCCGGAGAGGCGTGTAGATTCTGATCTTGGCTTGGGAAGTTGTTTGAAGACACTGAGTAACGTTTCACTTTTCGTCATGCTATTAGTTGTTTTGGTTCTACAGAAAAGAAACAGCTCTTGAAATATTTGTTTTATGACTAATATTTGATAAGTTTGGTGATCTCTAGCTTTAATTAATCCCTTATATCTCCATCCAGGGAGGCGGAGGAAAGTTGCAGAATATTACAGGAAGCAGGAAGAGCTTCTTGAGGGGTTCAATGAAGTGGACTCATTCACTGAGTTGGGTACTTTGCCCGAGGGCTTGACTGAGGTTTGTTGCCTGGCTAAACCTAATTGTTCAATATCATGCACACCTTCCAGAAAACAAATTAACAAATATCTTAATCAGAATTTATTGACGGTGATACAGAATGAAATGAAGCAGCTAGCAAAGAGTGAGAAGGTTGCAATCTATGCATCCAATGTAGCAAACTTGGTGCTTTTCGCGGCAAAAGTTTATGCTTCGGTTCAGAGCAGATCAATGGCTGTCATAGCATCAACCTTGGACTCTCTCTTGGATCTCTTGTCAGGTTTCATCCTGTGGTTTACGGATTATGCCATGAAGAAACAGAATCCGCACCAATATCCCATTGGCAAGCAGAGGATGCAGCCTGTGGTGGGTTTTCTTTCTCTTCTTTTCCAACAATTCTGAAACTAAAACCTGTGTTTCACATTTTAACTTGCCAGATGAAACCAAGCCTTTTCTTCGTGGTAGAAAATGAAAAACACAATATAAGTCGGGGAAATCTTCGTTAGGTCTTTATGCAAGCCCATATTAAGCACTGGTTTGACCATCCACTGACTAAACTGCTTACAGGGGATAGTAGTTTTTGCATCAGTAATGGCAACTCTTGGACTGCAAATATTGTTCGAGTCAGGAAGACAACTTCTTACAAAGGTATGCAACGCAACACGAGTGCTGATTATTCTGTGGTTCAACTAATTGTTATAAATGTTAAATTCACGTAGCAGCGGAAATTTAGATTATAAATATGTCCAGTCATTTTGGCTCAAGTTCCAAAAATAAATTCTCAATGCAGCTTCAGCATTCACAACTTCGAAATGATAGAAATTTTTTTCCGAGAAAAATCTTCTGATCTATATCTACCAGTAGTCGTAAATAGAGTACACTTGCTATTACTTATAGGTAGATCATGAACCCCTCTCATTAATTTATTAGCTAATTTCTCCTCCCATCAAAGAGAAAATTAGGCAATTGATCTCATGATCAATCGATTGATCCCCATGATCAAACCTGAATACGTGTCATGAGAGGCATAATGGTAATTTCAAACACAAATGGCATATAAGAATAACGAGTTAATTATGTTCATATGCTAAACTTGGTATCTACTTTATGCAGGCACAACCAGACAGGGATCCCACCAAACAAAAATGGATGATTGGAATCATGGTTTCAGCTACAGTAGTAAAATTTGTGCTCATGGTATACTGTCGCAGATTCAAAAATGAAATTGTCAGGGCATATGCTCAAGATCATTTATTTGATGTCATTACTAATTGTGTTGGTCTAGCCGCAGCTGTACTGGCTATCAGATTCTACTGGTGGCTCGATCCTGTCGGAGCTATATTTGTGAGTCATCGGCACTGACACCGAGTTAAACAATTTGTTATCCAGCTAGTAGCTTACTGAGTTAACCATGATTAATTATAATGCAGATAGCTCTATACACGATAAGCAACTGGGCCGGTACAGTGATGGAGAACGTCTGGTCGTTGATTGGGAGGACAGCCCCACCAGATTTTTTAGCAAAACTGACGTATCTGATCTGGAATCACCATGAAGAGATCAAGCAAATCGATACCGTTAGGGCATACACGTTTGGTAATCACTACTTCGTGGAAGCTGATATAGTCCTGCCGGAGGACATGGCCCTTGGTCGCGCGCATAACATTGGAGAGACACTTCAAGAGAAGCTTGAACAGCTTTCTAAAGTTGAACGAGCTTTCGTTCATATCGATTTCGAATACTCTCATAAGCCGGAACACAAGCCGAAACGAGCTAGCTAGAAGGAACAAGATAGTGGCGAAATTGTGGAGGTTGTGTGGATCATTTGATCTGGTTAATTGAGTTATATGTCTGCTTTAATTGTGATTGAGTAGATAGAATGAGCTACTGATCATTCCCGGCCTCCTGCTGATTCTATATGAATTCAATTATAGTGTTTAATTTGAATTAAATTGATAAATAAATTGAATTCATATGCATATCAAACTTAATTATAGTAATCATTCCCGAAATTGTTTCAAAAAAAAAACCCGTACCGAATTCGTTCCTTTCCTCTCCACTTATCTGGTTAAAACGTTGTAGAGAAGTGGCATCCACGTATAGTTGTTGTCCCTCCCATTTGTTCGATGAAATGCCTCACTAAGCTATGAAGCTGTTCTTGTAAGGTTTCTTAAAAGTTGTTGTCCCTTCCATTTTGTTTGTTTAGAATCCGAGGAAAATGAAATGGAATTTGAAGCTTTTTTCCTTTTGTTCTTGCTCGCATGAGAATGATGTCTCCTACGCCCGTCAACGAGACATACACTGGGATTTTGTCTTCAGTAGTGTTGTTGATTGCCAAACGTTAAAAATGATGCTTGAAGATATTAAAGAAGAATCAGCATCTTAAATTGAAAAATTATTTTGATTTTTTTTCCTGGTAATTTGACATCTGTATTTGAAAATTAAAAGATACGAGAGCTAATTGACGTACCTAGTTTACAAACATCTTCACTGAAAGTTCTACCTTTCCATGTGAGACTAACCTATTTAGTTCATTCATCTCGTGTGTGTGTGTGTGTGTGTGTTTTCCATCCTAGAAACATTGAATCTATCATAGACTGTCCACCGTATCTCCTCAGAATAAGAGCAATCAAAGAATAGGTGATTATGGCCTTCATTGTTCCTGAAACATAGTTAGCAACAATTTGGACCAAAATCATTGCATCTTGTCTCGAGTAGTAAGCCTTTGCTGAATTGCTAGCCAAAGAATAAATGAATGCCTTGGAATGACATTCGTAATCCAAACAACAACATTCTTTTTTGAAAAACACGCATGCTCCTATGTTTCTTTAGCCCCACTAGTTATCATATCCGTACCAGACCACAAAAAAGATCTTGAAATTTGGTGTGTTCTTCCAACCACTTTCCCATGTAAAAAAAGAATAGAGAGGGCCGAACAACCTGAATGGAGAACAAAACTGAGTTGATTAGTTGCACTCGTTTAGCTAGCATATGAAAGCAATATACATGTTTAGTGCTAAATTTTAGCTGTGATTCGATCAACAAAGGTCTTACAATGAACAGCCTGAAGTCTTTAGGAGATAAGAGGGACCCCCAAAATACTTCACAGGTAACTCACCTTGCCTAAAGCCTAGAATCTGTACACTCTGCTCTCTAATGCCACATGGTATTCCACTATAATTAAACACACTGCACCCTATTTTATCCCTCAAAAAGTGATTCGAGTTACATTCTTTCTTTGATCGTTTTGCAAGAAAGGTAGTATTCTAATAATATCCTACCTTTTTCTTTACCTGGGCATAATACTGGCCGACCTTTGATAATGGAGATCGTAGATTTCCCCAT
Source organism: Salix brachista (assembly GCA_009078335.1). Lineage (NCBI taxonomy): Eukaryota > Viridiplantae > Streptophyta > Magnoliopsida > Malpighiales > Salicaceae > Salix > Salix brachista. Next base: position 12,980,623 of record CM018581.1, read on the forward strand.
GCCATGCATTTCTTGCGTTGATATGTTCAATTGCTCTGCTGAATCAGATTTCGTTATCTGCGCTCTGTTGAATGAGACAGGCTAAGATGTTTCTCCCTCCCTGTAGACATCCATTATATACGATCACGACAAGGATGAAGGAGACGCCCGTCGGCGAAGGTAGGTGAGACAGAAACAAGAATTGTAGATTATTGCTAACTAGTTTTTTCACGTAGCCTAGCTTTACTCCGTTGGCGTCACCCTGAATGGGCCATGCACGTGGGCCTCAACCACATTTACACGTTTGGGCCATAAGTTTTTGTTTTTGGTTTTGTAGAGGGCAAACGGCGGTGTATTTTCACATGATATATAGTACTTTAATTTTTTCATGATCAATTAATTAATAGTATTATTATTGTTATATTATATGTATAATAAGTGAAAAATAAATTATTAATTTTCAAATGAGATTTATAATATTATTTAATAGCCATGTAAAAATAGAAGAGTGAGTAAATCAACATGATAATTGTTTGTTTTCAAGTTCAAAAAAAAATACATAAGGGATCAATCCCTTAAAGTTACTAAAATTGATCGGAAAATAATAAAAAATAAACTAGAAAATCCAAAACTTCTCGAGCACTAATAGGTGCTTCGCTATTCAATAAACATCGCCCGGTAATTCCTTCAACAAATTAAATTTTCAAGCTTAGAGAACCTACACTTTCAGGTTTTAATTGAGGTTGCCTAGTGGCTATAGGTTTGTAAATGTATATTATTTTTTCTGAACTCCAAAAACAAAGGGAGTCGCTTGGAATGTGCAGCATGCACAAAATTATGGTATCATTATTGAAATCGATACGGGCAAGTTGCACGAGGCAAGCAACCAGACATTTTTTTTTTAATGCCAGAAATTTCAAAAGTGATTAGTGTGGTTTGAGTCCTCATAACGAAGGTGTTGTTTATTTTAAAATAAATTATATTTTGGTGTTTTTAAATCATTTTTACGTGCGGATATCAAAAATAATTTTTAAAAAATAAAAAAAATATCATTTTAATATATTTTTAAACAAAAAAACATTTTGAAAAAACTTTAATCAAACTACTACACAGGCAAAAAGCCACCTGAAATGCATGATTTTCTATTTTTTTCAAGTAACCTTTCCGCAATTACCTGGTATCTTATAAAATACATATGCATATGCATTTTTTTCGTTTATATATATATACCGTTTTAAGGATTTGAGTCGGGACTATTTGTTTGAAAGTTTTATAGAAATTGTTTTTAAAAATATTTTTTTTATTTTTAAAAATATTTTTTTTATTTTTAAAAATATTTTTTTTATATTAATATATTAAAATAATATAAAAATATAAAATAAGTAATTTTTTAAAAAGAAAATTCCAAACGCATTCCGTGAACAGGGTTGTAAGTCTATCCTTGCAACGTGTTAATATAATGCTCGTGCGCAATTAGCTTCCTCAAATTAGAGGCCGCATGAAATATATGTATTTTGCGACCACATGTAGCCAGTGTGGCTTTTCTGCTCCTCCTTTCAACAGAAAGAAAGAATTCCACGATAATTTTTAGGGAAAAGGACATTTTCATTTCCCAGCGACCACTCAATTCTCATTAGAATTTCACAAACAAAACAAATTCTCAATTAAGCCATCCATCTATTGAACATTATCCGATTAACCCTCGAATTTCCAATGACGGGTTAACTGGTTATGTTTTATAGACGGAGGATCCAACTGAGCATTGTTTTTATTTAGGGACCTACCTGGCTGAGAATTATGCTGGTAGTTGCTGAACAGACATGTTTTTTTTTATTCGATGGTAGGAGTATTTTTAAGGATATACATTTACTTTCCTCAAGTAAACTGGGAGAAATTTAATTTCTTTCGGTGTTTGCTTTGAGATTTATACCTAGAAAATCAAAGATCCGAGCAAACGTTTTTAACCACCGACTAGATTCTGTAAAGTTTTTATTAATTAATGTTGAATATAGGATTTTTCTGCCGATTGCTTGCAAATGCATATGAATATGATGCATGTCTCACTCTGCAAAACATGCTTGTCACAAGTTCATACTCGACCTTTGTGGAATGATTTTGGCACTGTTTGTTTTTGTGGTTAATTAAACCTTTTTTTTTTAAATCAAATATTTTATTTTATTTTATTGGTATTTCTTTTTTTTTTTTATGGGCTGAGATTAAATTTAAAAATATATAAAAAACAATTATTGTTGGAAAAAAAATGTTACCATCTATGCCCCACGTTGTATTATATTTTCTTAGGTAACGTTAACAAGAGCTAGGATAAAAGTAGAGTTATTAATTGATTATAGAACACTCTAAGAATTGATTATAAAACACTCTACGCAGGGAATAAAATTAATTACAAGCTCTTTTTGCCTTATGCACAAGTTCTCAGCGATTCGGCCGATTAATGGTTCATAGGGCGGTAGCGTCATGCAAAATGATCCCTTGTATTGTTATCTATATCTAAGGGGGTGTTTTTCCTGTTTTTCAAAAATATTAAAAAAATAAATTAAAAAATATATTTTTATTTTTATTTTTATTTAAAAAATTTAATATTTTTACATCATTTTAATATATTAATATAAAAAATAATATAATTTTAATTTATTTTAAAAAACAATCTGAAACACACTTTTAAACCGTTACTAAGTAATCGCCGGACTTCATAGCACCTACCCATTCTCCTATATCAGCCCTTGCTAATTCCGTCGCCGGAAGCTAGGGAATATCCATTCGGGACTAATACCTTGATTGATATTGTATTTTAAAAGTTGTTTCTGAGAAACATTAAAAAGTTATTTTTATTTTTTATTTAAAATTAAAATTTTTAAATATTTATTATCACGTAATGCTGTTAAAAAGAAATTTTTAAAAATAAAAAATATTTTTAAAAATTATAAAGATTCTGTTGTTCTTGACAGAACCCATAAAAGCTTTTGAACAACCAATGAAAATTTCAAGTTTAATTTTATCGCTGTTCTTGTATTGTCCTGCTCACGAAATGCGGCATCCACGTTTAAACAGTTTAAAGAACAGGGTTCATTTCAGAAAGATTGAGAAAGAAGTAGAAGCCACGTGTAGCTCGGCATTTGCCTATAATAAAGAGGCGGTCTGGGAGATTTTCGAACGAGTAGAATCTGCACAAGTTACAGCCATCAACATTTTCATTTTTCTCTTCTGGGAAAAAAGTTACATGGAAGGAGATCACAGTGGCCGCAGAAAGAATGCTGCGGAAGATTATAGCGCAGAGGCTCTTCCATCTGCGATATCAGCGGTAGAAGAAGACCCATTGCCATGGCGGCTCAGTCTCGACAGTTTCCGCATAAAAAAGCAGGACACTGATCATAGCCGTCAAACTTGGTCCTCTTTCCTGCATCCATCATCACGTAATGCATTCCTTGCCTCGATCTTCTCCTTAATCTTGCTGCCTTGATCGCATCTGCCTCCTTTCAGTTCTCTTCTTTGCCTTGATCGCTGCATCTGCCTCCTTTCAGTTCTCTTCTTTGCCTTGATCGCATCTGCCTCCTTTCAGTTCTCTTCTTTGCCTTGATCTTTCCCTTTTATTCTGTTTTTTGTTTCGTACTTTCTATGTTTATCTTTCAATTCTTCGTCGGTAATTAAGTGGAGGTTAAATTTCAAATGAGATAAGTTAAATAGCCCCTCTAGTTTTGAAACTAATGGATTATAAGTAGTTCCCATAATCTTTTGTCCATGTTCAATCATTTTTCATAAAATAAAAAATTGATCGGTTAAATCTTTTGTTTGTTTCTTTAATTTACCATGTCGGGATTTTGAGACCAATATTTAAAAAAAAAACTACTGTTCTAATTAAATACACGGTGTTGTTATAGAGATATCGATACGGAATATATTTCAAAAATTGTTTGAAAGAAATAACTTAGTTTCAATATATATATATATTTATTTATTTATTTATATAGTAGTTGACCAATCATAATAACTTACGACTAAATAATTTGTTTTTACTGTGATTTTAGTTTTGAGTTTTATAATTACTAATATAATAACTACTTGAGATTTACGTGTTCGTTGATTTTAAAACTCATAAAATTAATTGATAAAAATAATAATTAAACAAGAATAATCTAACAAATAAAAAGGTATTAAAAGCTTACTGGAGATGATAAGACTTTTTGCGTGCGTGCATATCTGTTATTCCTACGGCGATGCATCTTGCGAGTATCCGTATTTTGTCTCTTTTTTTTCTTCCTGGGATAAGACGATATTTTGCCACATCAGACAAGGTTACAGATCACATATAAGGCTTGTGGTCTGATTAAAACTTTCAATATTTCTTGCTACATGGGATGGTCTTATATACATGTATTCCCTGGACCGTCTCCTTGTAGTTAATTAACCAGCCGATTTCAGTCTTGTAAATACAACCACCCAATTATTGTAAATGTGGATATATATATATATATATATATACACGTTTAGATATATGCCATTTTTGAATTTAATAATATAATTAAGATTGAATTTTTATTTGCCCATTAAGAAGGTTAGATAAAGTATTCGTGTGTATTTGGTAATGCATTGCATAATGCCCTTTTTAAAATATTTTTCAAATATCAATATAGTTTTTTTATATTCTTATTTTATTTTTATCATTAGAGCAGAAAAATAATAATAAATATCTAAAAATGTTAATTTGATAATATTTTTAAAGCAAAAATAATTTTAAAAACATTTTAAAAAGTAAATTAAAGCACAGAAACAACACCCTTTTAAATATCTATTAAATTTCACGAAACAAGAGAGAGTATGCCGTGTGTTGCCACTGGTCCATCACAATAGATTTTCCCCAGATATTTAGGAATCAGCGGTTAAAGCCTTCCCACCCCCGTTGTAAACTACTACCACTTCCACAACTCCATAAAACCTCAAATATATAGGTTTAGAAGAAGAGACCAATAATATACAGGCTGTGAAGACGAGACCAAGGCGACAGTAGTCATGGCTTGAAAGAGCGGCGGCGGCGGCGGCGCTGATTATATAACACAGAAGATGATAACACTCAGCTGCTTCCTCCATCGGCCTCGTGGAGATTAGATATTGATAAGTTTCGTCTTCCTCAAGAAAGTCACGAGCATCGTAGTCATGATGGAGTCTCTTCTTTCTCCCCGGACCGTCTCCTCCCTCCTTCAAGTTCTCACTATTTAATTTCCTCTCTCGATCTCTTTTCTCAATTGTCTGTTTTTATTTTTAAGATATTTATGAACGCGCTATGCTATTAATTTTTTTTCAAATAAAAGGTTTGAGCCTGAGATCTACGAGGAGGTGGGGACACTAATGCTCTATTTGTTTTTTGGACGATAGCAAACCCCAAAGCGCACCACCAATGCTCTACGCTGTAGCTGAACTTATTGTTTGATCAGTTTTAGTCATTGTCGCTATCAAACACCAAGGGTTTCAATCATGTTTTTAATGAACAAAATCCAGCACTGTGTTTTTTAGTTTCAATGCCCTGAATTTATTTATTTTTATTTTTCCATCATCTGCTATATACACTGTTACTTGTTTATATTATAAGTGTATATTTGCAGTGTTAGTTTGCCCATCAATACCCTCTTTCCATTGCATTTAGTTCTCTGCAAGTGGGGACTGTCCGGTTTTGTCTGAAGGACATTTTTTTTTTATACGGTGGATTGGTGACCTTTGATTCCATGGAATTCAGTTGGTGTTTGAGAATGTGTTCATCAAATGTCTTTGAAAAAAAATATTTTTAAATCATTTTTATGTGTTAATGTTTATGATTTTTAAAATTAAAAAATATTATTTTAATATCTACTTTGGTATGTGATGGTTTTTTTTTTTAAGATTGGACATCGATTATTTTTTGCAAAGTTGGTGACGGCTCCGTTTTCTTTTATATAAATGGAAAAGCAAGGAGAGGAAAGGAGTCCAAGTACCAAGCGTAGAAGCACTGTAGTTTTCCTAGTCATTTCTCACCTTAATTTGACAGATATAATACGATAAATTTTTACATGCTCTTCTCAGTGGATTCTGGTGCGTATATTATACATATACATTGATGTTATAATATGCCCACTTTGAATTGTTTGCTCTCTTATTGTTTTTCTTTCTGTCGCAGTTTGATTATTTATTTATTTATTTATTGACCATTAACAAAGCCTTATAACGGAGGAGAAAGAATAATTTATTTTTTAATATTAGATTTATCACAATTTTAACTCCATTTGTTATTTTATTTCATTTTTTAATATAAATTTTTGAATAGTTTTGTAGATTAACTTGATTGACTAAAATTAGCTGTCATTTTTTTATACTTAATTCCTCAATATTTACTTGATTAAAAATTAAATTTTATAATTTGTTTTATTTTGTTTAATATGAGGTTGTCTACTCTCATCAACCGGGTCAAGAGTTTAATAAATTAATCCAGTTTTTTTTTTCTTATCTTTTAAAATTTTATCCTATAAAGTTTGAGAATTGAGTTTCATGATTAAGGTTTGACAGATTGACCTGGATAAATTTTTTAATTGATCTTTTTTAATCTTATTTTTCAACATTAAATTGATTGATAATTGAATTTGAATATATATTTTATTTGTTTTTATAAGATTATTATAGTCTCATGATTCGAGTTATAATTTTTACATATTAACTTGGAATGACTCAAATCAGTCTAATATATCATCATCTTAATATTTTTTTTTTTAAAATATTATTTTGATTTTTTAAATCAAATATATTTTTTATTGTATTTAATTTTGCCAAATTAATAGATTTATATCTTGTAAATCTCTAATCATTTTCATTAGAAACACGTTAAAAAATTTAATTCCTTCCGCGCGCTGTACAGAAAAATCACCTAGTTTACATCTATAAATGAGCATTAGGCCACGTCTGATGATTTTGAGTAAGTTGAAAATTAATGATGTAAGCAAAACAATTGTTGGCGTGCAAAATTTCAAATTATCGAAAACATTATTGATTTATTTGGGGTGGCATGATCAGAGCATGTTGACAATGACACAAGCTGCACTATCCTTTAGTTATAGCTAGTGATGTGTTGTTATATTGTAAGAACTACATGGCTGGTTTAGTTATAGCACACGTGTTCGTTTGGCTTCTTGTCAAAACACAAGAAAGGATCATTTGTGGAGGTTTAGTCCTTGGATGTTATCGGCTTGTAGGCTCAAAAGCCTTGAAAAGAATAAAAAAAGAGTTACAGTATTCTTCCATCAAGGCCATCGTTAAGTAGTTTTCAGTGCCTCAAGAGCCTTCTGTTTCTCTATCCTCTTGCTTGGACATTGGCAATAAGGTTATCAACTATTTTTTTATCATTGGATCAAATGTGTTAACACTTCATTCAGCACTTGAAATTACGAATACATTCAAGTTTCTGGTGGCTAGATAATTTACAACAAGGAGTCTAATATTGTTTTTCAAAAAAAAAACATCATTAGTAACTAGATGGTTTAGAGTCCATGCTTGACTTCCTGATTGCATGTTTGTTTTCACCCTGATAAAGATAAACCATTATTGTGAGTTTGCATCATCCAGGCTCCCTTGCATTCATGCCAAAATTGTAGACTGATGTTTTGGCCAGCCCCAGGTCTTTCTACATTATGGGTTAATCACCGAGTAATTTAATGAGCTTATTATAGAGTTCATATCTATTTACATTGAATTTTAGCAATTTACTACTCTAATTGGTAGATTCGTAAGATATCTTGAATCATAAATTTTACCTGACAGATAGAGAGGGAGTAGTACAACATCAGTTACTTTTACCTTCTTTCTGTATGGGACACTTAGCATTTTCTTGTGATTTCAGTCTCTTTAGTGCCACGGTGTAGAACTTATGTCATCTCTTTCTATGCTTCTGGCCTCAGGGAAGCAACGCAAGGTTTCTGAATACTACAAGAAACAAGAAAGGCTCCTTGAAGGGTATAATGAGATGCAGGCCATGACCGAATCGGGTTGTTTCCCTGGGAAACAGACAGAGGTAGGATGTTATCTTATGTCCTCCATTTATTGCACCCTCTTGCTAATGATAGAGTAGTTCTGTCTAAAGGCATCTTTTTTCTTTTCAGGATGAATTGAAGCAGCTGGCAAAGAGTGAGCGACTAGCAGTTAATATTTCCAATGGAGCTAACTTGTTACTTTTCACAGCTAAGGTTTATGCTTCTATTGGGAGCAAATCTTTGGCAGTTATTGCTTCAACTCTCGACTCCCTACTGGATCTCTTGTCAGGATTTATTCTGTGGTTCACTTCCTATGCCATGAAAAAGCCAGATCATTACCAACAATATCCAATCGGAAAGAAACGGATGCAACCCGTTGTAAGTTAGTCCGTTTACTTGGTCACTCAGCCTAATACTTATGTGTTTGGAATCAGATCCATCACAGACATGACTTCAGATCTTCTATTTTTCCTTCTATCATTCTTTCAAAGAGGTCTGTAAGTGGATTGTTATGTTAGACATAAACATTCCGAGAGTAAAATCCATTTAGTGACAGAATGCACTAGAGAGCCATGAAAGGTGCACTTAAATTATTACTATAAAATCTCAAAATGTTTACAGGAAATAACATTTGCTTTGATATATCCAAGGATAAGAATATGCAAGAGACAAGCTCATATCACAATCCAATTGGGTTTCAAGATGGATAAAGTGCCATTGTTTTTGTCAGGGAAATCCATTGGACTTTGTAATTAACGAATTTATGGAGAAAATGGAAATAAACAGCATTACACTCCGAATGAAAGCAAATAGGAATTCAAATTTTGCATTACTGGACATCCTGCCAACTCAAGTTATTATGAAATTATTGATTTCCTTCATTTCAACATGTCTGATAAGCATGCTTTTGATTATGCAGGGCATCATTGTCTTTGCATCTATAATGGCTACACTGGGATTGCAAATTCTACTTGAGTCTGGTCGGCAGCTCATTGCGAAGGTATGCTCTACTATGATTTACTCATTTTTCATCCGAGAAAATGATGAACTAAAGAGTAGTGCAATGCTGTACTCGTACTTAGAATTTAATCTCATTTTCACCTTTGACTCGTACATATCATGTTGTCTTTGAGGGGCTCTGCTAGAAATAACATAAGGTAGGTTGTCAGTTCAAACTATAAGATTTGAATGGCATACCCATTCTGTCCATGCTTCGAGCTTTGTTAGATCACATAAGTTGCCACTGTCTCTGTCTTGGAAAGGGAAGGAGGTTGTCAAGTTAGGGAAGTCATCGCAAATGGGATTGAGCTGAAAAACAGATTGGTTATTTTTCTGTTTATATTTAGTTGATTGGCTCCAGGATCTATTAGATTTAAATCTGAATAGATTTTCTTCAGCAAACAATTCATGAGGATTGCTTCGATTGTCCTACCATGTTCTGCACTCAGTGGAAGAATATAGCGGACTCGTCAAAATCATTCCCTACTTTAACTAGCCTAATTTCCTTTGTGAATCTTCTCACTATCTTTACCGCTCTCTTAAGCTATCTTAAAATAGTTTTTATTTATTTGATGCAGAGAGGGCCTGAAATGAATAAGGGGCAGGAGAAATGGATGATTACCATTATGGTTTCTGTTATAGTTGTGAAGTTTGTGCTAATGCTCTATTGTCGAAGATTTAAGAACGAAATTGTCAGAGCCTATGCTCAAGATCATCTCTTTGATGTCGTCACAAATTCAGTTGGTTTGGCAACAGCCGTTCTTGCTGTCCGATATTACTGGTGGATTGATCCTACTGGAGCTATTATAGTAAGTTTCTTAAACTCTGTATTCCCGCAGTTCTTTATGTTGTAGTATTACAAGTTGGTTTAAACCTCTCTTTATTCATTTATTTCTAGAAATAAATATCTGATTATATATGATTAAATCCACGTCACCTGTCATGTCCTGTCGAATATGCTCAAATGCTCTGCTATTTTTGTTAAGACCAATTGACTGAAAAACTGCTTCTCCTTTCAATGAGCTGATAGCAATGCCTATTTGTGTCATAGGAGGATAAAGTAGGATAGTAAATGAGAATCTCATTTGATTCGTCGAGACTTTGGTTTAAAAATTACCAATCATTTCTTCACTTAATACGCAGATAGCATTGTATACCATCAACACATGGACCAGGACCGTTTTCAAGAATGTATGGTCTTTGATTGGAAGAACTGCCCCGCCTGAATTTCTAGCAAAGCTAACATACCTCATATGGAATCACCATAAAGAGATCAAGCAGATTGACACGGTTAGGGCATATAGTTTTGGTAACTATTACTTTGTGGAGGTAGACATAGTCTTGCCAGGAGACATGGTTTTGAACCGAGCATATAATATTGGCGAGGATCTTCAAGAGAAGCTTGAGCAATTACCTGAAGTTGAGCGAGCTTTTGTGCATATAGATTTCGAGTTTTCTCATAGGCCTAAACACAGGAGCAAGGTCTAATAGGCACCCTTTTCCTACCATACGAAGTAAACAGAGGCCGGAAAGCTTAGTTTACAAGCAACTTCATTGAAAGTCTTACCTTTACATGTGACTCTAACCTATTTAGTTCATTCATCTCGTTTGTGTGCACATGCACTCGAACTCGAGATCTACTGTGCAGATCACAAGCCCTTTGTTATTACATCACATCTATGATATACACATTATTATACTGACATCTCCTTGTTGAAGATCTTATTCTTTTGGCACCTCCAGTGAAACTTGAAGTTTTTACTACAACTCATATTGTTAAACAAACCAGAAACGGACTTCCCGTACAAAAAAAAGGAATGGAGATAAGGGATCACTTGTCCTTCCCCCTTGAAAATAGACTGCAAGTTCACCGTCAACATTTGTAGAGAATTGGCATGTGATAATACAAGCCATTATCCATCCAACTACTTGTTCATGAAAACCCATTTTGATCAGTATAGCATCAATGAAATCCCATCTAACCAGGTCATAAGTCTTCGTAAGATCTGCACTCACAGCACAAAGAGCATACCCATCATTTCTGCGGTACCCTCTTATCAATTCGTCATCAATTGCTTGTTTTGAAAGACTTCATAATGAAGAACACCTTTCTTCTTTTTTTAATGCTGATTTTCTTTAGGCATCTTGAGCTCTTCATTGCTTGGAATGATAAATAAAAATTTATTTGGTGAGTTAAATCATTTGTATCTTTTGTATCAGGTATCTTACATGATTATGTTTTAAACATTAATTTTAAAAAGTTAAAAATAATTTATTTTTTAAAACAAAATTCATCAAAGATACCACAAACCAAACACAAGTGTTGTATGATGGGGTGTGGCTGGCTTCCATTAAAAACAAAAAATACATGCTATTTATATATATATATATAGATATAGATCCACCAAAAAATAATGCAGCCACATCTCTGTCACAAACACACCCTAAATCTAGCAGGATTACGAAACCTCGTCAGAATGGCTGAGGCAATCTTTATTTTGTTGATTGCAGCACCTCTTGTACAGAATAATTTTCTTTTTTATTCCTGACAAGTGCGTGTCCTGTGGCCAGTACTGGCCACTACTCATATGACGGCAGCGTGAGGCGACAGCCGGAAGGTTTTAATAGCCTGAGATATTTTTATTTTCAACTCAAAATAATTAAACACACTGCACCCTATTTTATCATTCAAAAAGTGATTCGAGTTACGTTCTTTCTTCGATTGTTTTGCAAGAAAGATAGTATTCTAATAATATCCTAACTTTTTCTTTAGCTGGGCATAATACTAGCCGACCCTTGATAATGGAGATTGTAGATTTCCTCAGGCCATACATTTCTGGCGTTGATATGTTTAATTGCTCTGCTGAATCAGACTTCGTTGTCTGCACCCTGTTGAATGAGACAGGTTAAATTTTAATTTTTTTAAATGAAATATTTTAAATTTTAATGTTTATTTTAAATTAAAAAAGTAGTATTTTTAAATTATTTTTGTGTGTTGATATCAAAAATAATTTTTAAATAAAATAAATTAATTAATTTGATAAATTTTTAATAATAAGTATTTTAAAAACAATCATAATCACTCTTAACGGTCTGTCATCTATTTCTCCCTCCCTGTAGACATCCAATATATACGATCACGATAAGGATGAAGGAAACGCCCGTCGGTGAAGGTAGGTGAGACAGAAACAAGAATTGTAGATTATTGCTAACTAGTTGTTTTTCACGCAGGTAGCTTTACTCCCCGCGCATTGCTGGAGGGATGAACCTTGGATGCTCCGTTGGCGTAACCCTGAGTGGGGCAAGCACGTGGGGCTCAACCAGATTTACACGTTTGGCCCATAAATTTTTGATTTACACGTTTGGCCCATAAATTTTTTATTTTGATTTATTGAGGTCAAACTATTGAGAAATTATCTCACTTAAAATCTTAATTTATTAAATGAGGTTCTAGAATATAATTTATATTATTTTTTAATACACATCTTCAAGTAAAAGCTCTTTGAACTTGAAACTTGCATAGACTCATACCATATTGTGTTTGATTTTTATCAGATAAAATTAGGGTGATGAGATTCGAACTCGTGATTGCTGGGTCAACAAGGATTTGATATCATATCAAGAAATTATCTCACTTAAAAAGTTAAGCTGATAAGTGAGGGCACAAAATATGATTTATATTATTATCTAACACAAACGACGGGTTAAAGCAATAAAAAATAGAGATTTACTTACCCTGGTATATTTTAACATAATATATAGTTTCATGAACAATTAATTATTAGTATTATTATTTTTATATTATATTATATGTATAATAATTGAAAAATATATTATTAAATTTCAAATGATATTTATAATATTATCTAATAGCCTTGTAAGAGTAGAAGAGTGAGTAAATCAACATGATAATTGCTTGTTTTCAAGTTTTTAAAAAAAATACATAAAGATCAAGCCCTTAAAGTTACTAAAATCGATTCAAAAATAAACTAGAAAATCCAAAACTTCTCGAGCACTAATCTATTATTTCATATAATTTAAAGGTTAATAATTAACATCATCTAACTTTTCTAGTGCTATTGAACAATTGAGCACCAAACTTGATTACTTTTGTGGTGGAAATCGTGGCGACCAATTATTTTTTATCACCGGCGAGTCTCTTTTCCATGGAAGGACTAGAAAATTAATAAATGAAATTGTGGGTCAAAATAAACATTGGCAAAAAAATTGGATTAGACCTATTGTCTCATGTGCTATACAATTTAATCTACTTTTTTTTAGTGGTTCTCTACCATCATCTCAATACTAACTCCATCTACTTGTTGTTTAGAATATGATTGAGGTTGTTTTTAAAAATGTTTTTTTCCATAAAAATTTTTTTACTGGTTATATTTTTTCTTTTTCCACTTATTGATATATTTTTTTATTTGTTTTTTATAATTAGGGGTGTCTAGACTAGCTTAAACGCACCACGATTAATCCTCGAACCAATTTCTGTTATAGCTATTTTTTTCCGGATTATGTTTTTTTTTCATTTTTTTCCATGAAACATTTTTTATTTTGCTTGGAAATGTGATTGATTTTTTTTTTAAAAAAAAATTTAGAAATATATTAAAATAATAATTGTTTTATTAAAAAAATATTTTTAACATCAACACATTAAAATTATCTAAAAACATTAAAAATACAATGTTTGGACAATGTTTATTTTTTGTCTGTATTTATTCATTTATGCTTTTAGGTTATTATTTTTTCGTTTCATTTTTTATCGGGGTTTTATTTTTATTAAGTTTTATTCTGAAATATTGCTCCTTTTTTTCCCTTTGTTCTTTTGTTTTTGTGTGTTTTCTGTTATTTTATCTGTTTTTCAGATCAGATAATTTTATGATTTTATCGTTTGCGCAATAATAATGATAATATTAGTGATTATTTTTTTATTGTTTTTTTGTTAAAATGTTTTGATTTTATTTTTGTTAAAATGTTTTGATTTTATCGTTTGCACTTTCCGTTTCGATTACACTGTTCTTTTTAGACGGCAAATAAGTAATTATAGCACGCAAAAAATTTATATTTATTTTTTAAAAAAATTTCAATATTTTTATTTATGATGTGTCAAATCTAATATTACTGGGGGAAAAAGGCAACTCATAATTGTTTTTTACAAATTTACCTAGGTTATCTATAATTAAAAAATATAAGAACCACTTCCCATTTCGATCACACTATAAAGTATATGAGACTAATTATATGTGTTTAATATTTATTAAATATTATTGCCTAAAAATATAGAGAGAGAGAAAAAAATGACCTACAATTTTTTTAAAAAAACATTAATATCACTATTCTTAAATACATTTAATATAATAATATGATTAATAAATCTTATATAAAAAAAAAATGGCTTTCAATTTAAATTTTATATTCTTTTGTTTAGATTTATTCCTTAAAAAAAATTACAATATTTTCATTTTTAATATTTAAAATCTAATATTACTAGGGGGAAAAGACAACTCAAATTTTTTTTTTGTGACAAATTTACCTAAGTTATCTACAATTAAAAAACTATACGAGTCACTTCTCGTTTCAATTATACTATGTTTCTGACAAATTTTTATTTTATTTTTTCATTTAATATTTTGTTAAAGTTATTTAGATTTTTTAAATCTTTCTTTTTTTTTCATTATTAACACAATAATAATAATAATAATAATAATAATAATAATAATAATAATAATAATAAGAAGAAGAAGAAGAAGAAGAAGAAGAAGAAGAATTATTTCAATTATTTTTCTTTCTTACTTTTTTAAATTGTTTTTCAGCTTTTCTCCTCAAGATAATTTGATATATTTTCTTATTTTGACAGTAATAACAATGATAATTTTAGATGTTAAGGCTTTAATGTTGCTAATTTTATAATAGAGTGTGGTGATCTGTTTTATTATATTTATTTTTGCATATATAGATATTATATTTTAATTTTGGATTGGCAAATCCTATTGATTTCTTTAATCCAAACAATTATAAAAATTATTTATTCAGCCCGCAACATAGTGCGGTATATTTTTTAAATTTTCAAGTCAAATGATTTTCTTAAAAATTTGTGTTCCCCTTGCATTTTTTTTTATAACTGACTTCCTTTTTTTTCCTTTTAATAAACGAGGACCTTTTTTTTCCATATTTTTAAAAAAATTTATAACCAGGGTGTCCAACTAAGCTTTTTTTTTTTAACTAGATTTTTTTTTTGTGTTTTTTTAACCAGAGTATCCGTGACAACAAATTTGTAATAAATCATTTCATCCTCTTACCAAATTTTCTACCAAATTTTATCAAAAGTATTTTAGCAATAACAACATCCAATCACTTTTTAGTGGAAAAAAAAAACCATTTTTAATAGATTTGATCAATTATAGTTTTACTAATTAAATATTAAATTAATAAAATACAAAACATATCAAATCAATCAATTTTCTACATAGATAAAAAAGCACAGCGCATCGCGCGGGCAAAACGGCTGGTTGTTCTCTATAACTAAGTAATCGCTGGACTGCACAGCACCTACCCATTCTCCTGTATCACCCCTTGCTAATTCCGTCGCCGGAAGCTGGGGAACATCCAACTAATACCTTATTTATTTAAAGTATTTTTGAATTTTTTTTTATTATTTACTTTAAATTAAATATTTTTGATATTTTTAAATTACTTTCAAATAATAATATCAAAAATAATTTTAAAAAATATTTTAATATTTTTTTTTAAAAAATATATTTTCAAAATCATCCTCTACCTACCCCCAATAAATCAGACCCACAAAGATTCTGTTGTTTTTGACCCCATAAAAGCTTTCGAACCACCATGGAAAATTTCAGGTAAAATTTTTTCACTGTCCTTGTACTGTCCTGCTCACGAAATGCCGCGTCCATGTTGAAAGAAGCGGGGTTCATTTCAGAAAGAGAGAGAGAGAAATAGAAGCCACGTGTAGCTCGGCATTTGCCTATAAAAAAGAGGCGGTTTGGGAGATTTTTGAACGAGTAGAATCTGCACAAGTTACAGCCATCAACATTTTCATTTTTCACTTTTGGGGAAAAAGTTACATGGAAGGAGATCATAGTGGCCGCAAAAAGAATGCTACGGAAGATTATCTTCCATCTGCGAAATCAGCGGTAGAAGAAGACCCTTTGCCATGGCGACTCAGTCTCGACAGTTTTCGCATAGAAAAGCAGGACAGTACTGATCATATCCGTCAAACTTGGTCCTCTTTCCTGCATACATCATCAAGTAATGCATTCCTTGCCTCGATCTTCTCCTTAATCTTGCTGCCTTGATCGCTTCTGCCTCATTTCAGTTCTCTTCTTTGCCTCGATCTTTCCCTTTTCTTCTGTTTTTTGTTTCCTACTCTCTATATTCAGCTTTCAATTCTTCGTCGGTAATTAAGTGGTTGTTAAATTTCAAATGAGATAAGTTAAATAGCCCCTCTAGTTTTGAAACTAATTGATCAGTCTCCGTCATCGATTTCTTATTCCTTTTCAATTTATTTTGTTTTCTATTTTAAGAAATAGAAAAGGGAAAAAAAAAGTAAATATTAAATTATCAACCTTAATTAATTAGTTTCAAAAAGTCAAAAACTATTTATTTTGTCTTACAAAATTAAAGGGGCTGGTTACTCGTTGAGTAGTCACAGCTAATTACAGATGAGGGTAAAGGAGAATCAAACTGTGAATAATACCAGACGTTGCGAATTTCATTCTATCGATAACTCGTTATAGAAATCATCGAGAGTGGAAAAGCCAGAAATGTACCCCGTGTACAGCAATTGACCACAAGAATTCTCAAAATATTGATAAGACAAAAAATGTGGACGGAAGATTTTTTTCTCTCTTTCGCGGGAAAGTAGTGGATTAAGTAGTTCCCATAATCTTTTGTCCATGTTCAATCATTGTTTATAAAAAATTGATCGGTTAAATCTTTTTGTTCGTTTCTTTAATTTACAAAGTCGGGATTTTGAGATCAAATTTTTTTAAAAAACTATTCTTCTAATTAAATACACTATGTTGCTATAGAGATATTGATGCAGAAATATATTTCAACAATTGTTTGAAAAAATAACTTAGTTTCAATTAAGCTTATGGTCCAAATATATATATATATATATATATATATAAAGATCTTATTTTATGAAGTCGTGGACCTGTAGTATTGTGCAAAGATGTGAACATGTGGTATGGTGTTCGAATAATCATGATAATAAAGATATGAATCATTCAGTAAGTGGTAAGAGCTTGAAATTTATTCTCTATATTATCTTAGTTTTGAGTCATATGGTTATTAATATGATGATCACTGGAAGATCACATAATCATTAATTTTAAAACTCGTAAAATTAGTCAAGTTATATACAAGTTAATCCAAACATACACGTCAATAAAATAATAATAAAAAAAAAATATGAACCTGTTAAAGTCCGTGTGATGTTGGATTGACATGCAATGTCCTTATATTCTCTATTGTATCCTATGATGTTTGTAATTATTCATGTTACCTTTTAAAAAACAAATCCCATGCTACTTTCTCTTACTTTTTTTCCTTCTTTTTTTTTTTGATTCTTCAACCGTAAAAGGTTTATTGGAATGTTTATTTTTTTTAATTTTATTCATAGTTTTTGTTGATATTTATAATGATTTATTTAAAATTTTATTATTTATTATTTAATTGTTTAGAAACTAGATTCTAATATTTATTTTGACTTGTTTTTTTTTTTATATATATATATAAAATCACTGTTTTTTTTTATAAAAAAATCGGTACTTAATTTTACATGTTTTTATTTTTATCAATGATATAATTAAACAAAAAAAAATCTAACAAAAAAAGTATCAAAAGTTCAGTGGAGATGACAAGACTTTTTTTTGTGCCTATCTGTTATTCCTATCTGCCTTGCATCTTGCCAGTAGCTTGTTCTTCACATGCTTTGCATGATCTAGGCTATCTCTTCTTCTTTTTATTTCCTGTGATAAGACAATATTTTGCCACATCTGACAAGGGTACAGATAAGGCTGTGGTCTAATTAAAACTTTCAATATTTCTTGCTATATGGTATGATCTTATATACATGTATTCCATGTGGAAAGCTGTACTTAGCCATAAAAAGAAATGTACATGTCTGGATATACCCGCTGTGAGTGGTTCGTATACGATTCTATCCATCCTTGTCTAGCTTCGATGAGAATACGCCCCCAAGGTGTTGCGAATAGATACGAATTTCTTCTGAAAATGATATTCATTTCATATCTTTTGTTTTTTTCCTCGTAAAGAAAAAACCTTGACTACTAGTCATTTTATTTATTTATTTATTATTATTAATAGTAATTGATTGTACGACCTCCTATAAATTATGTAAGGTGGACATAGGAAAGGAAAAAAAAATGCTGAAATTAACGTCAATCTAGTGCTGTACACTGTGGACGACCTCCTATAAACTATGACGTTTAGATATGTGCCATTTTTAAATTTAATAAGATAATTAAGATTGGATTTGTGTTTGTCCATTAAGAGGGGTTAGATAAAGTATTCGTGTGTATTTGGTAATGCATTGCATAATGCCCTTTTTAAAATATTTTTCAAATCTAAAAATATTAATTTAATAATTTTCTTAAAGCAAACATAATTTAAAAAACATTTTAAAAAGTAAATTAGAGCACGCAAACAACACCCTTTTAGATATCTTTATTAAATATCTATATGCCAGGAAGGGGCCGCATTAAAAATTAGAAAGAGGCATCAGGCACTGATCTGCCCACCACGGAAATTTCACGAAACAAGAGAGATTTTGCCGTGTGTTGCCACTGGTCCATCACAACAGATTTTTCCGGCCCAGATATTTAGGAATAGTCAGTTACAGCCTGCCCCCCCCTCCTGTTGTAAACCGCTACCACTTCCACAACTCCATAAAGCCTAAAAATTTATATAGGCGCAACTCGCAAGCTCTTTAAAAACCAAAACACCACCGATCGCTACCAATAATATATAGGCTGTGAAGAAGAGACCAAAGCGACAGTAGTCATGGCTAGAAAGAGCGGCGGCGATTCTATAACAGAAGATGATAACACTCAGCTGCTTCCTCCATCGGCCTCGTGGAGATTAAATATTGATAAGTTTCGTCTTCCTCAAGAAAGACATCACCATCGTAGTCATGACGGATCTTTCTCCCTGGACCGTCTCCTCCATACTTCAAGTACTCACTATTTAATTTCTTCTCTCTCGATCTCTTTTCTCAATTGTTTGTTTTTATTTTTAAGATATTGTAGCTGTTAATTATTTTTATGAACGCGCTATGCTATTTTTTTCAAATAAAAGGTTTGAGCCTGAGATCCACGAGGAGGTGGGGACACTAATGCTCTACGCTGTAGCTGAACTTATATATTGTCGCTATCAAACACTAAGAGTTTCAACTTTGAAGCATGTTTTTAAAGAACAAAATCCAACACTGTGTTTCTTATTTTCAATGCCCTGAATTTATATATTTTTGTTTGCCATCATCTGCTACATACACTGTTACTTGTTTATATTACAAGTATATATTTGTAGTGTTAGTTTGGCCATCAATACCCTCTGTCCATTGCATTGAGTTCTCTGCTAGTTGGGACTGTCCGGTTTTGTCTGAAGGACATTTTTTTATACGGTGGATCGGTGACCTTTGATTCCATGGAATTTATTCTATCTATTTGGTATGTGTTGGGTTTTTTTTCTGATTGGACATTGATTCTTTTTTGCAAAGTTGGTGACGGCTCCCTTTTCTTTTATATAAATGGAGAAGTGAGGAGAGAAAGTAGTCCACGTACCAAGCGTAGAAGCATAGTAGTTGTCCTAGTCATTTCTCACCTTAATTGGATAAAGATGATAATATAATAATACGATAAAATTTTACATGCTCTTCTCAGTGGATTCTGGTGCATATACTATACATATACATTGATGTTATAATATGCCCACTTCGAATTGTTTGCTCTCTTAATGTTTTCCTTCCTGTCGCAGTTTGATTATTTATTTATTGACCATTAACAAAGCCTAATTACCGAGGAGAAAGAATAATTAATTTTAATTTATTTTTTAATATTAGATTTATTGAAGATTTTAACTCCATTAAGTTATTTTATTTCATTTTTGAATTTAAAATTTTTATGTGGTTTTGCGGGTTAACTTGATTGACTATTTTTTTTTGGTCATTTTCCCCACTTAATTCTTCAACATTTACCTTAGAAATTAAACTTTATAATTTGCTTTATTTAGTTTAATATGAGGTTGTCTACTCTCATAAACCATGTTAAAAGTTTAATAAGTTAACTCAGTTTTTTTTTTAACTTTTAATCATCCAAAGATTAAGAATTGAGCTTCATAATTAAGAATTGATAAATTAACCTGGATCAAATTGATTTTTTTTAATTGATTTTTTCAACCTTATTTTTCAACATTAAGTTGATTGATAATTGAGTTTGAATATGTTTTTTATTTGTTTTTTATAAGGTTATTTTAGTATCATGATACGAGTCGTAAATTTTACATATTAACTTGGAATGATTCAAATCAATCTAATATATTGTCATTTTAATATATTTTTTTTAAAATATCATTTTGATTTTTTTAATCAAATTATATTTTTTATTGTATTTAATTTTTTCAAATTAATGGAGATATATATTGTAAATCTCTAATCATTTTCATTAGAAACACGTTAAAAAATTTAATTCCATCCGCGCGCTGTACAGGAAAGTCACCTGGTTTACATCTGTAAATGAGCGTTAGATCACGTCTGATGATTTTGAGTAAGTTGAAAAATAATGATGTAAGCATAAACAATTGTTGGCGACTTGGCGTGCAAAATTTCAAATTATCGAACACATTATTGATTTATTTGGGGTGGCATGATCAGAGCATGTTGACAATGACACAGGCTGCACTATCCTTTGACCACGAGAAGTGAGGCAATGTATGCCAACCCAGTTTCGAGGGCATTGATTCTGTGAATTTCACATACCTGAAACTTAGGTTGGAAGTTTCTAAGTCCTCTGATCATGCTACTTTGTACTGCAGGCTGATGTCCTAGCTCTGAGCTAGTGATGTGTTGTTATATTGTAAGAACTACATGGCTGGTTTAGCTATAACACAGGTGTTCATTTGGCATCTTGTCAAAACACAAGAAATGATCATTTGTGGAGGTTTAGTCCTTGGATGTTATCGGCTTGTAAGCTCAAAAGCCTTGAAAAGAATTAAAAAAGAGTTACAGTATTCTTCCACCAAGGCCACCGTTATGTAGTTTTTAGTGCCTCTAGAGCCTCTGTTTCTCTATCCTCTTGTTTGGACATTGGCAAGAGAAGGTTATCAACTATTTTTTATCATTGGATCATTTGTGTTAACGCTGCATTCAACACTTAAAATTACTAATTCATTCAAGTTTTTGGTGGCTAGATAATTTACAACAAAGAGTCTAAATATTGTGGTGCAAAAAAACATTATTAGTAACTAGATGGTTTTGTGTTGAGAGCATGCCATGCTTAACTTCTGATTGCATGTTTGTTTTCACCGTGATAAAGATAAACCATTATTGTGCGTTTGCACCATCCAGACTACCTAGCTTTCATGCCAAAACTGTGGCTGGTCAAAGCATCAGTGGCTGATGTTTTGGCCAGCCACAGGTCCTTCTACATTATGGGCTAAACATCGAGTAATTTAATGAGCTGATTATAGAGTTTGTATCTGTTTACATTAAATTTTAGCAATTTACTAATCTAATTGGCATATTCTTAAGACATCTTAAATCATAAATTTTACCAAACAGATAGTGAGTAGTACGACATCAGTTACTTGTACCTTCTTTCTTTGTATTGGGACACTTAGCATTTTCTTGTGATTTCAGTCTCTTTAGTGCTCCAATGTAGAATTTATGACCTTTCTTTCTATGTTTTTGGCCTCAGGGAAGCAACGCAAGGTTTCTGAATACTACAAGAAACAAGAAAGTCTCCTTGAAGGGTATAATGAGATGGAGGCCATGACTGAATCGGGTTGTTTCCCTGGAAAACCGACAGAGGTAGGATGTTATCTTATTTCTCCCCTTTGTTCCACCCTCTTGATAATGATAGAGTAGCTTCAATCTAAAGGCATCCTTCTTCTTTTCAGGATCAATTGAAGCAACTGGCAAAGGGAGAGCGACTTGCAATTCATATTTCCAATGTAGCTAACTTACTACTTTTTGCAGCTAAGGTTTATGCTTCTATGGAGAGCAAATCTTTGGCAGTTATTGCTTCAACTCTGGACTCCCTACTGGATCTCTTGTCAGGATTTATTTTGTGGTTCACTTCCCATGCCATGAAAAAGCCAAATCACCACCACCACTATCCAATTGGAAAGAAACGGATGCAGCCCGTGGTAAGTTAGTCCATTTACTTGGTCTCTCAGCTTAATACTTATTTGTTTGGAATCAGATCCATCACAGACATGACTTCAGATCTTCTATTTTTCCTTCTATCATTCTTTCAAAGAGGTCTGTAAGTGGATTGTTATATATATCCACTCTAAGTGCTGTTATGTTACACAAACATTCCGAGAGTAAAATCCATTTAGTGACAGAAAGCAATAGAGAGTCATGGAAGGTGTACTTCAATTATTACAATAGAATCTCTAAATGTTTATAGGAAATAGCATTTGCTTTGATATATCCAAGGATAAGAAGATGCAAGAGACTAGCTAATATCACAATCCAATTGGGTTTTAAGATGAATAAACTGTCATTGTTTTTGTCAGGGAAATCTATGGGACTTTGTAATTAACGATTAAATGTCAGCAGAAATGGAAATTAACTGCATTACACTCCAAATGAAAGCAAATGGGAATTCAAATTTTGCATAACTGGACATCCTGCCAACTCAAGTTATTATGAAATTATTGATTTCCTTCATTTCAACATGTCTGATAAGCATGCTTTTGATTATGCAGGGCATCATTGTCTTTGCATCTATAATGGCGACACTGGGATTGCAAATTCTACTTGAGTCTGGCCGGCAGCTCATTGCGAAGGTATGTTCTACTACGATTTACTCATTTTTCATCCGAGAAGAGGATGAACTAAAGAGTAGTGCAATGTTGTACTCGTACTTAGAATTTAATCTCATTTTCACCTTTGACTTTTATTCTCTAGATCAGACAATCGAGAAAACATTTAGCTCTAGTAACAGCTTAGACTTTCTTATATGCTATGATACATTCGACCATAATTCAGTGGATTAGTTAATTCCCCGGGATTGACTATGAGATCAGGAATGGAGACTTTGGTTATATAGAAACATGTGATAAAAATAAAATCGATTAGCTATGAATTGGCATTTTGACGGTACATATCATGGTGTCTTTGGGGGGCTTTGCTAGAAGTAACATAAGGGAGGTTATCAGTTCAAACTATAAGATTTGAATGGCATACCCACTCTGTCCATGCTTTGAGCTTTGTTTGATCACATAAGTTGCCACTGTCTCTGTCTTGGAAAGGGAGGGAGATTGTCAAGTTAGGGAAGTCATCGCAAATGGAATTGAGCTGAAAAATCGATTGTTTATTTTTTCTGTTTATATTTAGTCGATTGGCTCCAGGATCTCTTAATTTTAAATTTGAATAGATTTTCTTCAGCAAACAATTCATGAGAATTGCTTCGATTGTCCTACCATGTTCTTCACTCAGTGGGAGAATATAGCAGACTCATCAAAATCATTCCTTACTTTAACTAGCCTAATTTCCTTTGTGAATCTTCTTACTATCTCTACCGCTCTCTTACGCAGTCTTAAAATAGTTTTTATTTATTTGATGCAGAAAGGGCCTTCAATGAATAAGGGGCAGGAGAAATGGATGATTACCATAATGGTTTCTGTTACAGTAGTGAAGTTTCTGCTAATGCTCTATTGTCGAAGATTTAAGAACGAAATTGTCAGAGCCTATGCTCAAGATCATCTTTTTGACGTCGTCACAAATTCAGTTGGTTTGGCAACAGCCGTTCTTGCTGTCCGATATTACTGGTGGATTGATCCTACTGGAGCTATTATAGTAAGTTTCTTAAACTCTGTATTCCCGTAGTTCTTTATGCTGCAGTATTATAAGTTGGTTTACAGTTACACTTCTCTTACTTTATTCATTTATTTCTAGAAATAAATATCTGATTATATATGATTAAATCCACGTCACCTATCATGTCCTGTCGAATATGCTGAAATGCTCTGCTATTTTTGTTAAGACCAATTGACTGAAAAACTGCTTCTCCTTTCAATGAGCTGATAGCAATGCCTATTTGTGTCATAGCAGAGCACTGTAGGATAGTAAATGAGAGTCTCATTTGATTCCTGTTAGGAGTTGAAAATTACCGATCATTTCTTCACCTGATACGCAGATAGCATTGTATACCATCAGCACATGGGCCAGGACCGTTATCGAGAATGTATGGTCTTTGATCGGAAGAACTGCCCCGCCTGAATTTCTAGCAAAGCTAACATATCTGATATGGAATCACCATAAAGAGATCAAGCACATTGACACTGTGAGGGCATACACTTTTGGCAACCATTACTTCGTGGAGGTAGACATAGTCTTGCCAGAAGACATGGTTCTGAACCGAGCACATAATATTGGAGAGGATCTCCAAGAGAAGCTTGAGCAATTACCTGAAGTTGAGCGAGCTTTTGTGCATATAGATTTCGAGTTTTCTCATAGGCCTGAACACAAGGGCAAGGTCTAGTGGGTGATTGCGGTGATGCCTGGAGCTCAATCTCTTACTGCAAATTCTTTGCGGGGCTAAGTATTTTTATCTTGTGCCACTGCTTGAAGTCTGTAGCTTCTTCTCTGCTATAATTATCTAATATTCTGCAATAAGTGTTAATATTAGATAGTGTTTTCTTTATTAATCTCTTTTATAGTATACATGTTCCCCCCCCCTCCTCTTGAGCTTATTTTTAATTAAATTTTAGTTATTATTTTATGCTTTAAATTAATTTTATTTGATATTTTTGAATCATTTTGATTTGATGTGATGATGTCTCAAATAATTTTTTAAAATAAAAAGAAATTGTATTTTAATATTTTTCTAAACAAAACATGTTAAAAAATACTTGATATTAAACTCGCAAACATTCAGAATTCAAATGATCAAGGTGATGAAAATTCTCCATTAGAAGCTACAGGGGGTAAAAAACATCGGGCCAGTTGGGAACTCTTGTTTACGAAAATCATTTTACGGAGAAAATATTTTAATGAAGCATATATAATTACAAATTATCATTAAAAAAAACCTGGTAATAATAGGGTATCATTTTTCTTGTAAGGCGTAAAAGACTTTCTAAGAGATTATTTTGTTATTTATTAATTATATCAAGTGTATTTCTCGATTTTTTTAATTGCAATATAATTTATTTTTATATGTTTTTCAACTTTACCCCTTAAAACTTATTAACTCGGTTCTCATTTTTTTTATTATTGTTTTTTATCTCTTAATTTAATTCTTTATCAATTGAATTCGATCCCTGTTTTTTATTGTTATTTATTTTAC
Source organism: Salix brachista (assembly GCA_009078335.1). Taxonomy (NCBI): domain Eukaryota; kingdom Viridiplantae; phylum Streptophyta; class Magnoliopsida; order Malpighiales; family Salicaceae; genus Salix; species Salix brachista. The sequence goes on from CM018581.1 coordinate 13,006,172, forward strand.
TTGGAATATTTAATGATTTTTTTTATTTCATTTTTGATTTTATTTACCTGTTAAATCTTATCTTCATTATTTTTATTGCTATTTTTTATTTGTAATTACTTATGAGATTTTTATTTTATATTCTTTTTATTTTTTATCTATCATTTTTTATTCATGTTTTTTTTTAATAAACTTGGAAAGTATAAAACATAGATAAAATTATATTTCATGAGACGGGAAAGTACTGAAAAATAATTTTTAGCTTATTTTTCATAACATTGCCAAATATAAAAAATAATTCACTTCATAATTCACTTTCCATTCTACAAACAAGAGGAATTCATTTGCTATACCACATCATATTCTCTACGCCAATTGCATTCCTCTATATTTTTTTATAAAGAAACTTTTTCATTACAATAACTATGAAAATTACGAGGTTATAATAATTTTTAAATCTAAGAACATAATTTTCTTTTTAAAGTTATCGTGACGGAGTTGACCATTAAATACTTAAGAGTAGAATGGGCCGGGCTATCTCTCTCATAAAATATCTGGAGTCTGGACTCATGTTGGATTGGGCAGTAAAATAGCCCATGTCAGCTCAGTAATTTAAAACATCAGCAAACTAGGGTTTCTGCCCTATTCTCAACAACTATTTAATCCCCAACAAAAGCGCTTCTTCTTCTAAATGTTATCCCTCTCTGTTCGTTAGCCACCGCTTCCCATCCTCTCCATCTATACCGAGCATGCTTAGACCCCTCAAATTTGTACCCTTCCTCGCCCTTAAATTTCCTAGTTGTTTTAATTTCTATTATTATGTATAGCCTGTGATGCATCAAAATTGTCCGTACCATCTGAGATATTTCTGTATCTTTGATGTCACAAACTTTATAGATTCTGAGGCTTTTTCACACACTTTCTTTTTATCAAATTATGTTCTTTTTAGGGAAATCAGCGGTTAGTATGAGGCAGGGATGATGAAAGTTACATACCATCAAACTTTGAGAGCCCAAAAAAAAAATCGAGCTTGTTGATGCCATCTAACAATTTCTGAGGCCTCTTTTTCGACGTTTTATGTTTTGTTAGAATAGTAGGAATTGCTTGCGTGTTCTTTTTTTTGCCGGGGGGAGGCAACAAATTAGAGTCTCTGAAGTGCTTTATTTTCAATAGCGTTTTCAGTGCTGTACGTTGCCGACATCGATTTTGGGTGCTGATATTCTGGCATTTGCTTCCAATTTATTGAAGCTTATGCATTCAGATGCTCCCACAATCTCCTTGTTTTTTTTTTGTTTACAAAGCAAGAAACTTGGTCAATCTCTTTATTTTCTTTTTGGCAACAATTTAGAGTCTCTGATGCGCTCTTTCTATAGTGTGTCAGTGCTGTACGTTGCCAATACTTACCTGGGTGCTGAGATTTTAGCATGAACCCTTATTTTGACAAGGTTCGTGCCTCCCGATGCTCCCAAATTTAGATCACGCGCCGCCACGAAACTCATTTTCAATAATGCACTTTTAAAAGCAATACATTGTTATCTAGATGACTTGAAATCAAATTGAATGAGCAGTGCTTGTATCTGTGAGGTTCCTTAAAGTAATATAAGGCTAGTTTGTTGCGGACATCGTCTTGCTGGGATTAAACATAATTTCTAGAGATTTAAAAATTACAGAGAGTTAGGCTTCCAATAAACCTTAGAATTTGAAAACAAATAAAAGACGGCAGTAAAAAAGAAAAAGAAAGGGGAGAGCAGGGAAGGGGAGGCATGAAACAAAGAAAGAAGAGTAGGGGGATAGATCGTGCGGGGGAAAAGCTTGTCTAATGGACAATGCAGCAAGGTCCCCCTCAACAACCAAGCCTTCTAACGAAGTAAAGGCCGGCATCATAAACACGCTATTAAAAATTTGGGGAAGAAGAAAACGATGGGGTAACTATAGTTATTTTTCAAACACGCTTCCAAATTTCTTCTGTTTATTTTTTCAATTTTAAAAAAATTGATTTGATTTTTATTTTTTTGTACTTGTTGTTATAGATGTAAAATTAATTTTTAAAAAATAAAAAATATATTATTTAATATATTTCAAATAATATTGTTTTAAGAAATCGATGCTGAGCTTTAAAGCATGTTGTACCTGTTCTGAAGTGTTTTTATTGGAAAATTATTAAAATAATATTTTTTTTATTTTTAAAAATTAATTTTGATACAACACATTAAAAATAATTAATTAAAAATTTAAAAAATATTTTCAAAAACATTCACTATACATACACCCCGTTTTCTCGTCCATTGTATCAACTTTCTGAACCCGTTTTTTGCCTTACGGGGTTTTGGTTGAGATTTTTCCCCCACGTTATTTTGTTGGCGTCGTTCCTGGGTGGTTAGAATTTCCGGTGTGCCTGTTTGGCTAAGTGGTGGAAATGCTATTTAGCTAAATTTTGAATATTTTTTTTTTATATTTTAAATGAATATGGTTTGGTGTTTTAGATTATTTTGATGTGCTGATGTTAAAAATAATTTTTAAAAAATAAAAAAATATTATTTTGATGTATTTCGGCACGAAAAGCACTTTCAAAAGCAATCACACTCCCAAACACCCACGATCACGATTTTTTTGGGTCTCTCGTTGAAACTTTATTTTATCTTGTTCATATAAAGATTTTCTTTTGTTAAGATTTTACTTTGAAAAACTGCAATTGGTGAACCAGCTATGTTGACGTTGCAGTGCCTCTCTCATCTCTACCACAAGCTGTCAATTTTTGGTGATTTCAAAATCGGCAGCGGCTGGAGGGCCTCTCCCATCTTCCTGGTTTAGGTTGGCCCCGGACAAAAAATTTACGCTGATTTTCTATGGAAGCTGTGCTGAGTTTCTGAATAATATTTTGGATCGGAATCGTCGAGGGAATGTTCCATGGCGTTTTTGTTCGCATAGAAAATCAGGGGATATTCCTTTTACAATGCCCTTGGATTGGATCCTCTTTGAAACAAAAACGAAACGAATAACTTTATCCAGTGGACTCCGCCCTACCATTTGATTGACCTGTGCGAGGCGTAGCATTGCGTGATAACTTTTTCTAAGCCATTCCTTTTCTTTTTGATGTCTCCAAAATTTGGGAGCCGCCTTTGAATTTTCCAGCTGTTATAGTGCTCTCCAAATCGGCCATGCTCTTATCTTTTAAAAGGAAAACAGGGAGTTCTGGATCGTGCAACTTGTTTGCCAGCAATTAAACGGGATGAAATTAAATTTAAGGTGATTTTTAAAAATTAAAAAGATAATTAGAGGTTACATTGAAAATTATAAAAAAACGAAGAGGAGGGTTTTTTTTTTTAAATAATTATTGAAATAACGAGGACCAAAAAAAACAAAAAAACATAAAAATAGATCGATAAGATTACAAACAAAAGAACACAATTATTATTTTGGAAGTTAGACATGTCTTTAAAAACTTTCATAGCTGGATATAGAGATCGTTTCCAACACTTCAGCGAAAGCAAGACTTTGACCACCGCAAGATCCTTTACATGTCGCTTAAATAATATGAATGCCATGCCAACAGGATCTTTGCCTGGTGGTCAAGAAAGACTTTTCCCTTCCTCTCACTCCAGGTTCAAGTCTTGTCAGACATGTCTGTCACCCCTGCGGTGCCTTACATGCTCATTGGGTTTGCAGGATATTCAGTGGGCCCGGTGATTTAGTTGTGGTGCCCGCAAGCTGGCCCGGACATCCCGGTTATAAAAAAAAATATATATATATGAATGCCATAATGTGTTGACATGTATTTTTTTATTAATATTTAAAAATATAAAATTATCAAAACTTAAAAATTTAAAAATAATTTTTTCTAATTCAAGTCTCTCATCACAAAACTTAAAAATAACAACGATTATAATATCCCTTCAAATAGTATTATTTTTTCTAATTCAAGGACATAATTATAATTCAATTATAATAATAAAAAAAAGCCTATTGCCTAAAGATTTTTTGTTTGTTTTTAGTGGCAAAATAGTCATTGTATTATAATAAAAAAATATGAAAATTATTTTATCCTCAAATAATTTTGAAATAACAAATATATCTTATGTAAAAGATATCTCTTAATAAAAAAAAATAGCAATAACAAAGATCATAGCAATTTTGTTTCAATCCAAAAAATTCTATATCTATATTATTCACATTAAAAAACAATTCAACACAACAAGGTGTCGCGTGCCTGTCCTGATTTCCACGAAACAGGTTGAAAACATGAAACAAACAAAAATATACAAGAAATAGAGGGGGTTAGTTGCAAATACCATAAGACCTCTCTTGTAGCCCAATTTCAATCTCAAAAAAAAAGAAAAAGAAAAAAAGAAAAAGGCGAAACACTTCCATGGCCATGTTTAAAACCACTCAATATCAGAGAGAGCTCATTTTGTTTCTTCTCTCCCCGCAACACAAAATTCACAGATAAAATACAAAATCATTTCTCATACATTCCGTGAACAGCTAGGAAGAATCAAGAAACCCCTATTAATCATCCATGGCTTTTCTTTTACCAAACCTCTCTCCTTCTCTCCTTGTGAATTCCAAATCCTTCAAAGATAGAGAGAAACCAGTTTTCTTCCAAGCCCAAACTTTACCCTCCCATTTTCAAACCACAGCAACAACAATCACAAAACCCACCAATACTAACTCTTCCATGCCCCCTCCACTTCAGGTCAAGACTCCAACAGGTGCACAGGATAAGGAGCAGCACCAAAGAGATGAATTTTATGTAAACCTTGGCCTCGCTGTGCGGACACTCCGTGAGGATTTGCCTTTGTTATTCACAAAGGACCTCAATTACGACATCTATAGGTAATTCTCTCATATGGGTATCTCTTATTTTCTTTGAATTCAGTGTTTTTGTCTGAGAAAGTTTGGGGCTTTTTTTTTATATTGGCGCTGGTATTATTTTGTTTCAGGGATGATATCACATTTATCGACCCTCTGAATACATTCACTGGAACTGACAACTATAAATTGATCTTTTGGGCGTTGAGATTTCATGGTAAAATGTTGTTTAGAGAGATTTCTCTCGAGGTTTATAGGATTTGGCAACCCTCAGAGAATGTGATATTGATTAGATGGAACTTAAAGGGCGTTCCTAGAGTCCCATGGGAGGCTAAGGGAGAGTTTCAGGGTACCTCGAGGTATAAATTGGATAGAAATGGAAAAATTTATGAACATAAAGTGGATAATTTGGCCTTCAATTTTCCTCAACAGCTCAAACCTGCTGCTTCTGTATTGGATTTGGTGGCTGCTTGCCCTGCTAGTCCTAATCCTACATTTTTGTGGGGACCTGCAGACGTCTACTCATCTTCATGGGTGGAATTCTATCGTGCTGTTAGAGAGACCCTGGACCGAGAGAACAGTACAGATTGCTTTGGCAAGATGGCCACTTGTTCATAGTTAGTGAGGTGCTTACAATATGATGTATATCAAGAATTTTGATATCTCAAATAATATGTATTATTAGTGCATTATATAATTAATGATATATTGAAAGACAACAGGAAATGGATTTTGTTGAAAGATAAGGTGTATGTACACAGACCAGGATGCTGGAGAGTTCAATGTGCTTATGCACCAGTGGAGGTAGAGAAGCTTAGAGATGTTTAATAACTCATACAGATCGGATTTGTATGTATACAAAGTCTTTAGTCAGTATATTAATAACAAAGCTTACTTTGCAATAATTCTATCACAAATTTGAATATATGTCCCTTTTAAATTTGAAAGTATGATTATATTTTATGCTAACCATTCTTGGATTTTGACTGTGATTCGTAATTCTCTTTGAATAGTGTACCGCAATGTAATTGATGTTACAATATAGTTCTCATACATTTTTAAGCTTGTTAGTTCTATAAATTAGGAAATGATGTCCAAGAAGTTGGGAAATCTAAATGCATGGCGCATGCTATCACAAAAGAAGGTCAGCGGGAAGGAAAAATGAGCATTTCTGCATGGAACATTTAATTGTGACATGCAGTTGTTTGAAGTGGGTTTTTCTATGTAGCTTATAATCTATGCCATAATCTATTTATTGAATTGGGTTTGTATTTGTGCAAGGTGCCCATCTTGCATCCCTACGACTTAGATTCTGTTCCTGTGGTCAATGATTTCTTCTCCTTCCACATTTGTCTCGTAACATGCTGTAGGATTTTACAGAGAATATTAGCTTACATCCATGTTGTTCCTTGAAATTTTATTTTTTCCTCTGGAGCATAGTGCACCTGCATGTTTTTGTTCAGCTTGGTATTGTTGTGGTTATAAATCGCTTTTGTATTTCCTCGAGCATGTTGGATTGCTCAGTGTTGCTATTGGATTTCGCTGACTTCTGTCACTTCTCATTGTATCAATGAAAAGGCCTTGTTACTCAAATCTGGTGCTGTACAAATAAGCTGGCCGTACTATACATGACTAATCCTTGCAGCGCCTCAATTCAAACTTCGTCGCTTCTTTGTTTGTGGTTGTAGTCTTGGCCTGTAGTTGATACAAAGAGTATTGCCGAGTCAGAAAGATTTGAATGAATATTGTGAACGCGAGCTAGTAGCCGACGGCATTTAAATGATAAAATGAACAAGTTCAATGAGATAAAAATATATGCTGAAAATTGAGAACTGGGTTCATTGGAGAAATGCCACAGCATAAAAACGTCCTTGATTTGAAAGAACTTTTCTAGTTTCTTCGTGAATGTAAGCTAGCTGATTATTGTAAAAGAGGTGGGAAAGAAAGAGGAACATTCCTACTTAAACAGGGACCAAGTTCTATCCTGCTGTTGAACTCAATCCAGGTCGTTTTATTTGCCAAAACTTTCATTCTTTGCCCATTCAGTGTATATTTCCCAGCTTTTCCTTGAGGATCCTTCCCTCTGAAACTCCGCCAGATATCAGAGAAAGGAAGAGTAGTTCTCGTCTTCATCTGTTGTCTCTCTTAGCAACTCTTACCCCATGGTTGTGACAGATCAACATTTAGCGTCTCGATGTGGGGAATTGTCCCAGTCTGTCATGCTTGAATTTCCTTCTTGCAAAAAGTTAGATCATGGACATGGAATATGCTTGAATTCGAGAGAAGATGCCCAAAATTAATGGCGAGATTTGAAAAGACAGAACTATCTCGTGCTTGAAGCAGAGCAATCGAGTCGTCTGAGAAACAAGACAGGGAGTCAAAAGATTCTATGAGCTATGACCGTGGATAGTTCAGATTCTTTTTTCTTTCGAGGTAAATAAGAGAGATTGTTCTTGTAGGACAATATAGCCTTCATGCTTGTTGTGATAATCATTAAAATCTTACGATAGCGTTATTCATCTAGGAATATTTATTATGCGGACATAATTGATTGATCATATGTTAAGTAACTCCACATCCCATCAAGTTATTTATTGTCAGAAAAACTCAGTCTGGTTAAATCATTTTTATTATTTCATAAACTCCAAATTAAATAATTGGTTAGTCGATGTTTTTTTTTTTAATAATCGGGGTGTCCGGGCCAGCTTATACGCACCACAATTAATTTCCGGACTCACTGAACATCCTGCAAACCCAGTAAACATGTAAGGCACCGCGAGAGTGACAGACATTCATGGTGTGACTTGAACCCTAGTGCAGAGAAATTAAACAAATCACTTCAACCACTAGTCCAAGACCCACTTGCATGCTCTGCTTTTCTAAATTACTAGCAGCAGTTTGTTTTATATATAAATAAGATAAAAAGCTAAAAAGTAAAATCAAAGCATAAGCACTCTCATCGAGATGTTCCCCCGAGCTTTTTTGGGACCCGCATGCCGACGAGCTTATCACCCTCAACTCAAGCGTGTTCAAGCTTAAATTCCGGTAGTAATTGGTTCACAGCAAGTTGTCAATTAATAGAGATGATAACGTTCTCTTTTGGCAATCTATTCCAAACTCTTAGAATTAAATTTAATTTCAAGTGTTATATCCATTTTTATGTCAATTAATAGATTTTTTAAAAAAATAAATAAATATTTTTAATCTTATTTAAAAGTAGACGAAATAATTTTACTGTGTGAAACTTATATGAAAAAATGTTTATACTCAATTGTCTTGCAGTATTACAAGTTCCGTTCTGTATTGTGTTGTTTATAAAATGAACAAGTGCTCGAGTTAACTCGTGAGTCTAAACGAGCTAGGCTGTTTTGAATTCAAGCCTTACTTGATTAAAAGTACATCATAAGATTTGACTTGTATTAGCTTATTGATTAAACAAGCTCGGCTGCAGTTCTTCGCATACTAAATTTTATGATACTCATAAGTATCCAGACTTATTTGTAATAGTCTAAATTTTATGATACTCTCTTTTGTTGGTTTTGATAGACTTGTTTTTCTACTTATTCTTCATAGTCTAAAGCCTATGTCTGATATTCAATTCGATATTTATAAAGAAACATTAGATATAATTTATTTAAGTTCATTGAATACCGTTTAAAAATGCATAAAAAAAAAAGAAAAAGCAAATAAATTGATTGGTTACGAGACTTATTAAAAATGAGTTATATTACAAGAGAAGCAATAAAACCTTAAAGTAAATGTTTTGTCCCTGAAAAGAAGAAGAATTCCAACTTGATTATATTACAAGGACTTCGACAAATAAATACTCTAAATTATCTTGTTTTAAGAAAATAATGTTTCAATATACCATAATATAACAAAAAAGGAGCGTCGATGTTTGTAAGAAAACTGAAGGGGTGCGCTGAGCTTCTGGATTTGGTCGTGATAATGAGACAGATGATTGCAGTGATCGTGCTTTCCCTTACAAACCAAGGTGTCAGCGTAAGAGAGTTATTTACCTGCGTGCGTTTTTCAATGCCTGTGAAATATATAAATACCTACACGAAGTATGAAATTCATAAACACAGTACATATATTTCAGCTAAAAGTTTAGAATATTGCTCCTCGACAAAGCTGATTTTTTTTAAAAATCTTACAACTTACCAAACGGTCAATTTTTTTAATCAAGTGGTGTTTATTTAAAAGTTCAAGTATCTAAGGGACATGCCATAGCATGTGATCAGCGAAGAACATGGTTTATCATCGGCCACGACGTACGGTGATGGACGCGAGGACGAATTAATAAGAAAATCGGGAGTGAAGGGTTGATATTAATATAAATAAAGGTAAGAGTTGTAAAGTGGTATAAAATCAAATATAATTAATTAATTAATTTTTATTAAACTCAGGATGTAATTGTCAATATATAACAGGAGAAATAAAAGGCACGATAGAAAGAGAAACGTGAAAAGAAGAAGAAGCATGTAATGTGTATTTCTTTTTTACGAGCTCTAAACTTCTAATGTGATTTTCTTTTTTCCCCATGTAGGGTACTCCTCCCAGGTCCTGAGTTCGAAACCTGAGGGTGCTATCAACTTCTTGGACCATCGGACTTGGGCGAAGCCCATGAATCAACCGTGGTGCACTTGCGGGAAACTCTTTGCTGAGGGCCTGTGCACCCCCGGGATTAGTCAGGGCCCAGCGGCTCTGGAACCCGGTGCTAATTCAAAAAAAAAAAGTATCGAATAATAAATATTAATAATCACACGTGGAATTGTTCTCACATTTATAATCTGGCCAGGCTGTGCTGTCGCCATTGCATATCGACAGCCAATCTGTCTTCGCTCTGAGCTTGCGGGTTAATAATAATAATTAAAAAAATAGAAAAAAAAGAGGTGAGAGAGCCCTTTCCTGCATGATGCAACCTTCCCATGCTCCACCATCCTCTACTAATAAGCAAAGAGATTTTTGTCACCATCCTCGCTGCATGTAACTTTTGGTGCTGTACTTGCAGGGGATCGTAATAATAACAAATACAAGAGAGAAGGAGCTTGCATTAATATATGTGTTCTCTGGAGTCTGGACTACACGCGCGCATAAGTGGACATGACTTTCATTCACTGCCCAGTGGGGCAGGGTGTACTGGATCTCACGCTCATCTTCAAAATAAAAAGGAGAGCATCTTCATTGACTGATTATGCTAAACGCCAAAAGGCTTAACTTTTTATTTAGCAGAGTAAAATTTAGTAAGCATGAGATTGGAGGACTTCTGCATAAATAAATTTACTGACATATGCTTTTTAAACCGAATTTAAAAAAAATAAAATTAACATATTAAATTTTTTTTTAAAAAAACAAACAAGCAACAGCCGCCGGCAGTGGCCTCCACGAGGGTAGAAGGTAATTCGAAGACAATTAAAGGTCAAAGTCGCCATTCCAAAAGTTCGCTCGCTACCGTTTACCACGAAAGAAAAATATACCCCACCATAAATGTAATTAATTAATGGAGTGGACGATGTGTCAGGTCCACTTATTAGCGTGGAGAAGAGAAGAAGAGGAAGAGGAAGATAAGGTAATTTCGCGCATGGGTTTTCTTTCTATTTGATGTTTTCTTGCTCACTTAATCTGTTTTAAAAATGAATGTTTAATGAAAACTTGGTTGATTAGTAAGTTAGAGTGATAATCTTACCTGTTATGGACTTGATTCTCTACTTTTATTTTGTTTTTGTCCAACTTTAAGTGGAAAGTTTCTTTCTTTGTCAATTTTCTTTGGTTTTGTCTTACTGTGATACTACTTACCTTTTTATGGGCAAGTATTTTTGCGTTTAGGTTTCCGAGCTTTGTGTCTTAGGGTTTCAATAGGTTAGTGGTTTTATTTGATTTGATTGTTTTTGTTGTTGGTTTTTTCTTTTCCGTATTGGCATAATTGGGCTCAAGAATTCCATTTTATTTTATTTTGATAAACGGAAGACTTCAACTTTGGTTTTTTAATTTTCTTTTACGGCCGTGTTTCCTACATTATTGCCACGGAATCGGTGAAGTTGCTTAATTTTGAATGTGAAATTCACAAGATGTTGGGAGTTTACCTGTGCTTTGAGTGCTACTGCTCTTCATGATTGTGGATACTTTAGTTTTTCTTGGTAGATTGAGTGGATTTAGAATCTGTATTGCTAGTACTTCTAGGGAATCTAGGTGGTTCTTCATCTGTTGGAAAACCTCTCGTTCTGCGCAAAGAAAGTGCATGAATCTTCATTAAAGCTTACATCTAAGGTTCAGATGTTGAGTTTCTGGAGCCAAGAGGTTCCACTAGTGGGAGCTGGGTTTTGCTTTCAAAAACCATGAAGCGAGTTTGTATGTGGAATTGTCAACAACCGTTTAATGTTTGATGATTCTACATTGTAGTTCCAGATGCTTAAAGTGATTAAACTTGGCTCTCTGTGAATCTTTTCCTTTTTTGCATCTCTGCACAATGTACATTCTATTGAGATATGTTTGTGGGTTTGATTCACGGGCATCAAATCATCTGATTTATTTGACGATTAATGTATATATCCTGAGTGCTTTCTGGTGAAGGGCAATAACCTATTGAAGGAACCTGTGTCACTGTCGCTGTTACTTCTATATTTTTTTAAGTTTAGTGCTGATATCACATGCTCGGCTCGTGAAATGTTGCTTGTGTTGTGCCATCAAACATGTTTACACTAGTTAAGTGTGCAGTTACTGACAATGTCCATTCAACGTCTGCACAGCCTCGCTGTTCATTACGCATTCTGATTGTCATGTACTTCTTTGTCCATTGAAACATCTGAATAAACTGAATTGTGTTTATTTTTTTATCTGAAAGTGATATGCGATCTTGTAATTTACAGGTCCGTTCATCAGTGTCTTGGTCACTTCCTTTATTTTCATGCAGCAAGTTTTGGGGGGGTTATTGCACATAATTTACTGAAGTTCCCTTTCTTTTCGGCAAGCGTCAGTCCTTGCAAAGATTCTGTTTCTTGTTTCACATATGGTAAATCTATCCAAATCCATGCAAACCCTTTTCTGTTCCTTCTTCTCAAGTAGCAGAAATTAACTCTATTTAGGTAAGTCAGGGATAACAGAAGCATTATGATTTATGAGCATTAGCTAATAAATGAATAGCTATATAAGGTCATCCCCTAGTCATGCCTATACAAGGATAGCTTTTTATGATGTAAACATGAAGTAAACATTTCACTACCTCGATGTTATTTCCTGGTTGGTTAATACAAACAGCTTTAAAGCTATTACACTAGTCAAAATCCCTGCTTCCTAGGTTAAAGAAGATAGTTATTTTCACGGAGTTCATTCATGAAGCATGATAATTGGTTCTGTTCACAGATTGCAACTTCCCTTGTCTTACTATTCTCTATTTTGCTATAATTTAAGGCGACATATGAAGATTTGCCGCCCAGCATGATAAAGAAACTTGCGAAGGAATTGAAGAATCTTGATAAATCCATGCCCAAGGGCATTTCTGTAGGGGTAAATGATGATGATTTTTCAGTCTCAGAAGCTGATATTGAAGTTCCAGGCATGCAATTTTCCCCTTAATTTAATCTCTTAAGACGTGTTGAGATTTATGTTAAAGTAAGATTCTTTGTTTTGCAGCTGTAACTGCATATAAAAATAATGTTTCTCGCATGAAGCAGTTGTTGTCTCGTGACTTTCGACGCCCTCCTTTAAAAGGTGGGTAGATGGGCATTTTGGTTACATCCTTATGTTGCTATGATCTGTAGGCTGTAGGTATTTATTTTGGTTCAAGTCTGAATGTTTACATTGACAAGGAAATTTTGGTTTTATCAGGCTGCCATCCTTCGAAGTTCATGTTACCCTCTAGGGTTCAAGTTTTACCTCTTCTGTTGTCTAACACCCTTTGAATGTACTGAACATGATATAGTATGATTTAACTTCTCAACTGCTTATGAGCATCACTCCAGAAAGTCAATAAACAAATTACTTACATATTACCCAGCCTTTTTTTTTTGTTTGTCGTGGCATGTGATCTGTCTTCTCTGTTCTCTATAAGAGTGCTCTGTTTTGTTATTGTTGTAAACACAATGATATTATGTCACACTCCAACCAAAAATAAGATATGCAAACTTATTATTTGACAGGTGGATCCCCAGACCAAGAATCAATCGGGTCTGAAACAAAAAGATCTAGTGTATCATCTAGCAGCAGGTCTCATAACCGCAGGGAGTTTCTTTCTAGGTTTGTGGACAGTCAAACACTGACAGCTAGGCTTGAAGACTGGTTTGAATTGATATCAGAAAAGTCTGGGCAAAAAAAGTCTGCATTTGATGTTCCATTTGAGTTGATAGAACTTCAAAAGTTTGATTATGCACTGGAAGGTGTTTCATTTCAGCAGCTGGTTCGAATGCCCAATGCTGTCTATGCTTCAACATCTGATGCTGTGGAAGCAACTGCTTATCTTGCTATCGAAGACTTTCTACATGCAGGTGCGAAGGGCTTGTGGGAGGCATTTTGGAGCCAGGATGATCCCATGCCTTTCTCAGTTTCTTGTCTATACAATGAAAACTTGAAATTCTACCAGGCTGAGAAAGCTATAGGTAATGGAAAACTTGGTGGTCTTTGTGCCACTGGTGTATTACTTAACAACCCTAGACATCCACATGGAAAGTGGGACCATATTCTTGAATTGGCCCTTCTAAGGCCTGGTATTGGAAGTGTTGCTGTGGGAAGTGACCAGCAACTCACCTTATCTGTTCTGGGCGAAGCTCTCTTCTATGCTATACGCATACTACTATCAAGAAGTTTGAGCAGATTGAATTTTTCTGAAAGTCCAAATTGTGCCTATGTTCTTCTTGTTGATTCTCAATATGGCGGGGTTGTAAAAGTTGAAGGAGATGTAGATAAATTGGAGTTTGATGTGAATAATGTTTACAACTGTTCCGTGGACTGGATAAAAAAACACTGTAAAGTCTCAGTCTCTCCTATTGATAGGATCTGGAACAAACTTGGAAATGCCAACTGGGGAGACATTGGTGCTCTACAGGTACTTTTTGCTACTTTCCATTGTATTGTGCAGTATTCAGGGATGCCTAAGCACTCAATTGAAGATTTAGCAGCTGATCATGGTCCTCGCCTCCAAACAAGAAGAGTGGCAAGGCAGCTAGGGGATTCCAGAGTTAATGGCCATGGACTATTTCGGTTTCAACGACGAAGTGTTTCTCCTGAAATTGTTGAAGTTCCGGATGAATCTATCAAAATAAAGTCTGAAGAGTTAATAATGAAGCTGGATGTAGGTTCTGTACTATGGTTGGAAGACTCTGAATGTCAAAAAGGTTATCTGATCAATGATGTCCTGAACAATAACGAACTACAATATTACATTGCGTCACCTGTTAAAGATCCTGGTGAATCTTTGTTTCTTTATGTTGGTTCCCATCCTTCTCAACTGGAACCAGCATGGGAAGATATGAATTTGTGGTATCAAGTCCAAAGACAAACTAAAATATTGACTATTATGAGGCAGAAAGGTCTGTCCAGTAAGTATCTACCACAACTGAGTGCGTCTGGCAGGATTGTTCACCCTGGTCAGTGTTCGAAACCCAGCTCAGGTGGGAACTGTGATCACCCATGGTGTGGTACCCCAATTCTTGTTACCAGTCCAGTTGGGGAGACAGTTGTTGATATGGTAAATGCTGGCAGATTTGGTGTGGATGAGGCTATCAGGTGCTGTCATGATTGCATATCTGCACTTTCTACTGCTTCTTCCACTGACATCCGTCATGGAGATATTCGGCCGGAGAACATAATTCGTGTTGCCTCTGGTGGGAGGCATCCTTATTTTGTCCTTGTTGGTTGGGGTCATGCGATTCTTGAAGACAGGGATCGCCCTGCAATGAATCTCCATTTTTCATCCACATATGCACTGCAGGAGGGAAAATTGTGCTCAGCTTCAGATGCCGAGAGCCTGGTATACGTGCTCTACTTTGCCTGTGGCGGAGCTTTGCCTGATTTAGATTCGGTGGAGGGGGCACTGCAATGGAGAGAGAACTCATGGTCAAGGAGAATGATTCAGAAAAAGCTTGGTGAGTTATCAACTTTGTTGAAAGCTTTTGCTGATTATGTAGACAGTCTTTGTGGGACACCATATCCTATAGATTATGATATATGGCTAAGAAGATTAAGGAGAAATATTCAAGACGATGACCATGGGAAGGAAGTTGACACATCTGGCTAGGACTTTTTCACTGGTGCAAGTGGTAGAAATGAATCCGTTAATCATCCTGATCATTTTCACCGCCTGGGAGCAAATGCTTGAATATGGAGTTTAAGCACTTGGGGTCGATTGTAAAGCTTGGACAATCTGAAGTTTTTTTTTTTAGTCTTGAAGGGAGAAAAGGAAGTTCAAAATTCCACATAGCTTCTCAATTTTGAAGATTCTTTTTGGCCGTTCCTTCTATTCTGCAAATCTTTGGGACTGCACGGTTGTCTCTGCTCAGACCACGCCTCCCAATATAACATTACCTTTTATTTTGTTGGCGTGTGGTCCCATTACACTGTAGAGGTTTAAAATACGGTTGCTTTCTGCGTTGGTGGTGAGTTTCTTAGTAATACGGGTAGCACTTGTTTATGGAATTCCTTTGTAAAGATTCGAGTTAAATTACCTTGAGATCATCCGTCATGCTGTTCTCTTCATTTATTCATAACCACTATGCCCTCACTCCGTATACTAAAAAATTCAGGTGGGCTTCGTCTATTTTATTTTTGTAATGAAGGTTCCGATCCCTTAATTCTATGTTCCTAAGGTTGGTTTTATCAAAACATGACAAACAACTCCTAATTGCCAGATTACCAGCAGAATCTTCACTTCGATTCAAGGCTGTATCTCTCCAATTAAAAAAACCCTCCGTCCAGTTAAGCAGGACAGCTCAAATTGGGATTAAAGATATCTATTATATTTTTTAAAAAGTATCCTTCATATATTAATTAGTGTATCAAAGAGAAGGTAAAGGAGGACAATCCAGAGATTAAGCCAAGGTAACATTACAACAAGACGTTATGTCAAATCAGAAGGTTCAGAGATATAACTTCTACAGAGGTTCATATCCTTCGGTATGTAAAATCACCAAGGATTGCAACCACACAAAGCAGACAACAACCAGCTTAGTTTCTTCACCTGTCGTGAAAAAAACAATTTGAAGGTGGGGAAAATACAAGGCAGCAATCTCAAGGGCATTTTCACATGTACCATTACAATTTACATCACTGGCAGGGAAGTTGCAAAAGAAAAAAACACACATCAGATCAAAGTGGAAGTTCATTCAAGGGTTTTATTGCTGCAACGCCACTGAGATCAGGCCTCATGTACTTCTCGTACGTGACTCTCAACTGTGATGTTCTTGCAGCCTTTTGAATTCTCAATATCATCTCAGCACAGTCCCTACAAAATCAAATTAGATCATCAACAGGCGGGAAAAGTATACCCCCTCATGGAAATTAATCTTTTAACAAGAGGTACCTGATTTGGGAGACTTGATAACGTGCATGTCTGGTAAGCAAAGGAGTCCAAGCTGGAGATATTTGCAAGGTAGACCGAGCAACATAGATAGCTGACGCACATAGCATTGAAGGTTTGAACTTTAAAGCTTTATATTCGACCAAGCAGAGTTCAATGAGGTAGAATGCTAAATGCTCAAGCTGACAGAAAAAGTGAATATTAGGTTAATAGATTTAAATTGCTATTGACAATAGTACAGACAAGAATGCATGACTCTATATTGCTTAAGAATCTAAGATCATCTGCTGCTACTGTGACTAAACAACTCTTCTTTACTGAAACACAACCATGGAGACTTTTACCGATATGCACATACCTTCAGGTCTGTTTGAGCAGCCTTGAGAAACCTCAACATGAAAACATATGGAGTCGGCTCATTTAGACGAAACTTCAACTTCTTAAGGAAAAGCTTCTCCTGAAAACAAAGCAAGCAAGTACTACCAGTAAGATCAAGAGATAGATCAACATCAGAATGTACTGAAATTTTATGCCATCATCTTTCAGGAAAGAGGGAAGAAGATAAGCTGGCATCATTCTATTACACAAGTTTGTAAATAACAAACAAATATGCAATAAAATGCAGAAGGGAGAAAGTGTACAGATCAAGTCTGACCAGGAAAGATGTTTACATTCCCAACCCAATCACTACAAGAGGAGAATAAAATCCTCGATGTCAAATTTTTATGTCTAGAACCACCAGAACCTCTTTTACAATAACCTAATTTAAATGAAATAGGATTTGGTAATATGAAACAACACTATACCATCACAAGCATTTGGCCTCTCGTGTATGACTCAGCTGAGATGCTAATTAAATCTTTGATCTGCATTGCATGGTGCAGAAAAAGATGTATGAGTGCATTGTCTCAAAAAACCAAAACTCAAATAAGATTTTAACTGAAACTGTGTGCATTTGACATATTATTTTTTTACCCTAGGATGCCAAAAATCCTCATATTTTGATGCCAGAAGCAGTGCTGTAAGACCAACCAACTGCAGTTCACTCTTCTTTATTTCGACTTGAGATAGGTATCGATCTAACAATGTAACCATTAGATAGAGTGTTTCTGGCATTAATTCAAATTTGAAGTGTACCTGCAACCAAAAAGGAAAATATATTACTGTAGGAAAACAGCAGCAAAAGCAAGCAAGAAAGATGCTTAAAAGTCAACTGAGAACAGATGTGTGCCCACTTCAATTAGCCAGTTGATGACTATGCCCCGCATTTGAGGTGTAATGTCAGTGTGAATTGCCAAGTAATTTTCCAGAGATAAATTCTGCACCTGAAAAAAGATTATCAACAGACAGACAACAAAACAAATTTGACTTTATTTAACAAGTAATGGGTTGCCAGCAGACGAAGTGAACAAGGAATGAGAACAAGATCAATAAGGTAAAAGTCAAACCACCATTCACGGGGTTTCATCAGTTCCAGGTCCCAAAACAAACTCAGAAAGTTTATAATGATTTAATTTGTAGAAAAACATGTCTTATTTGTAAATCATGAAAATATATGTGATCATAAAATGGATTGACTTTAACATCATCGCATGATATATCAGAACATCAATGAAGACCTGGTACGGTTCACTCGATATCAGAATTCCCATTCAAGATGAGATCCCAATGATACCTATACACCAAACAGTATTTTCAAGCGAGATCCCAATGATAGCTACATATCAAATAGTATCCATCCATTTTTTACTTATTATCCACCAGATAACCTAGCATTGACAAACAAATCTATATTGGAAAAAAATGGTAGTTCTCCACAAGATTATTACACATTAATTGCAAAAAAATCTCAATCTACTTTTTCTTTCCATCATATATTATTTAGCTGAAGACTGTAGGCACCTCCAAAATTTCAGCTTAGTCAATTCCTATCTCATCTGACAGCTAATTGTTATTAAACACGATAATTAACAACTAAAAAGAATGATATATGCTGCTAGCATATGTCAAATCAACATAAAATATGGGTGTGACAAGGAGATTTTTTCAAGAATAATGGCGTAAAGTTCGATCAAAACCACTAAAAGAATGACCCCAACTACCATATAAAAAAAACCATCACAGGGACCCAGAAAAATGAAATGGGAATAAAAGAGCAATCACCTCCAAAAACCAATAGTACTCGTATATCTCGTCAACATATTCAGCAACTTCCAGTTGATTGAAAGTATCATCTATACTTGGTAGCTTTTCCAGCTCGATAACTTCACCATGCTCCTCTAGTAACTGCAAAATAATGGCAATTGTTGATAAAATGCTTGAGAACAGTTAGACATGACAATGAATTAGTCCAAAACCTTTGATCCTGTCATTAATAAAGATGTATAAGATCTCCTTCGACTTGATTTTCTTATGGCGATGACATTTGATTTGTTATCAGCGCCTGACTTCTTGTTGCTGTCAGGTGAAGGTTCTCCTTGAGTAACTTCTTCATGGGCAACCACCAAGGGAATGTTTTTTGGACAAGATGTTGCAGATTCTTTTTTCTTTGATGATATAGCAGCAATGCACTTGGACTTGTTTGAACTTGAGATGCACTTTGATCTTGAGGTCTTATGGTTAATTTCAGTCTTTAGTATTGGCTGGACCAATGAATGGAGAAAATGAGTTAACATGACTGAGAACAAAAAACAACACATCTTTGTAAATCACTCTCAAGTTTTGAGATAGTGATTTCATTTGAGCTATAGGTATTAAAGCAAGAACAGAACTTGCTAATCTGCTATCTATCAGATGTAGTTGTACATTACAGCTAAAACATCTATTCTAGTAACGAACAACATGTGAGGAAAATTTACGAATATAATAAGCAATTCTGATGGCCATTGAATTCCATTATTTATAGTTAAGGCATGTTAAAGCTAGGCAAACCACAACTATTTTGGGATTATGGTTTTATAGTTGTTGTATGTTGAAGATAAAGGGAGGAGTAGAATAGGATGCCCTTGTCCATGCATCCCTGTAAATGAAGATTTTGGCTGTGGGATCTACAGGCCTGGATACCATTTTAACCACTTGCCAGCCATATGAAACATAAAAACGGGATACATCTCCCAACCATGAGAATAATTACTTACGAAGTCACACATTTTATTTTACATACATATACAAGATATGATTTTATATGATTTGATCAAAAGGTCAAGCACAGGTTCTATCACACTGGTGTGAGTTTCAAAATGAAAATGCCAGTGATTTTATGCTTCAATAGTTTTATACTAAATACTGTTTTATTGTCAATTATTTGTAATTAGGCCTACGCAGCTTAAAGATGCCATCTACCATGATTTCAATTTCAAGATGAAATCTGTCTTCAAACTTCCATAAGTATTCCAATACTTTAAAATGATTTCAAACTACCACACCATGTCAGCTTTGCCTCAAGACGACAACAAATTATAAACACTCACATTGCCTTAAAAAATTCAAAAGATAGAAATAAGCAACACCATAAATGTTGTCTAAGGAAGCATAGACAATAAGTTTAGTTACAAAAGAATGAAGCACGGATAATTGGGAAATAAGAGTGAAAAAAAGTAAATACAAAACATAACTCATACCCTGACAGAATTTCTGGATACACGGGCATCAGCATTAATTTGATCCCTAGGAGCCCTATTTACAGATAGAAAAGATAATCATTTACAGCGCGGTCAATCATCAATTGATAAAAAAACAACAATTTTCTCAGCCATGATTCAGAAAAATAATTCAGTTCTCAGTTTAAGGATTACATATAAATTGTGGGCAATTCATGTTTTTGGAATTGTAATGCTATGCTTTGTTTTGACATTTTAGACTCATCTATTACAAAGAAAATAGCATACAATTCATTGAAGAACAAAGAAAAGGAAAGCCATTTTGTTTATGCAAATAAATTAATATAAAAGCAGCAATATGTGTAAGAGAATGAATTGACATAGATCACAGACAGCAGTTCCTTTTTTTCCTTCCTTTTTTGAGATAAACAGATCATGTTTACTTACATTGACATGAAGCCATCACTCACTCTATTTCTCCATAGATGGCTCCTACTCACGCCACCCTGAGATGCTACTTTCTTACCCACTTTAACCTTAACTGGAACCAAAAGAATTGAGACATAAATAGTCATATAAATATCATGAATTCTAGTCAATGGACTGCAGAGCCATGTATAAAACAGAAACGGATCAGTGCATCGTACCAGGAAACCCACTAATATTCTTAGTTTTCTCAAAGATTTCATCATTCTCCTAAAAATGAAGGGAAAAAACAACAAAAGGCCCTAGAAATCAGACGAATCCAGTACAGAAATATGACATTAGGAATAGAAAGCTATTATTTTCTTGGAAAATTGTATGTATGAGATTAACCTTTGTGTTACTTGCATCTGCATGGCTCACCCTCTTTAGCACTGGCAGAGACTTCCTTCATGTCAAAAGTAGGAACAAAAAATATAGCAACAGCATATATAAATTGTTATTTTAATGAGTAAATCTCATACAGATAGAATCACAAACCTCATCGCTGCAACCAAATTCCCTGCATTCCTCCTATAAAAGTTAAAACATAAATTTAGTTCAAGAAAATATTGAGTCACACATGACAGCTGCAAAGCATCTGGCATTGATACTAACAGGTTTGTGCTGTACCCATATTCTTGCCTAGATAAAATATACAACTAACATAATTCAAATACCTGCTCTTATTAGTGCCAAATTCATGGCCATGATTCTTGGTGTTGGTCTTCTGATCATCTAAAGAAGCCCTTAGATCTTTGGAACCTGCTATTTTCCAAGACAAGTAACTATCCAATGAGAATCCCCAATTAGAGATATTATGAAAGTAAAGTATTTTGTTATACCTTTCCTAGAAGCATGAAAGTCACCAGCCTTTCTACTTGTATTATCCTTCATTTTCCCCTAATTTGAAACAAGAATATTATCAGCACTCTAGAATTACAGGAAGAATAATTAAAGCGCCAGATAAGAGAGAAGAGTGATATTTACTAGCGATGATAAAAACTTTCATCTTTCAACTGGCACAATAGAGTAGAATTAGGTGCAAGGGAAGTTACCAAAAGTAATATGATTTTAACATTATGATCACTCATGACAAAAATAAAGTGTATAATGGTGACCCGATTCAATGCTAGGAAACCTCATCCAACATTGGCAAATAGTTCCTCACGAATCATCCATGTTTAATGAAAATCTCAATTCCTTGGACAAACAAGTTTGAAGTGTGAAATTAGAGGGAGCCAAGTCCCAAAAGAATACCAAATTCAACTTATACAAAGTCTCTCTCAATTATGAAGCAATCAAGAAACAGAAGAAAGAAATGTAAATCTGAAAGGAGAAAAGCAGCATAAATTGTAATCTATTGAATTTGGACAAAAAGATGAAAGAAATTAAAAATCAACCGCTGTATGGAAAAATATTGGCCTAGTTTGGGATTTTCTTTTCAAGAAAAGAAGAAGAAGAAGCCTGTGTTTGCTAATGACAAGGGCAACCACAGCATGAAAAGTGGAGCCTAGAGAAAACAAGCTAATTTTCCAGAATTCCATAAAGGAAGAAATTCAGCTACGCTGATTAACATAAAGCTATGATGTCCGCTGAGCAACATGGAGACTCAAGAAAGCAACAAAGAGCCTGCCTGACAGTATGCTAATCCAGAATAATTGAACATACAGAAATGAAAAAACTGGCAAACCAATCCTCCTTAGAGGCAGGCCTTGTACTACTTTCCAGAACTTAAAGAATAGCATCATGATTTGGAGGAAGTTAGCTTCTGTCACACTAAAGAATCGGGCTAAGACAAAAAAATGTTGGGTTTCAACCATTCCCTCATCCTCCTTGCCTCCTCTTTCTGCCAACAAACAAAGGCACTCAAAAGTGTGCTTCCCTTGTTATCTAACTAATTTGAAATGAAGGCATCATAACTGGATACAGAATCTAGTGAATATTTTACCAGCAATTGAGCTGGATGCTATACTTCTAGGCTGATTTTGCAGAAAGGACCAACAGGAAAATCATTTTAAGTCGTCTGGTTAGAAACTAATTATGAACAGGTAAGACATCATAAACAATGCAGTGGAACACAAAAGAAAAGAAACAAGTTGACAGAACACAAAAACTTGACCTAGAATATGGCTTTCATACCGTAGCAGATTTTCTTGATGAAAGATTCATAGTCCTAGAGCCTGGACCGCCTGAAATCCTAAAAGAACTGATGACATAAGAGAATCATGTCAATCTTAACCAGAAACAAAGGAGTAATCAATAGAAAGACAAGAAAATATGGAATATCCTTGACAGTGATCCTCTGTAGCTATTATATAAAGAAAATGTAACATGCATGAAAATCTTAGAAGAAATTCTGCTCTGAAGAATTAAAATAAAGTCTCTTCTTTTTAGTTTTCATCAATTGATCTTGAAGCCAAAAGCAAAAAAAAAAATTTGCAAAGAAACTCATCTGCTGTTATAGTTTCATAAATTTTAACGATAAAAAAACTATTCTAAATTTGTTGTGGAAATGAAAAAAGGATTTGCATGTAAGACATGAAAAGGAAACATATGCAACCAGTAGATAAAAATGTCCTTCACACATTGAAAACTAGGCATGCCAATTCAAACACTCACATTGGTTTCAAACCACCATATGCCACATTCCTTGCACAGCTACTCTGCACATTGCTTACATCAGCCAATGCTTTTCTTCTCCCATTTTGATTTACTAGAAAGGGCCACTATCAAAGTTTAACAACGACAACGACAAAGAAAAAATAAAAATAAAAACTATTAAATTTAGCCATACCAGTCAGTCTAGAAGTGTCATGTTTGCCTTTGTTCTGCCCCACAATTTTTGAACTTCCCTTCATATTACATGTTAAGGGCAACTATAAAAGCATACTTCAGATGGAACCTAAAGAAAGTAACGTTCTCACAAACAGCCACTAATGCAGGCAGGGGAAACTTACCTTTGAATCACTTGTTATGGCAAGAGGATCTTCTTTGTTGGATATCATTCTGTAGTTTTATTTTATTTTAAAAAAAATGTTAAAAACATATCAAGAAACAAAAAAATATAAAAATTTCCCTTGTCCAATGTTTTCAATTTCTTTAGAAAACGATCTCAATCAAGCTAAGGAGCCATCAAAGCAGGATGGTGTAATTTCTTTTCTACATCCGACAATATTAAAATTTAACACCCCAGATTTCTGATCTTTTCTTCACCTTTAATTCACAAGCAGTTATGAAAAGGGATTTAACAAGTCTATAGTATCACATACCTTGCAGGAAGAAGAATATCTCTGGCAGATTTACTAGAAAGAAAATAAAAAACATCACGCTTACTTATCAAGAAGCATTAAGCAATAATAAGAATTTCCAAAGTGAACCCAAACTTGATTATACTTACATGCTAGCAGCATCCTTCATCTTTTCGTTTTCTGAATAGACTTTAAAAGTTCTAACACCTAAAATAAATGCAAGGGTGAAAAGAATTAGGTGCATAAAACTATTCAAGAATCTGTATTATTAAGTCAGATCAAACAAAAACCTATGAATCCCTTTACCTGTTCTGGAAGTATGGGCATCTTCAGTGACTCGGTTGATCCCCACACTGACTTTTCCCTAAAACAGCGCAAGGCAAACATGTATTCAACCAATGAATTCATCAAAGAGACTAAAACAACAAGAAACAGTGTGTGGGTCTGTCATACTTTTGCGGCCACCATTATGTTTTCCTTCTTTCTCGGTTCCTCGGATAGAAAGATCTAGAACTCGATGACGATAACAGATCTGAAATTCTGTCACCAAAGTTGTTTAACCTAAGAAAAAAAACCTAATTATTCTTTAACAATGTAATTAAGAGACGTCGTAAAAACAAACGGTATTCTCTGTTCGTCCTTTTCTTTTCCCTCTAAACCCTAAATCCTCTATTTCTTTGAGGGAAAACCTCGAATTAAAATACAGAAGCTAAAGGATATAAAATGAAAATTGAGTAGAAGTTAAAGAAAGATCAATCAAAGAGGCAATTAATAGATATTTTATACCTTTAACGACGCTATTTTCTCTTCGATTTCTTTGTTTTCTCTTAAGATTTCTATAGAGAGAAGGGGTGAGTATGGGGTTGTTTGGGTTACCGTTGCAGACGTTGAATCGGTGCCTAGATTTTTATGGTTTCAAATTGTTCAAGTGCTGTTACGTTTATACCCTCATTTGGGTTTTGTTTCTTGTTGGGCTGCGCTTTCTGATTATATGGGCCTGCTAGCTATATATTGGAGCAAACCATGTAATGTTTGGGTCTCTGGGCCTATTATACAATAATCTAAAAGAGCTCAGGAAAATATTGTAGCTTCTAAGTATTTCTACTTTGGACTGCAATAGTACCCGATTCGGTTCGTTTTTTAGTTTTAGTTCGGCCCGGTTCGGTTTGTGGTCCGGTTCGGTTTGAGGACCGATTTATTATATTTACTTCTGAGTTTCTGTTGCTGCGTTCCCCCCCCCCCCCCCCCCCCTCTTAGGTTTTTCTTCTGGTTTCTCTCTGTCTTTTCCTTAGGCGCTGTCGTCATTTTTTTTCCTCAGGCGCCGTCGTCGTCGCCATTTCTTCAGCGTCGCCTGAGATGGAGGTTCTGACATATTTTTTTTCTCTCTATTTTTTTCTTCTATTCTGACAGATTTTGTTTTGTTTTTTCTCTCTATTTTTTTCTTCTCAACGGCACCGTCGGTTGCATCCACGCCGTTGCCATTTCTTCTCCGTTGCCTGAGAAGGAGATTGTGACTGAGAATGGGCTGTTGCTGGGAACAGAGATGGAGGTTTTGACAGTTTTTTTTTCTCTATTTTTTTCTTCTATTCTGACAGATTTTATTTTAGTTTTTTCTCTCTATTTTTTTCTTCTCAACGGCGCCGTCGGTTGCATCCATGTCGTTGCCATTTCTTCTCCGTTGCTTGAGAAGGAGATTGTGACCGAGAATGGGCTGTTGCTGGGAACATTTGAACATCTGAAAATGGTTGCATTTTTTTTTTGTCTCTTTTTTTTCTTCTCAACGGCGTTAGAGGTGTTTCAGAAGGTAAGTTACAGCTCTTTTTTTTTTCCTCTCGGCTTATTTGAAGTGCACCAACGGCTGTTTTTTTTTTTCTTTCCCGTGTTGCCTGGGATGATGGTGCCTAAGATGATGTTGGTTTTTTTCCCCGTGTTGTCTGTTGAGGATGATGGTGGCTGAGGATGAGTTGACGAGTTCATGGTGTCCATTTTTAGGTTTGTTGTTGGTTTTGATTTTTATACCGTGATTGTGTGTGTAGTTTTGTTAGTGATTAGGAATGTGCATTAAATGCAGACATTACCTGCTGTGTGGTTGCCATTGATTTCGGCTTCCTGGCAGACATTGTTGGTAATAAAGAATTATTTTATATGTCCTTTGGCAATGTGCTATCACTGTAGCTTATGTTATTTGCGTGTGTATCTTACTTTGTGTTGCTTAGGCTGTCAATATAAGCCATACGGAGCATGAAAAAAATGCATTTTCTGTGAGCCAAAAGAGAGCTGTGCTAGAGGAGTGTTAAACTGGTTGGTTTTGTGCTGCTGCTGTTCGTTTTCTCTTGAAAGGTAAGTTACTGTCAATGATGTTATTTTTTTCTATGTTTGCAGAGATAGATTGTTGTTTTTGTGTGTGTTCTTTGCTGTTTTTGTTTTAAAGGTATGCTGCTGCGGTGTTGTTTTTCTGGTTTGGTGTTGTTTAGTGTTTACCTTTGTTTGTTAAGTTTATTTTTGAATCATGTTTAGGTTTATTTTTGTTTGTTGAGATAGATTGCTGTTTTTTTCTGTTCCTTGCTGTATATCTTTTCAAAATATGATAGATAACATTTTTCTATTGCATTTTTTGAATGTTATGTTGTTATGTTCAATTATTTTTCTTTTTTGTGTTGATCTTCAGTTTGCTGAGCTTTTTAGGGGCTGCGGGTTGTGGTTGCTGCTGTTTTTGGATCTCCTTGCTCCTGTTTTTGTGAGGTATGTGCGTTTCAATTGGAAAATTATTTATGTCCATCATAGGTTTCAAAGCTGTATTTTTTTTTTATGTTTCAATCATGCTGATTTTTATTTTTTTTGCGTTGATTGGGTGGAATTTATTGATGATGGTCATTGTGTTTCTTTTGTGGCTTGACTTAGCAGTGTTGTTGTTGCTACTTGGTGAATCGAGTTGTTGTTGCGTCATGTTGTGTTGAATAAATTTAGAAGCAAGTTAAGAAATAATTTAGTTTTGGCTGTTTTATATAGTAATTTTTCTATAATTCAAACTTCAGATCCATTATTTTAGTATTTATGATGTTCAATAGACCAAGCATTGATATTGATTTCATGTTTCTTAGATTGATTATTCTGTGCTGCAATTGGTTGGTGTTGTTAGAAATTTAGTGTTTTTTGATTTGTATGTATTATTTTTTGCTTGATTTATTTTATTTATGACATGTGTTTGTCATTCTTACTTTCCATATTTCATCCATGTTCATGCTCTTTTGTGTGTTGTTATCTATCGCTTTTTTTTTTGTGTTCCCTTTCTTTCTTATGGATGTTATTTTTCAATCCTATTTTCTTATTATTGACGTCCCAATTTTTTTTTACAGGAACATGGCTGTGCGAATTAGGGATATAAAAAAGTACACATTTTATCCCTTAATGCGGGCACGAGTTTGTCGTGTATGGATTTCAAGATTTGAAAAACAAGTCAGCAGTTTTAATTGTGTTTTCTTAGATAATCAGGTGCAATTTTCTTCTTATTTAGATTTTTCTTTCATGCATATTGAACCAAGATATATTATTTGTTTTGTTCTTAGTTTTGTTCTAACTCATTGTTTTCTTTATTTTGGTATCAAGTACTTTCACGATGCAAATTATTTCATCTAATTAGATTTTAATTGTTATTTAGCACTTATTTTTTGTGCATAACATAATCATTGTTGTTTAAAGGGTGGAGCAATCCAAGGATCATCAAAAGCAAGAGATGTTCCTCATTTTGCTGATGCAGTTATTGAGGGTCTTTACTATGAGATTAGAGGTTTTTACACCTATGAAAACAGATCAACAAATATAGTTGTTGATAATGATGTTGTTGTTGAGCTTAAAACTTCAGTCAAATTTAAAATTGTTGATCCTCTCACTCCTGAAGTGCCAAGATATTATTTCAACTTCATTGACTTTGCCCACGTTCTCTCTCTAAGAAGAGGTTCAAGAGTTCTAACAGGTTTGATTAGTTTCTTTTACGTGATGTCTAAGTTATACACAGCTTTGCTATATTGTTTATTACGCACATCAATCTCGAATAAAGATTAACATATTCTATTATTCAGATGTTCTAGGAAGGCTTAAAGCTATTCAACCGCTTGAACAAGTACTAGTTCGGGGCCAAACATTGGAAAATAAAAGAGAGTTTATCCTTGAAAATATAAGGTTTGCTAACAAACTCAACAATTTTTTTCTACTATATTATTTTGTATAATGATGTTTTGTTGATGTTTATTAAAGGGGTGATGAAATGCGTATAACTCTATGGAGTGATCGCGCGAGGGATTTTGATGATTCAACTCTTAAAACGCTCAAATCACCTATTATGATGGCTTTTGTAGGATTTCGTGTAACAGAATATCGAGGTTTCAATATCTTGCACTGCCAAAAACTCCACATTTTTATATATGTTGTTGTTTCTTGGTATATTTTCTAATTTTGCTGTCCAATTTCAATACCAACTTCTTCAACCACTAGGTCAACCAAATCTAAATAGGACAGCTGCTTCTCTTTGGTATATAAATCCTGACATACCCGAAGTGTTGCCTTACCGTCATCAGTAAGTTTCTTTCTTTGAATTTAAAATTGGTTTTTAATAATTTCAATGTTTAATTTATATTTATCGTAATCTAATTGCATATCAATTCTATTTTAAAAGCTTCGAGAAATTGCATGTTGAAGTTTACCAACTTTCTTAATCCTCGAACGCTGTTTTGAAATTGGAAGACCAAATTGTTGAAAATAGAAAAACAATCAAAGAAATCCTTTGCATGAATCCATATGAGCACAAGGTATGATTTATTTCTTCATATTGTTTTTTTATTCCTTCAAATTTATCACCATTACTTTTTATGTGAAACATACGCTAACACTATTTCCCCTCTTATAATGGAATATCAGGTTCACATGTCATGCATCAATTGCTGATTTCGATCTTTTTAATGGATGGTGGTACCCAAGTTGTCCTCATTGCAATAAAAAACTAGGTGACACTGCTAACAATCCAATTTGCATGGATCATGATGCAATAACATCTTTACCTGTGCCATGGTTAGCTTTCCTTTCAATATCAGATTTAATAATTCGATATCTATTGTTTATGCATAACCAATATTTTCTTAGTGTATTAACTTTCATGCATCATTTTTACAACTTATGTAGGTTTCGTCTTGATTGTGTTGTCACCGATGAAATAGATGTGACAAACTTTATCATGGTTGGAAAAGTTGTAGAAAACTTTTTTGGATCATCAGCACATCATTATGTGTATGATAGAGGTTTCAATGACCCATCAAAGATTGCACCACCCATGGCATCAAAGCTAAACAAGATATATATTTTTCAATTGCGGTTTGGAACATTTCGATCAACAACAAATCGATGTGATATACTCATAACAAATTTTTTCGATGATGTTCAAACTGAACCAAGTGATGTCCAGTTGTCTCAGATATCAAATGCTGATGAATTTATTCATGTGTCTGCTGTGTCAAGCACATCCGGCCCTTCAACACCCGCCAGTGCTGCTCAGAAAAATAGCTTCTCAGATTCACCATTAACAATTAGTCCGCTTAACACGCAACAGATACAAGGTGTTACTTTGAATGTTGAACTAAGAGGACACTTGACTTCAACGATGATGAAGGTTTGTACATTATGCTCTAAACAAATGAATTATTGTACTTAATTTTTCTTTCTCTACACATTTAGCTTATCCTTTTAATAAAATATACTTTCACAGTAATGCACAATCAAGCAACTCATCGGAAAACAATGTCCAAGCACAAGCACATCAATCAGCGGACAATCCATCAAAGAAACAGAAAGCAAATGTTTTCACCTAAAAAAAGGTATGTTTGTTTTCAATTTTTATCACTTTGTGTGCTTAATTAAAAACCTATATTGACCGCCCATAAAAGTGCTTATTTAGCTACCATTAGTTGACAAAAGGTACATTACAAGGAAAAACCAATAACAAACTAAGCACAGTTCTATATCCTAACGAAGTTAGACTTATGGCTTAATTCCTATATACCATTGAAAATGTTAGTTGCCCATCAACAAGCACGGTGACGAAATTAATTATTTGCTTTCCTCTATTTAAACTTACAGATAATGATCATGTATGTGTTGCTATTGTGAGATCACTACTTCACATTGAGATATTTAAAATACTTAATTAGATTGATCAATAATTAATTCATATTCTTCAATATTTTGTGGAAACTTTCAACAACTAGCATGTTTGGTTGTTCATTGGATTTCATTTCTTCAAAATATTGCAACCATTTTTCCTATATTGATAAAACTATACAATTTCAATTTCCAAGCGATAACCTACAGTTCTTATTTATCTTGCATGTAACAACAAATGATTTTGGCAATTAATTATAAACCTACCAATATAATCATATTGGTTTTGTAAAAAATCTCAAGCCATAAGTAATTGTCTTTTCTTTTGTTGCAGAAAACACTAGACTCAAGGTGACGTTAAAGTTTATGAAGCTGCTGCAAGATTTGCAATAGTTTCCTCACTTTTGTGCTCAAAACTTTTTGCATCGGTTATCAATTTCCATATCTTCAATTATGAGGCTTTTGTGTGGATATTGTATGTTAGTATGATCCAGCAGTTATGTATTTTGTCCTCTATTTCTATGAAACCATGTATATAAACTAGCAACATCAAGAAGCTTGATCCAAGCGTTAGGGAAATGATATATTTTCCCCATCTTTATGCTAAAAATGTTTGAAAGCAATTATCCAAGATGTTATATTTTATTTTTTAAATAGCAAAATATATTAACTATCTTTTTTTTTTGGTGCCCGCAACGAAGTGCGGGCAATCTAGCTAGTAACTAACGAAAATATCTAGGTTTCAGAAAACTGTGGTTGTTGATGTTGCTTATAAAAGCTATGATAATTTATGAAAATAACTCATGGAAAAACTGTAATATTAATTTTAAAATGTTATTAAAAAGTCTCAAATATATCCTGGAGACATATTTTTTCATTTATTATATTTTAAATACTTTTTAATAAAAAAAAATTCACGCGATAGGGAAAACTTGCTTCTTACAGTTAGAAGAGAATTCTGCATCAATCAATCATCATGCCATTTTTCATTTGATTATCTTTTGTTTTTATTAAAAAAATAATTAAATTATGATTTATCATTTAAAAAAGCGGAAGAAATTTTTTGTAGGAAAAATAATAATTGCATTCATCCTTCTTTTTTCTCCATCTGTCCACCTTTTACTTTTTTTATTGGTAATATAGTTAAATTAATTAAAAACAAATTATTGATCCATCTATTTTTATTTTTTTTACATTGATATGTGATTAAACGAACCTGCTAGAGGAATTAGATTTACTGGATAATATACTTCACTTTTAATGAACAGCTAATTAGCCAGTAATAAAATATTTATTACAATCATATAATAAAAAAAAGATGAAATGAATTGAGGAAAATAAAAAAAAATAAAAACAGGAGAAATAGAGATGTTGTCAAAAAAAGAAAAGACGTAGCCTTGGACAAAGCGAGCTCAGGCATGACTATATGCATTAACGACTTGCTTGGTTAGAAGTAATAGCCAGTGTAATGCAATTATTATTATGTATTTTTAAGGAATTATAATACATTAAATTATTATAATCAGTGATAATTAAATAAAAAAATCCTTCTGTAATTTGATTATATTTTCACTTTCCTTTTATGTTTTCATATATCACACTTTAAATCACGTGATTTACATATTAAATAACAAGTTATACTCTTAACCTCATGCATAATAAAATAAAATATCAGAGCATTTATATAATTTTTATTATATTCGAGTAAATAATTTTGATGTCTAGAAATAATAAAAATATCATCTTAATTAATAATTACAATAATAAAATCCATAATTAATCAATTTTCTCCAAGAATCCATCAAGCAACAGAAGTGCATGTTTGAAAGTGTAATTATAGTTATTTTAAAAATTAATTTTCATTCAGATATGCATCAAAATAATATTTTTTTATTTTTAAAAAATTATTTTTGACATTAACATATGAAAATGATATAAAAACATAAAAAAATCAATTTTTTTCAAAAATATTTTTGAAACGCATTGACAAACAGGGCTTCATCCCACCAATCCAACCCAAAAATAACAATAATTTCATACGCTAAAAAATAATTTCTGTTCAAAATCCATGAGAGTACGAGTTAAGATTTTAAATGAAGGGTTAGCCAGTTTTTGAGTTTCTTGATATCTCCTTTTTGAGTTGTAATTTTATTTTCAAGTTTTTATCTTATTATTTGTGAAGGTTTACATAGTCTTATGTATGTTTTTTATGATTCAAAAAAATAGTTTTATAGACTTGTCTTGTATATTAACTACATGTAGCAACAGCCATAAAATCATAACTTAGACTAGGTAGGCTTCGACATTTGTTTGTAAAACAGAGTGTATAATTCAGGGCTTGTTTGGAAAGGTAATTGATGTTGTTTTTTTAAAGTTATTTTTGTTTAAAAATATATTAAAATAATATTTTTTATTTTTTGAAAATTATTTTTGACATCAACAATTAAAATATTTTGAAAAAATACAAAAAAACTCATTTTTAAAACACAATTTCAAATATGCACATGGTGATAGAATATGATAGTGATACATGATTGTATATGAGAACAATTTTATCATTTAATTATTTTTTGTAATTTTTGTTTAATTTATAATGTAAAATATAATTTTTCAAAATTCACTTTGAGAAAGTGATGTTGAAATCAAACTACAAATTTTTTTCCTGTAATTATCCACACGTTATATTACAAGCACTATATAAAAGAAGTTATAAAATAAATCATTCTACGCCAGTTAGTTTTTCATCATAAGGATTGGATTATAAATTTTATAAAGTACAAGCATCAAAAGAGCTTTCGAATTTCTCTATAAAGTATAAGCACCAAAAAGAAACGAGGACCACTGTGGTTAGAAATAAAATACATGGAGTAAAATAACTTTTTTTTAAGTCACAAGGACTAGATTAAAATTTTATGAGTGTCTCCTTGCATCAATGAAATCCTGCAGTCAAATATAAGCGGCTTAATAAGGCCAAGAAAATTATATACAAAACAATTCCAACTTTTACATCAAACTGATCACTTAACTTAATAATTAGTTGTCTAACAAATAGGCAGCTAGATGTTACAGATTTATTATTATTATTATTATTATTATTATTATTATTATAGAAAAAAAATAGACACAATAAAATTATTTTAAGAAAGAAGAAAACTTTTAATTTTTTGTCATCGACTTTAATGAGTTTAATAGACTTAATAAATTTGATAATAGGATTGGTAGATAAGATATCAACAATAAATAAAGTGAAAAACAACAACAATGATTCAATGTAAAAGATAAACGCTTGTCAGTACTATAAAAATATAACTTTACAATATTCTTATAACATCACAATAATTTTATTTGTCAGCAAAGTAAAGATTAAATTATAATTGGATGATTGCATAGGGAAAAAAAATATGAATCTTAATTCTCAACAAATAAAATGAAGAATGATAAAATTAAAAAAAAAAATTAACTTGAGTGTTTTTGAGCTATGACACATGCAAATTCTAAAAAATACATTCTTCGAGTGAACTAAATGTGAAATTTTATTATCAACCAACTCTAATAAAAATCAAACTAAATCTATAACCTAATCATAAAACCAAAATAACCATGTGGTAAGTAGATTTAATAAAATTATAAAAATTAATTCTCAAATCAATTTAATATTAAATGATCAAATTAAAATAAAAAAACAATGAAAAAAAGATCCAAGTCCATCCTGATGAACATGTTGAGTCCACGACTCAAGACATGGTACATGAATAACTCTATAAAAAAATATATAAAAAAAAAAACAACAATAATTTTCAATGAACCCATTGATGATGAATGAAACTTTTTTTTTAAAAAAAAAACCAAAATTAATTCAGTCCAACTTTCAGAACTTGTGATACGAATAATGCGATCAAATCACAATAGAAGAGGCAAACCATAGAAAATAACAATGTAAAACTCTTAATCAACAAAAAAAAAATAAAGGATAAATTTTTAAAAGCAAATTAAAAAAATGTAGATTTGAAAATAATAATAACCAAATTTGATATGGAAAAATCACAAGGGATGAAATTAAAAAACAATTTCAATTCAAAAAAGGGATTAAAAAACTAAAAATAACAATAAAAAAAGATTAAATGTAAAAATATTAAAATTATCATTTTAAAAAAAAATGGTTATCAATTTCTTAGCTCTTTTGCTGCTGGCTTTATTTTCTCATTGCCATCCAACACACCACACCTACTTTCATATCTTAAAATTCTCATCATTTTTTCATGGTTCACTTACCATCCAGCATCCACGTTTGTTGGATGTGCCGGTTGGCCTCCCTCTGCTAGGCAAGAAAATAAAAGCCCTGAGCCCTGAAAATGATATTCTCTTCATGATCAAGGCATTTGCAGCTGGTGTTATCCCAGCAACCGGATTCATCCACATACTGCCGGACGCATTTGATAGCTTAACCTCGTCGTGCCTTGCCCAAAATCCATGGGAGGCTTTCCGTTCACTGGTTTTGTTGCCATGATGGCTGCGATAGGGACACTAATGGTGGATTCATTTGCAACGGGGTTTTATAAGAGGATGCATTTTAACAGGAGCAAACCGGTAAATACTACAGATGAAGAGAAAGCTGCTGAAGAGCATGAGGGTCATGTTCATACACATACTACGCATGGCCATGCCCATGGTTCTGCCTCCCCAAAGGAAGATTTGGCCCTGACCGAATTGATTCGTCGGAGAATTGTATCGCAAGTAAGATTAATTTAATAATCTAAATCGTGTGCGATTTTTGGAGACTGATTTTTAACGATGAACTGACAAGACAAAAGCTATATATGTTTTGTGCTTGGGTCATGAATGTTGTTCCAGGTATTGGAGCTGGGATTGTAGTTCATTCAATAATTATTGGAATTATTCTAGGTGCTTCGTCGAATCCAAGAACAATAAAGCCAAATCTCTCTGGGGATTGTGCTATGTTTTTAACGATTTGGCTTTATTGTTTTTGGACTCGACGAAGCACCCAAAGAGATTCCAATAATTAGTGAATGAACTACAATCCCCAGCTCCAATACCTGGAACAGCATTCATGACCCAAGCACAAAACATATATAGCTTTTGTCTTGTCAGTTCATCGTTAAAAATCAGTCTCCAAAAATCGCACACGATTTAGATTATGAAATTAATCTTACTTGCGATACAATTCTCCGACGAATCAATTCGGTCAGGGCCAAATCTTCCTTTGGGGAGGCAGAACCATGGGCATGGCCATGCGTAGCATGTGTATGAACATGACCCTCATGCTCTTCAGCAGCTTTCTCTTCATCTGTAGTATTTACCGGTTTGCTTCTGTTAAAATACACCCTCTTATAAACCCCCGTTGCAAATGAATCCACCATTAGCGTCCCTATCGCAATCATCATGGCAACAAAACCTGTGAACGAAAAGCCACCCCATGGATTTTGGGCACGGCACGGCGAGGTTAAGCTATCAAATGCGTCCGGCAGTATGTGGAAGAATCCGGTTGCTAGGATAACACCAGCTGCAAATGCCTTGATCATGAAGAAAATATCATTTTAAGGGCTCATGGCTTTTATTTTCTTGCCTAGCAGAGGGAGGCCAACCGGCACAGCCAACAAACGTGGATGCTGGATGTGAACCATGAAAAAATGATGACATTATAAGAGATTATAGTGGGTAACGTGGATGCTGGATGTGAACCATGAAAAAATGATGACATTTTAAGAGATTATAGTAGGTGTGGTGTGTTGGATGGCGCGTCGGAGAGGAGGGATTGGGAGAGAATTGACAGCTTTCAGGTTTGTGGGTTGAATATAGAGAAACTAGTCTTATATACACGGAAAGGAAAGAAGAGAGAGGAATGTGCACTATATATGCTGGCAACAACCAACTGCTGCAGTCCCACCAATCGTTATAAGTAGATACATGAGATAGAAATAAAGTTCAGCTAACATGACTTATATATGATCAAGTAGTACTAAAAATCTTTTAGATTCGGCAGAAACCCTTCCTTCGAACATGTATTAAAGATATTATATTTTATATTTGATATATAATCAATCTATAATTATAATCTGTATATATAGGTATGTTGGATGGCAGTGACCATGAAAATTGATGGCCATTTTAAGATGTGAAAATGAGTGTGGTGGGGTGGCAGTGAGAAGATCATTCAACCAACAGTTAATAAAGAGTTGAGTGTGGACAGAATGTTGTCATGCATTCACCTAAATCAAGAAAACTGTGCTTGGACTGAAACGTTAGAACCTACTTTAACATTATAATTAAGAAAATTTAAATAAGCTAGTGCATACATTTCACTCTAGATTTCCACTATAATTATTATTTTATCCATGAATGACAAGCTTACAAAGCTTAGACTTAGGATGGTAATGATTTAGAGATTACAGTGGGATTTTACTTGTTTTATTCTGTGCATGATAGGGTGTTGCAGGTGAAAATATGGGATTTAATAAATTTGAACGTTGGATTTTCTATTGGAATTGGAACGAGTTCAAGAGTGGATAAAGTGTAATTATATATAAAAACACTAATTAACCCCCCCTACAATGACTAATAAAACCCATAAAAAATACTTTTTATCCTAAATCTAAGCTTTGTAAGCTTGTCGTTCATGGATAAAATAATAGATATAGTGCAAATCCAGAGTGAAATGAATACAGTAGCTTTTTTTAATTTTTCTTATAATGTTGAAGTAAGTTCCAGCATTTTTTTTTCTGATTATATATTTTTTTCTTTTTTTTTCATGAAACATTTTTTTTTTTGCAGGTTATACTTTTTTTTTCTTTTTCTACTTTATATTTTTTTTTGATTTTTTTTATAACCAGTGTCGCACGTCACCGCGCAGCGTCCCGGGAGGGATCCTGACTCTCACAATGGAGTTGAGAAGGAGCCGCCACCTGGTTGTTGAGGGTCGCTATGAACACCCGATTACACTGGTCTGGTCAAAGATTCAAGGGTAGGGGACTGGTTGCGTAAATGGAAGGTATTAGCACCCCTAGTACGCCTTACCTGGGGTAAGCTGCATTGTCTATTTCGATGTGATTTTAAATGCTTCAACAGGTCGTATTTATTCACATGAAAAATGTTTCGATTGAAAAAGAAATCGGTCACCACTCAGAATAATCCTGTGAATTTTATTGATTATTTAGGATTTATTTATCCAAACACCGACAGTGAATAATAGCATATCATCCCCGCCGAATATTTTGGATATTAACCCCTTAGGATTTATTTATCCGAATACCGACAGTGAATAATAAATTCCCAAAAATAAGATTTTTATATTTTTGAAATATTGGCCAATACCCTTTTGATTTTACAAACATGTTGTAAAATCTCAAAATGCAAGAAATGATTTTTCTTTGCG
Source organism: Salix brachista (assembly GCA_009078335.1). Taxonomy (NCBI): domain Eukaryota; kingdom Viridiplantae; phylum Streptophyta; class Magnoliopsida; order Malpighiales; family Salicaceae; genus Salix; species Salix brachista. The sequence continues at coordinate 13,043,318 of CM018581.1, forward strand.
AAATCCATGCTAAAACACATTTTCTCTTCAAACTCCAAGATAATATATTTTTTTTTGAATTTTTTTTTTAAAAAAAATATGCTAGTGTATTGGCCGTATGCACAAAAACAACATATTTTATCTTTTTTTAAAACAAAAATATTTTTTGCAAATTTTGTATTTTTTGTATTTTTGTATTTCTTTTTGTATTTTTTGTATTTGGTGGGCTGGCTGCCCAGCCCTGATAGGCCAGGCTGCCAGCCCTCCTACATGGGGCTGGGCTGCCAGCCGCCTACCTTGGACTGGGCTGGCAGCCCGCCTACCTTGGGCTGGTCTGTCAGCCCGCCTACCTTGGGCTGGTCTGTCAGCCCGCCACCATATTGGGCTAGACTATCGGCCCCCTACTCTCATACTGGGCTTAGGCCCATTCATTTTCGAACTGGGTCTCGGCCAATTTATTCTCGAACTGGCTTCAGCCCACGCTTCTCTCGATATGGGCTTCAGCCCAGTTACTTTGGGCTGGGCTCCCTGCCCAGTCGGGCTGGAAGCCCAGCCTTTACAAGGGTCAGGCCGGGCACAAGGCCCGGCCCCACTGACCCGCGGGGAGTGAATTAATTCACTCCCCGCGCATGCAGAGGAAGAAGATGAACAGTAATATGTAAATTTTGGAGTGTGACGAACGGCTTACCTGTTAATACCGTTTGGTAGAGGAGGTCGAGGTGGTTCTTCCCGTCGTGGTGGCGTCGAAAATGATGGCCTGTGGTGGCCGGAGTGGACGTCGGAAAGTGCACGGTCACGTTGCAGTCGATGGGGCTGTTCTCGTATTTTCGCCTGAGTTGCTGCTGGGCTGTTTGGCGCGTGGAGAGGAGGCTACCAGAGGTGATGAGGGTGAAGTTGGGTGGCCTGAGCTGTCGTCGGAGTTGCAGACCGAGAGGGGGGGGGAGAAAGAGAGCTGGCTGCTGGTTTTTAGAGGGATTTAGAGGGGGAGAGAGAGAGGCCAGAAACGAGAGGGATGAAGATAATGGTGTTATTTCGAGTGATTTTCCCTTGTTTTTTCTTGTTTTTGGTTGCTAAAAATCTCTGTGAATTTCCAAAACTTCCCTCTGTTTTCTTCCTCTGGTTTTTCCTTCTTGTTTCGTCTCCCTCTGTTCCTGTTCTTTTCTTTTTTTTTCTCCTTTTACTCCTCCCTGGTTCGTCTGCATGCTGCCAATTTATAGGGGAAGAGGACATGCAATTTGTGCTGCCCTGTATTTTGCAGAAGGTTGAGGGCTGCAGTGCCGTGCATAGAGCCGTTGCAGAGTGGGCAGGAACATGCAAATTTGATGTTATAAGGGTAAAAGTAGGATTTGTTCCTTAAACCTATAATTGTTCTAATTGCATCCCCAATTAATTTTAAACTTTTAATTTGTGCAATTGTATCCCCATCAGAATTTCGAGAGCATCCTTAGCTTTGCGCGCTTTTTTTCATTTTGGTCCCTGATTTCTGATTTGCGCGATTTAACCCTCAATCGAACATTAAACTCTCAATTTGTTCAATTTTGCCCCTCTAATAAGATATTTTTGGATTTTTATCTTTTTTGATGTTTTTTTATTTTTTTTCCGAAACCTAAAAATAAGTGGGTCAAACATTGGATAGCAACAACCAGGATGTCCAGACCAACTTATTATTATACATGTAAATGTATGGGGAAAACAATGTAGTTCCCCACACATAGCACTGTAGATTGCAACAATGATTTCCTTCTACAATGGGTTTTTTTTTTCCTGATTATATTTTTTTTGATTTTTTTTCCATGAAACATTTTTTTTGTCGGTTATACTTTTTTTTTTTTTTTGATTTTTTTTTTCTTGATTTTTTTTTTATAATCGGGGCGTTTGGGCTAACTTAAGCGCACCATGATTAATCGCCGGACCCAATTTTTTTTTGATAACCAGGGTGTCTAGCAAGCTTAAATGTTTCACGACTAATCCCTAGACCCACTTTTTTTCGCTAAAGTACTTTCTCGCTGGTACATTTTTTTTCCTGTTTTTTCTTATGCTTTTGTTTTGTTCACTTATACATTTTTTTTATAACCAAGGTCTACGGGCTAACTTAATCACACCACGACTAATTCTCGAACTGAATTTTTTTTTAAAACAATATGGATTGTTACAGTGCTTTCATGCTTATACTTTTTTTTCTTTAACTTATATATATTTTTTATAACCATGGTCTTTGAGCCAGCCTAAGCTTCTTTTTTTTTCACTTATATATTTTTTTATAACCAGGATCTCCGGGCCAATTTAAGCGCACCATGAATAATCCCCGAACTAATTTGTTTTTTAATAACCAGGGTGTCAAAGTCTGCTTGCGCGCACCACAACTAATCTCAGTACCAATTTATTTTTATTTTTTTCCTTATCCTTTTTTTGGTTCACTTATACATTTTTTTTTATAACTAGGATCTACGGGTCAGCTTAAGCACACCACGACTAATTCCTGGGCTGAATTTTTTTTTAAAACAATATGGATTGTAAATGTTGTGGGGAAAGCACTATAGGTCCCCACAAAGAGCATTGTGGATTGCAACAATGCTTTTTTTTTTCTTCAGTTTTTTGCTGCTTCTTTTTTTGCTTTTTTTCCTGATTATGTTTTTTTTCTTCTTATTATATATTTTTTCGTTTTTTCCGTAAAACATTTTTTTTGTCGATTATACTTTTTTTATATTTTTTTCTTTTTCCACTTATATATATTTTTTGTTTTGTTTTTTATAATCGGGGTGTCTGAGCTAACTTAAGTGCACCATGATTAATCCCCAGATCCAATTTTTTTTATAATCAGGGTGTCTAGGCCAGCTTATGCGTACCACGACTAATCCTCAAATCTATTTTTTTTTCTAAAGTGCTTTCCTGTTGATACTTTTTTTTTCTTTTTTTTTTCTTATATTTTTTTTTAGTTCACTTATACATTTTTTTTATAACCGAGGTTTTCAGGCTAGCTTAAACACACCACAACTGATTCCCGGACCGAATTTTTTTAAAAAACAATATGGATTGCTACAGTGCTTTCACGCTTATACTTTTTTTTTGTTTTCTTTCACTTATACATTTTTTTTATAACCATGGTCTCTGAGCTAGCTTAAGCCTTTTTTTTCACATATACATTTTTTTTATGACCATGTTCTCTCAGCCAACTTAATTTCACTTATACATTTTTTTTATAACTAGGATCTCCGGGCCAGCTTAAGCGTCCCACGACTAATCCCTGGATCAATCAAATTTTTTCCGTAAAACATTTTGTCCAGGCAGCTTGCGCGCACCACGACTAATCCTCAGACCCTTTTTTATAATCGGAGTGTCCAAGTTAGTTGATGCGCACCACGAGTTGTATAAGTATGTATATACCCCTATAAGAGAAAATCCAAGAGTTGACTATCGGGGTGTATTGGTAATTTACCATTTTTTAATTATATTTTCTGTCGCGGTGTTGTGGGTGCGTCTTCGAGCGCGGTGTCAATTTTCGAGCTCATGTACATTTCGGATGGCGTGTGCGGCGTTGTAGAATATCTAAAAATGTATATTAGTTTTTTATATATTCATTTTATTATGTAAAATGTGTTTAAAATAATATCATGGTATCAAAGGTATTTTCAATTTTTTTCATTTCTGTGCGTAGTACAATAATCATAATACCCTCAAATAAGACAAAAGTCAAGAATTGTCAATGAGAGTGTCCCGATAATTTCACTTTTTTAGTGCACAGTAAAATAACTTTTGTAGCCTCAAATAAGACAAAACAAAAGAGTTATCTACAGTGGTGTTTCAAACATTTCACGTTTAACTATACATGTATAAGAAAGAGTTTCACTCTCATTTTACACCACCAAAGCTAAACTTGTTATGTTTTTTAACGCTAGCTGCATTTAATACAAATAAAAATAATAATAAAAATTAAAAATCTAAACTAAGAGCAATGATGTATAGATATAAACAAAAAATTTAAACCTACCTTAGAAGGATCGAAAAAATCAAGGGATCGAAACTAAACTAAAAAATAAAAACCAAAATAAAAAATAAAAAATTATATATGTTAAAATTAGATAAAAAAAAATTTAATCCTTGCAACGGAACGCGGGTTTATGGCTCGTTATATCCTTAATACATGTTCAAAGGAAGGGTTTAAAAACCAAAATAAAAAATAAAAAATTATATATGTTAAAATTAGATAAAAAAAAATTTAATCCTTGCAACGGAACGCGGGTTTATGGCTCGTTATATCCTTAATACATGTTCAAAGGAAGGGTTTCTGCCGAATCTAAAAGACGTTTCGCCTGGACGCCTGATCCCCAGGCGTGGAATCCTTCTTATAAATCATAAATGTGAAAAACAATTGTCTTTTCCTTTTTGAATCCATTTTTTATGACGGGGGTTTTCCGTTCAAAGAGGCCAGCTGGCATCCTTTTGGGCTTGTTTGGGAGTGCGGTTGCGGTAGCTTTTCAAAAAGTTTTTCGTGCCGAAATATATCAAAATGATGTTTTTTTATTTTTTAAAAATTATTTTTGATATCAGCACATCAAAATAATATAAACGCACCTAACCGCCGTTATTTAAAATGAAAAAAAAAAAAAAAAAATTGCCAACCGCAGCTAACCTGCGGTTTGGCCGCAGTCCCAAACAGGGGACTTCTCTTTTATATATTTACAAAAAAAAATCAAAAAACGAAAATGTTGAAAAGGTAATTTTTCAAGTGGATGGGCTTCTCTTTTACTTCTACTTGATCATGAGCTGAACTCTATCTCTATCTCATGTAACTACACATACTTTCAACGGTCGGTGGGACCGCAGCAACTGGTTGCAGACACAGAAAATGTAAACACAGCACCTATGATAACTACGTACGTACTGAATGTAATCAATAATCATAAATTGCTAAATATACTTTTGGTGCCAAATTTATGAACCGCTAAATCATTAGCATCCCATATCTATGTGAAAGCAGGTCACGTGCATACTATATATATATATATATATATATACATACTTGTGGAGTTTAAGGTTAGCCTCAGTCTTGTTAATTTTGTTCCTTTCCGGCTGAAATGGCTAGAATGTTCCGTGTCATTAAAAAAATCGAGACGAAACGGTGCTGTTTTTGTCTCGGTTTTAATTCCGGCCCGTTCCGACTCAAAATCATAATATTTTTTTTTATTTTAGAACATTTTACTATCATAATATTTTGGAATTTTAGAGATATTTCTAATTTTGAGATTAGGTTTGTTTGACTTTGTGTTTGTATTGTATAATTTAAAGTTAATTTATCTTGAATTTAAATTATACTTGTTAAATTAATATTTTTTTTCCACATATATATATATATATAATTAATTATATATGAACAATACAACCCCGAAACGCTCCTAAACCGAAACGTTTCATTCCAATAGAAAAACCAGAACGACGACTGGAATGGTATTGACAACCTTGGTTAGGCCAATGGTTTGGTTTCCCTTTTCCTGCAAATTTTTATTTTTGTGTGAATATGTTGACTGTATAAAATATTCTGCAATTATCAGCCATCCAGTGATTTATACAACTCTATAGCATATCCCTACAATCAGCAATAGAAGATAAAAATAATCTTCAATGTACAAGATAAAGATTAATTCAAATTCAAATTCAAATTAAACCCACAGACCTAAAAGCTGTCAATTCTCTCCCAATCGCTCCTCCCCGACACGCCATGGCTAATCTTCAAGCTTGCTCTTCCAGCATCCTTAAGATCATATCATCTCTTTTGATTCTTCTTCATTACCCTACTATAGTCTTAACAAGGCGAGGGAAATTATTTACAAAACAATTCCAGCTTTTACATCAAACTGATCACTTAACAATTCCAGCTTTTACATAAAAATATGACTCTTAATTTTTAACAAATAAAATAATGAATGATAAAATTAAAAAACAAATAATTAAAAAATAAAAAATATAACCTAACCTATAATAGCAAGGACTCTGTCAACACAGCTTTGGATAAGAGATAAACCAGAATCTATAATTTGAAATTCAAAAGTTGTATTTAAATTCAAACTATGTAAATCCCTTGTAATCCTTCTAGTTTATAGGATTGTGAATCTGTATATATATCTGCACCTATCAAATGAATAAACTCAAGTTTGATTCAATCCTTTTAACCAATTCTAAACAATACATTCTTCGAGTGAACTAAATGTATCAACCAACTCTAATAAAAATCAAACTAAATCTATAACCTAATCGTGAGACCAAAATAATCATGTGGTAAGTAGATTGAATAAAATTATAAATATTAATTCTCAAACCAATTTATTATATATACATATTATAATTATAGATTGATTATTTTTCAAATAAAAAATATAATATCTTTAATACTCCCATACATGTTCGAAGGAAGGGATTCTGCCGAATCTAATTGACGTTTTACCTGCACACCTATTCCACAGGCGTGGAATCCTTCTTATAAATCATAGATGTGAATTTTTTTTGTCTTTTCATTTTCGGATCCATTTTTTATGATGGGAATTTGCCGCTCAAAGCAGAATAGAAGCCTACTGGTTATATGGTATTTTTTAAATCATTGTTTTTAAAAATATTTTTTATATATAAAAACATCATTATATAAAAACATCAAACGATTTAAAAACATAATATACAAAAACAGGAAAAATTATGTAGCAGTTGTATTTTTATTAATTGTATGGTTCTTTTAAATAGAAATGGAGAGGGTTTTAGTTAAACATAAGATAATTAAATCTGAAAATTAAATAATAAAAACAAATTTTAGTTTTAAAGACTTGATTTCAAGTAGAAAGCTTTCATTTCGCGGTTATGAGGACATTCTTTCGACATTTTATTTTCTTTCCGTATATATAAGACTAGAGCCACTCAATTCTCTAATTTAAACCCACAGACCTCACAACTGTCAACTCTCTCCCAATCCCTCCTCTCCGCACGCCATGACTAATCTTCAAACTCGCTCTTCCAGCATCCTTAAGATCATATCATCTCTTTTGATTCTTCTTCATTACCCTACTATAGTCTCCTGTGAGTGTACATGCGAGGTTGAAGATTCACAACATGATAAAGGCGAAGCACTGAAGTATAAGCTGGGTTCTATACTCTCAATTTTTGTTGCTGGTGCTATTGGTGTTGGCCTCCCTCTGCTAGGCAAGAAAATAAAAGCCCTGAGCCCTGAAAATGATATTTTCTTCATGATCAAGGCATTTGCAGCCGGTGTTATCCTAGCAACCGGATTCATCCACATACTACCGGACGCATTTGATAGCTTAACCTCGCCGTGCCTTGCCCAAAATCCATGGGGGGCCTTTCCGTTCACAGGATTTGTTGCCATGATGGCTGCGATAGGGACACTAATGGTGGATTCATTTGCAACGGGGTTTTATAAGAGGATGCATTTTAACAGGAGCAAACAGGTAAATACTACAGACGAAGAGAAAGCTGCTGAAGAGCATGAGGGTCATGTGCATGTTTATACGCATGCTACGCATGGCCATGCTCATGGTTCTGCCTCCCCGGAGGAAGATTTGGCCCTGTCGGAATTGATTCGCCGGAGAATCGTATCGCAAGTAAGATTGATTAATTTTATAATCTAAATCATGTGTGATTTTTTGAGACTGGTTTTTAACGATGAACTAACAGGACAGAATATATATGTTTCGTGCTTGGGTGAATGTTGTTCCAGGTATTGGAGCTGGGAATTGTAGTTCATTCAGTAATTATTGGAATCTCTCTGGGTACTTCGGCGAGTCCAAAAACAATAAAGCCTCTCATGGCAGCCTTGTGTTTCCACCAGTTTTTTGAAGGCATGGGACTTGGTGGCTGCATCACACTGGTATATTACTATATTATATATATCTCACATAATTTGGTAAAACATTTATGCCATATTAAATAATTATATATTTTAATCAAACATCTTTTCAATGAAATTCATATTCAAAAATTCTCAACAAATTATACTGCAAATTCCACATCAAATATAAAAATAAAATATGATACAGTGAAACTAAAATAATTTTCTTATATATTTTAATTAAGAAAACTTTTAATTGTGATAAATGCTTTCTGCCTGGCAGTAGAATTCTATGCGTAAAAGTCTTTTTATAGTTTGTTAGACTAGGTTTGGAATGTCGACAGAATGACAACATCTTTCTTTTTAATGTCGCTTTTCATCAAACTTTCTACTATGCTAATCCCAGAGGGTCAATTCCTCGTGTAATTTTGGTCAACAAAATTGATTTAAGCAGTCATCAAATAGTGGTCATCATGCTCACATGTGTATGATCATGGGAAATTAACTTGCAGTTTCACTTGTTAATTTTATCATTCACCTTGGTTTGTTTTTAGTTGTTTTCCCCCCCTCTCTGATAAGTTTTTGGTGGTATTTATAGGCACGATTCAGATCTACTTCTATGGCTATAATGGCAGCATTTTTCTCCCTGACAACCCCAGCGGGGATTGCCGTCGGCATCGGAATCTCTAGCATTTACAAGGAGAACAGCCCCACTGCTCTGATAGTCGAGGGCATTTTCAATGCAGCTTCAGCTGGGATTTTAATATACATGGCACTTGTTGACCTCTTAGCAGCAGACTTCATGAGTCCAAGGATGAAAGACAGTCTCGGCCGGATTCAACTGGGAGCAAATGTTTCGCTTCTTCTAGGGGCTGGTTGCATGTCTTTCCTGGCCAAATGGGCTTGAGATTTTCAAAACTATACAGGCACGTCAAGCCTCCTCTTTTTCCTCATTTACATGATATGTTTTCTTCTTCTTCTTAATTTGGAAGCCGCAGAAATCACCGATCCACTATTTCATATTTGCAGGCACTGTTTTTCTAATTAACCAGCTGAGTACGCAGATACCCAGCAAAATGACGACATGCCTAGGTCTATTTTAAAATTTCTTTTTAGCGAAAGCAATTAATAAACAATAATACCGCATCTCAATTCTCCACCCTCAACATCCCAAGTGGAGTGTCGAATCAAGCTTTCGAGGTCGAATTCTTTTGAGAACCCTGCATGCATGGCAGCATTTTGTTTCCCCTCCCTCCCTCTCTGTATACATAGGTATCTAAAGAAAATGAAGAGAACCTTTCTTTGAAGGCATTTTATTTTAGTTTCAGTTGAAAGGCCAAAAGCGCTGCAGCGCATGGTGGTGGTGGTTGTGCTCTAGGCTTGTAGCCACTCAAAAAGAGTGGCTATATATGTTTGAAAATCCACTCGTACCTATTCCAGCCGTACTGACTATTATACAATACATAACAAAACAAAATAACTAAATTATTGGGATCTTTTTCAGCTATAGTTGTTCTATAGCATGCATCAAAGCAAAATAGTCATCAATGAACTTTGCGTTTAGATCCTTGAGGATAAAAATATTCATAAGTATGAACAATGAAATATTTAATTTTTATTTATTTATGTTTTTTCTTGTCAAAAAGATATTACAATCCCATGTATATATATAAATATTAGAAAACCCTTAAGAGTACTAAATAGTAAGAATAAACTAGTAAAAAAATTCAATTTTTTTATAGCACGTGATAAATTATTTTTCTCAAATATTTATATTTTTATAATTCCCCACTATTAACTTCACTTCTGATAGATGAAATAATTGGTTAAAATACCTACCTCCTGAACTTTGAGTCGAGCACAACTTAACTCGCGAGCTTTTATTTTTGGTGTTATTTTATGAGATGAGGTTGGGGAAGAGGTCTAGATGATTGCTGAATGGAAGACAAGTTTTTTTGGCATCGCTAAACAAGAGAGAGGGGGTCTAGTTTTAATGAAAGAAAGTCCAAAATCCTTCTCTTCCCTCATTCTTCTTCTTATTTTTTCATAAATTTCTCCTTGAAAAATCTTCTCCTGTCTAGGGTTTTTGACACTCTTCTTTTTAAACTTTTATGATGGCTACCCCCCCATCTCTCTCTTTTCCATATCCTAATTTATTTACAACAATAAAATGTCCAGGAACCATGAAACGACCAAAAAGTAGTTAAATTATATCGAAACTGTATTTAAAAAAAAATTGTTTGTTTTATTCTTTATTTTTGGAAGATATTTTTAAAATAAAAAGTAAAAATTAGATCATGACAAGATAGTAAAATGATGTTTTGGGATGATAATTATTTAGAGATTACAATGGGATTTTATGCTTGTTTAATTACGTACATGATAGGGTCATGTTGCAGGAGGAGGTTTTGAAGGTGAAAACATAGGATTTGGTAAATTTGAACGTTGGATTTTCTAGTGGAACGAGTTCAAGGGTGGATAAAGTGTAATTAAATATAAAAACACTGATTAACCCTTTTTTCCCCTACAATGACTAATAAAACCCATAAAAAAATAGATTTTATCCTAAATCTAAGCTTTGTAAGCTTGTCATTCATGGATAAAATAATAATTATAGTGCAAATCCAGAGTGAAATGTATGCACTAGCTTTTTAAAATTTTCTTATAATGTTAAAGTAAGTTCTAACGTTTCAGTCCAAGCAGAGTTTTCTTGATTTAAGTGAATGCATGACAACATTCTGTCCACACTTAACTCTTTAGCTGCTGGCTGTGAGTGTGTTTGTCATCACGTTTTAAAAATTAAAAAAGTATCTTTTTTAAAAATAATTTTTTTATTGTAAATTATATTTTTTGGTGTTTTAAAATTATTTCCATATAAATATCAAAATTAATTTTTACAAAATAAAAAAATATTATTTTAATGTATTTCTATATAAAAATAACCATCAATTTTTCATGGTCACTGCCTATATATATACAGATTATAATTATAATTATAATTATAGATTGATTATATATCAAATATAAAACATTATATCTTTAATACATGTTCGAAGGAAGGGTTTCTGCCGAATCTAAAAGACGTTTCGCCTCAACACCTAATCCGCAGGCGTGGAATCCTCCTTATAAATCATAAATGTGAAAAACAATTGTCTTTTCGTTTTTGGATCCATTTTTTATGATGGGGATTTCCCGTTCAAAGAGGCCAACTGGTATCTTTTTAATGTGGTGAAGAGTTGTATATATTTACAAAAAAAATAGAAAAAACGAAAACGTTGAAAAGATAATTTTTCACGTGGATGGGCTTCTCTTTTAGTACTACTTGATCATAAGTCATGTTAGCTGAACTCTTTTTCTATCTCATGTATCTACTTTCAACGATTGGTGGGACTGCAGCAGTTGGCTGTTGCCACAGAAAATGTCAACACGACACTCATGATAACTATTGAATGTAATCAATAATCATAAATTGCTAAATATACTTTTGGTGCCAAATTTATGAACTTTTTTTTTGCATGCAAGTAAAACCCACATTTTGGAAAGTATATTTTGTGAAACCAAATGAACAAGCAAAAAGATTCTTACAAGATATATATACCTTTACTTAAACTCGAGAACAACTGTGCAAATCGCAAGTCCACTGTCATTACTTCACGCTCCCATGAAGACTAAATTTATGAACCGCTAGCATCCCATATCTATGTGAAAGCAGATCACATGCATATATACTAATGGAGTTTAAGTTTAGGCCAGTGGTTTGGTTTCCCTTTTCCTGCAAATTTTTATTTTTGTGTGAACATGCATGTTGACTGTATAAAATATTCTGCAATTATCAGCCATCAAGTGATTTCGAACAGCCAGCATATATAGTGCACATTCCTTTCTCTTCTTTCCTTTCCGTATATATAATCACTCATTTCTCTAAATTAAACCCACAAACCTAAAAGCTGTCAAGTCTCTCCCAATCCCTCCTCCCCGACACGCCATGACTAATCTTCAAGCTTGCTCTTCCGCCATCTTGAAGATCATATCATCTCTTTTGATTCTTCTTTATTACCCTACTATAGTCTCCTGTGAGTGTACATGCGAGGTTGAAGATTTACAATTTGATAAAGGCGAAGCACTGAAGTATAAGCTGGGTTCAATACTCTCAATTCTTGTTGCTGGTGCTATTGGTGTTGGCCTCCCTCTGCTAGGCAAGAAAATAAAAGCCCTGAGCCCTGAAAGTGATATTTTCTTCATGATCAAGGCATTTGCAGCTGGTGTTATCCTAGCAACCGGATTCATCCACATACTACCGGACGCATTTGATAGCTTAACCTCGCCGTGCCTTGCCCAAATTCCATGGGGTGGCTTTCCGTTCACAGGTTTTGTTGCCATGATGACCGCGATAGGGACGCTAATGGTGGATTCATTTGCAACGGGGGTTTATAAGAGGATGCATTTTAACAGAAACAAACCGGTAAATACTACAGATGAAGAGAAAGCTGCTGAAGAGCATGAGGGTCATGTACATGTTCATACACATGCTACGCATGGCCATGCCCATGGTTCTGCCTCCCCAAAGGAAGATTTGGCCCTGACCGAATTGATTCGTCGGAGAATTGTATCGCAAGTAAGATTAATTTCATAATCTAAATCGTGTGCGATTTTTCGAGACTGATTTTTAACGATGAACTAACAGGACAGAAGCTATATATGTTTTGTGCTTGGGTCATGAATGTTGTTCCAGGTATTGGAGCTGGGGATTGTAGTTCATTCAGTAATTATTGGAATCTCTCTGGGTGCTTCGTCGAGTCCAAGAACAATAAAGCCTCTCATGGCAGCCTTGTCTTTCCACCAGTTTTTTGAAGGCATGGGACTCGGTGGCTGCATCACACTGGTATATAACTATAGTATATACATCACACATAATTTGGTAGCCATATCAAATAATTTAAAACTTAAAATTTAAAATATTCAAACATCTTTTCAATGAAATTCATATTCAAGAATTAAATCTAATTTACAAAATATTTTGAAATCTACTTTTATTTGTAATAAATGCTTTCTGCCTGGCAGTAGAATTCTATGCGTAAAAGTCTTTTTATAGTTTGTTAGACTAGGTTTGGAATGTCGACAGAATGACAACATCTTTCTTTTTAATGGCACTTTTTACCAAACTTTCTACTATGCTAATCCCAGAGGGTCAATTCCTCGTGTAATTTTGGTCAACAAAATTGATTTAAGCAGTCATCAAATAGTGGTCATCATGCTCACATGTGTATGATCATGGGAAATTAACTTGCAGTTTCACTTGTTAATTTTATCATTCACCTTGGTTTGTTTTTAGTTGTTTTTCCCCCCTCTCTGATAAGTTTTTGGTGGTATTTATAGGCACGATTCAGATCTACTTCTATGGCTATAATGGCAGCGTTTTTCTCCCTGACAACCCCAGCGGGGATTGCCGTCGGCATCGGAATCTCTAGCATTTACAATGAGAACAGCCCCACTGCTCTGATAGTCGAGGGCATTTTCAATGCAGCTTCAGCTGGGATTTTAATATACATGGCACTTGTTGACCTCTTAGCAGCAGACTTCATGAGTCCAAGGATGCAAAGCAGTCTCCGGATTCAACTGGGAGCAAATGTTTCGCTTCTTCTAGGGGCTGGTTGCATGTCTTTCCTGGCCAAATGGGCTTGAAATTTTCAAAACTATACAGGCACGTCAAGCCTCCTCTTTTTCCTCATTTACATGATATGTTTTCTTCTTCTTCTTCTTAATTTGGAAGCCGCAGAAATCACCGATCCACTATTTCATATTTGCAGGCATTGTTTTTCTAACCTGTCGAGTACAGTGGCAAAGATACTCAGCAAAATGACGACATGCCTAGGTCTATTTTAAAATTTCTTTTTAGCGAAAGCAATTAATAAACAACAATACCGCATCTCAATTCTCCACCCTCAACATCCCAAGTGGAGTGTCGAATCAAGCTTTCGAGGATAAGTTTTTTTGAGAACCCTGCATGGCAGCATTTTGTTTCCCCTCCCTAAAGAAAATAAAGAGAACCTTTCTTTGAAGGTATTTTATTTTAGGTTCAGTTGAAAGGCCAAAAGCGCTGCAGCATGGTGGTGGTTGTTGTGCTCTAGGCTTGTAGCCACTCAAAAAGAGTGGCTATATATGTTTGAAAATCCACTCGTACCTATTCCCCACGGAGTTAGAGAGGTCAAATATAAGAAAATATTCAACCCTTCTAGCGGATGGAAATTGGACAATGGTAATTTGACTCAACCTACAATAAGGAGTTTGCTATAACTCAAACCATTTAACGTTTACAAATATCATAGATAAAGGAAAATAATCAAATAACTATATTTTTTTCTTAATATACAATTCAACTCAAGAGCTTTTATTTTCTTGATTTTGATTCATTAAATTCTCGAAGTCCAAACAATTGACCACCTCGTTAAAAACAAATGGTTGCAATGGCTGCTTTGAATGATTAAAAACAAATATAAAAAGGTTATAATGACTATATTGTACCTTAATTTTTGCAGTTTATTTGACAAACTGAACGTTCGTGAGTTCTCTTCGGTTGCCGATTGTTGCTGCAACTTCTGTTCATACAAAAGCTCGTGTACGCAGTCTAGGAATATATCATTTTGCAAGAACTAATGATCTATAACTATTTCCGTGGGATAATCGAACTTTCCCTCAATCCTTTTTTCTGGATTTGGAAAGCTGTCATGGTTGCGATAAGATTACAAAATCGACCCTGGCATATATTCGTTTTCACTACAATCACTACAATCAAAGCGGGGAATCGTGTTGAAATTCACAGCTTTTAAAATCAGCATTGAAGATTTTCTTTTTTGTTAAATATACGTAAATTATATGTATTGGCCCCAGAAGGATCGTGATTCATAATTTCAGGTCCTTGCCAGGAGTGTCCTGCGATGGTCATCTATTGGTGGTAAAAGATTGGTAGCATTGGTCCAATAATAAGAGACAACTCCATAGGGCTTCATTAAACAACACAAAAAGGACTGTACAGCGAAATTCGATATGTTTTACGCACAGATAGAGTGCTAAGATTTCCACCGATCAGATTAGCACAGTAACACGGAGAATTAGAATACGCTAATTCTCATTTACATGTTTTTGGCTTAGAATAAGAATCCAAACTATCAGTTTGCAAAGTAGCTCGACAGGGCCTGGGTGGCAAAATCGATCATCAAAGGCCGTGTCTTGGTCTTATAGTAACACCTGCAAGTACATCACCTGGAAATGATCTCAAATATAATACATAGTTACACAGCCTTTGCAGAAATTAGTTGTTTCGGAGGGGACAGTGATCTAATTTCAGGTGCAGAAGTAGGAAAAAGTATGTTTAGCCTGTGCATGAGTATGTCTGCCCTTGAGGGAATTTCGTTCAAAAGAAATTGCTGAACGATCGGTTTCTTGAACCACTCCATAACAGAGTCGCCAGGGGCCCTTAGAACCACCTTGCTAACTTCAAATGGAGATTCCACGGAGCTCAACATCTGCGCAACAACAATCCTTAGAGTTGGTCCTGTAACCAATTTGATCCGTCTCGGTATGACGCCATAGTACAGCATGCGCTTTCTGAACCTATGGAGAGTATGCACAACTGCTACAAGGGCAGCTCCCACGGACAAGTTCCTAACATCAAGGGACCAAGCAATATGCTGATCAAAAACAATAGCTTTTGGAAAAAGCTTATTCTCATAAGCAACTTTCCAAACACATCGGGCCCGGTTTATCTGCCCCATGAGAACAAGGTAATTGAGCAGAACATTCACAAAATACTTCGCAGCACCCTCTTCCAACTCATAATCAATGCCTTGAAAAAACTCCCTCACAAAGGATAAAACTGGCTGTTTCCTCTGTTCCGGGCCATTGAAGAGCCCACACATAAAAGCATGCGCCTTATGTCTAGTAGCACTAAGGATTGCCATCAATTGCCTCTCATTCTGCTCTTCTTGGCATCGAACAAGATAGGCAAGAATTGATGTGTAAAGTATGAGATCCACTTTTGCAGCAGAGTTCACATAAGTCTCTAGGAGAGGCTTGGCTGATTCATATAGACCATTCTTCATGCAAGACTCAAATAACTGCCTGATTATAAAATTATTTGTTCTTATCCCTGATGAACTCATGAAACGCAGCCACCTCAAAGAAAGATCAACAGAACCATCCTTAATGTAAACCATTAAAACATCACTGGCACTCACATCAACAGAAAATCCCATAGCCTTCATCTCAAGTAAGATTTTGGCAGCCACGTCCACAAGCTTCTTGTGAGCCAAGAGAGTCAAAAGGGCAGTATATGTACTCAAACCTGGCCTCAAACCTGCATTGGTCATCGAATTGTACAGCTTCATAGCAGCATCTACTTGTCCAGAAGCAGCATGCATTTCAAGAAGTGATGAATAGGTGGATGGGGTGGGTAGAAATCCAGCCTTCTCCATATCTCGAAAGATGGACATTGCAATATCAAGCTTCCCTGACTTTGCATGGGATTCAATTATTAATGTATACAACCCAAAGTTAGGCCTAAAGCCAGCTATCTTCATCTGATCCCAAAGCCTGAGAGCAGCATCCAATTTCCCAGCCTTGGTGTATGACTCAATCAAGGAAACATACATGATAGCAGATGGCCTGAGCCCTAAACCTTGCATTTCCATGTAAATCTTCATTGATGTCTCCAACCTCCCTGCTTTCCCCATTGAATCAACAAGTGAGGAAAAAACACCAAGGCTTGGGCGAAAGTTCCTTTCTTTCATCTCTTGGAAAAGCTTAGTAGCAGCATCCAATCGACCTGATTTTGCCAAGCTTGGTATCATCAGCTCATAAGTTGAGCCATCCAATGAACAATGGGCTGCTTCCATGCTCTCGTATATCTCAAATGCCTTGTATGGCAAGCCCTTATTCAAAAACAACATCATGAGTATATTATACGTTTCTGTATCAATTTTACAGCCTGAATCCTGAACCTTCTTGAAACAACAAAATGACACCTCCAGCTTCTCAGCCTTGGCCAAATACTTGAGTACCCTGTTATAAGCACTGAATTGAGTTGCACTCTTGATTGAATCACAAATCATCTCATCAAACAAAGACTGAATCCCATCAAAATCTCTACTTTGATTCAACCCATCAAACAACATGACATAACACTCATCATTTGGCACATACCAAGTTTGCCTCTTAGCCCATTTGAACAAACTCAACAAGGCATCACTCTCATTAATAATCTTCAAAGCTTGAACAACATGAGTCATATTTGGCACGAATTGTAACTTGTCCAATTGGGTCTCCAATTCTGGCCCCCATTTCCACCTCTTAACAACCTCAACAATCTTTGCAACAGCAGAAGCATTCAAAATCGGCTTCTTTAGCCCACCAATCATAACATGGTCATCAACCCCCGGCTCAACTGACCTTATACCTTTACCACTATAGATAACACTCCCTGACTCATCTAAATATTCTATATCCTCAGTCCATTCACCAGACCCAGCTTCGCCACTCTTTCCAGCGCAGTAATTCCTCACAAAGTTATTGGCTCTAACATGACCTACGTTACTAACCAAATTAGGGCCTTTTGATGGGGATACATTTGGGGAAATTGAATTGGGACCCATTAGAGCACTGAAAAAACTGAACTTATTCAAACTATTAATTGCTGCATTTGTGTGTGAATTAGAATTTTGGACATTGGGGGTTAGAAATGAAGAACTAGAGCTATGGTTTTTGGTGAGCGAGTAGAGATTTCTAGGGTACAGTCTACTGCGATGAATATGAAACATTGAATTCAAAATGAAAAATCAGGGTTTGGAAATTCTTATCTGATGGATTTGCACTCTTGTGGCTCTCTGTATAGATTCCTCTTCAAAGCCAAAGCTAAAACCCTATGCTGTTGATAAGGAGGCTAAAACCCTATGGTGCTTCTCGTGTATTGATAGAGTTACTTGCGAAGGCTTGTATGGTCTCACGACCACCTAGTTATTTGTTTTAGGTTTTCTGTAATGTTTTAAGAGTATAAATAGATGGTTTTTATTTTTTAAATTAAATAAATGGTTTGTTATTTTGCTTATAGACCTTTAAATAAAATAAAAACACTAAGATTTTCAAGCAGGTCCTTTTAAAATGATTTCTATGGATATGATATAAGTTGACTTATCAGCACTTACTTTTTCACATGTTTGTTAATAATTACCAAAGTATTACTGAATTGCTAAGAAATTCTTGAGTAACATATTATTATTATTATTATTATTATTATTATTAGTCTGTATATTTGTACTATGCTATGGGAACTAAAATTTATTAAATATAAAAAAAGTAAAAGTTTTAGAAAAATATTTGTGTTGTTGTTACAATACAATTGTTTTGGTTTTTTGTTATCATGACAAAAAAAAAAAACATTACTAACATATATCTAGTTTATCTTAGAGAGCACAATATTTTCGACTGAAATAATTATTTTTATTAGAAAAATAATTATTGTTTCTATTAAAAAAATGTTTCATGATTGCAAGTTAACAAAAAAATATTAAAATAATATATCTATATTTATGTGTAATTAGAAGTTAAAAAATTATAAATATGATGAAATCATGTTTAAATTTTATTTTTAAAAACTTAACAATAAAAAATAATTTAAATCGAATTTTCATGAATAATTTATTGTTAATAACTATTTTCCATAACAACTATATAATAACTAAAAAACATTAAAATGATTAAAAAATACTTTAACATGATTTTTTTTAAACATTAACCCAGAACATTTTTTATTACTTGAAATATTTTTTTATTACTATTAAAGGGTATTATTAAACCAGATTTTATGCATCAAAATGAATAGCTCTTTCCGACTAAATGAGCATTAATCTAACAGTAATGGATCCAGTGCTCTGTTTTCAATTTTCAAAAGTGAAAGATAATGTAAAAGACAGGAAAATTTCAACAGTTTATAAGGAATAAAAAAGAAGAGCTGATTTTAGAGTGATTCTACTGACGTGATAGAAAATAATCACATACTCTTACAGCACAGTCGTATCGCAGTCCGCACTCATCCAAGAAGTTCAAAGCGAAAATGGCATCGCATCTTTCCTGAGGAGAATTCTATGAGCAGATGTAAGTTCTGCTAGGCCAAGTCTTGCATCGAAAGTCCTATTTAATCAACGAGAGCCTGGCTAATTCGAAGTGCCTCCAACACGAGAGAGCTTGGAGTGGAAAACAAGCAAAACAAAAGGGGCAAACAAAACCGACACTTTCATTTTTTCCAGCGTCAAGCAAGCATATATGCCATAATACGTAGCCACCCCATGAAAAAAATGGAGGAAATAGATTATCCAGAGCTCAGCTTCGTATAAAACAAACCTCCCATCACACCTTTTAACCTTCTTTAGCATTTCTTCACACACACCACTCGAAGCAAGGTGGGCTGTATATCGAACCGCGGCTGCTAAAGAATCAATCTTTATGAACCACTTGCCACTCACGGCCTTACTTTTAGCCATTCTAGGACCGTCCAAGGGTGCCGTTACCCTCTTGTGTTTATAGAAGCGAATGGCTAGCTAGTGTTGTAACCTTGTAGTCTTCGAAGGGTGTGGAGTTTGAGCATTGGTGGAGCTTTTAGTACTTGCAGGTACTGGTTTGTCTGAAAGGCATGGAAACGAGCCGAGGTTGCAAGAAAGTGTGCGTTCTGCTACTCTGTTTGACGACTGCAACTACTTGCTTCAATCCTTGCGGTAAGCTCACTGATCACTCCAGTCCTGCATTTACTTCAAGTTATACATCAGTCTACTCTTGAAAATCGAGTTGTATTTGCATCTTCCTCCCCCTGATCATCAACTGTTCTAGAAATTAAATGGGACATTTCAGCAGCTCGATTAAGAAAATGAGAATATAGGAATTGCTGCTAATTTAATTTCTAGAGAATGAAACTGGTAGAGAACTGCAGGTATATGTGTGCTGGAACTATTGTTTTCCACTGGATATTCCACCTCAATTACCATTTCATGCGGTAGATATTCTTCTCAAGGAACGAGATGCAATTTGGATAGAAACTGATCGTGAATCTAGTTTTTTTTACCTTTTAGCAGATGCAAGAAGATCAATGCAGCTATTCAAAGGTCCAGTTCATGCAAGAAGCTCAATGATCAAACATGCACAGAAATTGAGAGTGGCAACTCGCTTTGACTCGGCGGCTTCATTACTTGTGCAAAAGGAAACAATGGATTCGTCAAATTCTGGCCCTTATGTGAGCTCACCATTTACTTTGCCTCCTTATGATTCACTAGGGCCAATTTCATTGCCCGATTATGCCCCTCCATATTGCATTTATCCCCCAAACACCCCACAACCACCTTCCACGGCAATTCCAACTCCAGCGGGGTTCATGCCATCTTCACCTCCACCACCCTTCTATTATCCACCGCCGGTTTTTCCCATCCTAAACCCACCTACAAGCCCAACTGGTGCGGTACCTTGCCCGCCCTATTTTACACCGATTCCCAATCCACCTAAAATATTACCTGGCCCACCCATTAACACTCCGGGCACACCAGAAGGTCTCATACCCAGTCCTCCGGGTATTATCCAAGGCCCACCTGAATCAGTACCTAGTCCACCGGAAGCTGTACCTCGCCCCCCTTATTATGAGCCTACCCCACCAAGCTATACCCCTAGGCCGCCCACTTTTGTTCCATCTCCAACTGGATTTGTTCCAAGTCCACGGAGCATTCGCCCACCTGTGGTGTACCCACCTCCGACGGGGCCACCGTCTCCGAGAACAAGCCCCAACTCAGCCTTATGGTGTGTAGCCAAGCCTTCAGTGCCCGATCCAATCATTCAAGAAGCAATGATTTATGCTTGTGGGTCAGGGGCAGATTGTGACTCGATTCAACCCAATGGGCCATGCTTTGAGCCCAATACATTGTTTGCACACGCCTCCTATGCTTTCAATAGCTACTGGCAGAGGAGTAGAGTGGGTGGTGGCTTGTGTTCATTTGGAGGGACTGCCATACTAGTCACCATGGATCCAAGTAAGTTTTTTTAAATCATACTGATAATTTTGTAATTTAAGTTTGTTATCATGGTGACTATTTCTGAATCTGTGCTGTGTTACAGTCTTTATTTTCACTGAAATTGATCTTACATACATATCTTTATTATTTTCAGTAATTATTCTTCTTTTTCCATGCAAAAGAACAAATATAATCTGCTTTTTACATCTGAGCAGGCTATGATGGTTGCCATTTTATGTACGAGTGATGAGATGGAAGGCAATTCCTCTTCGGGAGAGAACAAGGGATGGCAAACCAGTCTAACCGACCAGTCTCTCTCCCCTTTCATTATTTTTTATTTCTCGTTGAATTTACAGGTTCAAGCGTAAATTTTGTAAGTAATGCCACGTGGGTTTTGTTAGGTGGGTTCCAGGTAGATTGGGACTGGATTTATATTTCTCTCGCATGAGGTGTACAAATTATATGATTAGAACATACCAGAAGGTGAGTCAGCTGACTCGGATTCCCCCACAAGGGACCTATATGCTGGGGATTGTTCTGTTATTACTTCTTTTTTTCTTACACTCCTCCGATGAATGCAGTGCTTGTTATGTTACTGAACAAATGACCAGAGCGTTGTTTTCCTAGTTCCATGGACTACATTTGACGCTCGATCTGAATGTGTTGAAGTGGCATCACGGGTTTCTGAATTGGGTTTAAATTAAAAAAAAAAAATGATTTTTTATTTTAAATTAATTTTTATAATTTTCAATGAATTTTATGTGAAATAATTTTAAAAAATATTATTTTAAACAAAAAATATTATAAAAAATAATTTCAATATCTTCCAAAACAAGCGATTATAACAGTAAATTCAAGTCATTTGTCGCTTTACTTTTTTGTTACATGACGAAGGAGTTGGCATTGAATATATATAAAAAAAACTAAAAGGGCGGTCAAAACACTGTACCCTTGGTAAAATTGTTTTTTCTTGGGATGATTTAAGCATTTTAAAATTTAACTGATAAAAAATAAACAAATATGATTTTACGCTACATATATGTGAACTAAAAAAACAATTTGAAACTAAATAATATTTAAAAATATGAGCTGATAAAAATCAAAATAAATATAAAATTAAATACTTCAGGACTTTACAAGTGTTTTAAGAGATTGACAGCATAATATTTGTGTTTCTGTAAAGTATAGCTCGTGTTAGAAACACTAATAATAATAATAATAATAATAATAATAATAATAATAATAATAGTCATCGATTATTTGAACAAGAGCACAAAACTTTATCCGAACTGTAATGCTAGCTACGATGACTTGAACCACGTGTGAAAATACACACACTTGTTTTAAGCGTGTGAAAAAAATTGATGTGGTCGAAAATGATATTTTACAGGGCGATTTTTGTTGGGCATTGATTAGATTGGAGCAGAGGCAAGAGCTTTTCTTTTGACTGTAAAGGTCAATGGACGCACTTAAATTATCATAAACACAAACACACCCAATCACAATCGTTTTGTCCTTTTCCTTCCCTCCATTTTTCAATTCATTATTCTCTCTCTTACAGTCTTACACTATAAAAACCCTAACAAAACCGATCGCACGCCACGCCACCTCCCCTGTATCGCCCACCCCACCTCCCCAACCACAGTAATAACCTGCTAAAATGGCTGGAGAATTCGAAGACGGTTCATCCGGCGAAAAGCTCTTCAACCAAGGCTACTCCTACACGTACGACGACGTTATTTTCCTCCCTCACTACATAGACTTCCCAACCGACGCCGTTAACCTCTCAACTAGACTTTCGCGCAACATCCCTCTATCTATCCCATGCGTTTCCTCTCCCATGGACACTGTTACGGAGTCCTACATGGCAGCAGCCATGGCAGCGGTCGGTGGAATTGGGGTTATTCACTCTAATGTAACACCTTTTGAGCAAGCTGATATGATCAGATCCGTTAAGTCACGCCGAGTGCCTATTTTGTCGAGCCCAGTTTTTAAGACGCCTGATTCACGGATTGTTAATGAGTTTGAAGGCGATGATATTCCTTTTGTTTTTGTTACTCAATCAGGTATTTAAAAGAAATAAAAACTTTCCGAGTTTTTCCCTCTCTCTGTTTATTTTTGCGTAAAAATATCAGTGTTAAGGATTTTTTTTGGTTGCATATTGTTCAGGGAATGAGAAGTCGAAGTTGCTGGGATATGTGGCGAAGTCTGATTGGTTGTGGTTGAAAGATACAGAAATTAAATTGGGAGACATTATGCGCGCGGATGCAAACATGTTTGTGCCATGTCACTATGATTTGGGACAGATTGATGGGAAGTTAAAAGAGGAAGGACGTGATTTTGTGGTGGTGGAGAAGGAGGGAGGGGAGGTGGTGGATGTGGTGACGAAGGAGGAGGTTGAGAGGGTGAAGGGATATCCTAAGTTAGGGAAGGGAACGGTGGGCAACGATGGGAGGTGGATGGTTGGGGCGGCAATCGGGACGAGGGAGTCGGATAAGGAGAGGCTGGAGCATTTGGTGAAGGCAGGCGTTGATGTTATTGTGCTGGATAGCTCACAAGGGAATTCTATTTATCAGATTGAGATGATCAAATACGTGAAGCAGACTTATCCTGAGCTGGATGTGATTGGCGGGAACGTGGTGACAATGAGTCAAGCACAAAATTTGATTAAGGCAGGTGTGGACGGGCTGAGAGTTGGTATGGGGTCTGGGTCTATATGCACCACACAAGAGGTTTGTGCAGTTGGGCGAGGACAGGTAAAGGACCTTCTCTCTTAATAGTATCATGTTTTTACTTGAAAAACTTTGTTTTTTGTAAATTTTCTGCTTTCTTATTTTTTGGAACAATCATTTTTAGTAAGTAAGGATATAAAAAACCCAAGAGAAAGGGGTTCAAGCATAAGCTAACATATGAAAATGTGCAACGGAGTTCTGAAATTCAAGGTGAATGATGCCATTGTAAATAGTTGAGGTACTTTGCACATTCTATCCCTTGCTCCATACTTTAAGTTGTTTTTCTTGTCTTGCTACTTTGCAGGCAACTGCTGTTTACAAGGTTTCGTCCATTGCCGCACAAAGTGGCATTCCTGTCATTGCAGATGGCGGCATTTCATTCTCAGGGCATATTGTCAAAGCCCTGGTGCTCGGGGCATCTACTGTAATGATGGGAAGCTTTTTAGCTGGAAGTACGGAAGCTCCTGGGGCTTATGAGCTTAATGAGGTATGACATTGTTATGACGAAATGCCAATAGAAGCTAGGTTTTTAGCTTAAAGTTGGTGTTTATAAACATCCTTTTCACCCTTTTGTTCTTTTGGTATTATCTCTTGAGTTAAGGAGAGGATATATGCATGAGAATTATTTCTGCCGGCCCTGTGACCCGTCCGGTACTTCCTGTCTGATTTATCATTATTGATGCTCCTGCATTGGAAGATTCAATAAAAAAGTTGGGCAAGATTTTGGATAGGGGAATTCAAAATTAACCTAGAAACCTGAAACCTCATAAATTAAGTTTTTTTCTGATTGTTAAGATATATTTAGAAAGAGGATCTTGTCAAGATAATCTTTTGTAGTCAAGGTTTAATCCATGTCTTTTAACTGTCCCCTGGAGGAAATTGTATGCCTTAGAGATCGTGTTGATATTCAAAGTAAAGAGCTAAGGTGAATCTCAACAGTCTTGGAAATGAAAAATTGTTGTTTGTGCATATTTGCAAACATTGGTTAGTATTGGGTATCTGGGAGGGAGCGTTCTTATAATGGACGCTTGTTATGTTAATAAATATGTCAACTGATGTGTGCACTTGATAATTTATGAATGTCATGTTCTGACAATTATTCATCATGCTTTTGGTTTACTGTTTTATACCTGTAACATGTCAAATTATTCTGAGATCATTTTTTATGTCTGCTTTAAGACAAATTATGACTGGATACATCTGTGAATTCTAACAATTTGCTATACCAGAAAGGTTTCCGGGTTAAAAAATATCGTGGTATGGGCTCCCTTGAAGCAATGACTAAAGGGAGTGATCAAAGATATTTGGGTGATACTGCTAAGCTAAAGATTGCTCAGGGAGTCGTGGGGGCAGTTGCTGATAGGGGTTCTGTGTTGAAGCATGTACCTTACACCATGCAAGCAGTCAAGCAAGGATTCCAGGATCTTGGTGCGTCCTCTTTGCAGTCTGCTCATGATTTATTAAGGTCAAAGACACTCAGGCTTGAGGTATGGGTCACCTTATGACATTCTTATACTTATGGTTTGGGATAATTTGGTGGTTTGGATGTGTAAAAATAATATTATCTGTGGCTATGTGTGTGAAGCTAAAGTATATATCCATCATCATATGTGTGAAATGTATGTTTTTATAGCTTTGTGTTTGAACATTCAAAATTACCTCTGTATATGGAGGCATAACCTTCTCAAACGATTAAAGTCGCTTGCTTCACAAATAAATGAAATTAGATTAAATACATCATCTTAAATGCTGTCCTGTCCCCGAACTTTTGATAATCTCCTCTCATATTTGCTGAAGGTAAATATTGATGTATTGAAGTTATGCTATTTTATTTTCTACGTATTTGGCCTTATGCCTCTGGCTCGCTGCAGGTTCGTACATCAGCAGCACAAGTTGAGGGTGGAGTTCATGGATTGGAGTCACATGAGAAGAAAGCCTTTTGAATCTAACCCTCCCAGCATTTATTGCTACTGCTAATGATCGGCTATAAATTCCAAAGTGATATTTGAGTACAAGTAGGATTTAATTGAATCACTTGAATCTTGAAGGAGCTTTGCCAATTCTACTCGGGTTCTTTCGTTAAAGTTGGTGGTTTTTGCTGGGAAAGCTAGAAATGCCTTCATGGTCTCTGCCTCTTGTTGCCAGGCACAGGGTACTCATCTGCCTGTATTTTACCATTTGTGCTTTTCAAGTATAACAGTATTTTATGAATTAGTTAAGCAATCTTCTGAGTTGGTTAAACAACAAATAATAATTCAGTAACTTTATTGTTTATGTATTGATTGCAACTGTGTTTTACTCAAACTAGCAATCGATTTGGCAAGTTAGGCTGACATTTGAGTGATCAAGGAAAGATTGAAAGGTGTGTGTTCTAAATCTAGTGGGTATTTCTAATGTTTGGAGGCTCTGCTTCATTTTCTCAAGCAAAAAAGCTTGGTTCAGCCCTTGATAGTGATTTCATGCACGATCAGCTAGTTTATAGAGGCAGCAGCTTTTGTATCTCCAAGCTGGGGCGCGGATATGTAGCACAACAACAGTGGTAAGCACACCATTTTTTGCCCATGAAATGTGGGTACCAGATAGTTTAGGAGAAAAGAGAGTTTCTGCAACAGCGAAGTAACAGCAGCCTTCCTTCTGCCTCGCAAAATTTAGCTTCTCCAGTCTCTTCTCTACAACCCATCTGTTTACGTATCGTGCAATAAACTAAGCTGCATCTGTGATATCAAAATTTAAGAACTTCATTGAGATAAAGATGAAGGTCAAGTTGCAAAGCCAGCAATGAGTATCTGGACGAAAAATTGAGCCTCCATCATGGAAAGGAAACCTCGAAACCTTCACATATCTTCCCGGTGAATTGAGGAAACGATCTTCAGAAAAGTACTTTAATATATCTACACCAAACGAGTTACTAACTAAAGCTACAGTGATTAAAACATCGTCAAAAGATTTTAACATGAGATCTCCCATTTCAAGAAGATCCATCTTTTTTTTATGCGAGAAAATCATATTTTTCAAAAAATGTATTTTATGAATTCAAGTAAGTGAATAAAATACTGTTTGTTTCTGATTTTTATAAGGATTGTACGTCTTGACTTGAACTCAAAACTTGTTATACAGATCACAAATCCCTCACCATCATATCACGTCAAAAGATAACTTAAGAGACATGTATCTCTTGAAACGTAATTTCCGACATGCCAAATGTTTGTTTGCTAATGTCATGGTTACAACAATACGACCTAGTCATGTGTCTATTAAGTTAACCTTAATGAATAATTTTGTCCAAACACGAAGAAAAAATTTATTCTCTGGAAAACTTTTTTTTAATTTCACCAGTTGTTTATTCCTGAAGGAACTAGCATGGTAACACTGAAAATGGCAATCACGGGCCTAAGTTACAAATTCAATCAAATTGAAATTTAAATAAAAAGTTTTTAGAAACAAGGCAATCTGTAAATTTTGGTGTCTTCATTTATTTGTTTTCTGCAATATTACCCTTTTATTAGGGTTCTATTCGCTACTATTCTACCACAACAAACTGAAGCCCGCAAATGATGGTTCTTTCGGGGCCTTGTTGAACTAGAGTTTTGCAGGAAAAAAGAATTAAAATTAGTTTTTTACATGTTTTTAAGTTATTTTAATATATTAATATTACAAATAAAATTTAATAAGAATATATATATATATATATATATATATATTTAAGTAAACAATACTTTAAAAAAACAATTGATAAACAACCCGTGACGATCTGTGACACCATCTTATTCCGAACATTTCTTATATTTATGGCTTTCATCTTTTTGTCATTTTCTTTTAATAATTCAAGTCCAGTAGATGCGGAATTTAAAAAGAATAAAACATAAAAGTTAACGAAAATATTATTGGTCACCCATTCTCAATTGAGTTTCTAACCTGTAAATTTTAGCAATTTTACCTCGCGTTTTATATATTTTTTTTCTTGTAAGATCTTTTCTATGAGATTTCTCCAAAAATAATGCAAGACATCACAATTAAATATTTAAAATTTAGGAATCAAATTTCATGGATGAAGAGTTGAGGATGGGGTGGACCAAATTACTTATTGGACTGGCCAGAATAAGAATATCACAAAAAAAAAAGAATATATATATATATATATAATTATTTTTGTTTTTTTGGTGAGTAAATTATAAATTAGCCTCTTTATTGATGTTGATCATTCTTAATTTAATATTCTTTTTTTTTAAATATATTTTATCACCAATCCTTTTGTATTATCTATTTATATTTTAAAATAATAAATTAAAAAAATGATAGAAAAAGATAGAAAATGATTAAGTTACAAATAGAATTTTTTTAAAAAAGGGATAATTAATTAGTTTCCTAAACTAGGACTATTCAGTTTACTTTGCAAAACTAGAGGGGTTAGTTTATAATTTACTTTTATTTTGGTTAGGCGTTTGGGTACTTGAAATTTTGAAACAAAGCTCGAGAAAACCCGACCCACATGTGGACAATCCCATATTCCCATCACTTGAGGTAGGGATAACATTAGCTTACCTGTTGCTTCTCTGAACCCTCTCGTGGGTGTGGGTTTAAGACTTCAGAGCTCAAAGACATGCAGCAGTTGAAGCTTTCTGCCCGTCTCATAAAATCTCTTCCTTTATCTTCACTGCCCTCCACCCCCTCCTCCACCCTTCAACAAATTGCTTCTTCTCACTCTAAAGGTATCTCTCTGTATGTCAATGTATTATATATCCACGCGTGTGTTTGTTTGCGGGTGTTTTTGACGTGACAGCGCTGCCCTATAAAGCTTCAATCTTTGAGATTTTTTATGGAAATGGGACTTCTTTGAATTGCTTTCTTGAATTTTTTCTGGTCAATAAGTTCTTCACCATTTGACTAAACAGGGTAGTTGTTTCTTTATCACTTTGTTTCTGCGTGTACAGAGACGGCAGATGATTATGAATTTGCATTTTCAGTTAACTAAAAGGACTAATTGGGCTATTAAGAAGTAAAACCATGGGTTGCGTCATTTGTGCAATTGAGCTTTGTATTGTTTTGTGTGCTTGGTTTTATTTTCTTCTTGGTAAATGTAACATTTCGCTCTTGCCATTCATGTCATTTTCTATATTCTGTGCAACATGTGGAAGCTGTTGTAAGGGTTCTCCTAGTTATTGTTAACTCCAAGCACTCACACACAGCACTCCAGATTGTTAACTCCAAGCACTCACACACAGCACTCAAACATTCACACACAGAACCTCACAAAGGAATACTTGGAATGTATCACTAAGTATATTACTCATTCAGTGTGGCTTATATAGCCTTACAGTTGAACAACAGAACATGTAGAAAACGTGAGCTTACAGCTGGCAACTAACCAACTTCTTATTTAACTAACTAAACAGCTGTCAGTTAACAGACTTAACAACCATAACATTCCCTCCCTTAAACTAAATTGCCTCAGCAATTAGTTTTTTCAGGTGGATTGCACACTCCCAACTGGTTTCTAAATTTCTGAAATGACTCTGTCTTGAGTGGTTTGGTCAACACATCTGCAATTTGTTCTTGAGTTCCACAGTGCTGCAAGTGTACAATTCCTTCTCGTGCCAGTTCCCTCAAGAAATGGAAGCGCACATCTATGTGCTTGCTTCTGCCATGCATCACAGGATTCTTGGACAATTTTATTGCTGAACTATTGTCACAATAAATGGTTGTGCTCTTGCTGCCATCATATCCCAGTTGCTGCATAATTCTCTTCATCCACACGGCTTGGCATGAGCATGCTGCTGCAGCCACAAACTCAGCCTCTGTTGTGCTAAGAGTGACAATTGGTTGCTTTCGTGATGACCAAGCAACTGCTCCCGAGCTTAATATGAAAACATAACCTGATGTGCTCTTTCTATCTTCCAAACACCCTGCGTAATCACTGTCAGTAAAGCCAATTAGCTTATTATTCCCTCCCTTGGCATAAAGAATGCCAAACCCAGTTGTTCCTTGAAGATAACGCAGGATTCTTTTAGCTGCCATAAGATGAAGTTCAGTTGGATTTGACATGTACCGACTTATAAGGCTTACTGCAAACATAATGTCTGGACGCGTTGCTGTCAAGTACATCATACTGCCCACCAGTTGCTTATAGAAAACACTGTCAATTTTCACTCCATTTTCATCCTTCGAAATTCTAGATCCTGGAACTATAGGATTCTGAACTTCATTGCTACCTTCCATTCCAAACCTCTTCAAAATCTCCAATGCATATCGTTTTTGACTTATAAAGATCCCTTCATCAAATTGCACCACTTCAATGCCGAGAAAATACTTCATCTTCCCCAAGTCTGACATTTCAAATTCCCTCATCATTGAAGCCTTGAAATCATTAATCATAGCTGCATCATCACCTGTATAGAGCAGGTCGTCAACATACACACTTATAATCAAACGTTTACCTTGTTTGATCCTTGTGAAAAGTGTTTGTTCACTGTCACATTTGCCAAATCCTTCCTTCAAAAAATACGACTCAATTCGGCTAAACCAAGCCCTTGGTGCCTGCTTGAGTCCATATAAAGCTTTGTTAAGCTTATACACCTTATCAGCTTCGTTTCTCACTTCATATCCCCTAGGCTGTTCAACATAAACATCCTCATTCAACATTCCATGAAGAAATGCAGATTTAACATCAAGTTGGTATATGGTCCAATTTCTTTGAGCAGCAACAGCAAGTATCATGCGAACCGTATCCATCCTTGCGACTGGCGCAAATACTTCTTCATAATCAACTCCGTATTCTTGCGCATAACCTTTCGCAACTAATCGAGCCTTATATTTCTCAATTTCTCCATGCTCATTCAGCTTTGTTTTGTATACCCATTTTAGCCCAATTTTCTTAGCTCCTCTCGGCAATTCTGTGAGAAACCAAGTCCCATTTTTGTCAATGGACTTCATTTCCAAATCCATGGCTTGCCTCCATTTATCAAATTTCACAGCCTCCTCATAGCACATTGGATCAGCACAGCTAAACAAAGCCATATTTATGTTACCATCTTCATCACTGAAGTCAATTTGCTCACCAGTTTCATAGTCTTCCATCCACACGGGAAGCCTTCTATGTCTGCCTCCCCTGCTTGAAGACCCCTCTTTGTCTTCACTAGTCATTCCTGAAGGCACTGTCATATTCGGAATGGGTGACAGTCCTTCACTATGACCATCTGCACCATGACCATCTGCACCATGACCTTCACTGTCATCACCTTCTGCACCATTCATTGCTTCAGGTTCACTGTCAGAATTTGTTTCTTCTTCATTCATTCCTTCTTCATCTCCCCATTCCAAATCCAGTAAAACTTGATCCTCCATATTTTTATCCCATATCCACTTCTTGTTTTCCTCAAATATTACATCACGGCTAACCACCACTTTCTTTGAAATTGGCTCATACAGCCTATATCCCTTCGATTCATCACTTATACCCAACAAAACACAACTGTAGCTTTTATCCTCAAGCTTTGTTCTCCGAACTTCAGGGACATGAACATGGGCAACACTACCAAAAACCCTAAAATGTTCCACAGATGGCTTGATGCCACTCCAAGCTTCCTCTGGAGTGACATCTTTTACTGCTACCGTTGGACTTCTATTCAGCACATAGAAGCTCCAATTCACGGCTTCAGGCCAGAAAGTCTTCGGAATACCTTTCTCGGATAATAAACATCTAACCATGTTCATTACCGTCCGATTTTTCCTTTCCGCGACACCGTTTTGTTGCGGTGTATAAGCAGTAGTTAACTGCCTTTTTATCCCATTTTTCTGACAGTATTCATTGAATTCAACCGAAGTGAATTCCCCACCACGATCTGTTCTTAAACATTTGATCACTAATCCAGACTCCTTTTCCACTCTTTCTTTGAACAATTTAAAGGCAGCAAAGGCTTCTGATTTTTCAACTAAAAAATTCACCCATGCCTTTCGGCTATAATCATCTATATAACAGATCAAGTACCTTTTGTTGTTGTTGGAAATTGGGGAAATTGGTCCACATATGTCAGCATGCACCAATGCTAGCTTCTGATCTGCTCTCCATTTGCTCCTTTTTGGAATAGACTCTCGGTGTTGTTTGCCTCTCAGGCAGTCAGTGCAGACTTCGTTTGATTCTGGAAACATGGGCAGGCCTCTCACCATATCTTTGAGCTGCAGTGTTTTGAGGCCTTTGTAGCTGATATGACCATACCTACGATGCCATAAATGAGCCAAATTCTGTGCTGTAGCTTGCAAACACACTTCTCCCTTCGTCTGTGACTTATCAGTTTGAGTGTTAGATAAGAGAACAAACATTCGGTTTGCAGTCATATCTGTTTGAATGATCAAGCCTCTTGATGGATGATAAATCCTACACTTATTCGATTTCAGTAGGATAGCAAGTCCCCTTTCCTGTAATTGACCTATACTGAGAAGATGATTCCTCAGTTGTGGCACAAAAAACACATCAGTCACCATGTAACTGACACCATAATGATTCAGTCTTACATTCCCCTTTCCAGTGGCCATTATTTTCGTGTTATCTCCAAGCTTAACCATCTGTTTGAACTCTTCATCCAGTTCATTGAACAGAGTTTGATCACCACACATGTGGTTACTACACCCCGAATCAAGGAACCACACATCATTTCTTCTTGCTTTATTCTTCTCCACATAAACCATGAGAAGCATCTCTTCACTTTCATCCAGCTCTGCATAATTCACTTGTTTATCCCACCGTGGACATTCATACTGATAATGTCCCAATTGATGGCATTTGAAGCATTCAATTACAGCTTTGTTGTAAAGTTGACGACCTCCTCCTCTGCCTCTTCTGAAAGAGGTTCTTCCTCGTCCTCTACTGTGAAATCTTTCTTCATGTGACACTTTCAGTGCTTGTTCTTCCCCACGGTTCTTGTGATATTTTTGCTCATGTACAACAAGTGAACTCTGCAGTTCATCAATTGTAAGTAGGTCAATGTTCTTTGACTCTTCAATTGAAACCACAATGTAGTTAAACTTCTCAGTTAGTGTTCTGAGAATCTTCTCTACAATGGTAACTTCTTTCATCTGCTCACCATTACTTCTTATTTTGTCAACAGCAGTCATCACTCTTCCAAAGTAATCAGTAATGGTTTCTCCGACCTTCATCTCCAGAATCTCAAAGTTCCTCCTCAAACCTTGCAGAGCAGAACGCTTTACCCTAGCATTTCCTTCAAATTTCTTTTTCATAGAATCCCAAATCTGCTTCGAGGTCCTTTTCTCCAAGATTTGTTGAAGAGTTATCCTGTCAATTGCTTGAAACAGGTAGTTCTTCACCTTGAGATCTTTCATCATCAATTCATCCAATTGTTTCTGCCGTGTCTCACTCAACACAGTTTCTGGTTTTGCTTCTTCATAACCAGTCTCAACAAGACTCCAGTAACCTTTCGATCTCAACAGATTCTCCATGAGCATGCTCCAATGGTCATAGTGACCATCAAAGCGTGGTATGGCAGGTTGCAGGTAATTCTTCTCTTCACTCATCTTGCAGGATTTTTGTATCTTCAAGCTCTGATACCAGATTGTTAACTCCAAGCACTCACACACAGCACTCCAGATTGTTAACTCCAAGCACTCACACACAGCACTCAAACATTCACACACAGAACCTCACAAAGGAATACTTGGAATGTATCACTAAGTATATTACTCATTCAGTGTGGCTTATATAGCCTTACAGTTGAACAACAGAACATGTAGAAAACGTGAGCTTACAGCTGGCAACTAACCAACTTCTTATTTAACTAACTAAACAGCTGTCAGTTAACAGACTTAACAACCATAACAGTTATCATTGGCTGGTTCTATAATAATTTCTAAATCTTTTTTGGAATTGATCTGTGTTTGGTAGGAATTGCAAAGGTTGTGTTAAAAAAGGGGAAGACACAACTTTTTAAGGATGGAAGTCCAATGGTGTATAGTGGAGCAGTCGATAGAATAATTGGTAGACCGCCACCCAAGACGGGAGACATTGTGCTGGTTGCAGATGGAACAGAGAAACCTATAGGGTGGGGATTGTATAATTCAGTTTCCATGTTCTGTGTTAGGCTCATGCAGCTAGAAGAGGAAGCGATGAGGTATCTATATAAAGATGGGCTTTCCGGTTTGATTTTATATCCTCCATCTTTAAAGTTCTTAATCCATGTGTAGAGATCCTTCTTGTGCATTGGACATGAAGAAACTGCTTGAAATAAGAACTAACGCAGCCATAGAATTACGGAGGAGGTTGGGTCTACCCTCGTCTCATACAAATGCATATCGCCTTGTCAATAGTGAAGGAGACAGGTGCATGATCTTGAGCTCTCCATAGCCTTAACTAGAACACGTCCACTGCAAGAGATGAAGAAATTCTTTATGTGGTTTTGTTTAGCGTTATTTCGCCCTGTTTGGCACTGCTTTTTAAAAAAACTTTTGAAAAAATTTGAATTTTATTTTATTTTGTACTTTAAATTATAAAAAAAAAATAGTGTTTTTAGATCATTTTCATGTGTTGATATCAAAAATATTTTTTTAAAAATAAAAAAACTCATTTTGATGTATTTTTAAACGAAAAACACTTTCAAAAGCAACCGCAACCACACTCCCAAACAAGCACTTCTTAATATATGTTGACCCATTAATTAGAAGCATGGTTTGAGGTCTAGTTATTTTTTGAGACAGACCGGTATGCTTATTAGTAAATCACACATAGCAGCATCACTGCAGATTGTCTGGATTAATTGTTGATGTCTTCGGAGATTTAGCTGTGATAGCATCATCTGCTGCTTGGGTTGAGAATTACAAACCAGAAGTAGAGGCTTGCATCAATAGAATTGATGCAATTAACCATATAAACTGGAGACCATCTGTTGATATTTTAAGAGAAGAAGGAATGGATGTGTTGGATATGAAAGAAGTGCATCCCTCTACTTGCCCTGAAAGAATAAAGGTAGAATGTGCCTCAAAAATTACAAATTATACAATTCATATTTTTATCAGTTTTCTTATGCTAGCTCTTTTACTGGAATTAATTCATTAGATGGTAATAATTGAGATTCCAGATGAACTTTTCATGCTTAGTAATTTTCTACATCATACCTGTTACCCGCTTCCCATGAAAAACCTTTTTTGTCCTTATTACAAAATTATCAGCCCCTCTTTGCTTCCAGAGCTCTTCTTGCTCTTGACATTTATCAATTTACTGAGGTTAAAAAAAATGCACCATCAAAGGAACCCCACCGTTATGATTTTTTAGGATGGCTGCCTGTACATGATGCATGCTTAGTGATTTTGCTTATCTCTGCTCGTAACTTTGTTCTGGTAATTTTCTGATTGTTACCTACAAATCCACTGTTTTGCTTGGTGAAAATTGAAAATAATCAATTTGTGTCTGTTGATCATGTGGTAATATTTCACTGGAGTTAGGCAATGGGGAAAGTAAATGACAATGTTATGCCTGAATAAAAAGTGTTTTTGTTTTCTAGTTCTGCCTGAGTTCCCTGCTTTGGTAATCTATATTTCAATTACCGCCCATTTCTCAAGTGCTTGTCAATCTCTGGCTGAACTCCTACTCTTTATTGTCACTATCTATAAATCATCTACCACCTATTTCCCCTTGCCTTATTGATCTAGCTTGTGCTTCTGCGCGAATTCATAGCTTAAAGATTGATGCTTTTTTTGCAATGTTCATCTTCCAGGTTATGGAAAATGGAATCTCCTATGCAATTTCATTGGTGGGCCAGAAGACTGGATTTTATGCTGACCAGCGTGAAAACCGCCAGTTCATATCTACAATTTCAAATGGTCAGAAAGTTCTTGATATTTGCTGCTACAGCGGTGGTTTTGCTCTAAATGCAGCACATGGAGGTGCAATAGATGTCACAGGTATTTATTTTATTTCTTAACATTTTTCATTTGGCCTGGTACGGGATTAGTGAAATGCTCGTGTCTATTAACCAATGATCCTCGGGCTCTTACAGCCCCCACCAAATCTTCTACTTGTGACACAGTCTTGATGATTCTGGATTTCATTAGTAGTAGGCAGCTCAGATTCCTTCCATCTGCAATGTAAATTTTGCTCTGGTCATCTCTTGCTTTCTTACAGGAGTCGATACATCCATGCCTGCTTTGGAGCTTGCCAGAGAAAATATTGTTCTTAACAACCTGGATCCAGGAAGAATATCGTTTTTGAGAGAAGATGCCACTCAATTTATGAAGGGTGCCCTTTCGAGAAACGAATCGTGGGATATAGTGATTTTGGACCCTCCTAAATTAGCACCGAGCAAAAAGGTACAGTAACATCCACAAGATTACAAAAATCCTCCTAAAAGTGTGTGAGGAAAGATTTCTCCTAGGTACTTCTCATAATAGCGTCAAAGAACTAAGAAATTTCTCTGTTATCCTGTCATATTAATGCATTTCTTTTTAGAAACATTCAGTTTGAAAAAGAAAAAGAAAAGTTCTACTCAGGAGAATGTCCAAAGCTTGAAACAATATAAGTGGAAAATGTGCTCCTACTCCATCATCAATATAGTTCTTCAGGAAAATGTCCAAAACTTGTCTATGTTCTGGTAATTTTCATCAAAGGTAGCTTATGTCTACAACCGAGGCCAATGCCCTGCCTCCATGTTTCTTTTTTTTCAGTTTGTGCTAATGCTGCCTTTCCTACCCAGGTTCTTCAAAGTGCAACAGGCATGTATAGAAATATGAACTCAATGGCAATGAGATTAACAAAGAAAGGTGGCCTTCTCATGACTTGCTCTTGTTCAGGAGCTATGACCCAAAGCGGGATGTTCTTGCGTGTTCTCCAGGCAAGGATTTTCTCTCTCTCGTGTGTATGGGAACGTAGAATTAATTTTGTCGGGTTGACCATATTGCAGAGAATTATTGGAGATATTTTAAACCGTGTCATCGTCAGCAAAATATCTAGACACGGGCTCTTTTATGCGAGAAATGGAAATTCAGGTGTTTGGAAGTGTTTTTAGAAAGTGATTTTCAAAAGAATTGAAATTATTTTTTTTATTTTAAATTAATTTTTTTGATATTTTTATATTATTTTGATGTGCTGATGCCAAAAATAATTTTTTTTTTAAAAATATCATTTTAATACATTTTTAAACAAAAAACACTTTAAAAAATAACTGCAACTACACTTAGGCCTTGTTTGTTTCAAGGAAAGTGGTTTCCGGGAAACCACTTTCCAAACTTTCCTGTGTTTGTTTGCCTTCCGGAAAGTTGGTCAACGAAAAACACTTTCCAATCAAAGAAAAATTTGGTTTGGTTTTCAGGAAAGTGTTTTCCGGAAAATTTGGGCGGAAAACACTTTCCGGAAGTTGTGAAAAATTTAGAAATGTCATTATTTGCTGATTATATCAAATTTGATCCTCAAACTTTTGATTGCTATATATAATTTGTTTTGAATATTTATTTTTCAATTCCATCTCTTAAAATTTAATTTTTATATTAATTTTGGTCTTTATTTTTATAATTGCTATTTGCTTTTTTCTTATCATTTTTTTATTGAAATTTTTTATCTATCAAATTTGGTCCTCATTTTTTTTATTGTTACTTATTTTATTTGAAATAATTTATGAAATGTTAATTATTATTATTTTAATTTATTCACCTTTCATTTTTTTTTAATTTTTTAAATTTGATCTCTATTATTTTGATTATTATTTATTTTATTTGAGATAATTTATGAAATTTTATTTTTTTTCAATTTCATTCTCATTCAACTTTTTAATTTGTAAGATTTGTTCCTCATTATTTTAATAAACTTGAAAAAAAAATTAATTTATTAATAAATTATTTTCCAGTTCATTTTTCATAACACAAACAAATACTAGAAAGTGTTTTCCAGTTCATTTTCCATAACATTGCCAA
The DNA here is from genome assembly GCA_009078335.1 of Salix brachista. Taxonomy (NCBI): domain Eukaryota; kingdom Viridiplantae; phylum Streptophyta; class Magnoliopsida; order Malpighiales; family Salicaceae; genus Salix; species Salix brachista. The sequence goes on from CM018581.1 coordinate 13,080,802, forward strand.
ACATCGGAATTCACTTTCCAGGAATTCAATTTTCAAAAAGAAACCACTTTCCAACAAACAAACGGGGCCTTAATGACATTACACTTTGGCCATGAAGATCAGGCTACTTTAGGCATTTAAAAAATAAGCTCACTCCATGCTCATGCTTTTGTATTACTTCTTATTTGTTCCTTTTGTTTTGTGGAATCAGGGTGCTGCGTCCATGGCAGGAAGGAAAATCTCTGTTCTGCGCGAGGCTGGAGCAGCGTCAGACCATCCTATAGATCCATCCTACCCAGAAGGGGCGTACCTTTCCAACATTTTACTAAGAGTATCATAAATGTTAACAACAATGTACACAAACAAAAAATGCAAATTTTATATTATTGAAGTGGTCTAGCAGCCACAAGTTTTCGGGAAACAAATAAAAGGAATTGTATTCAATGCTAATACACAATTTTATACATAAAGATCGCTGATGTATAGCCTAGAATTCAAAATTTCAAACCAAGAGAATCCTCCCCGAGTCAATGTAATGTTTTAAACATTCCATAGACATTAAAGTTACAATAAGAAGGGATGTGCCAAAGTGATGCAGGGCCTCTGTTCCAATAGGAAGGGAGGGATGTGTTTTGAACATCAAAAGAATTCTACACACATTTTTAGTGCGATCCAGGACCTCTGTTCCATGATAAGAAGGTAGGGTCACCAAGTCGCCTGAGATGGTACAATAAGAGAAAAGGTTAGAGAATATCAAAAGATATCTATTCAATAGCATCTCACGAGTAGTCGAATCCACAGCATATGAAAATCTTATGCTGTCGACTAATGGGACCATGCTCCACAAGTCTGATGCTGGGCACATTTGGAAATCCTCATTATAAAATGCAAGCCTTATGAAGGGCAATTCTTAACAGCCTCACTCTTTCAAGAACCCTAAATTCAAAATTGTGTCTGTGATCAACTTACCTAGGCTTGACGAAATACACAACTGTGAAACCCATTGACAAAGCGAAGCTTATCATCCCGACAGTGAGATAAGCAATGCCAAGAAAGTCATTTCTTCCGCCAATCCAGCTTGTAGTTGAAAGCACAAGTTTCTTCTTGCCATTAAAACTGTATGTGTTATAGTAGTTCATCAGTGTCACGTTTATGACTTCTTTTTCCTCGAGATCCACCTCTATCTTCCCATACAACTTTCTAAAAGTTGGCAGAGCTGCAGTTCGCATCCAAACCATGAGGTCCTCCTGCTCGTTCAGCTGTTACACAAAATCATATATGACCAAGTCAGTCACGTGCCAATTACTTGAAGCAATTTGCATTGAATAGAAAAGAAACAGTGAGAAAAATTGATGGTTCTCTAGTATATTTTCACATTTTAGCAGTAGAAGAGGGGAAATGACACGCAACAATATCCCGTCATTTTAAGCATTTACGCCAAGTCTCTCACATCTCCAAGGTATAAGCCTAATACTCAAAACCTTGGTTTAATAAAAATCAACTCCTTCATGAATGAAGAATAACTGGGGTCCCACCTAAAATAATCCTGAAGTTGAAGTTAGCAACCTGAAAATACAACTCTAATAAACACAACGGCAACATAGTATTGAAATATACCAAATGTCCATAGTGTTATTAACATTATTAAAGCCTCTAAAGGTATTTTCCAGGATGAAGTTGAACAGTTCTTTAGTGTGTGATCAGAGGAGTTGCTTATATATTAATTTGACCAGATGAGTAATAGTCAAGGGCGGCTTACTGGTATCGATTCATTGAGAGTTGCACCACCTACAAGACCTCCCCCCTGAAAGTTTTTAGGAAAGACATTTTTACCGAACCTTTTCTGCTTATCACTCTTCCAAGCAATTTCCTTCTTATTCACTGTCAATGACTGGTTCTGGCGGGAGAAGCTATAAGTATCATTAAACAAACTCCAAGCTATCAGACCACAGGGTACAATTGCCCCCCTACCATTTGCAATATCTTCTGGCTTACAAGCACTTGTATCATTCTCTTTACTCGCACTTTTCAACTGTTCATCACTTCGGCTCTTCACATACCTGATTTATTTGAGCAATCATTAATATTAAGCCAAATAATCACCGCATATAAACTCAATTACATGTGCTTCAACTTTCAGTGAGTAAGCGTCCAGTTTATGATCATGATAATCATGACAGTTTCACAGCCTGTTCAATAGTTTTGACAATTCTGATTTGATCTAAATTTAGTTAGTATCTTATAAATTGATGGGTTGCTTTTCATTATTAAACACATGAAAGAGAGAAATTTTCTAGCATCAAAAAATAGTCAAACACACTATTCTGAGATGAGAAACATAATGTTGACCACCAATTAAGCATGCGCACTTCCTGAACCACATTTTATAATTGGTTCTCTGGACCGTCGCCTATGATCTACGTAAATTACACACCTGGATAGTCCTGGATATCAATGCCCCCAATATGATTATATGAACAATATACCTAGAACCATTATGTAAAATTCTAGACATGATTACTTGAACCCATCAGAAATTACAAGCTGATAGAGTACACGAGGTTGATGACATACCTACGATGATTCTGGTAGAAGTTGTCAAGCTGATAGTAAACATAAATAGGTTGCTTCATACGCTTAGGGATCTGGCAAGAAAAACAAGAATACAGGATGGAAGATCGTTATTCACTGTTTAGCCTCGGGTCATGGTAGTTAATTTCTATGATTAGCATTGAAGCCACGTTGTATGAGAGAAAAAGATACTGGTGTAGATTTTTTGTCAGAAGTAGCATAAAGTAACCTACTGGCTACTAATACACTACTGATACAGCACCACTTACAGCTCTGACAAAAAGGCAATGTCACTAGTCGATAGATAACAATAAAATGAAGGTATATTGTATAACAGAAAATAATACTGGCATAGGTCTTTCCTTGTTATCTTATAAATCCACAAACACTGCTAATAAAGAACATAGAAAATGACAACACATCAACCATAATAATTGCAAGGACAGGACTTACCGTCATGGATATTGTGCATGTTTTATCAGCGTCGCTTTGTATAAATTGGACTTTATTGGTTCTATTTAGAACCGGAATGCATTCTGTTTCATACCGTTCAACAACTTCAACGACCTGATAAAGGGAGAATAACCTATAAACAACCATAGGTGAAAATATAGCTAGGATTGCAAAGATTTAGGTGACACTCAAGCTCACATCTCGGGAACCAATCAAGCAAGCAATGCCGATAGGGATGAAGACAATGGCAATAAGCATGAATGTAGACACCACCTGCACAAAGAGATATATTTGGAGTTAATGACTCTAAGTGCTCATTTGCATCAGACGAAACCAGTTAAAAAAATGATAAAAACTTACCCATCGTGGTGTGAGAATTGGCTTGCAAGCAGGAAGTTCTTGTTGAGTAAACTTTGAATCTGAAAGAAAACGAAACAATTTAGTTCCTTGAAAATCACACGTACACCCCATATGTGCTTGTGTGGTGAAAAAGACAATTTGGGAGCTGCAATTGAAACATCAGATAAAGAAGCTGCTCAGCGGTGCTCTCTCTATTTTTACTGTTCTTGTTGTTTTTAACAGCTACATTACAATAAGATTACAAGTGTATTTTAATAAAATGAACAAAAAATTTAGATTTTTTGCTCTGGAAAATAATAATGCATCCCTATAAATTTAAAATGTTTATATCCCTATATGTTGCTTTGCAGGATAACAATTACGCAGTCAGGCAACTATTCTGAACACTAGAAACATTCTGTTTTCAATCTTAAAGTAGATCACATGAGCATTCATGCTTGGACTTGGATGTGTGTAATGTTAATACAACCAAAATTACTAAGATTCCGATTCATGTAATGGGAAATGTCCAATTATCTCATGGCATGTTATAGCTGAGTTTCATTAATATCTTGTTATCAAGCCCAATTTAGTTCATTTTATTGCCAACAAAGTTTAATAGCCAGCCATATTTCTCTTTCATAAGGGGAATTTCCAAATATATCTTTTTGAGGAATAAAAAAAAAGGCACGGATATTCCAAAAACGGAAAGACTTCATGATCAATATAAAGCAAATTAGATGCTTAATATGAAATAAAATAGTCAGAAAAGAGCTCACACAACCAATCTCATGCAACAAAACCAACAGCAAATCAAAATCACAAGAACCCATAAAAAATATACATAAACCTCCGCGTGGATGCCTATAAAACCCACTAGTGATCCAAAAAAAAATCAAAAACCTGAGTCTATGGAACAGGCTAGCAAGAAATTTAGGACAAGGTTCAAAACTTTGCTACTTAGAACAAAACTAACAACATAATCACGAGTGGGCAGTCATGAGTTTGCCTAAGATAGCAAAAAATAACTAAAAAGTGAAGAAGAGAATCACATTTGGGTCGCTTTGAATTCCTTTTTGGAACGCCAGAATCACCCGATCCGTTGCCTCCATTACTGGACGATGCCGTGTGGCTACTCATGGTTGTGTTGAAAGATGCAAACAAAAACAAACACTTGTAGTTTCTGTGTCTCTTTCTTTCTCTAAAAAAAAAAAAAAAAAAAAACAGCAGAAGAAAGAAAAACCTTAAAAGAGAAAGAGAAACTTCAAAACGAAGGAAATGGTGGAGATGGCTGTGTGATCAAAGAGATAAAGGCACCTTTTAAAGACTAAGAAAACAGAGAGGGAAAATATAAATAAATAAATTTTCTAAAGAAAGAGTGGCAGTATTAAAGAAAGTGAGTTTTTAGAGAGTGGGAAGCAAATAAAAAAATTCATAAACTATATTTTTAGCCCCCATAGATTCAAAAATGTTTCATGTTGGTCCTCATAATTTAAATTTCCTAACACCAACGTAAGTTTCAAAAGGTTTCGATATCATTGTAAGTAGGTATTAGCTAGCAATGAACATTGCCGAGGCCATGTTGAGTTGAGGGGTGTCGGTTGACCCCCTCAACTTCTCAAAAAGTACTGTGATTACGTGTAAAAAAAATATAAAACTTTGTGGAGTTATATGTAATTGCCCTTGTTAAAATATTGAAAAATCCATAGAAGAGGGCTGGATTTTTTTTTTGCAGAAAAAAAAATATGTTCAGCTGTTAAATTGCTAAAAAAAATCTTGTTTTATATTTTATTTATTCTCTTAAACGCTTTCATAATTTTAAGCGATCAACTTCTTCATCCTATATACTATTCTCCTTATATCTAATTTTTTTTTTTTCAAAACCCTCTCCTCGTTGTGCTCATTTAACTTTTATTTTCCTCCTCTTATGTGTTTTCGTTTTTATTTCTAGGATTTTGATATGATATTACTTGGATTTAATTTATCAATGATCATAAAATCAAAACAGACTCGATTAGCTTGTATTGTTTTCAGTTTGGTTATTTTTTAGTATTTTGATTTTTCATCTAGTTTTAATTTTAAAAATAATTAAAAAGGGTTTTTTTTGGTTGTTCATCTGTAGCTTTCATGAATGGAAAATCTTATTATTCTGACGGGAATAGAGAAATCTCACCTCATCGGAGATGGCACCGGGGAAATTTTCACTGCTATCCGTTAATTATTACCATTAATCATAACATTTTAGACTTCATTTTCAGATTGAAAGGTAAAAATTTATCCGGATAGCACACAAATTGTATATTTATCAATATGTTTTAAAAATATTTAAAAAATAATTTTTTTTTTGTTTTAAATAAAAATTTTATAGTGTTTTTAAATTATTTTAATATAAATAAGGGTAGATTTGATTTAATGTGAAACAGTAAAAAAAAAAACTTGGGAGACTTATGTCTCGGTTAATACAAGGCAAGTTCAAACAAAAATTGCTGACTATTTTCCTTTATTTTTTGAAATGATGTATTTTTTTACTTGACTGCAATTTTTTTTTATTGACTTAGGTTCACTCGGACACAACTACTCGATTTAAGACTTTGCACTTGTTCCGGACGACTACCGTGACTGGTCTAAAATACAGGAAAAACAATAAAGGTTACATCTCAGTAAATCAAATATTGAAAAAACAAATAATAACAACTAAGAAATGTATAGACTTTTATGCAAGATAAATGAGAGAGCAACTGAAAATTTGAATTGAAGAAAAAAAATCTAGAGAATGAGGGACCAAACTGGATAAAAAGTAAACAATTAGGATCATGGATCCAATAATTAGATTGGAGACAAATTAAAATATGATAAAAGAGCTGGTAATGAAAATAAAAATCAAAACATGGAGGGTCAAGCACAGAATGTCATAAAATCTTGAATTGAATGGAAAAATCAAAAAGAAAAATTAAATCCACAAACAAATCCAAAACAAAAATCAAAATAAAATAAAAAAGCGAGAGCCAAATTTGAATAAAATAAAAAAAAATAATCAAAACTCATGGATTTAAAGCTTTACTCAACCCCATGGATTAACTTTGTAGTCCAAGGGAGTGAGGGGCAATTACCAAGCCTTGTTTCAAAACAAATTGAGGGATAACTGATATGATGTAAGACAATGAAAAAATCAAGTTGACTCCTGATGATCACGACACAAATGTAATCAAAGCCGAGTCAAATTCCCTTGCACACAAGATTCATTTCCTGACTTCCAGTGGTAAATTCAGTAATTCACTGCGAATTAGATATGAAACACAAAAATACCTCGACTCGAAGTAAGAGGTAAAAAATTATTAAATTGTGTAAAAAATTATATGAAGACCAATATGTCCCCAAATAACTCAAGAATACCAAGTGAATCATTCAAGAAAAATACAAAATTACCCTTCAAAACAACCGTAATAAGTTTTGCTGATAAAAACATAAACATCAAAACATTATTACATTGTCCAGGCTTCTAAGTTTATGGCTACGGTAAAAGCCGAGTGATTTTTAATAACAATAACTAAATACCATTATACATATTCATTTTTTCCATCAAATTGAAATGTCAATTGTTTAGTAATTATTTTTTTCCTCTCTAGAACAATTATTTGAGCTGAATAATAACTAAATTTTACTAACATAGCATGATAAAAAATTTCACCTTCATTCTTTATTTATTTATTAAATTTGTGAAGAATAAAAGGAATTTGAAGAATATAGTAGTGATTATTTTTTATAATATTGTTCACTTAAAAAAATATCAAAACATTGTCATTATTTAAATATTATTTTCAATATCAACATAACAAAATATGAAAATAAAAATAAAAATAAACATCCAGAGGCCTCCAAGGCTGAACTTGAACGCTTCCAGGTCACAGAGAAGTCCACTCATAGCAGCGTGTAATAAAATATATTTTTTTCTTCCTATTCCACGCGGCATGTCCAGCTGGCTGCTTTCAACGCTCCGTTTCTCTGTTAGTTACGATTTTTTTATATATATTTAGACAAAATTAAACAAACTAGCACTGTCCAGTGTCCACATGCTTTAGGATCTGGATAATCATAGGCATCTGCCAGGTCATTACTTTCTACCACGGCGACGTTTAATCGCCAGCGCTGATTAATACTGTCATGGTAGTGTAGATGCGAATTATGAATCTAATGACAGAAAAAGTCATTCAATATATGAATGCTAGACGAGAGAGGGGTGGAGGCTAGCAAACACACATGTGAATATATTTGAAGTAAAGTAATTGAAATTTATAATAAAACACACACATGAAGCCTGGTGATGGCCGCCCTTCATGCCACGCCGGTGGCTATTTTGAATTCAGAGTACTATATCTGTAACCCATGCATGTCTCGTCAATTTTGTCGATCCCTCCATTGCAAATTTGGAATGCTAGTCACCCTCGATAGACCAATTATCTAGACCACTAATAAGAATTTTATCATTGTTTCGTATTGAATGGAAAAAAAATGATTTTTATTTTATTTTTTATTTTCAAATTATTTTCAAATTATTTTCATGTTAACCATTTTCATTTTATAGGAGAAGCTTCGGTGTTCGTCAAACATCTCTGCGTGGAAGACCACGCCATGTTCGTGTAGAGAGATTGATGGGTGAACTACACGTGGCGCACAAAGTCAGAAGGATTTTTCATCCGCAGGGAAATAGCTACGATTAACACTGGACCAGGAGAAAATAATAAACTGGGCAAAATACAATCAAATAGGGTGAAAAATGTTAAATCATCCTTCTCGGGAATTTTTTATTATTATTATTTCACCTCGCGTGCTGCCATCTCTAGAAATAAGAGACAGCATGCAGGGAAAAGAAATTTTTTTTTATAATCATATAATTATGATTGCAATTTTTAGAAATTGTTGTATAGTATTAAGATTATTAGAAAATTTGATGGTCCACAAAAATCTAAAACTTATTATGAAAAAAAAAACGTATCACCTTAATGCACCATATCTAAACTAATATTGTTATTTAATTCAATATATGTGATATATGTCCTTTACCATGTATGTTTATTTTTAGTTTTTTTGAATTATCTCGAATCAAAATGTTTTCGAATTAAATTATGTAATTGGATACAAGTATGAAATGTTAACTTTATAATGTCCCAAGGGGTATGGCGTGGTGTCGAAGAGCCTAAGATTTGCACAACAAGTCTCGAGTTTGAGTCAGAACGTGTATTTTTTGTAAAAATCTAGAACAACAGGAGTTTTACCTGCTCACCTGAGCCTCCAAAATATACTTTCCAGAAATGAAGTTTCCTTGAATTCAAAAAAAAAAAAACTTTATAATATTTTCCTTGATTTTTTTTCGAATGGCCCCTTTAACAACGAACGCAGCATCTTTCAATATTATCTCGTAATATTTTGCAACAGCATTAGAACCATTTCATGAGCTCTTTGTAATGGTGGTACAATATCCATGACAAGTGACAATGAACTTTGTTTTTTTCCTCCAGGTATGACATTGATGCTTTATTTTTCTACGGCTGCTTATTGTCAATTGTCTGTTTATTTTATCTACCATCAATGCTTTTTTTATTTTTATTATTATTGTTATGCTATCACCTAGAATCTAAATCGCACGGGGAAATCCGTGCAGAAGTTGCCACTGTACACCCACAAATAAAAAATATATAGACGACACTATATATTTTTAAAATTTCATTTTGGTCCTCAAAAATTAATTTTGTGCAATTTGATCATGGTTAAAGACCACTTAATTGGATTCTTCAGGCAATGGTAAAATTGAAAGAATATAAAATATAATAAAAAAACACGGCAGACATGAGTGATATGCTAAAAATTATGTAAAAAATCACACCTAGGTACTTGATATCTTAAAATTACGCAAAATATACAGTTTAGTTCCTCAAAAACCAAACAATTTTTTTTTAAAAAATAAAAAATTATTTTTATTGTTTTTAGACCCCTTGACTGAAAGCAAAGAGATAGAAGAATCATTGGAATCTGATGATGACAAAAACATCACCGTTTAAGTAATTTTTTACCATACAAAAATATATTTTCTTTACTATCCATGTGCTCCATTGAATGTAAAGGGTTTGATGATAGTTATTTTAAACCTTGATATTTCATGAAAAAACATATACAATAAAGATAAATTTAACCCGATTTAATTTCATGTTTATAAGCTCGTTTCTTGGCACCTTGAGTTTATTGGATTGATTAATGGGTTTTGAAAGGGTATTAGCGAGGTATTTTTAGATTGGAATGACTTTAAATTGAGATTTTTTGGATAAAAAAGGGTTGCTTTGAATTTACGGGCACCACCTCCAAGTGCCCAAAAATTAGTCTCGCAGGCCACAAGTTCCGTTTATTTTTTATAAAAAAAAGAGATGACCTGTCATCCATCTCTTAAAAATATATAAAAAACAGGTGGGCGAGCCAGGGCACACGTGTGCCTGAGATTTTCCTTGTAATGTCTTTACACGCCTAATTGCTTTCGCCCTTTCTTTTAAGGGTGAATATAATTTTTAAAAACAAATTTATCAAATTCAGTTGAGTTTATGGCCTGTTTGGGAGGGCGATTGCGGTTATATTTTGAAAGTGCTTTTCATTTAGAAATACATTAAAATGATAATTTTTATTTTTTAAAAAATTATTTTTGACATCAGTACATCAAAATGATTTAAAAACACCAAAAAAATTCATTTAAAATGAATTTTTTTCTCTTCAAATTTTAAGGAAATGGCTGTACAATCGCCGTCCCAAACAGGCTCTAAGCACAAGTCTAACAACATGAAGTCATAACATTCAAGTTATTTTATGATTTTTTTAAATAATATATTGTTTAATATACACATATATATAGAGAGAGATTCATGTCTCAATTAATATCCCTTTCATATGATATTTTTTCTTATTTAATATTTTTATAGAATTTTTTTTTGGTGGCACTTTGTGTATTTAGTTTCTGAAAAAATATTAAGATTAATCTATATATATATTTAATTTTGTATATAGATTAACTTTATTTTTTAAAATAAAAAAATATTTATAATATATGCAATCTTGTATATTTTTTCATCAATTTAATATCTGTTAATTTATATTATTATTTGATTGAATAAAAAAATTATATTTAATGAACAAATTCAACAAGTATAACTCGATAAATATTATACATTGTAAGATTAGATATTCTGATCGATATTTACTTCTTAATTTTTAAAATTTTATTGTTAGTTATTATTAATATTTATCAGCATATATAATTCTCTATTTATCTAAGTAAATTTATACATGAATTTTAATTTTTATATATAAAAACATTTTTTTTTTTGAATAACGTGGGAATCACATGACCCGGAAAGCACACTTTATGGGCCCAGAGCATACATAAACCCCGACTGTCTCAGACTCTTATAAATTTAGGATAGAGCGTTAGGAAAGCTCAAACCTCGCTCCCGTGTATGAGAGCGAGGCTGTTGCCGCCAGGCTGCGAGGCCGAAGCGCGAGCGTTGTTGAGTTAACAAAGTTTTCTTTCTTTTTGTTTTTAAAAAAAATGCTTTTTTAGTGAAATGTTAAATTTGACGCTGCCCGTAGCGGAGCGCGTGCATATCCACATAGGCTCCAAACCAGCTCTTCCCTTCTCACTATAAGTCTCCACTAGCCCCCTCCAGCGTATCTCGCTTGGTGGTTAGATAGAAGGAAATCATTGAAAAAGACGGAAAAAATGACGTTAGGGAGAATAGCTCTGGCACGCATCCCGGCGACCAGGGGCACAATACACAGACTCTTCTCTACAACACTCTCGTCTTCTTCCACGAATCGCACCTCTCCTCCACTCTCTCGCCACGTAACTACTACTCATCGTCTTTTACTAACGCATAACCATCAATAGCTTTCATCTTTGTCTTGCTAATTGAATACAGCGCGCTTTTGAATTCATTTACATCTTGTTTAATTCATGCTTTAATCGCTTTGAAATAAGTAGCATTTCAGCAAATACTGGTTCAATTGACAAAAAAATTGTTTCATTAATGTAAGTATAATTTCTGTTTGATTTTTTTTTCTGTCATTGTTAGTTGCGAATTTTGTTAATGTTTTCATGGCAGATGAGCATGAAGAGTGACAATCTGGTTTCAAAGCTAACTAGCTCTGGTCTATTAAAGACCCAGGGTCTTATCGATGGAAAATGGGTCGATGCACATGATGGTGACACTATTAAGGTCTGCCATTATTGTGCGTGTATTTGTTTGTGTTTTTCTCTACTGCGGCTACTAGTTTTGGGCATTGTTTCTTTCTGCCACCCATCACATGACATGTATATGTTCCTTTCATGGGACGGCAGGTTCTCAATCCGGCCACGGGTGAAGTTGTAGCTAATGTCCCATGCATGGGTCAGAGCGAGACGAATGATGCTATATCATCTGCCTATGATGCATTTAGATGTAAGAAACTTCATACTGAACCAACCGTTCAGTTCAGTAAAATGTATTACTGCATTTATGCTATTCACATCAATAAACTAATTAATTATCCTTCTCCTACTGGCGCTATCATTCCCTATGTTTTGAATTTTGTAAGAGGAATATGGTTTATTTTGCATGCGTGGATTATCTTTCAGTACTGGTAGGGGGAATTTCTAGTAGAGGATTGGTTATGGAAGTGCAGTTATTGTTGTGTTGTCTTTGTAGGTTAGCATCCATGCCTTCAGAAGGTAATGACACTTGGATGTCTCCTTTACAGTATGCCAACCTCATTACTGAATCGTAGAGCATACATATGTTTTTCACTGAACTTACGTGCATCATCTTGGTTATTCCTTTAAAAGAATTTGGGTTTTATGACAATTGGGTGAAGTATTATTACCACATCAATCCACTATTATTGTTCTCAATCAACCTGCAATTCGTACAGCCTGCACCACATGACTATTTGCTACAATACATTAAACACCACAACTCACACACAAAAGCTTGTGGTGTTTGTGATAATAATCACCGTAAACATGGCAGTGATGCACACTCTTGAAATTTTACTTCCAAGCTTCTATGTGTTGCATCTTTATTCCTCTTATCCTAGCTTTTCGCAGCACAATTTGTTGGTGTTTTACTGCCTTTTAGCTCCCTATCTTAGTTGTCTCTTTGAGAGTTATGTGATACTCTAGAAGCAAAGAGTGAATGAAATGGTTTAAATTGAGTAGTTTTTACGACTTACTAGTTGATATACCCTTCAAAGTATTACATAGACCTTTGCATAGATATAATCTTAATAGGATCTACTCATATGACTTAAATATGGAAACCTCTTGTTTTTTACCATAAGCTTGCTAAACTCCTCATTGTTTATACGCTTTTTTCCTGCTCAGCTATAATACTAGCATATTTTGATGCACCTTTTCTGATATAGATTGACATTTTTTTTGATTCTTTTGCTTTACTGGACTTCAAATGATATTGAAATTTGAAAAAAACTTCTTGCTGATGGTCGCAACATGTTCATTGTTTTTTATTTGTCCAGCATGGAGTAAACTCACTGCTTCTGAGAGGAGCCAACGTTTACGAAAATGGTATTTGATTCTTCCATAATGATCTTATTAAATTACATGTGTTGTAAATGTAAATACTTCCAAATTAATCAAATAGTTGGAAATAACTGTGTTGTATCGGTACAGTATTATGGTTCTCTACCCTTTACTGATCTCATATGATTTCCCCCTATTGTAAGGTATGACCTACTAATTTCCCACAAGGAAGAGCTAGGACAATTAATAACCTTGGAGCAAGGGAAACCTCTGAAAGAGGCCATGGGTGAGGTATCTCATCTGAACTTTGCTTTCAGAAATTAGGAGATAAGCGTTAACCCTACATCTTGCTACTGGTCATTGTCAAGCAACATGTGATCCAAGACTCCAATAACAGGTTATTTATGGAGCTAGTTTTATTGAGTTCTACGCAGAGGAGGCGAAACGTGTATATGGAGATATAATTCCAGCGACTCTTGGTGATCGTCGGTTATTTGTTCTAAAGCAGGTGACTATAACTGTTTGTGATATTTGAAATCTTGTTTAATTGCAAATATGAGTAAATTAGTTCTTCCGACAGCCTGGCTACTCATATAGATCTTGACAATTTTGCCTTGGTTTGAGTCTCTTAAACAAGGCCTTTTCAAATTGAGTTTTAATTTCTGGCACCAGCATGCATGTTTAATGCACCGATATTTGTTAAAACTACATAAAACTCGTGATTGGGACACATTCCTTACATGAATTGTGCTTCAGTCTACTTTATCCTGTGAGCAGTCCAGAAATGTATTTCTCAATGATCTATCGTGATGAATAGTTCTTGCCACAACTTTTCTTCTGTGAGCTGTTTACATGGCTTTGATAATTTTTTCAGTGCTGCTTGTTTCTGTGCAATCCATTTATCCAGCAATCTCATGAGTTTTTGCAGCCTGTAGGTGTTGTTGGGGCAATTACACCCTGGAACTTTCCTTTGGCAATGATTACTAGAAAGGTGTGTTCATTGTAGGATGATTTTGTGCAAAGAGAGTTTACTTTTCTGGTGCATGAGTTTGCTGTTGAAGAATAACATACTTTTTCCTCACTTGCATAGGTTGGTCCTGCTCTTGCTTGTGGTTGTACAGTTATTGTAAAACCCTCTGAACTCACACCTCTCACAGCTTTAGCAGCGGCTGAGCTGGCCCTTCAAGCTGGAATACCACCGGTGAGTCTCAAACTTTTTATGTGCACTGTGGAAGTTTCTTAATTTCTTAGGCTGTGTAAAATGCAAGTGCTTGGATATAATGTGGCCTTGGTCATCTATGTAAATTGTGTCTTGTTAGACATTGAAGATAAAGTTGATACTTTATGGTTATTTCAATGATAAAGACTTATCCTTTGTGACACAGTGAAGTTTTTGGAGCAAGTTTTGGTTGGAAACTAGGATACTTGTAATGTAGGATTTTAGTCTCAGCATCTAAAAATATTCTATTATCTGGTTGTGCAAGAAGAAGCTGCAGCAGTTAACAATTAGAAATATTTACTAAAGAGTGCTCAAAAAGTAAGGAGGGATGAGAATGTAACAAAATGAATCTAAGCATCATCCCATGGCTATTAGATGTTTATCACAAGATTCCAACTAAGCAAAGCACTGAAGAAAAATGCTCTTGCTGACTGTTAAATTGAGTGACTTTGTGTTGCATGCACACCTTCTATTGAAGAACCATAATTGACAAATCGAGTGAAATGCTCATTTGTATTTATATCACAGCATAATGATTGCTGACCTATGCTAATAGTCAGCTGAGCATCCTTACTGAGCATTGAAACAGAGAATATCCATCACTGGCAGTCGTTTTTGCTCCATATTCTGGTTTAGCATGTCCTTGCATCACAGGACAACAGCAGGATCTGGTCTATCATCCTGATCAAACTGCATTCTGCTTCGAATGACATAATGATGGAATGAATATAGCCTTTTCTGGCCTTTTTAGATGCATGTCATACACAATTGATGTGTTATATTAGCGAATATGAGTTCAAATTTGTTGAAATTCCGTTCATTTGTTTTTCAGGGTGTTCTGAATGTGGTTATGGGGAAAGCTTCTGATATTGGTGATGCTTTACTAGCAAGTCCTGAGGTTTTATATCCTTCCTCTATTTCCTTAAACTTTTCTTCTCTTTGACAACATGGCATTGTCCTGGACAGAGTAAATGGATATTCAATGACATAATGTTGATACTCTTGCTTTATACATCTGATTCAGGTAAGAAAAATCACTTTCACAGGATCAACAGCTGTGGGAAAGAAGTTGATGGCTGGTGCTGCTGGAACAGTTAAAAGGGTATGCATAGCATGCAAAATGAATCAATGTGATGATGTTTCAGAAACTATCTTATGGCTAACTGTCTTTTCCCTTGATCTTTGTAGCTGTCTCTGGAACTTGGTGGCAATGCACCCTGCATAGTATTTGATGATGCAGACCTAGATGTGGCAGTTAAAGGATCAGTAAGTTAGAGGGGTTCCCAGTGCATGCTTATATTGATCGTGGTATCGACGTGGATATTTCTGAGTGCCATTTAATATTGTTTACTTTTCATGTTTAGACATATCAGATGGACACACACTAAACCTCCGATCTGACTAGGATGGATATTGGTGCAGTGGGTTGTTAATTGTTGGTTAGACATGGGGGTCCATGCCTCCATATTTGGAAGTGTAACCTTTTGTGTGGATTACATTGGTGAAGCCATTTAATTTACTGATTTCAGGACAGCCTATAAGAGGCTTTGATTCAGGATTTTGAGAATGTGTCCTTCCTTCATGATATAGCTCTTTGTTTTGTATCCATTATTGGGTGGTCTTGTCATGGTGGTAATCTTATCAAATCATTTCATATCATTGCAGCTTGCAGCAAAGTTCCGTAATAGTGGACAAACATGTGTTTGTGCAAACAGAATAATTGTGCAAGAGGGTATCCAACTACAGAATTACAGCCCTCATTTACCCCTTAATTCGAATTCTATATGTAATATGCAGCCATTATGATTTCTGATGTGTTGCGCCTTTATGTGCAGGTATCTATGACAAATTTGCAGATGCTTTTTCAAAAGCTGTTCAGAGTATGCAAGTTGGGGATGGCTTTAGTGAAGGTGTGATGCAGGTATGGGTTGCATTTTCCTCTTTAAAATATTTCGTAATTGCTCCCTTATTGAATAATAATTTGTGCAAAGCTAGTCAGTTACTCTATGTTTCCTAGATTTAGCAGTCTCTAAGGATGATGACATTCAGTGGTTGGTGACGCAAGCTAGGCTGCTTTATCATCTTTATCACTTCCTGTTTCAAAGAGTTTGCCCACCTTCCCATTTTGAGCTGTCCTAAAACTATTCCTGACTATGAAAAGCTGAAATTATCAACAACTTGATCTTCTTGCTATATGATGAGGGCCACATCACTATATCCTTAATTTAACTCATTTTATTTTATTTTTAGTTCAACTACTTTCTCCCTTGTAAAATTAGATTTAAACGAAACCCTTCATTTCTTGAGTTTTTCAAACATAATTCATATTAATTGAGGAGTAAATATATCAATGAATTTCAATGAAAAATTGTCTTAATTATACTATTTATTTTGCTAGAAATTATGCCTACACATGGTAGAAAAGTTGTGGTTAACATGTCTCTTAAAAAAAATGTCCTTTCTTTGTAGTTTCAGACCTTGATCAACTACTTTGTATATCAAACCTCTCACCACTAGCCCAACCACCTTGATATGATTGGTTTTGAAATATAAAAAAAGGCTAATACTGGAAAGTTATGAAGGAATGGATGACATGCCGTCCAATTAAATGTTCTTTCATAATCTTTGTGAAAAGATGGAAGGGTACTAAACTTTGGGTAAGAGGGAGTATGTAATTTGTTTGGATGAAGATATTCTGCTCACAGATTCACGCAGAGATGTAGTGTGTTGTGTTTATACATCTAGAACCTTTTTATTAGCTACTTTCATGAGATTTGAAGTGAACAGATCATGGTGATAACTATTAGTTTCCTCACAGGGTCCATTAATTAATGAAGCTGCAGTCCAGAAGGTTAGTTGCATTTTATACATACTATTGGCCACCATCTTGCTTGTGATAATCCTTGTTTATTAGTGAGATTTGATGTCATTTGGTCCCTTTGTGATTTGGGTTTCAGGTTGAATCATTTGTTGAAGATGCCATCTTTAAGGTTTGCCTTTTCTGCTTTACCTTGTTCAATGTACTAGGTTGAATAAACTCCACGCATTATATTGTCTTTAAATCTTTCAATATTTCCTCTTCCTCCTCACAATACACTCGACCTATGATAGCATTATATTTTTATGACCAAGGGGAGAATTTTTGTAGGCTGTGGTAAACTTTTGTATGTTTTGGTGAAACCTAGAAGTATTTGAAATATTTTCAACGCTCAAAAACTCTATAATGCAATTAGGCTACCTTGACATTCTGTTTCTTTTTTCTCTCACACTTCATTATATGAAAAGCTGATGCCTTATAATAGACATGGTTACAGCGATTAAGTAGCACTGACTTAATTATTTTTCAATTATTTGTTCTTTATATATATATATTATTTCTAATTAACCAAAATTGTACTTGAAGGGAGCAAAAGTCCTCCTTGGGGGAAAAAGGCATAGCCTTGGAATGACTTTCTATGAACCAACTGTAATTAGCGATGTCACCGAAGCAATGCTTCTTTCGAGGTAACTACATGAAGTTAATATATTGATCCTGCAAGTCTCAGCTGAATAATTAAAGTTGTCCTTCAGCTTTCATACGACAGGTAAAAGGATAGTGGTGGTTGTTCCCTGCCACTTGCTGATGGGTATACATTCTTACCTTCAGTGCAGCTGGTTGAAACATGCAGCCATACTAAAAACTAATAGTCCAACCTTTAGGTTTTGGCATCTAATCATGGACACTCATGGTGGTTTTGTTTTTTTTACTCTTTCTTAATCATGGCATGTAAAGTTCAATTGCAACTTTAAGGTGAATGAGTTTAGACAAACCAAACTTGAGGTATTGGTTTCTGATTGGGGACTAATCCAGGTTTGCAGTAGATGACACAATTGAAGGCTCATTAGAAATGTTGCATCCGAAAACACTGCTGTTTATCAAATGAAGTTGAAGGGCTGGTCATTCCTATCAGTTCTTTTTATGGGGTTTTGGAGCTGGTATTTCATAATTAACTTGCACGGGTTCATTGTCAAATTATAGAACCTTATTAATCAGAGCTTAGCTCGAAGAGTTAATGGATATGTATAGGTTTATAATGGAGCATGCTGTGGTCTGCATTTTCTTTTTCGCTCTCTGAAGTATTTTGGTTTGCACAGTGTTGACATCAGTAGCATTAGCTTTTGGTTTGACAAATGTGACATCATTTATTTGCTTACATTAACATAACTTTAATCCATTTCATGGAAGTTCCTGAACATTATCTATACGGTTTGTACTCATTCAAGATGTTAATATGCTCTCCTCTGCCTTGCTACAGGGAGGAAGTATTTGGCCCAGTGGCACCTCTGTTGCGGTTCAAAACTGAGGAAGAAGCTATCTTGATGGCTAATAACACAAAAGCAGGTTCTTTCATCTGCCTTTCATGCATACATTCCCACATATTTATCTTTTTTGTTTCCTCATTACTATCATTTAACTTGCATTTAACAAATATATCGATTATCTGAGAGTATTACAGATGAAGTATGTCCAATGTACTCCTTAACCCAGTTCTGTTACTATTGTCTCTGTCTGTTGTCTTGGTAAACAGACTGATGGTCAATTTTAATAACATTCTAGCTCATCTTTTCCGGTAAACAATGCAGGGTTAGCTGCATATATCTTCACAAACAATGTTCAGCGTTCATGGCGTGTCACTGAAGCTCTGGAGTATGGACTTGTTGGTGTCAATGAAGGACTAATTTCAACAGAGGTGGGACTCATCCTGTGTTCCCCAACGGAAACCCATAGATTGGCTTCTTAAAACTCACAAAATGTCTGTTGCAAAACAGGTAGCTCCATTTGGAGGACTTAAGCAATCTGGTCTTGGACGGGAAGGCTCCAAGTATGGAATGGATGAATATCTGGAGGTAAAGTAAGATTACTTTTAATGCATCTTAGGAACCCCCGTTTTTTAGGGTTTTCAACCTGTGTTTATGTGCGTGAGAGATGATCTACTTGTTATACCCTGGTTTCCAATTCCCTAAAGATCACCTCTTTTACTGCCATAACGAGGTACTCTTGCATGCCGTGCAGATGAAATATGTCTGCTTAGGCGACATGAACAGAAAATGAGGTTCAAGGTTTGTATATATCACCAATTGCCTGTTCTATCTGGAAATCTGCCTTTAAACTTGTATTTTCAGCTAAAATGCTTGTTGTTCGGCTTACTCAGGCTATCAATTCGCGGCTCATAATCATAAGGTGATCTGGATTGCGGAGAGCGTGCAGTCTCGACCTTTTGAATATGAAGCGTAGAAGATGACCAGCATTTTGTACGTAAATAAATGCAAATTTGCACCATCTCCCAGTTAAATTAACGTGCCATGCTGTTGTCTGTTTTAAACCCTTTCATCGAGATATTTTGCTTCTGGGTAATACTTGCCAACCTTTTTATGCGCAAATGGTTAGTTGCCTTTTCTTTTTTTCTGGTAGTATTTTCTTTGGTACTATCTATAATTAATGAGCCTACCAATCTTGTTTCTCTAATTGCATCGGAGAAAGGAGAGATACAAGGCAGAGATGTGAAAATCTGCCACGACTTCCCTCTATATCTGGTGAAAATATTACTGATATTATGACAAGTTGGAAACTACGAGGCAACTCCCTTGTATGAGTATATGCTGCTGTTTCTTCTAATATAAAGATAAAGACTGTCAAATAAATCAATGTTTTTTTCTATCTAAAACAAATACCGCTTTTTTTTATATATATAGGTATTGAACTAAGGTTTCAATTTCCTCCCAAGAAAATTAATATTTCGTTTTTATTAATAAAATTAAAAAAATTAGTAGACAATTCCGCTCTTCCGGGTCTTAAATCTATGTTCCCCCCTTTCATTTTGTACGTAAAAGTTGTCTCAATTAATCGAGAAATAATAGGGTTGATCTGTCTTCAAATTGAAAACGCATGTGCCAAGGTCACTAGAGGTGGTGTTTGAGAATCTGCGCTTTAGAAAGTGCTTTTGATCTTAAAAGTAAAATAAAGAACACCGCCATCAAATTCTAATATCAATATAACCAAAAGAAAATTACTTCATTTTGAGGGGAAGTAATTTTACCAAATTAATTCAGGAAGAGGAAGTGCATTCGAAAGTAGAAAAAAAGGTCAGTTCTGAGGCTCGATTCTTACAATATATTGCTCGAGCTGCCATTGAAATGATTTTTTTTATTTGCTCTTCAACACTTGAAAATTCACTCGCCTGCTTCTCGTAATCTTCAACTGAAAATTATAAAACCCTTCTCTAATTCCAATCCATCTAATAAGGCTACAGTTTATAGTTATACAAAATCCAATATCGGAAATGTGATTATCTAGGAGGGTAGCTATAAGAACATCGTCGCTTTAGCACATCGTAAAGTAAAAGGTAAAATCGAGTATCAAAATGAGAGAAAGAGGGGGAAATCTAAGCTGAGTAGACAGTCCTGTATTCCAAACAAAAGGTGTCTTGCCGATGGAATGTCATATATTCCGAGATCCTCTACTGCCAGCTTACTGACCGGTCCTTTGTCTTCTATTTTTAGATAAATCCTTTCAACTTCTTCTTCACCATCATCGTCGTCGTGTATATAGGCAAACTTCGAAGCACATTTCACCGTTTTTTTGTTTGCAATATGCATCAGAGCAATCTGCTCTTGGTGAAATAGAGAGACTCAATCTCATTTTCGGAGATTTTTTGGGGAATTTAGAGCTCCAGACGTTAGTTTTTTTTTTTTTTAATTCGGTTAATTAGTTTACAAATCATTTGTGGACCATTTTTTTTTAATTATTATTTGAGGTAGAAAGCATTAGAACGCAGAATGAAACATCCCATCAATTCCCTTGGGAGAGCAAGATAGAAAAGACACTATTCTAAAGTATTATAAGCGTACATAAAGACGGGCCCCTCAAATTCACCTTCAAAGGAATATATTCATTTTAGAGAATATATTCATTTTAAAGATGCTTGAAACTCAAGCTAGCATGCCATTAAAATTAAGCCAACCATTTCCCCACTGTTTTAGAGGCTTCAAGTATAATGAACTAAAAGTTAGACCTTAGCTTTGCTTGGTTATATTATAAAGGCACATATAGTGAGCTAATGTGGTAGTCCAAAAAGCTAGGAATCTTCAAATCTAAATGAAACGCCAGCCTTCCCATATGGATAGAGAGAAGCCAAAATGTAAAGGAAGCAAATGCATCGTAATTAATTAATTATTGCAAAGTGTGGTGGGGGGCTGGCCATTACGGCCACCTGCACCTCAATGTTTACCCAAGCCAGCTTCATTTACATGCAATGGCTTGATTTGGACCAAATCGTATAGATGTGATGGTTGTATGTGCAAATTGTATGGCTTCCAAAAAGAACAGAGAAACATTTGACAGTTTAACTCTCCATGGATACGTGCTTGTAAGAACTCTAGACAGACACGATTACAGGTCTTTGAGCGTGAGATTTTTTTCTGGGTGGGAGAAGAATCTTCCTTTGATTGTAAAAGACGAAAGCATCTATTCTGATTTATTAGATTTCAGTTAATAGCTTCCATTTCCCTTTTTTAGATTTCTCAAGACTTGCTTTCCTCGCATGGGCTACATGAGAGGAAGCGCGCTAATTATTTGCTTTGTTTTAAAATACTGAGTGGTAGATTTTGTCATGAGTTGGATCGACGTTTCAAATTTTTGGAGTCTAATTGCTTGTTACGAATTAAGTATACGTGGTTTTGAATATGTTTGAACCTTGAACATGAACTGCCTGTTTGTTGATGACCATCTCAATTATTTACGAGTGATGGAATTTTCAATTCATATCGAGACCTCACAAAAATCTTATAGAAGCGAGTGATTTTTTTCCCTTTTCAAAATGAACATGGAAACAAGATAAGAAAATCCATCAAATATACTTTCTGAATGAATGGTTTTTTTATTTAGTATTAATTGTCATTATTTTTTTAATATTTAAGTACATGTGTCAAAAATATTTAAAGTTAAACATTGATATAAACTTAATATTTAGTTTTACTATGTGATGAATCAATTTATTTATTTTTGCTTTTACTTGGACCTTTTTTTCTAAAAGAATAATTAGGATTGTATAGTAGTTCGATACCATTGGTTTTAACCAAGCGTTAAGCCTATACATGCATGAGTCTGACGAACTGTCAAACTTATCCTTTCTAGGCTCAGCCAGACACTAAATCTCTTTTTTGAGCTTCAAAAAATCTTGGGCTCGATGATTACTCTGATAAGTCAAAAATATTTTACTATAATAAATCATAAATAATTTATTCTTGTGAGCCATGTATATTTTACTTACACTTTAACCCCTTCTCTTATAAAGAGACGAAGGAACTATAAATACACTAGAAATCATTCATGCAAAGAGTTCTAAAATTTGGATTCCCCGCTGCATTATTATTTTCAATCTTTCTATAAAATATAATTGTATTTTCTCTCAAAAAGATACTTACTAGAGCTTCAAAGGGTTTCTAAATTCATCAACGAGATCTTTTGCAGGTATTAGATACTAGCCACCAACTATATTAGCTAGAGAAAAATGGATTATAATTTCTCACTTTTGCCTCTGTCGGTTACAAGAGACAAAGACCCCACGGTAAGTTCTCTATAATAGGGTTTGTTGAGCCTTCACATTCTCTTTCAACTATTAGTCCCATATAGACAAAAACAAAATAAAGATTATAAATAAGGAAATAAAAAAAGAGATACTCATTTTAAGTATCTCCATTGAATTTTAAACAATGAATTTTAAAATTTGAACTATCCATTGTATACTTATTTTAAGTCTCTCTCTAAAATATGATGATATATTTCTCTAAAAAGAGATATATAAATACTAGAACATCAAACAATTCTTAAATTCACCATGGAGATCTTTTGATGATGCAGGACATTATCCACCAATTATCTTGCATAAGAAGAATGATTTAGATTGCTAGAACAAAAATATTAAGTGATTATTCAAAAATAACTCTTGCTTCCAAGCTACTTTGATTTTTTAAGACGGCATCGCTATATATTAATTCTTAGATGTTGTATTACATTTATAAAAACATATATTTGAATTAACTGAAAATTATCTGAACTTGTTTAAAATTTATTAGAGAAGCAACTCTCTCTTTTTTCCAGCGGATTTTCAAAATACTCAATAAGTAAAATCACATTTGGACATATCAAAATTAATATAAAAATAATAACTGTATATTCTACCACATCCCAGATCTTATTTGCTACACTTCTTTACCATGGGAGCGTGGGGCCCAATGTCAATTTGGTGGCTTTGACCCTGTCAGGGAGCTTTTGTTTGTCATGCATGGTTTGGATGGAAGCAGAAGTGCATGTCAGGACAATCTTTAATTCCACAAAAGGGATAAGAAGTTGAGCCCAGCAACAAAGCTTTAGAGGAAGAGAGGTCCCCAAATCCTGTCGTCAAAAGCTCCATGCTCGAAACCCTAGCTTTATGCATTGATACTCACTTAGTACCAGCCATGGGAGAGCACCTACAAGCTGGTTCCTCCTCATATAATTCTCTCATCTCTAATATAAACTACATTTATCCCCAATGCATAAATCCAAGCCGCATTGTTGAAGCTCGTTTGCTATCATCGTGTTTTTTAATTTTTAATTTTTAATTAATGGTGTAGAACCGACACTATTTGAACAAAAAGAAGAGGGAAACTTAGCATGGCTGATGAAAATTTTGAAAACTCTAGTTCTTACAAAATTGATAATAAAAACAAAGAAAAAAGAACAATTTTTATTAAAAAAAAGAAACGACACCTGAGAGTTTTTTTATATATATAAATATCATTTACTTCCTGAACTAACAATTGATCTAATAAATAACGATACTAAAAAATTAAACCCACATAAACTTATTATCATCGCTATATATGTTTATATTGTTTTGATTTTTTGAAGCATAATGATAAGTATAAATTCAGGGGACAGTAAAAGAAGAGGAAGAATAAGACAAGAGATTAATTTGCTGCTTAAAAGATAATTCATTCTTCTTCAGTAGCTCTTTTTATAGATTACAGTAATGAAACGTGCCTTAATAACTGACTCCGAAATAAAAGAACCACTAATGATCATGCAGTGCAGTTTATCCTTAATTGATAAACTACTACCCACGACTTGGACATATAACTGGACATGCAAACTTAATTGAAACGTGCAAGCTAAATCGTGCAAGTGTAGTGTCTCCACTTCTCACGTGCACTCCTAATGCATTGACTCATTTACTGACTTAACACATATCACATAATTAATTGTAACGTAACTTCAACACAGAAAGCGAGTCTATAAAACCCATCTCACAGATCATATATATATATATATTTATTAAACTTAATCACCACATGGAAGGATGTTTTTAAGAGCTAGTAAGTGCTGATCTACGAGAGGTTAAAGTAAATTAAGATCATACTTTGGGTTTAGCTACTTTAAAAAATAAACGATTTTATTCTGGGCGGTGGGGTTTAGGTTGTTTCATGTGGGGCACGTCCTTCCTGATCTCTGTTAGTTATTCACTGGACGTATAGATGACCGGAAAAGTAATAAGAACTGCGATACAGTAGTACTGGTAATTGCATGAGCACACGTGTACTTAAATATTAAGAAAACATTTTCTTATAAATCTTTCAATCAACTATATCTTCTTCCGGCTTAATTATAGCTGAAGTCACTCTAACTAGACCTGGGTATCAAAGACACAATATATTCCTTGGAGGTTTAAAACCATATATTTCTAATAACAATTGGATAAATGTAATATCAAGAAATATATATATATATATATATTTCTTGACAACAAAAGGAGAACATCTCCAATAAAAGAGCTAGGTAACTACATAACCCGAAATGACAATCATTTTGTGCCAATATATATAACCAAGAAACCAGGATGGAGACTGTCTTAATCATTTAAGGCATCATCGAGACCTTTTTGTTGGCGATGACATAAATAAAGCCTGTCTTGTGTTCAAAATCATCTTGGCACTTATAATCTTATTGGTTCATAATAAGCTAAAAAGTGGATTGTACTACGACACAGGAGAAATGATGACAGGTGGCCATCCATGCACATAATGTTTAGTAAGATCTAGGTTTATATGCCCGCCGAGCATGACTCTTTAAAAAAAAAAAAAAAAGTAAAGTACGAAACAGTGTGGTCGTCATGATTGCGAAGAGGGTCTCCATATCTTAATACCAAAAAAGCTTCACATGGTAGAAGAATAACGCTGCAAAAAGATTTTTGACGTGATTAACAAGTGGATAATTATTTTCAAAAGCATATATAGCTGCTAACTTGAGGTTAATTACCAGTTGATTACACATTTATATTTGGATTGAGAAATGGAAGTTAAAAGATTTGAACTAGAAATACACGTACACCCCCAAAACATAAAGATTCTCACGCTCTATCTCTATGAATGCAGATTTCTATTGAGAGAGGACACAATCAAGTAATTTTGCAAGGGTATTTCATCAATTTAGGGTAGATTGCTACAGTTAACACACAGAGATAGAGAGAGGGTATCTTTTGAAAAAGTTTGTAGGGCTGCACGTTAGGATAGAAACTTTATTTTATTTTAATGGTATTACTATACGTTTTCTTTTATGCAAGGTTAACCTGTCCCCCCCCTCCCTTTGCTTTCTACTAGTAGTCTGTGTGTGTGTGTGAGAGAGAGAGAGACATCCCACCCTCTCTTCTTCTTCAAAAACGCACCCTATTCTTCCCTATTTGCATCGCATTTGTTCTTGAATCTCTTTGTATTCCCTGAGTCTCTTAGAGAGAGAGAGAGAGAGAGAGAGAGAAGGAAAGAGAGAATGTTCCATACCAAGAAACCCTCAACTATGAATTCCCATGATAGACCCATGTGTGTTCAAGGGGACTCTGGTCTTGTCCTCACCACAGACCCTAAGCCCCGTCTTCGCTGGACGGTTGAGCTCCATGAACGCTTCGTGGATGCTGTTGCTCAGCTTGGAGGCCCAGATAGTACTGAATCTCGATCTCTTTGACTAGCTAGATAGTCTTTAGTTATATTTCTATGTACGTTCCTAATTTATTTGTGTTGATCACTTGTTCAAATCTCTAATACGTGCTCTATTGCACTGCCCCCCTCCCCCCGCTTGATCAATTTTTTTTGCAGAGGCCACTCCCAAAACCATCATGAGAGTCATGGGTGTGAAGGGTCTTACGCTTTACCACCTCAAAAGCCATCTTCAGGTTTGAATAGAACATTCTTTCGTCCATCTTTTGCTTTTGTGCTGACACCTTTGCGACATTTTCGATGTAGGGCTGGCTTGATTTCATTCATTCTTTTCCTTCTATATTTAATTTTGCATTTCTTTAACGTTTCTTTTCTTTTAATTTAGAAATTCAGACTTGGAAAGCAGCCACACAAAGATTTCAATGATCATTCAATTAAGGATGGTAAGAGAGCTAGGCCATCTTTATATCCAGGGTTTTTGTTTTTGTTTTTATCCTTACGGTTGTTAAAGGTGGCAAGGAAAGACTCGGATTCGACTCCATTCCTTTCTTTTGCTTTACACAGAGAGTGCTAAAATTAATCTAAATGCCTACCTGTTCTGTTTTCTTTTTCCTTGATTTGATTCTTATACATGCACAATGTGATCAAATGATCAGATTATTTTTTTCATAATTTTCCTTGGCAAGCAGGTTCGGCGTTAGATCTTCAACGAAGTTCTGCATCTTCATCTGGCATGATGAGCCGCAGTATGAATGAGTATGTGTTACATTCAAACATATTTCTCTCTTAAACCAAACAATTACGAATTGAACAAGCAGAAGTCATGCAATTTTCATTTTCTTAATTTCAAGGACAACAATGATGATATATAAAAATCTCTTAAGTTTCTCCTTTTCATTTCTGTGGAATATGTGTGTGAAACTGTATATAGCAGTAACTCACACATGATTGATACGATTAGGATGCAAATGGAGGTGCAGAGAAGACTGCATGAGCAATTAGAGGTAAAACACAGATCGATTGTTTCTCAACATCTACTCCACCCCATGTTTTTTTATAATTTATTTCCTTAATAAAGACAGTCGGTATAGACTTTTTTTTTATGCACATATATAAATTAATTCCAGGTTCAAAGACACCTTCAATTAAGGACTGAGGCTCAAGGGAAATATATACAAAGTTTGTTGGAGAAAGCTTGCCAAACCCTAGCAGGTGATCAAAACTTGGCTTCTGTAAGCTATAAGGGAATGGGGAATCAAGGAATTTCTGATATGGGTGGAATGAAAGAATTTGGCACACTGAATTTCCCAGCATTTCAAGACCTTAACATTTATGGGGGTGACCAACTTGACCTTCAACACAATATGGACAGGCCATCACTTGATGGTTTCATGCCGAACAGCGACAACATTTGTTTGGGAAAGAAGAGGCCTAGTCCTTACGGTGGCAGTGGCAAGAGCCCTTTGATTTGGTCTGACGATCTGCGTTTGCAAGATCTGGGATCGGGACCGGCGTGTCTTGAACCTCATGATGATCCTTTCAAAGGTGATCAGATCCAGATGGCACCGCCATCAATGGATAGGGGTACTGATCTGGATTCCATGTCTGACATTTATGAAATAAAGCCATCACATCAAGGTGATGCAATGGATGAGAAGAAATTCGAAGCATCCGCGAAGCTAAAAAGGCCATCCCCAAGAAGAGCCGAAAGGATGAGCCCTATGATCAATACTGGTGGCATGCC